>OU015754.1:47256146-47280870 GCA_907169655.1 Acomys percivali | reverse complement strand
GTGTGTGTGTGTGTGTGTGTGTGTGTGTGTGTGTGTGTGTGTGTGTGTGTGTGTGTAAATACCACTAGTATTTTGATAGAAATTGCTTTAAATCTAAGGATATTTTGGGTAATACGGACATTTTAACAAATTTATTTATTTATTCATTTATTTTGGTTTTTCAAGACAGGGTTTCCCTATGTAGCCTTGGTTGCTCTGGAACGTACTCTGTAGAGCAGGCTGGCCTTAAACTCAGATCTTTTGCCTTTGTCTCCTTCATTATGGGATTAAAGGTGTGCACCATCATCGGACATTATTTTTTAGACTCGATATACATGGAACATTTTATCATGCACTTGTGTCCTCTTCAATTTCTTTCAATGTTTTAGATGTACAGATTTTTTAACTCCTTGAGTTTATTTTTTTAACCATATATTTGTATCTATATATATTTATATAAATTTAAAGCACTGTAAATGAGGTAATTTTCATAATTTGTTTTGAATAGTTCATTATGTATACTGATTTTATAACCAGCAGCTTTACTGAGTTTGTTATGGCCTTTTGTTCTAATATCTTTGGGGAGGAAGATGAGATCCTTAGACTTCTCCATGTATAAGATCATGTCTTCAGCAAATGAGACGATTTCTTTCTTTTCTGTTTGGACAACTTTTATTTATTTATTTTCCTTAACTGACTTGTCAAGGACTCTAGCTCTATGTTGAGTAGAAGCAGTAAGAGTTGATTCTTAAGCATAACTAAAAAATCTGCAACTTTTAACCAATATTATGATGTTGGCTACAGGTTATTGCTGAAGTTATTTTCTTCTATATGTGAAAGTCTAGTACTATAATTATATGGTATTTGTCTTGTATTCTTTTACTGAGGTGTATCACAATTATTAACCTAGTTGTATCATCTCAGGAATAAATTTTACTCAACAATGGTAGGCAACCCTTCCAGTGCACTATTGAATTTGTGTTCTAGGATTTTGGCATCTGCATGTATCAAGGGCCTATAATTTTCTTGACTTGTCCTTTCTTGCCTTTTGCATGACAATATTAGTCTAATAAAAATAAGAGTGGGTACTCTTTCTTCTTTAATATTCTTAAGGTCTTAAAAGAGAGGTAGGATTTATTACTAAAACCACTGATATCTGAATTTTGTTGTTTTCCCCACCACTGAAGGAAAACTTTTTAAAAATTAATTAATTTATTATTATGTATATAGCGCTCTACCTGCATATACACTTGCATGCCAGAAGAGGGCACCAAATTACCTTATAGATGGTTACAAGCCACCATGTGGTTGCTGGGAATTGAACTCAGGACCTCTGGAGGAGCAGTCAGTGCCCTTAATCTCTGAGCCATCTCTCCAGGCCCAAAAGGAAACTTTATTTAAAAAATTCAATCTCCTTATTTGTTCAGAATTTCCTTTTCTTTATTATTCACACATGGGAGAATCTATACTTTTTGGAATTGAACTATTCCTTGTAGGTTGGACAATCTGTTTGGATCTATATGTTGAAAGGACAACAGCTCCACCCTGATCTATGAGGACAAGTTCCAGGCTCTCCAATGGATGCTTAAAATCTCAAATGATATTATACATACATATCTATGTTTCCCCCTAAGTTGCTATACATAAAAATGTCATTTCCAACTTTATGCATTTTATCATGTGCTATTATTATACCCATACGTTTTGTTTTGGTCTGACGCACTGTAGCTAACCTGTATGTCTTTATGGAAAGATAATTCGTTCCCACTGTAGACCTTAGCAACCTCGGAACACAGTCTGTATAGTTGAGCCCCCCCCCCCCCTTTCCTTACAAGTGAAAACTTTCTATCTTTTCTCCTAAAGCAGTGGTTCTCAACCTTCCTAGTGCTGAGATCCTCGTGTTGTGGTGACCTCTAACCATGAAGTTATTTCTATCCTACTTTATAACTACAACTTTGCTACTGCTATTAATCACAATATAAATTCTGACATGCAGAGTATCGGATATGCAACTCATGTTAAAGGGTCATTCAGCGAACCCCTGCATCCCCCACCAAAGTCACAACCCACAAATTCAGAACTACTGCCCTAAATGATTCACTGTAGAGTTTCTTTTGGTCGGCTAGTTCAATTTGATTTAAAATGTAGGACAAATTCAGTGTCTCCCAGGAGCTGAAGAGATGGTTCAGACACTAGCTGTTCTCCAAGAGGACCTTGGTTTGATTCTCAGTACTCTTATGGCAGCTTCCAACCTCCTGAATTCCCGTCCCAGTAGATCAGACACCCTCTTCTGGCCTCTATGGGCACAGCATGCACATGGTGCAGATAAAATACCCATACACATAAAATAAAACTAATGAAAAAATTTAAAGCTTTCAAATTCAGTGCTTCCTCTAAGATTATATGTCTGGGTAATCTGTCTATTAAGCTGTCCTCTAATACTGCTGTATTGCAGTGTGTTTCTCTTTGATTTTGTTAAAAAGTAGGCCATATACATTCAGGAATTCCAATATGAGAATTAGGGACAGAAATATTATTTATAACCATGAAACAGATTTAAGACGATGCCTTTTAATATCTTATGTTCTTTAGAGACACACAAGTTCAAAGTAAAATATATTCCATCTTTACGGCTCCTTGGTATTACTCTATAAGGTCTGTATATACTGTTATCAGTGAATTAGTGGTTTGTCATCTTTGAATTTGAGAAACTTGCTATATGTATAATATTGTTCAGCTACAAGTTACAGAATCTTGAGGCTCAATTCCAATAAATGCTCTCAATTATGTAGGTTTTTTAAAAATCCCTTGTTAAGTTGTCAATTCTGTGTAAAACTCATCTAAAAAGCAATCTGCATGAATTCTGTATGTTGAAATGTGGAACTAACAGAAGAACGAACACTTTAGTAATAATCTTGCCTGGAAAGTTTTTGCTTTCAAAATATCATTCACGCTACATTAACTTTACCAATTCATTGCTATGGAGAAAAGAAAGACTAGGAAGTGGGCAGGTGAGTGGAGGACATGCACCTTCTGTTCAATGAAAAGCCGGTCAACAGGCTTACCTCCTCTGACTGCTCACGGGTCTGTACAGGTGAAGTTCTTCTTCCCACAGTAAGTCGGTGGCAGGGATAAGAGAGCCCTGATTCAGCAAGACACCTCTGCAGAAAGTAGAACGTATCACTTTAAATAAATGTAGCCATCTTTCATAAATGGATTTTAGATTTCTGTTTGTTTGCTTTTTTAAAAATGTTTTGAAACTAGGTTAGAAAGTTTATTTCATTAGTATAGATATTAAATTACCAAGAAGGTTTTGATATTCCAAAACTTTTCCACAAATAAGATATTGTGAAGGCAGGCGTGCTGTGGCTCACACCTTTTAGCAGAGATAGGTATATCTCTGGGAGCTCAGGGCTAGCCTAGCCTACATACTGAGTTCCAGGACAGCTGGCACTGCATAGATAGAGAGACCCTGTCTCAAAAAAAAAATTGAAAAATAAAAAATAAAAAGAGAGATTGTGGTAGTCAAGACTAATTTTCTTTAGAAAGCAGATGGAAGAAAGTGTCTACTAATGTACTCACAGAATAGGAACCCAGTTTCCTACTAAGGACATATGGAAGAGTAGATGGCAAAGGCAACTGTATTTTTATTTTACCACACAGTTACAATGTTATTTATATACATCAATATTAACACACAATTTAAAGGATTATGAGGACTTACGAATTTAGAGTGCACATAAAGAACTTACTTGGCTCACATTCTGTTTACAGTCCTTGTACTTTTATAATCTAAAATACTACCCAAAGAATCTGTCTTGTTTAGAAAAACAATTAAGCAACATATAGTTATGCCTATTAAAGTTTATAGTATGTATGTTAGTAAATAAAAGTAATTTTGAGGTTTAAATTGAAATTGGGAAAACATAAAAAATGACGTTAGTTTCAGTTTCATAAGTATCAATTAACAAGGAAATAGTCAGATTTCAAGAAAATACACTTAAAAGATTTATCTGTTTCAGAATTAGTACACCCTAAAGAAAATACAAAGTAAAAAAAAAAAAAAAAAAAAACTTCAAAGAATTGTGCATAACAAAGCAATTTTATTTACCAACAGTTTGTGGTAATTATCAGTAACATTTTATAGTATTATAGTACATGCTACATACCATTTATTCTATAAAGTATTTCACTCTCACGTTATTTCAGTTAACTCCTGTGTCTACAGATTATGTGTATTTCATGACATTTTAATTATGCAGAAGAACTAAACAATATTAAGGAGAGCTAGAGAGATGGTGCAGTGGCTAAAACATGGTTTGCTCTAGTGGAGGATCTGGGTTGGTTCTCAGCCTCCAGCGCGTGGTGGCACTCATTGTAACTCTAGTTCCAGGGAGGCCAATGCCCTACTCGGGCTTCCGTGTGGTACGTATGCATGCGGTACAATTACCTCCAGGAACACTCAGACACATACAATGA
The DNA here is from genome assembly GCA_907169655.1 of Acomys percivali. Classification (NCBI taxonomy): domain Eukaryota; kingdom Metazoa; phylum Chordata; class Mammalia; order Rodentia; family Muridae; genus Acomys; species Acomys percivali. Next base: position 47,276,412 of record OU015754.1, on the reverse strand, counting down.
AAATAATTCTTAAAAACCAAGTAAAAGAGTACTAAAGGCTGGAGGTGAATACCAGTGGCACAGTGCATGCTCAGCGTGTCAGCTTGATTTACAGCACTCCAATCAACAAAGCTGTAAAGCAGCCCAAAGAACGGGTGTGTGCTTCAGGCAAGTTAAAATGCATATACTATATTTAATGTAATAATGACGTAAGTCAAAGTTTCTTTATTATTAGGAATAAAATATGGTATCCATGGCACACTAAAAATATTTGGTAACTTTGAGGAAGTGTGAATTAGTGTGACTTAAAGTGAAGAAATCCAAATATCTACAAATTAATGAATTCATAGGTAGCAGATAATAGTGAATGAGGCAAACTAGAATTCAAACATGTTTAAATAGGCTAATTATTTTAAGGCAAATATTGGAATGAAAACTTTACATAAATACCCAAGTATGTTCAATCACAGGTGACATATGTGTTGACACACACAGACTGTGCTGTTAAGTCATGTGTTTAGCCAGACATGGTGACACATGCCTTTAATGCCAGTACTTGGGCACAGAGGCAGGTGTTTGAGGGCAGCTTGGTCTTTCCAGTATCACAGAGAGAACACTTGAATAGGTTCCCACAAAAAAAAAAGATCAACTTAAAGGGTATACGGATACAGCTACATCATTACTACAAAGTTACCCTTGTCTGTACACTGAACTTGAGACCAGTCTGGAAATTACAAAACGTAAACAACAAAAACTCAGATCATGTTAACTCAAAGATTATTCTAGAGGTTAGTAGGAGTATATTTCATGCCTAAATCTTACTGGCTAATTAAGCTTAAAAAAAAAATAACTCCCCATTCCACAGCATAGTTTACTACATTAAAATCCTAGACTGAGGACTCTACCTTAGTGTTTAAGTTGGAGTAAAGCGAGAAGATAGACAATGGAAAAACAGTTTCTTTTCTGTGCTTTCACAGTCCTGTATTCTGTACTGCCTTTTAGTACCTAAATCTGTTTTTGTGTAGTCGATGTAAACATGTTTTTGTTTTGATCCCATGTGTTGGGTATGAAACTGCCTTGTGTGAGGGTGTGTGGTGTTAGTCTGCTGGAAACAGACTAGTGAGAGGGCGTGTGATGTTTGTCCATTAGAAAGAGAACTGCCTCATGTGGGAACATGGTCTTTGCCAGTTGAAAACCATCTTGGTATGGACTCTGAGAAGAGACAAATAGGAGCCAAGAAAACAGAGACTTTGTTGCATACTTTGCATCACTTCCTATTGTTTGGCTGCTCACCGGTCCTGCTTTGAGATGCTACTAGAGAGAAACGCTCAAAAGAATGCTTCAAGATTTTGGTTGCTGCTTTTGCTGTGTTGCTCATTTGCTCTTTAAGGGGTCTGCTGGAATCCTGAAGATGAAGAGTGGAATTGCCCCAAGGAACTGAGTCTAAAAAGGTCTACATTTCTTCTCCCTATTAAATTTCTTTCTCTTTTATCTAGAGTAGACGAGTTAGAAGGGAGGTAGAAGCAGTCAAGAAGCACAAATAAAGTAGGTTTTAAAAAGACCAAAATATACATGTATATGTCTCATTTCCTCTGAGCTAGATCTTTTACACTTAAAAGTATCTTCTGGTACTTAGTTTAGTATTTAGAATCTAATAATTCAGAGACACTGTGACATAGTTACTGACCATTAGCTTGAACCTGAAATCATACTGAAAACAGACAAAACTATATAACAATCAAGACAAAGATTATATTGGTAACTCAAAGGACAAAGTCCTTGTAAGCTTTATACTGTAAGAACTGTACAAGCTAAGAGTCAGTCTGTTTAGCACTTCTAATTTTCTCACTAATTTCTCCAGTTCTTAGGATGTGGTAGTGTCCTTTCTGGTGTCTGAATTTCTGTATGTTTTCATAATTATATAAGAGGAATATCAAGGAAATTCCAAAATTTGACCCCAAAAGAGTACTTTTGTGACTTTTCAGTACTTTCAAGCAACCATAATTTTATTGAATTTAAAAAAAATACTATTTACTTATTTTATCATTTTTTTTCCCCCAGACAGGGTTTCTCTATGTAGCCTTTGTAAGCCAGGTTGGTCTCAACTCACAAGGTCTGCCTGCCTCTGCCTCCCTGAGTGCTGGGATTACAGCTGTGTGCCATCTAATTTAATTTTTAAAATGACATTTTTGCACATTGCATAGTTCAAAAACAATTTTTGTTCTCTTCTAAAGATAATGACCAGACTCTCAAGGCCTTTAGTTGTATCAATGGACATTTAGCGTTAAGATTAATTTTTGAAAGGTATTTATTTAAGTAAGATAATATATAATTAGAATTTTATACACACAAAAAAAGAATTTTATACACAATAAGTGTAATTCCAAAAATACAGTATGACGGTCAACTTGAACTGACTGTCAACTTGACAGAATCTGGAATCTTATAAAAGACAAACTTCTGGCCAAGTTTCTAAACTGGTAGCTCAGGAGGGAGAGGACCCACTGTGAATGTGGGTGGCACAATTCTGTGGGCTTTAGTTCCAGGCTAGATAAAAAAAAGAAAGCACAGAGATAACCAACGTTCATCTCTATGCCTCCTGGTGAGTGTGGTCAGCCTCCTCACGTTTGTTGTCATGATAACAGTGAGACAAAATAAACTCTTCCTTAAGCTGCATTTGTCAAATATTTGATCTCAGCAACGAGAAAAGTAACTATTACAAAAACTGTCATGAAGATTGCAGTTGTTGCTATTATAAACTTGACTATTTGGTTCTCAGCGAATATTTAGAACTTCAAGCTAGAAAACCCCTAAAATGCTGTAAGCAGATCTTAATGTCCCGTTTTGTTAGGAATTCAGACGACCAAATGCCAAGAGAAATTCACAGTGGAGCTTCACGCATAAAAACTAACACAGGATTGGAATTGTGTCAGAGGCCATTTGTCTTACATTTTGGCAAGGACTCAGACTGGATGGGTAATAAAGAATTAAAATAATACCTTTTTTGTTTTTAAGATTGGGTTTCCGTATGTAGCCCAGGCAGGCCCCAAAATTAAGGTCTCCCTAACTCACCCTTTCAATTGTTGGGATTAGGAGTGGTGTATGTTACTACAACCAGCTTAATCCTCATTCTACAGATGTGATGACTAAGCCTTACATAGATGAAGAATCTTGCTCAGGACTGCACAGGAAACTGAATGGGGAGATAAAATTAATATTGGACAGTTTTACCTCCTAGCCAGTTAAGAAGTATAAACCTAGACAACTTAGTGCCTTACTATAGATCTTATGATCTAGACAATAACAATTTTCTTTGGTTTAATTAGAAAAAACACACCTAGAGACCCTCATATATTGAGTACTTTATAGCAAGTGCTTCTTTGTTTAATATTCATAACTCTGTAAATTTATGACTGGGGTTACACTGGTCACAAAGTAGGTTTCAAAAGGCATAGAGATATTTATTCACGTGAAACTGGATTAACCTCCAAAAGCTATGCAACTTTCTACTACACCTCTGTTCCAAAAGAAGCCATTTAAAGACAAGAAGTCCTGAAGATGGCTGACTGATCACTCTTAAAAATTTCAAATGCATTGCTCAGCCAGACAAATCATCAAGCAGTTTAAAGGCAAATTTAGTCATGAGTCTGAAATTTCATTTACCGCCAACCAGAGTGCAAATCAAAAGGCTTATTTATTTTTATTCACAAACGAAGGCTTTTTTTTTTTTAAGCCACTTGTGTGCTAGAAAAATCACAGAGCTTTAATTTACAGCAGGTTGAAGCAAGCTTATTAAGAATGCTAGTTACCAAGTGCATATCCACTTGTCTGGGCTAGCCCATTGCCACATTCTTGTAGCAGGGTTAAATAGCAGTTTAGTCAGCTCATAAGAAAGCACACTGTTAAAAAGGAAATTACTAATAATATTCTGGAACCAATGGAGTATTAAAAGAGATGTGCATGTCAAGATCAAGTATCTACAAAACCCCTGTGAAAATAGCTTTAAGAACAGTATTTGTCACCAGGCTTTGCTTTGTTATAGTCTTCAATTGATCCAGCAAGTTGGTAAGGCTTAATGAAATAAATAGCAACAGTAACAAGTCTTGAGATTTTTGCTATGAACATAATCTCATATGCTGGTACCAAGTGAGCAATCAGAACTGGAACAAGAATGGAAAGAATTAGCATGGAGAGCCTTAGAATTTATCACGTGCTGATCAGACATACTGAAGCCTTAACTGACTCAAGTGAAGCTGCCTCATTTTTCCTGGTCAAGCATGCTTGGCCCCATTCCAACCCCCAAAATGGCACTTAACAGAGAGAAGCTATCAGTTACCAACTTCCAAGTGTGTACTGGATTTCTACAAGTCGCAAAAGGTTCCAAAATGAGAGGAAACTCCTCCAAGAAGGTCTAGTTAAGCTTTTCATTTACAAGGAGTAGTCAGCTACAGATGGTAAAGCTCTTTCCTGAGTCTTATATTGGAATAAACATGTTTTCTTGGAGCCAAACTTAGACTTCTCTACTAGCTAGTTAAAAATACAAATAAATATTTAAATTTTCTTTAAAATGCCATTTTGTTTGTTTGTTTTTAAAGTAAGACAACTCTCCTGGTGTTCTTTTTTCACAATTGCCCACTTTTAGGATTTTCCATACTGGTCCTACAAAATTTTTAGTTTTTGGTTATCAAAACAGATTGAACAACATAAAAGGACCTTTAAATTTTACCATTTAAAATCTGTTTGATTTCAGCTACCCAAACCACATGGACATGAAGAACAGAATTATCAACATTTCCAAACAGATACACTCTTATCAATAAATACAACAGTACAACTTTCTAAGGCTATGCTATTGACTGACTCAGTGGAGAACTCTAGAAGTTCTGAGTCATTGCTGATTGTCAGACTACTTGCTCCAAACATTAAATTATACAGTAAGAACTGAGGCCTCTAAGTAGATCAGCCTAACCTTGCCCAGGGGCAGTATCTCCTCATCTGCTTAGAGAGAACACCCAGTTTTACCTGTAGAAAAGAATTAACTTCAGGAAACTGGTTAAGTTGTCATTGACAAGGATCTTTAAATCACAGAAGCCACCTGAGCTGAAATGAGGATTTTACTTTAACTATACTCTTTTATAGAAAGGTCAATAATCCAGTTATGAATTAAAATGCTTCTTTGTTACTAAATGCATATCTCCATTGCTTTTGTCATTTCATGTTTCTGAGCACCCTCTGGTGGAGGGCAGAAGAGAGAAATAACATTAAATATATGGCTTCTAATCGAAAGGTTAGAAAGGGCAAAGAGAGATCTGGAATGTATACATATTTTTCTTCTCTTTCCATATAACTTAATCATTTAAAACTAGCTGATGAACACATATTAACCATACGGTTACTTACAACCTATAATTTAGTTATTCAATCAACACTTACGTTCTTATTACATATAAAGCGCTTAACAGGATACAGATATCCTGGCCTTGGAGACTGGCTTTGATATTTAATGCTGTTTCCTAGGGAAACTTTATGATCTCATGAGATCTCAGTTTGCTCGTCTGAGAAATGAACATAATCTCTGTGGACGGCAATAAAAAGATGACACACACACATATTTTGTCTTTGCTTCTACTCCATTAGAGGCTCCAGTTAAAATCCAGTTGTCTTATGTGCTTTCTGTTACAAGTCCTGTTTCTTTCCTTAATAAACTAACTCTGAGACAATATTAGTACCATTTAAGTGATTTACACAAGCTTATATAACTACACTTAAACTAATTAGCTGGGCTTTGAAACATACACAAAGCACCTTAATATACTACTGAATTCCTTCTATACCCAAGATATTCAAAATACGTTAACCAACATTTATTAGTTATTTCTAAGTGAACAAAGTATGCTTAAGTTATGTAAAGGCTAAGTTCTTCTTGCATAACATTACTGTAAGTGCTACCCAATAGAAAGTATTTTTGTTTAACTATACTGAGACTCTGAATGCTTCTAAGAGCCCGACACTAAGATCATTCACAACCTGCTTATTACCAACATTTTTAAAGGTTTAGGTTACAAATCAGTACCCAAAAGTTGAACCTGGAGCTTGCAAAATGGCTCAGGAAGTAAAGGCACTTGCCACCAAGACTGGAAACGTAAATTCAATCTCCAGAACCCACTTGGCAAAAGGAGAGAACTGACTCATACACAGTGGTTCTCCAGAACACACACACACACATACACACACACACAGAGAGAGAGAGAGAGAGAGAGAGAGAGAGAGAGAGAGAGAGAGAGAGAGAGAGAGAGAGAGAGAGGGAGGGAGGGAGACAGAGACAAGTTTTCTTTTCTTTCCTTTTCTTTTTTTCAGTTTTTCAAGACAGGGTTTCTCTGTGTATCCTTGGCTGTCCTGGAGTCGCTATGTAGATCAGGCTGGCCTTGGACTCACAGCGATCTGCCTGCCTCTGCTGGGATTAAAGGCGTGCACCACTATGCCCGGCAAGACAGTTTTAAATGGCAAAAAAACAGAGCCTCTTGGGCTGGGAATGTATCTGAGTGGCAGAGTCCTTGTCTAGCATATGTGAAGCCCAGGTTCAATTCCAAGCACCACAAAGCAGCATCAGCTATAGGTATCCCATTTAGTTATTATGAGATAAACACCAATAACTTTAGGAGATCAGGTAAGTCTACTTAGAACATACAACTGAAATATATTTAACCTACCTATAAGGCATGCATGGGCACACATCCACATCCATGCACCTGTCCAGCTGCCATAATTAAAGCTGCCTGTAATAGGATTCTATGTAGATTAGCACATAGAAAGAACACTCTGTGGTAGATCACTATACCTGGCTTACATACCCAAATCTAGAAAAAGTCTCATGTTTTCCCCCATTAAAAGGAAAGTGGTGGTGGTGGGGACAGAGCTAAACTACCCCCCACCCACACCCACCTCGCGCCTGTCTGGTGCCCAGGACAATACCCTGGACCGTCTTCCGTCAGTACTGCCTACTAGTTATCATCTCTACGTGGTTTGCTTACACACTGGTCAAGAGTGTGCTTTGAGCACACTCGTCCCTAGGCTTTACCCATTGTGTTATTCTTGCCTGGGTGTCGCTCACTGTTCTTACCTATTATCTAGTTTATTGCTGTGTGAGGGGTATTTGAAAAGATGGAAGGGAATGGACTTCAAAACTTGCACTAATACTTTTAAATAACCACAACTTTGCCCTCTGCCCTCTAAAGTACATGGTACTTTTGGTAGCTGAACACAGCTTGTGGCATTTGGGCAGATCAGTCATAAACAAGCACCTTTTACTCAACTCATTCCTAAAGAGAGGACTAGACGCACAGATGGGAGCTCAGTAGATGGAGGCAGGAACAATGTCTGAGACCAAGGAGCTAGAGCAGAGAGGGAAAATCAAATCTCTAAGCAACAGTCTTGATGACAATTCTGCCATGGAAGAAGAGGTAGCCTTAAGAGAGACCGCAGTGCTGCTTTGGTGAATGCAACGCATCACAGGACTTGCTGTCTGAGAAGGGGAAGAGAATGTCAAACCAAATAGTGAGTAATTTAACCATAAATTCTTCTCCATGTCTTCCAAATCATGTTTAACTGTGACAAGGAAGTCACGGGAAATATATGTCAACATAAGACGATTTATTTGGTGAGCAGTTGTCACATGCTTCCTTGTATGGATATGGACTTCAAAGCTATACAGCAGAATCTCAAGTCTTGTGTCTGATAATAATTATGTAACTCTGGACAATTATCCTATTTTCTTAATCTGCAAGTCATAAAACTGCTGTGAGGTTTAAAAATCGCTCAGCCAATGTGTCAGCCAGAACTTCTATATGATTATCTACCAACCTACCTATTCTAGATACTAAGCTTGTTTTATGTAGATGAAAAATAGTATTTATTTGCTCAACTATATTAACTCAGTGATCACATTGTGCTAGAAACTCAGCTGAGTGATGGGAATTATAGCAAAAGGTGAATAGTTTCTGCCTAACAGTTTATTACAGTAGAGGTTTTAACAAAGTTTATGCAGAGCTAGCTCATCTTTTTACTTTACTACACATAATCCTCATTTTCACTGCTTAGTAATAATGAATGAATACTGCATAGCTAGACACATTACTATTCCACAGAACAGAAGACCTACAGTCTCCCAAGATCACAAAGCTGGTAAATACCAGATAAATTCGTAATATAAGTTGATTCCTAGCTTTTCTTGAATGATGTCATTTTTACATACAATATGAATCACCCTAGCTACCTGTAGAACATGATAAAAACAGATATGAAAAAAAAAATCTACGTCTCCTTTGACTACTGGAAATACAGAATTACAGTTTAAGGCTTTAAATAAATGAAAGAAATAAAGGGAATAACTTCTCTCATCTAAGTACCAACCCTGCTTAACTTCTAGTACCAGAATAGATTGGGTACATCCAGGTTGGTATGGCTGTGGGCAGGAATAACTTCTGTTTAAAAAAAATAAAATTAAACTAAAATATATATATATTATTTTAAAAAATAGTTTCTATAGGCAGAAAATTTGTAAAGGAAAATCTCATTTTAATTTCTAACACACTTCTCATAGAAAGTAAACATTATTTTGTCATTTTTATTATTTTGTTGAATTATACTTTTAAAACACTGAATTATGCTTGAAGAAAAAACTGAAAGGGGTTTATTGAGTTTATGCTGGTTCCTAAGCCACTCAAATGTAACAACAGTACTTGCAATGATGCCCTCAGATTACTCAGTTTATCCCGTACATTTTCCTATGTCATAAAGAGCACTCCAACACACAGACTAACTGAAAACCAAACTTCAAAGAATGTTCCTGATTGTGAAAGACATCTTACCATAATGGGTAACCACCAAACATAAAGTATGAAAAAAAAAGTTCTGTCACCAAAATTTACTGCAAATAATAAAAAATAAACCATATGCTGAAGTTTGAAATATCTAATAATTTATATTTTACAGTGATATTGTAATTCTTAATTATGCTTTGTGGAAATATCTCTTGGAAAGTATTCACCAATTTATGTTAAATGAGTGAAAGAAATCTATCTTGGATGCAGTGTGTTCAGGTTATAAAAGCAGCAGTGCTTATTTTATCTCCCCACAAAGTGTTGCTGAGATAATTACTGCTGACAGCTTTATTCAAGGTTCATTTCACTTTTTCTGCTATTTTCCTCTGGTTAGAAGTTCAACAGAACCCATGGGAAGCCACACCCCTCACACCTGTTAGGCTTCTTCATGTTACTGAGGGCCAGTACAGACATGTCACTTCAAATTAGCATTGTACCAGGGCGCTAACTGTGACAATTACTTATCACAGGTTTAATGTTTAAAAAAAAAAAAAAAGTTTCTAATTCAACCACAAAAACAGTGTCACAAAATGTAATTTAAACCTACAAAAGCAGGTTGCATAAAAACATCCAGAGGGTCACAGAATAGGTTCCCAGGGTTAGCTTTATGCAAGAATGCTATACAATTGAAAACATTTCCTTCTAAAGAAAACCAAAGTAAAAAAGGTAAACAAAAGGGGCTGGCTCAGTGGGTAAAATGCCTGCTGTGCAGTCATGAAAACCCCAGATCCCAAGCACCCACATAAACTACAGACTTGTTGGCCCACACATATAAGTGAAGTGCTGGGAGGGAAGACAAGCAGATCCCAGGGGCTCACTGGACAGTGAGCACCAAGTTCAGTGAGAGCCTTGTCTCAAAACAAGTTGAAAAGTGAGCTAGGACAACATTCAGATGTCAACCTCTGCTTTCTACATGCAAACGCGTGTGCGCACGCACACACACACACACACACACACACACACACATACACACGGGGGGGGGGGGGGGGGGGGGGGGGGAGGGGGGGGGGGGGGGGGGGAGGGAGGAGTCAGCAATTAAATTTTACTATCAAGCAGTGGAAATGAATGGCTCTTTTAAGTTCTCGTGGTCTCTACTTGAATATATGGTTAACTTTGTTAATTCTTTTGTAGCAAGTAAAATTGCCAGCCAAAGCAAAACAGCTACATCTAAGCCTATTAAGGGAAAGGCACAGTTTTATGCTATCTAGAGAGGAAATAAGCATTCTTTTGTGTTTTTAAGCCATTTGCAAAATAAAAAATTACTGGACAGTGGACATTAACCTAAAAGAAAACCACCCACATTTTTAATATATTTCAGACTAGTTATTATAAGTCTCTCTGTTCCAAATGCAAAATAATCTCAGAATTACACGACATCTGAGAAGGCCTGAGATGGTTGGCGGTGGTTAATATGGACTGCTGTGAGGCTAATTGTGGATCTTCAGTTAATTACTTTCTGCTGATAGGGGATTTAAAAAATAAATAAAATAGTCATTTATTCCGTTTTTCTTTTATTTGAACCTAAGAAAACACAGAATGATAAAGATTATGTTGAAGACACTTCATTATTTGCTATTTAGATGATGAATCAAAATCTGGGACATTTGTCTATATCACAACCGATAACATAACATACACTAGCAAAATAACTGTGAGCAGGCCTGTATTTGTCACAATGTGTATAATTTTATTCAGAAATGCCCAGAATCCATTGTCTATTACATGCTCAAAGGTAAAAGCAATTCAATATTCATTTCCCACCTACCCACACGACACAGGGGCTAGAGGATGCCAGTTAGAGTTAATGGAGTTTGGCACTGCAACAGACTCTAAAAACACTAAATATGTATGAAAAGCCAAAGAGAAAATAGTAACACTGAGCTGGAAATTCAGTAAAAGAAATCATTTTCAGAAAATTATGCCTACTGGTAAACAATTACTTTATGGCAATCTTGATATGGCAAGATAAATTTCAGCATTTGAACAGTTTGAAATATTTTTAATAGCATTATATACATGAAAGGTATACCAAAAGATTAGAATTTTTTAAAAGAAAAATTTCATTTTCTAGCATTTATCGTTATTTATAACAGAAGCTTATAAAACTGACATAGGAAATCTCTTAGGAAAATGAGTCCTTCACCTTATTCTGCAATCACAACATCTTCACAAGGAATTGAACCCCAAGTTGGTGCTTCCATTTTGTTGACTAAAAGTTTGTATTAATGGAAGAGCCTCATTATATTAGCGAGCTACTGTATTAATTTGTGGGCACTTCAGCTCATCACAAGAAAAGAACCTTTATCATATGCACAGATACAACTTAAGTCTGACTTGTATGCACGAAGAGTAACTAGCCAGCTATCTGGCACATGTCTTGTCAGTGTAGATGCCATTTACCCCCTCAAGCACCCTGGAAGTCTTTGGATAGCAAATATGGGAGATCTCAATATTTTTTCAGCAGTATCTAATTCCTTGGCAAAACCCAGGCAATATGATAATAACTTTGGTCTCCACATATGGACACAGTCTTGGTAGATCTACTCCTGGCTTTTCCTTCTAAGAAAACAGAATTTAGATTAACTACATCAAGTTAGAAACACCAACAAAATCCAGAAACCGGGAGGGGGGGGGCGCACTAATTTTACCTTCATAACCCATTTCAGCCAAGAAAAAAAAAATTTCCCTTCTGCCTATCCCAAACCCTTATTTGTAAATCTCTACAATTTCTGATTTCTAAGACTTGGAGGCTAGAATATACCTCATTGGTAGAGTGCTTGCGTAGCATGCACAAAGTCCGTTGTTTGTTCGGTTTTTCAAGACAAGGTTTCTCCCTGTAACCCTATCTCTTTTGGAACTCACTCTGTAGACCAAGCTGGTCATGAACTCAGAGATCTACCTGCCTCTGCTGGGCTTTAAAGATGTGCGTCACCACTGCTCTGCTTTTTTCTTTCTTTCTTTCTTTCTTTCTTTCTTTCTTTCTTCTTTCTTTCTCTTTCTCTCTTAATTAATTTAAAGGCTCCTAGGTTTAAGCTTTAACGTGTGTGTGTGTGTGTGTGTGTGTGTGTGTGTGTGTGTTGTAGTTTAAAAGAACCACAGATAACAGACTCTAAGACCTTTAAAAACACAGAGTTTTTAGATAGCACAGGTCAAACAGGTTGCTTTGTACAGCCTACTAATATAGTATCTCTAAGTATAATCTCTTATGTACTGTATGGATTCTTCACCTGACAATAAACAACTGATTAACTTATAGCTGAGGCAGGAAATAGGAGGAAGGACTTCTGGTAGAGAGAGCAAATGCTGGGATACTGTGAAGCATGAGGCGTTCACCCCAGGACATTGAGGACATACACATGAAACCAGAGAAGAGGCAACCGGCCATGTGGCAGAACTTAGAATAGAATAAATGGGATATTAGTCATGAGAAGGTTAGGGAACATACATAGCTATATTGGCCTGGGCTTTCATAAATATGTTTAAGTCTCAGAGTAGTTATTTCTGAGAACAAAGGCATGGGTAAAAAGAATGGGTTACAGAAACCCCCATCAACAAGTGTCTCTACTTTCTTTGCCAAGATAAAATAGGAAAGACTTCTAATCTTTAAAAGAACTGCATAGGTATGCAATCCAAAGCCTAGAAAGCATGCTAAGTGAAATAAATACTAAAAATTATAATCCAAGTACAAATAACTAACTAGGTCTAAGTCAAAAGTGTTTTAATAGGATATGGCATGTCAAATTTAATTCAGTAGTCACTTACAACTTGAAATCACTGATCAAACTAAACCAATAAGCTACTTAAATTAAATATAAATGTAATTTTAATTGATGATAAAGGTATGCTAGTAGTTTTACATTTAATGTTAATACCTAATATCTTTATATTCTAAGATAGTTTATCTTTGTGAACTTCATAGACTTAGCAAACTTCAAGCGTTATTTCATCTTGATTTTGTTAGGTATGACTTACTAGTTTATTTATTTATTTATTTATTTATTTACTAGTTTATAAAGGTGAATAACAAAGCTAATAAAAATATATACAGTTTAAATTAACTAATAATCCTCCCGTAAGAGTCATAGAGTATCTAATGCTGGTCATGGGAAACCTCTGTTTGAGTCATTGGTCAGGGGAGTCCAAAAGACTCCCAAAATTATACAGGCATTGTCACTGCCCTTTGTTACCTTTCAAAACTTGAAGGTAAGACCCTATGCTGAAGAAACCACACAGTTCCGACACAGGCCTTAGAATATTCAAACTGCAACTGAAAGCCTCCTTGCTGAGGCCGAGCTCTCATAGTGTTCAAAGGTGCTGTGCAAGGTCAAAGGAAGAAATCAATAGTTCCACATAGCTATAAAGCCTAAGAACAACAATGGCCAGAATGTCAGAAGCTTCACAAGGATGCAGTAGTGGTACTTGCATCTTTGGGGTAACTAACACTTGTCTACTTGGACTTAAGGCCCATCACATAGGATATTTAGTCAATATCCATGGGTGGTGAGTCACATACCCTGAAAGAAAACATACTGCTGCCACTTTCTTAAACCAGTATGAGTTCAACTGTATTCTAAATATTTATCCTTATATCTACAGGTAAGTCTAACTCTTACCCCCTCATCAAGGAAGTTTCCTTTGGCAGCAAAGATCATTTCAGAAACCCAGAACTGGTCAAAATAGAAGGAACAAACTCTTGCATTTAAGGTTCAGAGAACATTGCTAGGGGTGGTGACAGTTGTAAGAACCAAAGGATTAAGATGTCTGCTGTCTATATATGACAGGAAAACTGTACTCATTCCAAAAATACAATCATCTAAACAAGACCTGCACAATGACCACCCTAGCTGACATACCTTTCAATAGGCCTTAGCCCTTGATGAAGAGCTATAAGCAAGAAATGGCTTCTAAGAGAAGAAAAAGCAGTCTTCTCCAGGGATGAGATCCCTGATTGATGATCAAATTCCCAATGATCAGCTCTAAACACATAAACATGAGCAACACTGAATGGACTCAGCAAGATGCACATACAAACACACATATGTGCATGCTTTTTAAAGAGAAGTCATGGTTGAGAGGAAGTAGAATGGACACAGATAAATTTGAAATTAGAATAAGGGTAGAAATTACATGAAACTACTCATGTAAGAAATATTTAAAATTTTTTAAGTAAGATTTGTTTGGATTGGTATAGAAACTATATAAGCATGTGTTAGCCTTAAACAATACTCTAGAACACACTTAACTTTCCTTCTTTTATTCCTGGTCCTTTTGTAAACTTCTGTGTATTTTGAGAACTCACTTAAAGTATTAACCTCCATTTTACCCTTTTCATTAACACTCTTAGTAAAATGAACTTTTTACTATTATGTGCTGTCTATATTTTTAGTTTAGGGTCTTAAATACTAATTTGCCTACTATTAATATAACTATACCCTCTTTTGACTTCCAACCTTCTATTCTCAAACAAACAGCCCAAGAATAGTGCACCTGGCATTATTTTACAATTTTAATATTAGGAACCCTCATTCAATTAAATACAAGAACCAGAGGGTCATTTTTCTGCATACAGATGTGTATTTGCTTACATATTGCTTCTTGTTTATCTGTATATAGACATACATGCAATAGAATGAACAAGCCAGAAGTAAAATCTTTAGAAACGATCATGTTTTAAAAGTATTTTGATGTATGATAAAAATAGAATGTTATTCCTAAGTCAGGTGTTTCTTCTATAAGCACTCAATCCTTCATTTTTAAAAAATTTATGTTAATTAGACAGAGTCTCCTATATAGTCCTGGCAGGCCAGTAATTCACTATGTGGACCAGGCTAGCCTTAAACTTGTGACAATCCTGCCTCTGTCTCCCTATATGTGTTCAACCATATCTAGCTCCTGAAGTATTTATTTAGGTCAATGTTACAAATTTATTTTAAAAAGGAAAGGTATTTATAGAGTTAATTCTTAACAGAAATATCACTTGTGTGTACTAATTATGTTCTCATTTTTTAGCATTCATGTATAACATTCTCAACAGAAAATTTAAATTTAAAAAAGCAAAGAAAAAATTATCTACTGAGGGATCACTACCAGTACATTTTAATATTTATTAATATAATTGTATAACACTATTTTGTAAATCTTCACATGGCCTTTAGCCAAGAGTAATAAAGTCCTAAGCTGAATAAATTAAATCCAAATCAACCAACCAACCAAAAAACCAGTATCTACACCCAAACCAAACCAAAAAACCATAATAAAAAAATGGTACAGTTAAAGAAAAATAGAAAATGTGAATTTAACAAAACCTAAACACTGGACAACGTTTTCAAGGCCAGGATGAATAATTTTTGTAAGATGTAGTAACAGCCAGGCATGGTGGCACACACCTTTAATGCCAGCACTCAGGAGACAGAGGCAGGCGGATCGCTGTGAGTTCGAGGCTAGCCTGGTCTACAAAAGGGAGTTCAGGACAGCCAAGGATAACACAGGGAGACCCTGTCTCGAAAAACAAAAACAAAACAAAACAAAAAACAAAAACAAAATAAACAAAAAAGATGTAGTAACAATGGTATACAACTTCCTTCAAAAATGAATGGAATTTTATAGTTAAAAAAAGGTTATGAGCATTAATATAAGCTTTTTTAAAAAGGTGATATTGCAGTTGACATTCTAAAATATTTTGTTAACCAAAATCATTTTAATTTTAACTATTCCACTTCATTGCTAAAACTTTTTATATTAATATTGTAGGCAATCAGATAATTTTAGAGTTAGGAAAAATCTTAGACTTAGGAAAGAGAGAATGGCTGAAGGTAATATGTAAGACCTCAACATTTATTAGACACCTGCTCTTTGCTATACATTTAAAATCCATTTCCCCACTCTCTGCTAATACAAGAGCTCTATAAGGTATCATTACTTCCATCTTCAAAGCTAGAAAACAGAAATTCTGAGAGTTTCTTTTTAGCAGACCTGAAATTTCATTTTAATTCAAGTGATCCGACTCCACAGTCTATATCCCTTCATTCATATGAAAATAATATTTTGTATTATATTATCTCATTTAATTATAAAGTTAGTATTCCCTCAATCAGCTAATTAATTAAGGCAGGATTTCTCGGCACAGTCTTGTCTGGCCCTGCAACTCACTATGTAGACCAGGCTGGCCTGGAACTAAAAGAGATCTGCCTACCTCTGCCTCCCAAGGGCTGGGATTAAAGGTTTGCACCACCATGCCTAACAGAGGTATACTCTCCAGTACACTTCATTTGTAGGAAAGCAAAATAGAGAGGAATCATAACACTTGGTGACAAACTATAGAGGGACTCCAAGGGTCTGCGGGGTTCAGTGTACCATACCCCTTTTCTACTCTAATACAAAGATTACCATCATGTAATGCCAAAAATCTCCTAAACGATGCCATATGAACTCTTCCTTAGCTAAAGTAACATTATCCAAATTGGACTTTTTCCAATTTCCTAACACTAAGTCTTTGCTCAATTTTTGCTCAATTTGTTTCCGGGCACTTGTCATGCATTACAGTGAACAACAGAAAGCAATAACCATATGATCAGTCATGGGTCAAATTGAGTAAAAACATCTTTTAGTCTTATGAACTCAAGAAGCATTCACCAAAGTTAGCTCCTTGGTACTTAGGAAGGCCTACATGGCATAGGAAACTGAGTAGTAAATGGCAACAAGCTATTCTCTATTCAAACAAGATGTCCTAAGGAGATGCTGTAAGGAGTATTTAATTTCCTGGGGGTAAACATTTGATTGTGTAACTGTGTGTATAGTGGACAGTGATGGGCACAGTTGTGCACAAGTGAGAGGCCATTTGAGTTTCCTCTAGAGTCTACTTTCAAGCCACCAATCCTGCTTGCAGATCATGTTGTCTACATCATCACATGCTGCCTTTGTACAGTAGGGCCCCTCAGCATCTTCTCCTATGTTATGACCATATCATGTTCTTTTCATGCCTGATGCTGTCGTTACCACCTTGGCTGAGCCTTACTTTTATTGAGTTTTATTGAATTTCATCTCTTCTGAGCCTCGAGTACCAAATAACTCAGCATAAACTTGAAGCACAACACTAAGTGAACAGCATGGTAAGAATCTGCTGGAATATATTCACTCATTGTAACTGTAGCATTTGCAGAGTTATGTTCCTTTCTTTAGCTTTGAGATTTTCAGGAATTTATTATGTTCAAAAGTTTCTTCCTGATGAAAGGGCACACACAATGGGCTGGTGTAACTAAGCCAAAAGACTATGGTGTTCTACAAGAGGCTGTTTGGAAGACAAGTTGGAAATGGATTTCTAATGGAGATGCAACTTCACAATGTTCTAGTTACGTTCCTCTGAACTTCAGAGCACCATGAGGAGTTTAGGTGTTTATACTGTAGGCAGTAGAGAAATACTAATGATTTGAAGCAGGTAACTAATATGATATTAATGCAATTAGAAAAAAACATATGCCACAAAAACTGATAAATAATGTGAATGACACAAGAAAGGGAGCCATGAAATCAGGAGGAAATTATGAGAGCTCAAACTATGAAGGAAATAAAAAAACTACACAGGAGGCAAATAAAGAGAATGGAAGGGTAAAAACTGAAGCTCAGACCCTTCTGGAATCTGCTTCTATTATTCTGAGATCAAAGTAAAATTCAGAGAGGTACAGTCTTCACTAGCAAAAGTCTACCTCTTTGGAATAATGATGAAAAATTTCCCCCTTTTTGTGGTATGGAAACATTATGAAACACGTTTCCAAATATATGTTTGAAATGTATATGAGCTAGTTTTAAACATGAGAAATTGGTGTTTGTAAAGATTTGTTTAAAACAGTTATTTGTTCGTACTACTCAACAGACAGTGAGTACCATAATGATACCATACAGATCATTTAAAAAAAAAAAAGGTAGCATAATAATTATTTTTAAAATAAACCACAGCTTTTTAAAGGCTGGAGATATACAGTTCAGCTGTACAGGCAGTTGCCGAACATGCGCAAAACTCCAGGTTTTGATTACACCACACATGACAGACACACTCTAATAGAGGACAAAAAAGGTGACAGATATTTCAAAATAAGAAATACTCACATATTAAATGTAAAATCACAAATGTTAAAAACAATGAAATAATTTTAATGAGAAAAGAGCTGAGTTACAACTTATAAAATGGAATTACTCAGGAGACATTACAGAGAAGAATGAAAGGCTCGTGGGTAATGGAACATTTGAAGAAATAGCCAAAGACCAGAGACGACCAAGGATCAAGAACAAGAGGTAGTAGTACAATGACCTAAAACAGGACCTGATGTAAGCCACAGTCAATAAAGGTAAGGAGTTTGGCCATTGCTTGAGATGATTTAAACAGGATAACTTCTATCTTACAAATGGAATTAGGATGGATGGTGATGTCATTTATGAAACTAGGGAACTTCAGAAGAGGACTGGGGATGGCCAAGTAGTATATGAATTCAAATTTTATTATGTTGAACTCAATTCTACTATGTTTAATTTATTACCTTTTAGGATATCTATTGGAGATGGTAAGGTTATTATGGAGCTAAAATGGGAGGACTGGGCTACAAATATAAATTTTTAATCATCATATGGATGACAAACTTATAGGCATGGTAAGAATAACAAGGGACAATGTGCTAAGCAGAGTGAGCAAATGGAAATTAGCCCTAAATGTAGTCCAGTGTTTAGTGACTTGGTAAAAAACCAAGTATTTGCAAATGAGATAGAAAAAGAAAGAGAACCAAGGAAGCCAGGAACTTGCAAGGGGCTGGAGCAGGAAGGTGTGTTATTCTCTGAATGAAAGGAAGACCAAATCAAGAAGGAGCTTTCAAAAGAGTCAAAGACTGCCATAAGTATGCCACAGATCGCAGAACGGAAACCACCGGAATGGGTGTCCCCTCTCCCCATCAACAGAATAGATAAATGCTGTGTAATATCAAAGCACAGTGTTATACAGCATAGCAATTAATGACATGAACATTAGAATAAAAACCTATTATACAAATGTAAAGTTAAACAAAAACAAAAGAATCAAGAGAGGCATTGATTAGATAAGCGCTATATACTATGAGAAACCATTTACTAATCTTCAAAACCAGGCACAATACTCTGTAGTTCTGTCTCTTGAACAAAGCAGAAATAAGTGGGGCTTCTATGCTGTAGGCCATGTTCTCTTTCTTAACTAGAATGCTAGTTATATGGGAATCTTCATAAAAGTTAAACACTTATGATTTTCATTGTATTTTTATGAAAGTACAATTTAATAAAAAGTTCTGTGGGCTCTTTATTTTGTTGTGCTTTGTTGATACTGGATAAGAAAACATACGGTTTCATGGATGTTAGGCAAATGATACAACCAAACTGGCTACGAATTCCCTGTATATAGATACAGTAACTATTATTTTCAACGTGGAGCTCAATATTTTTTTAAGAGAGAGAGACTATGTATTTTGTGTGCCCATGTAGGGGACAGAAGAGAATGTTATGTGTCTTATTCTATCTTCTTCTTCTTATTCCTTTAAGACAGGGTCCTTCAATAAATCTGAAGGTTAGCAATTCAGCTAGCTGACCAGTATGCGCCTGGAATCCATCTCTTTCTGCCCTGATGCCAGGGTTAGAGGAGGAACAAGTATCCATTCCTTAGTTCCCCCTTAAGCTGGGGTGCTTGGGCTTCAGGAGCAGGTCTTCTTTGTGTTTGCACTGCACGCACTCTAACACACTGAGCCACCATTCCCCTGGCTGTATTTTGTTTGCTTTGTTTTGTTTTAGTAGCAATCAAAAAATTAATCTGATATCTATTAATTCTAAAATCCTGGGAATGAGATGTTCTTAAAGACATGCTAATGAATAACAAAATGTCCAGAGATGATTAAATGGATAATCACAGCCTGAAAAATACATCACTTAATACAATAATACAATCCACCCTCCTTTTATTTAAAATATCAAAGCCGATAACACAAACCATAAATAATAAAATCACTGAACACTACAAGGTAACATAGTGCTAATAAAAGTCGGCTATGTATTGTTTTAAAATGCTGCATGTTTTTGTCACTGGTGTGCAGGTTACCTTTCTTGTTATCCAAATTATAAAAATCTGAATATCATGAGACTGATCTAAATGATACTAAGAAGTTGGAAACATAACAAATAAGATCTCTATTTTTCAACTCCATACCAATTCAAGATAACGGACTGGCTTTTGTGGGTCAGTTGCTTTCCTAAGCCCTCACTGTTATCTCACGTACAGGCTCATTTACCTAGTGTGGTTCATCAGCAATTGAGAAGTTAAGAACACATATTCAGTGTTTTTCATCTCCAGATCCACAAAATCTCTATTTAGTCCATTCTATTTGCTTCCTGTGTAAGTATGAATT
>OU015754.1:47233324-47253636 GCA_907169655.1 Acomys percivali | reverse complement strand
CACGCACGCACGCACGCACGCACGCACGCACGCACGCACGCACGCACTATTCCATGATGAAATATTTAAACTCACCTATATTCAGACACAAGTACTAACTTGACAGCTTACAAAAAAGAATCATGGCAATTTTTTGTTTCTCTGTTTCCTTTATTGAATAATTAACAATTCAAGCAAAACAGAAAAGTTCACCTTAATTTATCTATTGCCCCTCCATTACTAGAAATGCAAAGAAACAACATTTTCAGCACATTTGCCCACTCCAGAATAACTTTGTGTTATTAGACAAAGTTTTAAAGCTGAGGTAGATCAAATATGGTACAAAGGTATAAAAGGTAACGAGCAAGGCATAGTTCTGTAGTAGAGCCTGTGTTTGACATGCAAAAGGCTTGAGTCTGACAACAAGAACCACAAACTAAGCAACCTCAAGAATACAAGAAATATTATAATTTCAAAGCTGCATGAAAATACTGAAATTGGTGAGCTAATAAGATGGTTCAGTGGGTAAGAGTGGTCACTATGCAACCCTGACAAAAGAGTTCCATACCCAGAACCACACTCAGTAGGCAGAGGCGGGCAGATCTCTGTGAGTTTGAGGCCAGTCTGGTCTACAAAGTGAGTCCTGGACAGCCAAGGCTACACAGAGAGACCCTGTCTCAAAAAAAGAAGAAAAAAAAAAAAAAAAGGAGGGAACTGACAATAAAGTTGTTATCTGACTTCCATACAAATATTGTGGCACATATGTGCTGTCACTCTTACATCATATATGTCTGACTGCACAAGCACATACACATTATAAATACAGATAGATAGATAGATAGATAGATAGATAGATAGATAGATAGATGATAGATAGATAAATAGAATTTTTAAATGCCAGAATTGTATTAAACAGTCTCTGGAACCTTCAACACTATTCAAAAGTGGGGGGTGGATGTCTATAGCAAACCAGCATTCACTAGACATAAGAGCACAGTTGCACAGATGAGCTTACAGAAGGTACAACTGCAGGTATAAGACCTGCACAAGCTCAAGAAAGCCAAGATCCCAGCACAGACAATGGAGTTCATGCACCCTGCCCCCTCATCTTAGGAGCTCATGGCAACTGATGGCTGCTGGAAGAGGGAAAGTTAGTTTTCTTCGGGAATGTGAACCCAGAAGCTGTAGCAGTAGTTGGCCCTATATCATGCACATACAGCAGCACTAAATGGACTCAATGGGTATTAAAAGAAGAGGCTAAGAAGTAGAAACAACATGAAATTAGAAGGGCAACAGTGGGGAGATAATGAATTAGAAGGAAGGGAATGGAAGGGAATTGTATCCAAATGTATTATATGCATGTATGAATATTAAATGAAATAGTTAACTAAGAAATAGGAACATGAATTAAAGAAAATCAAGTTATGTACTTCCAAGATACAACGGCAAAGTAAATATACCTTAAAAGGAAGAACTGAGAAAATAGTAGGGAAAAAAATTAGACCAAAGTAAACCCAGGAGGACAAACAGCCAACCCTTCAATCCTATACCTGGGACCTAAGATTGAAGTGGTACAGTCTGCGCTCGAACAGCTGGAGTCAGCCTTACTCCTCCTATAGCTCTACTGCCTTACACCGTGCATGACCTCTCCTTTGAACTGGTATCTGCAGGTTATATTCACTTGACATCCCACATTTCTGGCATTTATAATACCCTCATGCCTTTACTGCAATGTGCTAGCTAGTTTTCTGTCAACTAAATATAAATTAGAGTCATTTGGGAAGAGGGACCCTCAACTGAGAAAATGACCCCACCAAATTGGTCTATAGGCAATTGATGATTGATGAGAGTGGGCCCAGCCTACTGTAGGTGGTGCCACCTCTGGGCTGGTGGTTCTAGGTGCTATAAGTAAGCAGAGTTCCTCTATGGCCTCAGCTTCAGTTCCTGCCTTGATTTCCTGCTCTGACTTCTCTCAGTGACAGTCTGTGACCTGAGATTATAAATGGAAACAAATCCTTTCCTTCTCATGTTACTGTTGATCATGGTGTGTCATCAGAGCAACAGAAGCCTTAACTATGATACGCAAATCCAGGCTTAGCCTTTATAGCTTCATGCAGGGCCCATTCAGGAAAGTCATGCAATGAAAAAGACCCTGCTGTAAGCTGCCTGACCCTGGTGGCTTTATAGAAAGTTAGAACAAGCCTTCATAACCCTGTAACATTTGCTTCTGTGCGTTTGTTTTGTTTTGGAGTTAGGGTCTCACTATGTAGCCCTGGCCATCCTGAAACTCACTATGTAAAGCAGGCTGTACTCAAGCTCAACAGAGATCTGCCTGTCTCTGCCCCCTGAGTGCAGGGATTAAATGTGTACACCACCATGCTTGGCTGTTCATTTACATTTTTAATGTTTGCAAAATCAGAATGATGTGGAAAGGAGGCCAAATTTTGCTACCAAATTGAACTATAATCTGGCTCTTATCCACAACCTCACTAGCCTCTAACCGCCTAGGCCAAACACAGGAAAGTATTTCATTAGGTAGCCTCACTAGAGTAGGGTACCACTGCTGTGACCACCTGTCCAGGCAATTTACACACACCTATCTTTTAGCTTAAGGTTGTTGTAATGAGTTTGCACCTTTACATCATGAAATTTTTGATGAGTGAGTTCTTGCCCTCAAACACCTTTTCTTTTCTTTTTTCTTTTGTTTGTTTTGTTTTGTTTTTTGAGACAGGGTCTCTCTGTATATCCTTGGCTGTCCTGGACTCACTTTGTAGACCAGGCTGGCCTCGAACTCACAGCAATCCACCTGCCTCTGCCTCCCTAGTGCTGGGATTAAAGACGTGCGCCACCACCGCCCCGCCAAATACCTTTTCTATTATTCTGGTATAAAGTGCTCTTTAACAATCATACAAATACAAGTCTTTGTGAAATCAACATTTTGGGTAAATATGTGTAGTTGGTATTGCTTTTAATTCTCTAAGAATGTGCCACTGTTTCCCCTAGTGGCTGTCCCACTGTGTCCCCTAGTGGCTGTCCCACTGTGTCCCCTAGTGGCTGTCCCACTGTGTGTTCCTATCTTGCTACTCATCCTATGTAATGGCATCTTCATTTCCGATGTTATACTGTTTATTTCTAGAAGTATTAATTTATTTTTATATTTGTTTTCTCCTCGTTAACTTTTCTCTTTTCACTAAAATCCTTGGGCAAATTCATAGCATGTATAATAGCTGTTTAACATAGGTGCTGATTTCACTATCAAAATATCTTCTATGCATATGTCCTCTAACTGACATCTTTCCTGACTGTGGGTCAGACTGCCTTCCTTGTTCATATGCCTGGCACCATTTGATTGGATATTAGACTATGCTTCACTATTGACCTATCAACTTGCTCCTTTTGAGTTTTAGTTTAAGCTTCAACAAATGAAATTCTCAAGTAGTCTTCAGTTTAGAGCTAGCTTATTCACTCCATAAGGCGTAACTCTTTTGATGGTATCTGCTGAGCACCAGGTGTATTCACCAAGGCATCCAGCAATGGCGGGTAGACATCAGGTTTCCCTGGCAGCTGTTCTTTGCTTAGCCTTCTGGAACATCACTCAATGAATGCAGATGGGCATTTGGTAAATTCTATGCAAACTTTTTCAGCTGGTATTCTGACAAACTTTAGCTGTGGGGCTCATCAATTTCTTCCAAGAATAATGCAAAACTATCACAGAACAATCTGTTCCTTTCTCAGAGCCTTCAAGTGCCTGTGATGAAACGTCTGAAATCTGGAGTCCTGGACAGTAGCAAATGCCTTGTAATATCAGACTTGGGAAACTGAGGTGCAAGGGCAGGAAAGCTTACACCCAGGCCAAGCTGCACAGCGAGACCCTATCTCAAACAGAACAAAACACAGAAAAACAGTTGTTTTGTATTTCATCATTCTATCTGTTTACACAAGGAAGAGAATTCTCAGAGCAGATATAACTAGGCAGAAGCAACACTAGTAGGCCTGAAATTTTAATAAACTGAAATGAAAACTCATAGAATTTTATCTAAGTGCTTATAAAGCCCCTTTTGGGAGCTGGGATCTCTGTGTTCTCCCTTCTATTTGCTGAATAAATACTTCCTGTGAGTGTGTTCACCATGCTAACTTCCTACTCTACTCTGCACACAAGAGTCCATTTCACAACTTCACAACTTTTCTTGCCTTTTAAAGGCAAACTTTTTTTTCAAACTGCTTTCAAATTTTTCTTACTTCTGTTTAGTTTTTGCCTGTGTTATTTGGAAAAGACTCTCTATGTTGACAGGGGCAATGAACTCCCAAAGCTACTGAGTCTCACTACCATCCAGAAGCAACATTATCCATGACCTTGCCAAATAAAGAAAAAGCCAATGAAAATGTCCAAAGATTTCCCAAATCCAGCTGCCCTAAGATAGGTTAACAAAGTAATTTCAACAGCATAAGATGACCTTGAAGCTACTCAAAGAATGCTTCTGAATCTGAGTGTGTTAAGTGATATAAAGAAGGTGTTTACTCAAGGGAAAAGGAGTTAATGTTTGTTGAATGCCTACTAAATGCCTGGCATTACACCAGAGATTGAAAACTGTAAAGTGTCTTATAGTAGATATTTCAGGTTCTGTGGGCCTGGAGGTTTTGGTTGCAACTACAGCCATGCCACCACAGTGGGAAAGTAACACAAACAGGGTATAAGTAGACAGCCTGAATGTGTCCCACTAAAGCATTAATGACAAGAACAGACAAATGGTGAGTATGATTTGGGCTCACAATCCTAACTGCCAATCTCTGCGTTGATACGTGTCTCCTCAGGTAAATACATGTAACAAGTCTGTCCTACAAAAGTGACAGAACCATGCTAGGGTATGGTGGAACGCCCCCCCCAGCCCCCACCCACCCACATTCCCAGCATTCTGGAGGCTGAAGCAGTGTGATCACAGAGTCAAAGCAAGACTGGGCTGCAGAAGATCCTAAACAAAACAAGCAAAACGGCACCTTCACATTATGTGACCTAATGTGCTAAACCACTGAATCTTCACAGTAGACTCAAAGGTGTGAACATGCCTTCATTTTGTAAATAACAAGTTAGCTTATGCAATTTATCCAAATACTAACAATGGTGAATTTCAGTCAACTCAGCCTGTTTGCTCATTTGTGTTCTGATTCATTAATTTATCCTTCCTCCCCACCTTTCTCTCACACCATTGAATCTTGGCCTACATGGAAAAATGAACCTGAAATGTTTTGAGACCAAAGAATGAAGGATTCTGAATGCCAGCATAAAAATCTCTACATAAAAAGAAGATACTGGATTGTTGTTGAAGATAAATAAAACAAACTGGATATCATTCCATGATATACTTTTGAAATATTAGCCTTACAAAAGTGGATTAGGATGGCTGCACAGAAGCTTTTAAATTTACTTAGTTGATAATGTCAAATTATAAGTTTTTGGTAGCTGTGGGAGTCTGCAATGGAACAGTAGCTTCTGTAGGGGCAAGGGTCAGGAAAATGGCTTTAACTTGATACCTGTTTACTACAATGCATTAGGAAGAACTCATAGAAGAAAATGGTCCCCACCAGAAAAATCAAAGCAGGGGCATTCCCCATTCACAGTTATAAATTATAAAAAGGGTGTGTGAAGAGAGAGAGAGTGTGTATTTTCTTTTATTTTTATAGAGATGCCATTGTGCACTGTATTTGCTTGGGTAACCTTGTATTATTGATGTAAAAATACTTAAGCTGTTTCCTGTTGCCTAACACATGCATGCCCTCTAACCTCTGATTCTAAATTTTAATTTCTCAATTACATGCTTTAGTTAATGACAGAACTATGGAGGATCACTGGTAATCTGAAAAGAAAAAGAGAAATAAGAAAAGTAATAAAATCAAGTATTACAACTGCTTGATTCTTCTGCTTTATAAGCATTACTTAAAATGACCATATATTCAAATTGCTTTATAATAAGTGTCTAGACATCATTGGTAGTGTTAAATTTACTTCTACTCTCTGGAAGCCAAGGGTGTCCAGGCAAACATGCAAAATGAGATTTCACCTCCTTGAAACTCCTTGTTCTCACAGCCGAACTATCATAGCATGAAAACATCCCCTACTGTAGAGGCTTTGGATACCTATTTCCCTGATGAAAGAGTTCGAAGGGAGCTTAAAAAGTTGACAGTATACAGCTCTCCTGTCCTGTTAGTATACAGCTATATGCAAGAAAATGTTTTTAAGTCTCAAGAGACTACAACGGTGTGTTCAGGGATTGCTGACTTCACTTTGCAGCTGGAAAATAGAATACTCAAAATCTATCAGGTTATAATATCCTTTAAGACAATAAAAGAATTCAATTGTACAAAGTCCATTCCTTTGTCCTATTTTCTAAGCCAAAAATTAATGACAACTATACTGAAGAAAATATTTTCTTTGTTACTACCAAGCATTTTTCATGCAGTCTAAAAACATAAAATAAGTATTATAAAATAATCCTTTCTTACCTTCCTCAAGAAAAAAGGCACTTCATGCCATAACATTACTCATTTTAAATTTCAACTCAATTTACTATCATTTAAGTTTATAACATTTCTCACCACCCAAAACTGATTAGTTTCTTGGTATGTAGTAATTCCATAAATTCATGAAGGTCTGTGAATAGTCAAAGCCACAGAAAAACTGCTACTGAGCAGCAAAAGTGTAAACTGAATTCACTTTTAGTGACCTTTGTGATCCACCTTCTAGCCTGGCAGTGAGAAGCAGGTTTTCAGGTGTTGTCACCGAAATGTTAAGCCACCCTACATATTAAGTTATGGCACACTATCCTGGAAAGAAATTAATTATATTTTTGTTGGTAACACATTTCAGACTGTTTACACAGCTGACATTTCTCAGCTGTACCCAATTCGTGCCCTAAGCTGTGAGGACTATTTTGTTTTGCAGCAGATGCCTCCACTTGAGTGTTTTGAGCAAGTATAAAAACACCACCACCTGCAACAATATAGACTACTTGTAAAGCACGAGCTTTACATGTTTTTATATCCTAATGAAACAAAAGTTTCTGACATTTATTTGGCTAGACTCTCTCGGAAGACCACAGCTATGACTTGCTTGGCCTGAACTCAGTGAAGCTAGCAGATCTGTACAGTCACCAGTTAGAAGCTGCCTGGCCCTAAACATCTTTGTTGTGTCAAATCACGCTGCTCAAGGCATATCCTGCCAATGTAGCAACATTTGCTTTGGGGAAGTGTGGACAGGCACCACTTCACAGGTCCTGGGAAAAGGTGCAAATATGAATAATGAGGCACGAGGATGAAGCTTGATGGGGATTCCCTCTCACGCTTGCTGTGACAGACACAGCACCAGGCAGTGTTACACTTCTGGTTACCATCAGCTTAACCTGATTACTTCCCTAAAATTATGAAATTACATTGCAACTCTTTGTTAAAAGTAAAATCTTATACAAATATTAAAACATGGATCTCCTAAAAGACTGAATCAAACTAATTCAATGAGTTAGGCAGGGTGCAGATTGTATAAGGTGCTTTAGTACAGTGGAATAGGTCCTACTTTGCTTAATTTTCCTGTTACTTAGGAGTTTGTAACTTATCAGCTTATTTCATGGTTTGTATAAGTGTGAGGTCAAAATAATTTTTTCTAAACTCAGAACTTGTAAATTTACTCTGACGCCTATGGAGTCTTGATTCTAAGATATTTTCTACCTTTATTGTATTTCAACTAGTTATTATTGCCTTTAAGTTGTAGTGACCTTCCAACCTATAAACCACATATGTCACTCAGACCCAGTACTGCTCAACAGATGGATAATCTGTACTGACTCTATCTTCACGCATTCCTCATCCTGCAGGGAATTTTGTGGCAAACTCCAGGTACCTTTCCATATGCTGTAATCATTCGATTCCTGAGTATTACATATGAGTTATTTTAAGTACAATGCTGACTGATTTTTTTACTGTCTACTGAAAGCCACACAATACAAATATGCTACCATTAATTTTATTTAAAATGGTGTAAGGCAGGCGTGGTGGTCTACGCCTTTAATCCCAGCACTATGGGTGGCCGAGGTAAATGAATATCTGTGAGTTTGAGGCCAGCCTAGTTTATAAAGAGAGTTCAGGACAGCCAAGGCTACACAGAGAAACCCTGTGGTGGAAAGTCACTGAAACTTAAAGAATTGCAGTTATATGCTCAGATCTTAAATTATCTACTTCTAATGATGGTATTCATGTCTTATAATGAGTTTCAGACAGCACTAAGAAAATTTCTACTTCTTCATGTCTTCTTAGATCCTAACCAAAAAGAAAAGGAAAAGGGAAAAAAAAAAATCAAATAAAAAACACTAAAGCAAGCAATTACAGCCTTGTTTTTGGCAGTGGCCAACCGACCAATAATTCCAGATATATTATAATACAAGTGCTAGCAAAGAATAGTAGTGCTCTCTGATTATTTAAAAAATTTTGAAACTCACAAAGCATTTCTCCAAAGGCACATAGTTTATAATGTAACTAGACTCAAATAGCATCATAAATAAACTGTCTTAAAATTATCCTGTCTTGGGGCTGGAGAGATGGCTCAGTGGTTAAGAACACTGTCCGCTCTTCCAAAGGACCTGGATTCAATTCCCAGCACCCACATGGCAGCTCACAGCTGTCTGTAATTCCAGTTCCAAGAGATTTGACATCCTCACACCAATGCACACTAAATAAATTATAAGAAAAAGAAACAAAAAATTAATTTAAAAAAATAATTATCCTGTCTTTCAAAAATAATTTGTTTTAAAATGTTAAATGGAAGAACAGTAACTGTCCAAGCAGGCATAGTGTTTATTAAAAAAATAAGAAAAGCTATTTCACTTCTTAGCTACAATCATGATTTGGTATTATACAATGTTTACAAAGTCCTCGAACCTTTTTTTTTTTTTTTTTTTTTTAGCATTATCTATTTTTTTCAATTAGATTTAAATTAGAATTTCTGAAAAACCCTCCCATTTGCATTTTGAAATGTTCATGGACTGGAGAGATAGCTTAGAGGTTAATAGCACATGCTGCTTTTCTAGAGTCCCTGAGCTCAGTTCCCAGCACCTATACTGAGGGGCTTACAACCACCTGTAAATCCAGCTCCAGAGTATTTGACCCCCTCTTCTGTCCTCCACCACCAACAGAAGCATACACATAAAACAAAAATAAAAGGCGATTGACTCCTAATGACATATTGCTATAGCCATAGGTCAGTGCATCACTCAGACCTCATCAGAGAAGCATCTTCTTGGGGTAGACGGTAATCAATAGAGACTCACAACTGGACGATGTGAAGAGAATGAGAGACTTCAGAGCACCTGGCCCTAAAGCGGATGCCTGTATCACACCCCTATCCTCAAGGCTCAGGAATCTATGAAGAGGGGGTACAATGATTCTGTGAGCCCCAAATGGCAGACAGCCTCAAGGAAACAGTCACAGATACAAGAGGGTAGATGCACACACCAGCTCACAGAGGCTGGAGTACTACTTGGTGGGTAAATTTAAGTCAGACAAAATTCCAGTACTGTGAAGCAAAGTGGGCACAAACTCCCACCTCTAGCTAAGAAGTTATTTGCAATCAAGAGCTGCTCGGAGAGGAAAAATCAGTTTTCTTCAATGGAGTGATAATGGGTTTATCAACCATACACCAGTACAGGCCTCATGTTCAGAGATAGTTAGCAATCACAAAGCAGATGCCAATATACTGTATAAAATTCTCAAAGAAAGAAATAAAAACATTTCAAACGTACAACAACAAAACCAAACCCAAAACAAGATAGTTAGCTGTTAAGAACAGATAAGTAAGTAAATATGAGAAGAAGGGCCAAAACTTCAAGTCAGTGGGATTCATAAGAGGATAAAAGTTATTCTTTTGGGGCTGGAGAGATAGCTCAGTAGTTAAGAGCATGGCCTGCTCCTCCAGAGGTCCTGAGTTCAATTCCCAGCACCCACATGGTGGCTCACAACCATCTCTAATGTGATCTGATGCCTTCTTCTGGCCTGCAGGTGTACATGCAAATAGAGCACTGTATACATAATAATAAATAAATAAATCTTTTTTTAAAAAGTTATTCTTTTGAAAAAGAGTTAATTATTGGGGAAATAGCAGATATAGAGATAATTTATATATAATAAAGTATTTATAAATCATTATTATTGAAAGATGACAAGCTAATATTTTCTTGATTTTTTTATGGTAGTGACTAAAGATAATTACATCAACTGTAAAATATAATCATTTTTAAACTACCAGACCACTGATACACACACACATATATGTTTTCAGTTTAATTTTGAAATATCTATAACTTAGGAAATTTTTTCTTTACTTTGAACATCTTATTAATAATAACCCAATATGTTCTCCTCAGCAAAAGTTTAAGTCAAGTGCTGACACTGATATATACAATTACAAAATAATGTTAATGTGCTCACCTTATGGACATTTGCTCTGCAAATGTGTTCCAATTGATCCAATTTTTTTTTTTAAAAAACTGACATGGCTTGATGTAAATAAAAAGTTCTGCTAATGGAAAACTCAAAGTATTTGATTCTACTTATAAAAATCAATTATAGTGCAAAAGAAAGCTGTAAAATGGTTGTAACTTACTGAATCATCAGTAGCCGACGGTGGCCAGCCCTCCCATAACTGATGTCGAACAGGTATGCTTGTAAGGTCATACACATTTCTCTTTACCTATAAAAAGGAAGCAACAGAATTAAAACAGGATTTTGACATTATTTTATAATGACAGCTTTAGTTCATTTATATAAGACAAAACACTAATTCATATTTTCTCTTAGTTTTAAAACAATAATTTAGAGCTAATACAAGTTTTTTTAAAAATTACAAAAGTTAAAAAAAATACCATAAATTTAAGAGCAGAATTCCAGTGAAGGCTACGTGAAATAATATTTCAGGTAGTAACTTCCTCTCAAGACTGATGTTTTCAGTGTGCGCCTGTTTGTACAGCTATACAGAAATGTTCATGGGCACACTCAGGAGCTGGAGTCACAGGTGGTTGTTAGCCACCCCCGTGGGAGCTAAGAACTGACCTCAGCTTCTCTTCAGGAACAGTATATACACTTAAGCACTGAGTCGTCTCTGCAGACTCGGCATGACTGTTGTTGATCACTGGCTGACTTCAAGTATCTCTTCAGTTAAGAAACTTGAGGTAATGGCTCACTGAGAGCTGACTACATTTACACACGTTTATAAGTAATTTAATTTTAAAACTTAAGTGATTCAACCAAAAGTAAATGCCAAGTTTCCACGAAAGAGATGAATCTTGGTTGAAGTGCAGTGAGGGACTGAAGTTACTTTGTGTTTTAGTTTCAAAGGCATAAACAATATAAAACAAGTTTTGTGGTTTCTTTGAAATAACCCCAAATTAAAAACTAATCTAAGGAGGTCTCCATTGACATAATATTTTAGGCTCTCCTAAAGAAAAAAATAAATGCTACATAATGAGTTCTAGGACAGCCAGAACTACTTAGTGAGACCCTGTCTCAAGACGAGCCTAACAGCAACTTTATACCTTTCACTTTAAAAAGAGAAAAGTCAAGTCAAATAACAAGGTTGTATAGAGTTCAATTATCTGCTATCCAGCGACTTAAGAAAGATCATATCTTGCTGAGGGCGGTGGCCCACACCTACAGTTCCAGTGCCCCACTGTAAGGCAGAACAGTGAAGAGCCAGCTTAGAAAATGTAGAACTCTGCAAAGCGACCAACCCACACCCCATCCCACCCACAGGGGGCCATACCTCTCTTTAATTTCTTAGGGTTTTCCCCCCTAAAAAGCATATAGAAATTCTATTTCATTCTTCATTTACAATTAAAATAGTTAATTGTAATAATGAAGAGGTAGCCCATCTTAACTAGCTCTCCAATTTAGTGTACTCTTAACATTTGGATTAATTTTGAGATGTGACATGTATCTTCTTCTATAGTTAAGTTTTAATATGGCTGCTCCACAAGCAACACTAACTCATGCTTCTAAGATGTAAAACCCTAAATACCATGCTGTCCAGTTACAACATTTTGCTTTCTTATTATTCCTTATTATACACAGACATATCGAAGTTATCTTTCCAGTGAAACAGAGATATGCACACACTAAGGCAACAAAACATGGAACTCATCTACTTTTATCTCTAATGTACACCTTTGGGGGGTGAGATCTGAGGAGCTTGGGATATGGCTTGGTCCCCCACTCAATGTAAACAAGCAGCTTTTTCCCAGAGTGTCTGAGCAATGCTCAGGCTACCATGCAATATTATGCATATAGTCATCACATCAACTTTGGAAATTTTGATCAGTCCTTACCAATCCAACAACTCAGCCAAAGGCAACTGACCAGCCTTGAAGTACTCACTAGTTGAGTCTATTTCATCAGAGTTAACCATTAGTGCTCTGGGAGACAAAGGTGCTTCAGCAATCCAAAGCATTATATTCATAAAAGAAAAGACAGAAAAGAATGCAGGAGGAATCCTTACACTTCAAGAAAAAAAATTTCTTCCCTTAAACTTACATTTGAGTGCCAAGATACACCAGAGATCATCAGTTATTTTTGACCACAATCAGAAAAACTGAGTGTGTGTGTGTGTGTGTGTGTGTGCGCGCGCGCGCGTTTGGAAGGTGGGGAGGTTACTCCAGTGTTGGAAACTTAGACAAACATGATGGGTGCATAAACAAATAACTTTGGAGTGAAATTCCTTAAATTCTACTTTAATTCTAAAGTATAATGAGTGATATTATGAGATGAATAGTATTTTTTGTTTCATTAATTTATATATAACTGAACTGGGTTGAATGACATTCCTCTGCTATTGTAAGCCTGGAAAGCATGTTCTGGCTATAGTGCTGTGTTGGTATAAAGCACAATGCCAGACTGATGTGCTGAACAAAAGTGATCAAAGTTAGAGTAATGTTAGCCATTGCACAAGCATTTGGCTTCATTGTCCTTCCCAGAATGACATCTGTTAAGCAACTTGTCATAGAATAAACTAGTTAATGCAGAAAGAACTCAGCTGCGAGAGCACCATGTAAAGCATATTAAGCTAATGTTTGACTGTTCCAATGCAAAGGCTAAATTAATTCATAAAGTACTGAGATTATGACAAAAGAAATATTATGCCAAATCAATCACTAAACAGCAATTTAAGTGAAAACAAGTTGGCTTTTCAAAGTTAAGCCCATGCTGTAACCACTGGCAGACTTTCACCATTATAAAGCAAAGTTGTAACCAAAATAATGAGTTTAATGAAAGAGATAAAAATTCCATCACCTTTACTGATGAGTTACTGAATTAACATTTTACATCACAATTGTTTAGTGAGGGAAAAATTTAAAAGTACACAAAGCAAATGTGAAGTGGTTTTTTTTTAAGTAGTCTTTGAGGAACTTGAATGACAAAAACACAGCTGTGTATAAGATGATGCAGATGAATTTGCAGTTCCTATAAAAAAAGACACATAGCTCTCCCACAGGAGGAGGGAGACTAAAGGGAAGCAGGAGGAGGCAGGGCAAACGAGTAGGGGATAGAGATGATGCAGAGAACAGGAAAAGAAAGTGGAGGGGGAAAGCAGAAAAGATCGAGTGAGAAGCATGAAGAGAGGAGAAAGGGAACAGCTGTAAGCATCTGAGAAAGGCAGAATGAACAGAGGCTGGCCTACTGCAGCTGACATGCTCAGCTGATACTACAGTCCCATTTCTGATGCAGTTTCATCTTTAGAGACTGTGAAATTCCAGTTAAGTAAGAACACGTGACACTTTCACTGGATACAATTTCCTAAGGGACTTTTTTTGGGGGGAGGGGGGTCTTGCACATTTTCATTGATAAGCACTGACTCAAAATCACGCTGAACCTTCAGAATCTTTTCAATCTTGCTTTCTGTTAAGCTCTAAATGTATGAGATTTTAGGTTGTTAACCCATGCAAATGTTTCATTTAGTTCTGAAGGAATACAATAAATACTTTGGTTGCCAGCTAAACATACTATATTTGAATTAGAGTTCTAGACTAACACAATTCTTTTTTCTGAAGTTTGCTTTCTAGATTTTTCCTAGACAATTTTTCTTCACAGCTTCAGATACGAGTATATGAGTACACGTACCCATTACACACACACACACCAGAATGACTTGAAAAAGGGCAGAATATAGTTCTGATTTATTAGTTACATTCATTGCTGATGTGTATCTACATACAACAACTAAATTTTAAAATGTTAATTATCTCTATTTCAAAATTCATAGTTCTATAATATTTATGGATGTTTTAATATTAAACAGCATAGGCGGAAGAATCACTTTATCATGGCATGCTCAGTAAAGTCATAGGAACTCATCTTTCCCCAGCTTCACTTTAAATTCACTTAAAATTTCTAACAACTTCTCTTTGAGTAAAATTTCATTGTAATTTCGTAAAGGAAAAATTCTTAAGAAAGTTACCCAACTAAATGGTAAATTTTAAAATTTAGATTCAAGTAAGATTAAACTCAAAGGAAGTGTTCTTAGTTATTCCAAATGCAAATTAAAGGTCTATAAAGCCTAAAAATACTGATGAAACTGTCAAAACTTTTCTAAGGCAATATTAAATACCGTCTGGGTATGTGTTGTGGTATAAAAGAAGCAGAACCAGAGTTCTAACTCTAATGCCATAGCTATTACTTGTGGGCGAATTGGCAGAGCCTTTCTTATATTGAGTATGCCTTAGAAGAGAATAAAGCAACATCATTTTTGCTTTTCAATGCTATAAAATCCTATGATTTCATGACGGTATTGGAGTTAATCCTGGGTGCAAAAAAGAAGAGCTAAACATGCTAAACAAAGACATAACGAGGGAGTTTACAAACATTAAGGCTCTAGTCTTAATTTTCTAAATTAGTAGCAGTAGAGTGTATATATCAGACACCAAAGAGAAAAATGAAAATAATTTCAGGTGAGAAAGATATCAAAGCATTTAAAATCAAGTTTTTCCTGGATAAATACATTTCTGAGTCTATCCTTTTCTTATACCTTAATAAAAACATAATTAATATTTCCCCTCATAAAATCTACTGTTAAAATAATGCCTGTCAAAGTGGTTTCTGAAGTAACTATTCCGCCAACTGTGTCATCAGTGAGACTCTGGCCAGAACATTGCTATCTATGTGTTAACAGTTACAATGTTTTAGAATCATTGAAATTGGGCCCATTAGTTTGTATTCATTAAACATTTTAATGTAGGAAAATATATTTAACTGATAGGAGTTCAAAATAGCTTTTAGCTGGTTCTGGATTTTCTGATTTATGGTACCAGTGCACATTGTCTTTTAGAAAGTATCGTGAAACAACAGGCATCATTGTGATTTTCCCGCCACCCTAACAAGAAAAAAAGGCCTCTGGAGATATTAGACCTCAGCTTATCCAAATTTGAAATATATCAAACTATGAGCTGCAACTGGGTGGAACAAGTAAGTGTTTGCACTGCTCTGTTTAAATCAAAACAAGGCACACAGACCAGGCTGAGTTCCAGTTCCCTGGCAATCCCTGGTGCTCTGAATGGCTTGTGTAGTTAAGAAACCAACCATTTCTGATTCAGAACGGGCTTTGAACACATACTTTGAACACATATTTAATGCCTTTCCTTTTCTTCTTTTTAACATATTGTACATGCACTGCAGTTGTACATGGATTTGTTTTTCTAAGATGCAAGTTGAACCAGAATAAAAATCCTCCCTGAACAGGGGGGGTCAGGGGGAAACGTCTGAAACCGGATGGTGCAAGGGGAATGAGAAGGTGGCATCAGTAATCAAATGTTAATTAGCAAGCTTTCCCCTTCCCCCAGGGCTGGCCTGTGTGAGAGAATTCAAATCAGAAATCAATGCTCCAAGTGTTTAACTATTACTTCTTCTCATTAACCATTAAAAGACCAAGCAATTTTCTCCTCATAAAAACAGTAACTCAAGAATTTCTTTTTCTCAAATACCATCTTTCCAGAAAACAATGCAGAGGCCTATAAAATTCAAGTGCTTTTCAAGCAGGATCTGAACCAACTGTATCCTGCACTTTAACATCTTTTGATTCTCATAACTGCACCTTCATTCTGTTTTCACCACACTTAGAAAATGTATTTTGCTTCTTCCCTATAGAGACAGGGCAGCCAGCATTTTACAGGATTATTGGGATGGTGATAATAAAGTGAATCAAGTATAGAATCTAGTTCAATAACATACAATTGTAAATGGAATGTGGCCATAATGAAAACCTACTAAAAGTAAGATTAAGCATTTCCACTAGAAAACTCATAATTATACTGAAACTTTGATGAGAATAAAAATACTATAAAAATTGCAAAAGCTACACCATATTTAAAGCAAACTAACCTAAGTTGTGGATTTAAGTAAAAAGCTTATATCCTACTTAAAAGTTAAGTCTCTATTTTCTTAACTTTTGGTTTCTCTAACTGGACTTGAATTCACTGTGCAGGGCAGGATGACTTCAAACACTCTGATGCTCCTGCCTCCCTTACCAGGTATACACCACTGCACCAGGCTGAAGTGGTGCTAAGGAAACAGTAATTCACGGCTTCATACATGTTGTGTTATCACTGTACAAACTAAGCTACATCACCAGCTCTCAAAACATTATTTGAAAGAGATAAGAAAGTCTGTAATAGATGAGAAAATAGGCTGAACATCAAAAATGTTTTTAAAAGGCTAAATATTAACTTAGTGGTGGATAAAGGAAAATTTTAGAGAAAGTTTAGAGAAGTTGCAAATAATGATCTAATAAATAGAAGAAGTCAATGATTTTACTACAACAGCAGTCCTTAAAGCAGTAGTGATGTCAGCTGGAAGAAATTAGAGATGCATATTCCAGGGCCCTGTGCATCCCAGTGTGCTGAACACTCTGGGGGCTCGCATGGTGAGTAGTAACCAGCCCTACAGATAACTCTTTCCAGTCTGACACTTAAGATGTAGAAATTTTATACACGGACTGCCCCAGACAGACAGACTTCTTTAGCTAGCTGATTTTTAAAATTTTTACAGTCTATGCTTAAGGGGACCTCTCCCTTTTAAGAACAAATAAATTTCTAGAAATCCCAAAATTTTGTTTGAGTTAGCAGGTTAGGTGTGATTAGATGGCAAATTGATATCACTGAAATACTTGAGCCTTGTAAATTTACAATCTTTCAATAAATTCTAACATTGTGGAAAGTCATATTTTCATCTATGTTTTTGTCATAGTGAGCTCATGATAAACTAATACATATCATGGAAGAAAAGAGTTGGTTTATTGCCTGTAGTGAATAAAAATACAACGCTCTTAAATTTTCCCCTCACATAAAATTAAATAAATTAATGAATTTGCACCATCAGGCAGGAAAATGTCAATTAATAAGTAAGACCCAGAAATAACTGCCATAATATACGAACATTTCTTAAGAATCTCATGTAAGACAGCATTCATTCAATAAAGCTCAATTTATATATTATTCCCACCAGTTCAATGTATAGACTAGTCTAGGAGTGGTGGGACATGTGTTCAGCATGGACAAGGCTCTAGGTCAGATTCTCCAAAATAAGAGAGGACAACAAAAAAGAAAGACAAGACATGAAAACACTTCCAACTCAGAGATGTTTTGATTTTAAGTTTGAATTTCATTGGGTAAACAAGATATTTCAGAAGCAATGCAGTAGTTAATCTCAAATATAGGATACATAGTAGCAAATATTTAGCTACAAGCATATTCACTGTAGCCCTGTTAGTAATACACAAAATGGTACTATCTAATATCCAGCAGTACCCTAGTTAAATAAATGAAATATGCAACACTAAAAGTGGCCATGCTAAGGGAGGAGAGAGCAACTGGCCAAACAGTTTTAGAATGAGGATGCCATAAATGTCCTTGGTCCCTATCAGAGGTCTGGAGTGTCTTAAGGGAGTTCTGTTTCCCTGTTATCTCTTGTGTTAAATTAGCATCCTTTCCTGGAAACTATATGAGCTCTTGACCCAAAGGGCACCTGGATTCCTGGTGGATGAGCCAACTGGGCTGTCCACCTCCCCATGCTTCACACTAACCAGGCAATAGATCTGCAAAGCTATACAGCAGCTTGATGGACCTGCTGCTGCCTTATAGGAACTCTGCCTTCTTTCTCACTAAAGCTTTCTATAGTGAAACTTCTAAGACTTGGCTTTCTATTCAAAGCCTAGCCTTTTCTATTCAAATAAAATACACTATTCTATTCAAATAAAAAATTTTATTCTTTGAATTCACAAGACAAGAACTTGGGAGCCACTCACTCAGTGAACACTTTGAGATTCCAGCACCTTTACTGCTGAGTTAAAGCCCACCTGAAGTAAGAGAGAAAGCCTCCACAGCATTCAAAGACCACACTTTTATTACGTTAAAGCAGGGCATTCCAAGTGTATTCCAAAGGCCAGTAAGCCTATTGTCCTTTTCTGCCAGCAAGTTACACTAGATCATCACTGATTCTACTTGTTTCAGGTCTTTGGTGCTTTTCTACTAGCCATGATAGCAGAGTGGAGTACATCCAACTGACTGTACATTGAAAACGTTTTAATATTTATTATTTGACCCTTTACAGGGGGAAAGGCCACTTCCTGATAGTAGTAGATAGTATTACTAATTTTGTAAGATGCTGAAAACTAGGGGCTATGGCCATAAACAGAATATTTACACCTCTAAAGTTCAGAAAACAAGCCTGATTTATGCTCACGACAGAGCTACAGCACTCTTGCACTCACAGCACTATGACTACCCATACAAGAGCTCAAGTTGGGACTAACAAGACACATTGTCATGGAAGGGAGAGGAAAAGGGTGTCACCCTTCCCTCAGACAGTTTCTTCTATGGGGCAGCCACTGCTATAAAACACTTGTTCCTACAAACAACCCTAATGAAATGCAATGGGTTTAAAAGAATAAAATAAAAAACAAGATAGGAAAATCGATGGGGGACTAGCTGGAAAGAAGAGCGAGCTTAATGGGAAAGGGAGAAAGTCACTAAGGACAAAAGGAGCAAGCAGGGAATGAATAGGATGGCAACACATTATACAAATGTATGAAAATGTCACAATAAAACTCATTGTGTATAATTAATAGATGCTACCATTCTTTTTTTAAACTAGAGACTGAGGAACAGCTCAGTTGTAGAGTGCTTGACTATTATGCACAATGCCCCAGGTTAATCCCAAGTGCCATGAAAAAAGAAAACAACAAAGTTACAAAGTAATGTTCATTTTTGCTTAAATACATGTATATATATGTACATACATACATACATTGGTAGAAAAACAGAAAGATAGACAAAAACACTTAAGGTTCTCCTTTCTATTTCATGGGCTTATGACTCATTTACATATCTATATACTTTCTTTTTCATCTGTAATGAGGAAATTTCTATTAAAAGTAAAGATAGTTGTACCAGAACAACCTGGATTTTTATTTCAGTTGTCCTATTAATGGTCTGGGTGATGCTGAATACAGAAGTGGGAGAGTCCTCAATAAAGTAGTTCCTAGTTCATATTAATGTATTTTTCCCACAATAACTTTTACCTGTATTGTTATCTTTATTTTAGAAAAACAGAAACTGAAGCTCAGATAAAGTGATCATTTCAAGCTTCCTTCACTTAGGAAATGGTGACTATTGAGTCAAATTGAACTCTATAAAACACTAGGGTTTAGATCCTTTCATAATTATAGAAAATTTCCTAACCTGAATTTTGTCTGTAATATAAAAGTTATGGTAAATTATCTTTAAAAGTCTTTCCACCTGACACTTTTACAGTTGTAAGTAAGGAACTTCTTTCTTCTTCTTCAAGACAGGATCTCATTACCTAATTCAGTCTGGCCTGGCACTCACCTGTCTCAGCCTCTTTGAGTGCTGAGCTTATGGTCATGTACTGCCACATAGAGGCACATTTACTAATCTATTTTGTGAGACCATTCAACTTACGCTGAACAGTGGTCATTGAGTAGTGACAAGTGAGAGGGCCAACTACAGGCAGTCTCCATAACAAAAGCAAGGAAACCTTTTTTACAGCTGTTGTTCTGAACAAGCAATAAAGTACAGTTGCTGGGTGTCAACTGCTGTACTTTTACATGTTGTACAGGAAGAATAACTGCCAGAGCAAATAGCAGCGGGCTACTGTTACATAACTGAATGCTGCTTCCACAGTATGAGTGCAATTCCTGGGGTCACAAATAACTGGGAAAGAAAGAGCAACAGACAGAAACACACACACGAAGAAGAAGAAGAAGAAGAAGAAGAAGAAGAAGAAGAAGAAGAAGA
>OU015754.1:47215922-47233314 GCA_907169655.1 Acomys percivali | reverse complement strand
AAGAAGAAGAAGAAGAAGAAGAAGAAGAAGAAGAAGAAGAAGAAGAAAGGAATACTAACATGATAAATAAGCTTTGTCATATGACGGTCAGCAAACACTCCTCCATCCTCACTGACCAATGCCTTCTGAGCCTCCTTCAAAGAATTCAACTAAAGTGAAAGCACATGGTGAGATTCCCACCACAGCACTGCTACTTTTATTTGACCAATGTTTGGTACATCACCCTTTTCTACCTTGTTATTCCAGTTTTCTCTCTCTCTATCAACCAATGGACACTCTTGCCAACTTCTATTTTATACTTATGAGTTGGATAGGTAAAATTCTTATTTCTAGAAACAGCTTTGTTGTATCTGCAACTCCTGTGAGTTCTAAAATGAAACTATGTCTCTGCGAAAGAGGATGTGGGCAATGCTTTTAAACTTCAGTGCATATCATTTTTGTCCCCCCCCCCCCCCAGAATTGAAATTTTACTTCAGGTGAATTAATTCATACACTTATGCTACAAATACACACAAGCAAATTAATCTACTTGCTTAAATATCCTTCATTTAATTAATGCCTAAGTTACAATGATAAAGCACTTTTCAAATACTCTTAACTAAAGAGGACAGTTGAATAAACATTTCAAAATGTTAAATATTGGTATTTTTGGCAAGTAACAATTCTGTAGCGTGGGAATAAGAAACACAACAAGCAAGCAAAACCCTGTCAATCCTCCCTACTCTGGCAGTGTCACACTGAACCATGATGTTTATATTTGCTCTGCTGCATTCTGCTACCCATGCAGCCTTTGCTTTCTCTTAGACGTGAAAAAAAGTGGTGGGAACCATCAGTAATAGAACTGCAGTCTATAATCAGGTCTCTAATAATTTTATCTTTTCTTGTTAACAAAAACATGCAAATAACAAAAGCAACAAAAGGACTTAGTGTTAGGGTCTGCCATGAATACTAACGTGGCCTGGGGGTGTGGTTCGTCAAGTGAAAATAAACCATTCAAGTCATCCACATCAAGAAGAAAGTTTGGGAACAACCAGAGCAGTGTTTGCATTTGGGGCCCTGGAGTCAGAAGAGTTGCATTTCCCTTGACTCTGCTTAACTTGGGCACCGGAGACAACATACTTAATCTCTCCCTTAAGAATGGGGAACTAAGTTTCTGCAAAGAAGAGATCCATGGTATTTAATAGTACATTTGATTAGACTTTAAAATTCTAACTTACCATTTTTCATGATCAGATTTCACCGTTATTCTAAAGGAGATGTAGGTGAAAGAGAAAAGAGACCATCTTCAGAAAAGTAGCTGTGTTGGCCAAGAGCAAAGTTACAAAAGGATAAGCACAAAATTACACACCTAGTTAACTTTGACTGAATGAAACAGAGTTGGAAACTGCCTCCAAACACCAACTGAATGGCACTATAAATGAAAGCCTAATACACACCAAACTCTAAGGAATGAGGCTGCCAATGCTCAGAAGCTCTATTTAAGTGGCTTTTAATTAAGGCAGCTAAAATCCTAACCCAAGGGTTTCACTAGGTTTTAAGGCTGGTTCTAAAATGGAGATACAGCTTATTTAGAAAGAAAATACTAGAAACACCCTAGCATTACCACTTAATGTATTATTAAGATGGGGAAAAAATAACGACATGATTCATTAAATAAGTACACATTCTAAATAAACTCTCTGAAGTCTCCTGTTTTAAAAAAATAAGAAAAAAGATTACTCCTATTTATTCATTAACAAAGCTATTCCTTAGCTCATCCCTGCCATAACCTGTTCTATTCACAAACCATATGGGAAAAGACATAAAAAACTGCCATAAACCATGGACTTCTGGTATTAGTGCTACACACAGCATACCCCTATTCATTATTCTACCTCCCTTGTTTAATCTATCATTAAGATGCAGTGACCCTACACTAAATTTAAAGCAGATCCTTCCTTCCTCCCATGCCTAAATTCACATACTTTTCTAGTTGGGGATGCCCTCAAGTATTAACAACTCTACGGGGTTTCACTAATCTCAGCTCTGAACTATGGCATGCTATAGAACCAAGAAATTGCTGTTTTACGTCTCTAACTATGGAAGCTCCATATAAAATGACCATATAATTTATTTAATAAGATAAAAGAAGAAAATCACAACTTTTTTTTAACTGTATATGACAGAAGAGGTACATGGAGACATTACCATGTTGTCTTTATAAGTAAGACATAGAAGCATTACTTCAACTATATCCAGAATTTTAAATAATGGTTAAATTTTCAGGGATTGGCCATGTTAAACATAAATGATAGAGCAAAAAGAAAAAAAAGAAAACCTACATTGATCTAAATACATAGTTGATAAAAATATAGGAAAATTAGGTTTTAAGAGAATATTTTAAGGATAAACTCAATTTTTAAAGTATAAAGAAAAACCTCTAGTAACAATGAGATAACACAAAGGATAGAGTTACATATATGATAGTCTACTGAAAGTACAAATCATATAGTTAAATTATTTTTTCAAAGTGACATTTTTATTGTTTTAATCATTTTAATAAGAACTATCAATGGGAAATATTTAGTACTCCAAAACTGAAGAAAAATTTAAAAGTAAAAATAATTGAAAAAAATCATAACTACAGAGCTATACTATAATTATTAAAGTCAACATGACAAAAGTTTCTTTTAAGTGTAACTTAGGTAACTGCTACACTTTAAAATAGACCCTAATTATTGTCAATTCCTTCACTGTAAAACTGTTTACCTGAGAATGAGTATAGAGTAATTTACATGATACTACAATAATTAAAATGTTGTGTTCCTGACAGTTTTTATTTTTCAGAGTTATAATTCAAAATCTATTTGGGGGCCAGGAAAGAGGGCAGAACCTTTGACGTATGTATGTGGTAGGTTTAGAAGACATGGAAGCTGTAGGGATGCTGCAGTCTCCTCCAGACTGAATGCCCCATCTTACTCAGGAACCTCTTCCCACGTGCCTTCAGTACAGCAAAGAAAATGCTAGGATGTTTGGGGAGCATGTCACTTAGAGTCCATTAACTACTTAATGTAGTTGGAATAAAAATATGTAAATAGTTGTTTACAATATGCATATGGGGATTTTTTAATAGGTAAATTTTTTAAAAAGGAAAAAAAATGGGAGAAAGTAAGTATAGATGGGACACTAAAGAATTAATACCCAAACTTCTGTCCACAGAGAGCTGGAGAGAGCTCGGTGGTTAAGAGCATGTACTACTCTCGCAGGGCCCATATCAGGTAACTACAACTGCCTATAACTCCAGCTTCAAAGGACCCACGTCTCTGGTCTCCAGGAGCACCTGTACTCATATGCACATTCCTATACACATAGACTTTTCTGAAAAAAATAATCTGCCTCCATACAAAAAGTTGATACTCACTTTATTATTCTTAAAAACTAAAAACGACATACATTAGGGTGATCACGGTGAAATCAGTAAATTAGTGTGCATATTTTAGGGATAGTATATGATAGCAAATGGAAAAAGAACTTCCCCTTGGACTTACAAACTGAAAACTCAGTTCCAGCTTTATCAGGCACATTCACTTGAGTGTTAATAATTCATGAGCATTCATTCAGTTGTCCAGCCAGACAACAAGCGTGTATTGACCATGTAATGTAAAGAAGAGATTAATCCATAACAGTGATGATGACAGAGTCTTTCCCTTCATGGAGCTTATATTTTTACTTGTAGTAAGGAACAACAAGTGAGAGTAGGTAAAGCAAGATAACTCAAGAGGAGGTGCTAAAGGATAGTAATAGATTCCTAGTTATTTCCTATGTAAGATGGGTTGAAATCTTGATAAAAATGTACAGGTGCACGCAGAGAGACTACGAAATGCAAAGGTTTGGTCAGGTGCTTTACGTACACACCTATACGTTACCTGGTCTTAGGTTCAATGCATTCATTCCTTCTTTAAAAAATAAACTAAGGACCCAAATGCCTACTAAATAGCAGAAGGAGGATTTAAA
This sequence comes from Acomys percivali, assembly GCA_907169655.1. Classification (NCBI taxonomy): domain Eukaryota; kingdom Metazoa; phylum Chordata; class Mammalia; order Rodentia; family Muridae; genus Acomys; species Acomys percivali. Next base: position 47,229,321 of record OU015754.1, on the reverse strand, counting down.
GGGAACTCTATGGGACACAGAGGCACTTTATATTTTACTGCACTGTAACAACTCCCTGAAAACTAAAACCAGAAAATGTGCTTTTTCTGTAATCATCTCATTCCCTACCCCCCAACCTAACCACACCCGCTACCAAAGAAATGTTACTGGCATGGTCCTCCTGCTTAGCAAACTCTTTCCTGCATAGATTTGGGACATGTTTTACTTCAGTGAGACTAAATAATCATAAATACCAAATTACTGTCATGTACAAATTAATAAAGTTTATTATACTGATAGCTAACTCAAAGGGATATTTCAGAGATTCTGATCAAAGATATCTTGTCTTCAAACACAGTTGGGTGTTGTTTGTATGTTTTTCCTCAAGTGACTAGATATTGTCATGCATTCCAAAATAAATGCAAAGTCCATTTGATCATATTTTATTTTTGTCATGTCTCACTGCACTTTGCCAGTACTGAGTAAATTCAAATACGCCCAACCTTGAAAATTGTGGCAGCCTGGCAATCGCATCCAATAAAAGACACGTTATTCTGAGCACTCGTCTTTGTCACCTCTATATTATAGCCCATTCTTTATGCTGTACATTGTAAAAGAAGAGATGGTGGGAACAGATGTTTCTAATGCCAAGCTACAGTGAGCTTCATTTCTGACCCTGTGCATTTCAGGATGATACCTTTCTGTACCTCTCTCTCTCCTTTTTTCTTTTCTTTTCTTTTTTTTTTTTTTTTTTTTGTTGTTGTTGTTTTGTTTTTGTTTTTGTTTTTAGAGACAGGGTTTCTCTGTGTTGTGTTGGCTGTCCTGGACTCGCTTTGTAGACCAGGCTAGCCTCAAACTCACAGCGATCCAACTGCCTCTGCCTCCCAAGTGCTGGGATTAAAGGCGTGCGCTACCACCAACCGGCACCCTTCTGTATTTCTATACTTATGTATGTATATGATTCTTTCCCTTCTGTATTTCTATACTTACGTGTGTATATAGTTCTTTCCTTCATCTATCCAACATTCATGAAACATTTTCTAAGTTATAGACTCTTTTACATACACCACTGCAGCAATCTCAAATGACAACGTTTAGAACTACCAGACAAGTAACAGATTTGAGTGCAATATGACAGGAAAATGGCCCATGTTACTTTTGAGGAAACATATTGATTTGTTATGAATTATCAATTGATGAACATATCCTATCCAAGACCACTCTTGACCAGCCAACAGCATAAAAACTGTGAGCCTCAGCACCACCAGAGCATTTTGGTTCTTTAAAATAAGTGAAGAGATCTACTTTTGATTACTGTTTTTGTTTTAAAAGTGAAATAAATAGTCTAGCTTTTAAATATTGGCAACAGTTCAAATTTATCTCCAAGTGGTGGCAAAAAAACAATACTGCATTGATAGTTTGCAAAGCCCTGTAGGAAAGTCACAAAAACAGATAAAGATGTGATATCTTTGCCTTACAGGAAGTCACAGCCCTCTAAAAAATTACACCCAGAAACAAATATGTATGATACAGTGTGACACTTAAGAATGCTAAAGACATCAATAAAGTATCAGGTGGTACAGAGAAGAGCAACTCTAATAACCGCAGCTCCCATTTATTGAGTGCCAGGGAATTGATCCAGGTACTTTGCACATTTCATGTTCAGATCAATCTTGGGAGCAGGGAAGGGTCCTGCTTTATTATGTGGCAAACCTGCGTTGAACTTTATTATTTCCAACCTCAAAAATATGTTTTCTCCTAACGTATCACAATAGCACTGCACCACTCCAAACCAGTGGTAGTTTTTGGAGGATCAATCATAAAAACATTTGAAAATAAAAATAATTTCTCTTTCATTCAACTTACTTTGAGGAAAATACTGTATATTCTCTAAAGCAATACTTAATATATATCTTTGAACATTACTGTTGGAATTATAGCTGAAATTCTAAAGGGTGAAATAGGTGCATATATTCAACATGTAATAAAACTTGTTAAATGGTTTATGTAGCAGACATTTAAATAACATCCACTATGTCAAAATACTCTTCTAAGCACTTCATAGATTAAAAAAAAACAACTATTCCCATGCCATTAGTAAGCCTCTCCAGGCTGGAGTGATGGCTCAGCAGTTAAGAGCACTGGCTACAATAGAGAAATGGGGCTCAGAACTAAACAGAGAATTCTCAACAGAGGAATATCAAATGGCGGAGAAACACTTAAAGAAATGCTCGACCTCCTTAGTCATCAGAGAAATGCAAATCAAAATGACTCTGAGATTCCATCTTACACCCATCAGAATGGCTAAGATCAATAACTCAACTGACCCCACATGCTGGCGAGGTTGTGGAGAGAGAGGAACACTCCTTCATTGCTGGTGGGAATGCAAACTAGTACAACCACTTTGGAAATCTATCTGGCGCTTTCTCAGAAAAATGCGAATAGGGCTTCCTCAAGACCCAGATATTCCACTCCTTGGAATATACCCAGAAGATGCACTACCACACAACAGGGACATATGCTCAACCATGTTCATAGCTGCCTTATTCATAATAGCCAGAACATGGAAACAGCCTACGTGTTCCTCAGTAGAAGAATGGATAAAGAAACTGTGGTATATTTACACTATGGAATACTACTCAGCTATTAAAAACAAGGAATTTCCGAAATTTGTGGACAAATGGATTGAACTAGAAATTATCATAATGAGTGAGTTCACCCAGAAGCAAAAAGAGTCAAATGGTACATACTCACTTATATCGAGACACTAGTCCAAGGGGTACGCCTCCATGAAAAACTTTACCTACCAGGAAAGTGGGTCAGAGGGGAGGACATCCTATTGAGACTTTAGGGGTGAGAAGCCTGGGAGAATGAGGAAATAGAAGGATTCAGAGGGTCCTAGAAAACTACAGGCGGGTCTGGGCCCTGGGGTCCTCCTCAAACTATGGCACTAGCCAAGGAAAATATAGGCAGTAAACGTCGAACCCCTACCCAGTCTAGCGGATGGACAGGACATTCTCCACCATTAAGTGGAGAAGGAGATCTGACTTTCACACAAACTCTGGTGCCCCATATTGGACCATGTCCCTTGGATGGGGAGGCCTGGTGGCACTCAGAGGAAGGACAGCAGGTTACCAAGAAGAGACTTGATACCCTAGGAGCATATACAGGGGGAGGAGGTCCCCCTCAGTCACAGACATAGGGGAAGGGAGTAGGGGGGAAGCGTGAGGGAGGAAAGAAGGGGAGGATACAAGGGATGGGCTAACAATTTAGATGTAATATGAATAAATTAATTTTAAAAAAAAGAGCACTGGCTGTTCTTCCAGGAGACCCAAGTTCAATTCCCAGTGCCCACACAGCAGCTCACAACTGCCTATAACTTCTGTTCCACAGGATCTGACCTGCTTATACAGACATATGCAGTCAAAACACCAATGTACATAAAATTTAAAAAAATAATTAAAAAAGATAAGCCTCTCCATTTCACTTGTAATTAAGAAAATTAAAATATACCATTCTCTCATTTCAACTAGGCAACAACCTTATTACTGTTTATATTAACTTTTAGAATAGCGTACATTGTGAAACAAATCCTATCAAATATGTTAACTAAAACAGAAAACACCAATTTACATTGTTATAGTTTAATAAAGCTGCTGCCCCTTAAAAACTAACAGTCGACTTCAAGCCCTTCACTGCTCCAGTCAGTTTTAACCACACAACTCTTTCATTGCCCCTTCCTCTTAACCTCCAAACTACTCCACAATACACAACCTAAAAACTGCAACAGCAATTTCAGTACTCACCCACAAGTCCAAGCAGCATTGGACTCATAGACTAGGGTAAAGGGACTGAGTAACCAAATAACTTTACTCTAAGGAAACCACAGGGTGCTTGAGTATGTCAAGCTCATTTTGAAGAGCTAGTTCATTGGTGTCAGTGTTAAGCATACATCAAGGGCAAATCACTGACTAGGGTACTATAGAGAATCTGTTTTTTTCTACAGTCTATATATTTCATAAAATTCACAATTTTTAAGCAAATCACATGGAAGACGGCAATAACTGAACAATTTATAAAGCAAAAATAGCTAACATTTTAAAAATGTATCTTTTCTATGGAGACTCCTTATATTACAATATAATAATTGATACAGTATTTTGCCACTACTACTCGTGGCTACAAAATCACTGATGAAGCCAGTACTGATTATTTTAAAAGGTGTTGCTATTGGGTTTAAATTGTCAACTTCATTTATTGCTTTATTGACTCAACTAGCCATCCAATCCCACATGCTGTCTACACCAACACATACCCAGCAACTGTGCTCAATAGATGGCAATCTCCCCACTTCACAGCTGATAAAAATGCACCTACAGATTTGGGCAATTGATGGTCTTACTTCTCCACTCAGGTATTTAATAGTCAATATAAAGATAACATACTCCAAATGAAACTATCTCCATACATAGTCTTCTGTCGTTTCAGAAAATACAACCACTAACTCTGCTACTTATATAAAAACCTAGGACTCATCACACCCAACTCCAAGTTTGCCACCCACTGCTTTTCATCCAGAACAAGGCCACTGTCATCCCCCAGCTAGACTAGAACGCTGCTGCCTCAGTGATCTCTGTCACTCACTTCTGCCTCCTGCAATCCATTCTACACTAAGATGGTGTGATTCTCCTACCTAAAACCTCTAAAGGAATTTTACTACACTTAGAAGGATCTGACTCACCCCAGCTTTCAAAATTAATAACATCATTATCCTCCTTAGCCACGAGTTATTTGTTTAAAGATAAATTCATGACCAAAGCTGATTCAGTTAACTCAGCTTCAATATTTTTTCCTGTAATAGAAAAGTACTACTGACAGTACAAACTGGCAGAGGAGAGACACTAGTCCACTGCATATAGCTACTACTGCATCTCACTGTGGACACACTGACCAAAAACAAAAACAAAACCTAGCTCAAAAGAAGAAACCAGAAACCAACAACTGCTTAGTGCCTGACTTATGTTACACTTACTAATTACTCAAACATTTAAAAATGATTTAAAAAAAAAAGCCTAGCCAGGCAGTGGTAGCACACACCTTTAAGCCCAGCACTCAGGAGGCAGGGACAGGCAAATCTCTGTGAGTTTAAGGCCAGCACGGTCTACCGAGTAAGTTTCAGGACAGCCAGGACTACATAGAGAAAAGATATCTGGGAAAAGCAAACCAAACAAACAAACCATTACTACCACACAACAACAACAACAACAAAAAAACTCTATCAAGTGCCAACCACTCTATAATATCTACAACAGATAGAACTTGATGTGACTTAAGCATGAAGGGAGCCTTTTTCCCCCTGCAGCTTCATTCTTTCCTTTCTTTCCATTTGGAGTATATTTAGTTTTAGAGGCCCAGTCAAAATACGGCATCCTGAAAAAGCCTTCCGTCAGCCATATAGGTAACACTAACCTCTGTCCACATTACCTACCATTAGATTTTTGTTATAGCCTGGAGCCCCTCCAAAGACTCAGGTACTGAAGGCTTGTCCTCAAACACAAACAGTGCTCAAAGTTCAGGTCCAGAAAAAATGAATCATGAGAGTTCACCAATGAATTAATCCAGTGATGGAATCAAACTTTAAATAAACTTCTGAAAGGAAATAGTATTATGAAAGGTAAGGCCTTTATGAAAAAAAGCCATCAAAGAAGTGTCTTTGAAGGGAGTTTTGCCTGGTCCCATTCAGCCTCCCTCTGCTCCCCAGGCACCACAAGGTAAGTTTTGATCTGCAACAGACTCCCTCCCTATCATGATGTTCTGTTTCCCATAACCTTAGAAACAAGGGATCCAGGTAACAGTGGACTGAAACTATTGAAACTGTGAGCCAACATAAATCATTCCTTCTTTTATTTTCTAATGTCTGTCACGATGAAAAGTCTAACAGAAGCACTTATTATTTCATCTTTAATATGTTTATCTCCTCAGATAAAAATTCCACATGCAAATTATCTAGTCTCCATACAAGCTGTAATCAGGTGCTTAGCACACAGCAGGAAGACCTTAAGTACTAAATATTTCCTTTATAATGTCAGGATATTAAGGTAAAAGAAAAAGAAACTCACTTTCTCAGGAGGGGGCAGCCTTTGAAAACGGTCTTAACAACTTTTTAGATACAGACATAAAGAATAAAAGCAGTTGAAGCAGAACTAGTTCATACAACACTCAGTTACAAAGAGAACAATTATCATTGTTTTATAGATGGAACGGTCAGAACCAAGGACCAAGTGGTGATAAAGACTTCTCTTGAGGAATGCACACCAACTGTCCTCCTGAACCTGCCCATCCCATCCGCTGTCCTTTCTTCTTCATCTTAAAAGTGAGTGCTTTATGTTTCAAGTATTTTTAATAATTTAACTGCACTAATATAACTATAAAAGATATCTGGAATATGTCACTATCTCAAAGATGAAAAACTGAGGCACAGAGAGCTGAGTAACTATTCCAGATCAGTTAGAAGGTTAGAGAGCACAAAGGGCTAGATCAACATAAGAGGGGAATAGAGTCTGTATACTCAAAAGGTTCTTGGAATCAGTAAAACTGTATTGCAGTTATTCAAGTAGGTGCTAAGGTTGCATCAAGGGATAAGATAGTTCTATTAGTATATAAACAAACATATTATAACTAGAGACCCTTTCTCTATGAGGAAGTAAACGAACTTTAATGACAAAAGCTACCGAGGAATGGAAATCTAGTTAGACTGGGACAGATGGTGACGAACAAGATTATTCAAAGCAAGCAAATAAGAAGAGAGCTGAAGAACAAGGAGACAGTCATACGAAAGGTGTCCCCGGTAAAAAGAACAGCCATAAGAAAGATGATAAGACACATAGAGGCATGTACATCTAAATAAAGAAACCAATGTAATCTTTTATGGTAGTTAACTGAAAGCAAAACAAAAGAAAAGAAATACAAAAACAAATATGATGCCAGAAAGAGACCAAATCATGTAAAAATCATTATAGTCAATGTTTAAGAGTTTGGATTTTGTTTGGTTGAAATAGTACAGGTGGTTTAAAAGTGAGCAAACCCCTGTTAGTTTCTAAGAGTGATAAGGATTAAATTTGACACTTTGCACCTGCTAGGCAAGTACTTGATTACTCAGCTACATTTCCAGCCTAACATGTTTTAAGAATGTTACTTGGGTTGCTATGTGAAGACTAGACTGGGTCAGAAATGTAAGAACCAAACTACAGAAGATTCATTCAGTAATAGACTACTGCTGGAGTTCAGCTAAAAGATGACGGTGAGAAGTGGGTGTGAAGAATAAAAAAAGGGACTTAAATTAAGTGATGTGCAGGTTTTTAACATCTACTTGGCTGGAAAGTTGGCTTTTAAAGCAAATAAACTCTGGCTCTTACAATCTTTCTGTTCCTTCTTCCACAATTGTGAGGAATCGGAAAAAGCAGAGGGAGGAGGAAAAACGATGTAACTATAATACATTTTTAAAAAAGAACTTCATTGTAGCTTCTGGTATTGACACTACTCCATTTAGTAGTAAAGAAGTTGAGAGTTAAGTTTGCTCAAGCCCTCACTCTTTCTCGGTGTAGGCCGAGTGTGGACTGTAAAGTCAGACTGTCTGGGTGTCTGCTCCTTCTAGTGCTCTTTGCAAACTGTGCCAACAGTTCCTCTGTGGTGAGGCACAGACAGTAAATGTTCGCTTCCAAGTGGAACAAGACTTAAGTTTCTCAATTTAAATTGAAGAATTACATATTTATAGTTCTGCATTAAAGAAACAGTTGAGTATTGTGGCTTTTAAGTACTAGGTCACAATTTGTTCTTGAAGATAACCAAGAATTCTCTCCCCGAATTCAAGAAATACATTCACAACTTCATTGTACATCCTAACACTACAACCTTAGTCTACGATCATTAAGGATTTATAATTTACATGACCATACATAGTGGAAGAAAATAATTTTCAATAAAATCTCTTTTGTATTTATTAAATTTCAATCCAGTACTCCTAAAATATTTTATAAATGAATATAAAAGCTTAACACAGTCTAGTTAAAATGTAAACAAATAATGGCACATGTAAAATGAGAAAAGGAACAATTGCTATATATTTTGTATGTATTTGCAGTGGCACAAACATTGTGAATATGCATATTGAAATAACTCAAGACTGTGCATTTACTTTAGTAAAATGAGAACCACAGATACTAACAGTTAATATAATTTTAATAGCACCACCAAAAAGGCCTGACAGCACAGTCCATTGCTGAAGAATAGCCAAACAAGAATAAAGTTCTAGAATTTTGGACATTGTATCTCTGCATCCAGGTAAGAAAGAGCTTGCCTTGAAAAGAAAAAAAAGGAGTCTAGCTTATAAAAGAAAGTGGCTTTTACAGTATACACAGCATGTTTTGAGACTCCTGGTTTTTTCCCCACATGGAACTAATTACGAATCTGAATAAGGGAATTAAAACAGTAAAATAACCTTTTCCAAGTAAATAAATAAATAAAAACTTAGTTCTGATAGAGTGTAACAGACTGATAACAGGAATATCTAATGTTTTATAAAATTAATGTTAAGGTGCCATTGGTAGCTTTATCACAAAATAATCTTTAACTTTTTGTTCTTTACTTCTCTGCATTACATAGAGAAGAATATTTAATAAGATGCTTCCAAACAGAACTAACTCCTAGTGTTCTATCACTTTGCTAAGAAAACATGAAAACCTACCAGAGACTAAGAACTTCAATGCCAAACATAAGATGAGGTGTGATCTGGTCCAAACAACTCTCCAAAGCAACAGAACAGAATCCTGAAAGTTTCAACTTATTTACAAGAAATGAAAAGTGTCTCTGATGGTCTTTTCCTTAGTTAGAACATTGAAGCGCAGCATTTAGGTGGAATCTACTGACGCACAATCAATAGAAGGCAATTATATACAGAAAGAGGAAGCTGCTTCTTTAGGTACAAGCTGACCATACATTGTAAGGAACAAAGCACTATGCTTAGAATAAAGTTGACTTTTAATAATATGCCTGAGAAGAGAAGCTGATTTTCAGTTTCATATGCTTTCCTCCCCTTCCCCTGTTTTTTGTTTGTTTGTTTGTTTTTGTTTTTTTGAGACAATGTCTCATGTAGCTCAGGCTGGCTCAAATTTGTCATGTAGACAAGGATGGCCTTCAACTCTTGATCCCAAGTTCTGGGACTATAGCCTTGTACCATTATGCCTGGCTGCATGCGTTTTATGCCTAATTTTATGATGACTTTGACTGTTAAAAAGCAAAAAGGTAATTAACTACCTGGCATAATTTAATGAAATTTTTAAATGTTTATTATTCTTTACATATGATTTAATAATAGCTTCATACACATTCTTTAAAAAATTAGTACATTTAAAAAGTCTAACACAACTAAGAACCTTCTGTTTTAACTGATCAGTTTCAACAGCTTAACTTTTCCATAGAATAATCAAGTATTTATTAAAATATGGTCACTTGGTTAGAATGTTTTAATTAAATTGCTTTAGTAACTGTGTCAAATCAAATTGCCTGGAGCATATTTTGGAGTAGAATCCAGTAGCTGATTACCAAAGACACATCTTGAGAAAATGAGTGCACTTGCAACTCATTAGAACAATGTGGATGTTTTTGTTCTTTGAAGAAAATCAAGAAAAAGGCATGTCTAACATTTTTTATCTTACTGGTTCAAAGTATTTAATCTACTGACTAAAATGAGAACACACAGTAAGCTTAAAATTTGTGTTGCTCGTTGACTGGCTTATGAAAGTTCCTGCTTAAGAAAGCAGATTACCTACATATTGATTACATACTAGCACAACAGACTTTTGGACAAGGACTTCAGATACTATGGACAATTGCAAATATTATGTATAGACCACAAAACACAATTTCTGAATAACTTGATAGTTCTAGTATTTAACACTTACATGTTAAGGTTTGAACATGTTTACCTTTAAAATTTTTTTTAATTATAAATTATTTCAAATTTAGATGACAATACGTATCACTTAGAACTGTCAGAGAACAGTTTATTAAAACACCAAGATAAGGCTATAGAGGATGTCTTAGAAAAAAAATTTAAAACTGTATTGACTTAAGTTGAATTTAAAATGTATTTTAGGGGCTGGGAAGATGGCTCAGCAGGAAGTGTTTGCTGTGTAGGTGTGAGAACTTGAGTTCTGCAGACCATGGCTATAATCCTAGAGGTCCCATGGCAAGATGAGAGGCAGAATTCCCAGAGGCTCTAGGATAGTTAGCCTGAAAGTGCAGCAGTGAAAAAACAGGAGACTGCCTCAAACAGGGTAGAAGAACAGAGTTTAGTTTGTTCTCTTACCTCCATACATGCCCCTTGTCATCTGTGTGTTCAAACAGATGAATATATGCACATACAGACATCACAGACACATACACAAATTAAATAATTTTTTAAAATATAGTATTTTCCACAATGCTGCTGTTGGCCTAACTGATAGGACTCTTGCCAGAACACCAATACAAGTTGTCTTAATGCAGTAATTTAAAAATAATATTTCAAGTACCCAAGATATTACACTGATATATTTTTAGTTATAACATTTTGACTAGGGAGAAAGGAAATCTTTCATCTAATGGGAGGAGGTTCACACTAAATCCTAACATGGATGTTGAAAGGTGGGTGGTCAGATAAGCAACATACCAAAACTTAATGGCAGCAAAATCATAGCAGAAACAGCTTAACACGGTGAACCCAGAGAAAATGCCATCTTTACTGTGTTAGGAAACACATGCTTAGCAACCTTGACTTCCAAATAGGCTTAAGAAGGCTCTGAAACAGAAAGAAGCTGCAGCCTTGGATAATGGGCCATTATAAAATATACACTAGGTCTGGAGATTCAATCACCAGAGCAGGGGTCAGACCAGAGGAGTAAAGCAGCTGTTTGTTTGCTTGCTTGTTTGTTTGTTTGTTTGTTTGTTTGTTTCTAAGATAAGGCCTTTCTATGCTACCCAGCTTGACCTTGAACTCTTGGACTCAAATAATCCTAACTCACTTCCTTCCTGAATATTATGATACAGATATGCAACACTGAGGTCATGAAAATGTTATTTGTTTTCCATTCTACAAAACTGACTTATCGATATCTTTATTCTTCATAAAGAGTGTTCACTCTATTGTCAAACATGAATCTACTACAAAATATGACAAAAATATTGATGGAAGCACAATGTAAAATTAGTCACAGAAACTTTGTGTTGATGTAAATAGTCTCCCATGATAGTATCTCTGCTACACACAAAAGCTGGCAGCAACCCTCTTGAAATGCTACCTCCAACTCCCAGTGCAACAAATACCATAAAATAATCAGTAACTCCTTTCATGTATTTAGGCCAATGCTTATGGACTGTGGGCCCATAAAGTTTTGAAGCACTTAATAATTTTAAATTAAAGCATTCTCCTGGTTGTACTGCAATAAAAAGGGAAACATAGTTACTATCTTTAAATTCTTAGCAAGCACAGGTGATCTGAAACTTGGTGATCTTATCATCATCTTCAGGGTTTGTTCTAATCTTCCTTTTTGGAACAATTTACATTTTATTAGTGTAGCTCTCTTATATGCCCTTCACATTCCACATTCACTTTTTACTTTTAAGTGAACATTTCAGCTATTTTCAGAACTCAAAAATTTCTCAGTCACTATCACCAAATAAGATCATTTTCATCACTCCAGAAAAAACTCCCTCCCATAAACAGGTAAAGTACTTACATAGATATGTCCCCAAAATAGATAAATATCCAACAAACACATCAAACAATGTTTTACCAATCATAAGCCATTAAAAAACTGTAAACCAAAATGACAGCAAAATACCAATTTATGTCCAATAGCATGGTTAATCATAAATTTTTTATGGGTATAAATGTTTGCCTGCACGTATGTATGCATACCACATGTGTGCCTGGTGCCAGAGGAGGCCAGAAAAAGGCAGCAGATCCCTTTTCTGGAACTGGAATTACAGGTAGTTGTGAGCTGTCATGAGTGTTAAAAACTAAACCTGAGTCCTCTGCAAGAACATCTGACGCTTCTATGATTAAATCATCTCTCTAGACCTAGCTATTATTTTTCAAAACACAACAAAGAAGTATAGGTGAAATATGGAAATGCTAAGACTTAACAGTATACAAAGTTCAATGAAGCACAAAAGCCACACACAGGTATTAAGGTTTAAAAACTTATTTTTGGTAGCAAAAGTTGCTACCATTTTACATATAAAAATTCCAAAAATGAAAAATAAATGTCAGGCCACTCAAGGATAGATGAACATAACTTGTTATGAGGAGCAGTGGTCCAGTACAACAGATCACAGTACTTCTGGGAATATACACTTATGCAGTCACTATAAAAGTCAGCATGGAGGCTCCTCAAAGAAGCAAAATGAAAATAGCTATATTTATCCAGACTCATCATTCCTGGACATGTCAACACACAACAGAGATACTAGAATATCCATGTTTACTGATGCACACGCATAAGCTATGGTACTAGCCTAGACATCCATCAGTATATGGACAGCATGAATGAAGAGAAAACAATAGACTTTTATTCAGATGTAAATTAGAATGAAATAATGATATATGAAGAAAATTGAAGGAACTAGAGAATATTGTGTTGATCAATATAAGCCAGTCTCAGAAAGACAAATATTGTATGTTTTCTCTTATATGAGGAATGCAGATTTAATATACATGTTTATCTACTTAAGTAAGAGAAATAGAGACAGAGAAAAACAGACATTTAAGTAAAAGGGGGACTATGAAAGGCTAGGAAGGAAGAGGTCTGTAGGGGTGGAAGACCAAGAGAACAATAGAATACATGTGCCATGAAAACAGAGGGGTAACTTTTTGACAGGAGGACGGAGACTCGTGAGAGGATGAAAAACTGATCCAAAGGGATAGTCAGTGAGTACAAAGTATAATAATATATACCAAATGATGTGAAAAGATGGCAGGGAAACACATGCTAATCAAACCAATTTAAATGTTTTAAAAGCATGCTTATTTCAATATTAACATTAAAAAAGCTTAAAGTAGGCCCGGCAGTGGTGGCGCACGCCTTTAATCCCAGCACTCGGGAGGCAGAGGCAGGCGGATCACTGTGAGTTCGAGGCCAGCCTGGTCTACATAGTGACTCCAGGACAGCCAAGGCTACACAGAGAAACCCTGTCTTGGGAAGGGAAAAAAAAAAAAAAGCTTAAAGTACTCAAAAAACTCACATAATTACTTTTGCAAATGTCTTGGGCAGGAATAATCTCCCTACATAACAGATCTTTCTTTTCTAATTCAGCTGTACTTTAAGCTCACCTATTTCATCAGGTGCCCTGACATTAAGAGATAAACATTTTACACATTTCC
>OU015754.1:47171598-47215912 GCA_907169655.1 Acomys percivali | reverse complement strand
AACTACCTGGCTCACAATCATGGTTTCAAATTACTTTTGGGAATTTCAACAAATCAATTTGTCCCCTCAAAGAACAAAGAACAGCCATAAAGTGAAGTCGCTAAAAGAAAAAAGTAAAAACACATATCATAACTACAAATCCAGTTCCTAGAAAGACAAAATACATATGTGCAAAAAAGGATGTGTATCACCAACAAAGCCAACTCATGTGAAACCAACATTTGCTTTGAGTTATGATATGTATGCATGTTCATGTTAACTACATGCATTTTGCAAATATACATTACACTTTGTTCCAGTTCATATAAATAGTCACATTTGAAATTAAAATTAACATTAAACAAGAGGACTCTTAAGATATTTTACTAATTTCTAGTACTTTACTAACTAACCCATATGTATGTACATGTGTACTATTATCAATAGATAATCTGATGAGCAAGAAAATAAAATGCACTTTATTAAAATTCCCTTTTTGCCATGTGATAAAGAGAAACAAGATTTAATTCAAAATAAATGAGTTGATATTTAAATGGTATGATGAGGATGGTGATAATTTAGTAGTATAAATACAAACTTCTTTTGAGATATATTTTTTAAAGATTTATTTATTTATTATTTACAAAATATTCTGCCCATGTGTCTGCCTACATGCCAGAAGAGGGCACCAGATCTCATTATAGATTGCTATGAGCTACCATGTGGTTGCTGGGAATTGAACTCAGGACCTTTGGAAGAGTAGCCAGTGTTCTTAACCTCTGCGCTATCGCTCCAGCCCCCTGAGATAACATTTTTATCAGGTATTTAACTTTAAGTGCTTTTGATAATACTAATAATAAGATTTGGATTTAATATAAATCTATAACTCTAACAACTTGCTTTAGAAACTTAGCTTTCATTTAAAAAAAAAAAAAAGTCAGAAGCCTCTATTAACTATATTAATTTAAGTGTGATTCTCAAGTTACTTTTCCTCCATGGTAATTAAGAAACTTTTATATAATACAAAGAAGAAAATAAAGGAGGATGCCCAATCCAAACTTTTATTAACATTTACTGTAGTAACTATCTGATACCAATGCCTGTAAGAATTATGACATTAAATTGATAAAGATGTAACTGTCAAATCATAGGGTGTCAAAAAAGGTTTCAATTCATCTAAAATAAAACTGGGGTTAAAAATATACATATCTCTAACTTTTCTAAATATTTCGAGATTGTCTAATGGTGCCACCTTGGATTTACTAACCTATAACCAAAAAAAAAAAAAAAAAAAAAGAAAAAGAAAAAAAAAATTATTGCTCTGAAGGTCTGATAATTACATATTCAAGAGGTCTAGCAGCATATAAAAATTCCTGGTACTTGTTTTTAAAATCAATAAAAATAAAAGTCTACTTCACTCTCCTTTAAGATAGATACTTTCTCTGCACATGACAAAGTTTTCTATTTATTTCCTCATTTCACGTTTTATCTTTCAAAACTATCTACTATGGCATAAAGTTTTGAGAAACAAATAAATAACTGGCAAGGGAAATTTTATTACTATTTAATATTCTCCTCATAACATAGATAGTATAAAAACAGATTAAACTACCAGTCAAATAGAAAGAAGTCGTGGCCCCAGTGATTGCTAACAATGAAAGGGAAATCTTATGCATATAAGAGACTTATTTTCAACAACTTCTTGCCCTCTTACTTCAGAAGGCAACCTAGATTTCAAAGGTACATTTTAGGCCCAACTACCAAAATATTTAAGTATGGTCTGCATTTTCATAAGCAGAAAGTACTTAATGCCACATTATCTTCCAGAAAGGACAGGCCTAATTGTCCTTTGCACAACGTCTGTTCTGGAGCAAGAAACAGTCTCTGAATGCCTGAAGTGATTTAGAAGCTTCTTGTGGAGCTGGTCAGATCACTTTTTTTTTTTTCTTTCTTTTTTTAATTTACCCATACAACTCCCTGGTTTTAAGTGTTATGCCTTCAATTACTCAAGATTTGTGGACATTTGACATTTTTAACACCAAGTTTCTATGAAATTATTCATAGCTAATGCATGGAATAGCTGTAGTCAGTGGACTATCCTTGTCTAAATCTACACTAGACACAACATTTCTGGATACTGCAGGTTAAAAGTGTGCTAACATTTTTTTAAATTCAATTTTGTATTGTTGGTCCAAATATAATTTGTTTTCCTCTGCCATTCACAGGACTTTCCCAGCACTATTCTTTTCTCAGGTACCTTCTTTTCTTGTTTCCTTCATCCCTTCCCATCAATGTCCATGTTCAGTATTATTTCTCCAATTGGCCTCCCTCTACCCCCATGCATTAGCTGTAAAATAGATGTAAAGCTTGGTGTACGTCCAAAAATCTTATGATCAAAATACATACTTAGCAAATTGTTTGGCTAAATCTTTCATGTATGATGAAAGATTATTACCACAATTCATTAGCAAATTATAGACTTTGAAATGTAGGCAGACAAATATTTGGCCCTGTATCAATCAATTTGGACCAGCTGGGTAGAAATTCACACAATCCCAGGAAACTTGGGAAGTGGAGTGCTCTTTCATTTTTCATTCACTTGAAACATTAAAGAAAAATTATCATTCTATAAAAATGTCCTCTTTTCAAGAATTTAGCTGAGTGATTTTAGAATGAGTTTTATTTTCAGTCAATTACTAGTTTAGAGACCAATAAACTGAACGCTTTCTCCTGAAAATTATTGTGGAAAAATAATACCTAACGTACAGGCTACTCTAATACTCAACCCTTATAATCAACTTTAAAAAGTTAAATATTTAATAAAGGTTGTATCGTCCTTAAATAGAGGCAAGATACTTGTATATTCACTAAATGGGTCTGGAAAGTTGTTTTGCAATTATTCACAATAAATAATATCATTTCCATTCCTCCTCTGAGGTTCTTTAGTCTGGTCAAGTGACCTTGTACAAAGATTCTGATTGATCCTACGTCTGTCTATTTTGGTTAAGCTACAAGGCCACATACAGAGACAGCTGCACTTCAGGAGCAACTTAAAACAAATTTCATCCTAGTGGCATCTAATCCAGTGCTTGGTACAAGATGCATGGAAAAGTCAGTGTCAAAATTAAACAATGACGGCTTTGCAATGAACAGATGCTTTTGCCTTGCAGCTGTAAAACCCCAGGACAATCCAGTGCTGTACTGTCTGGTCACGCAGTGACCACAAAGCAAGGAATACATTTTGTCATTTATACACTGTTTGCTGTGAGCTTTTAAAGTCTTTTTTTTTTTTTCCTTTAAAAAAGGGGGGGGGTTGCATATTGAGGGTAATAAAACTCCAAACTAAGTAGCAAAATTTTTCTCAAAGTATATTCATCAGACTGATAATGTTTGAAAGATAAAGATTCTTTGACTACACAGTGCTGAGCCATATTAGATTAAAGAAAAATATCATAACCTGATGTTTTCAGAGGTTGTGTCCAAATAATTTGGGGCTTATAATGATAAATATGGAAATATTTTCTACAAGTAGAACTTACCTTAATATACCTAGTCTTAGTCCACCTGTGTTTATGAACATTTTTTATTCACTTACCCATCCTTTAATCCTTGGTTGTTGTTTATTTGGCTCTTTGGTTTTGCAGAAGGCAGAGCTAAGAATGGGATATTACTTTACGGCTAGGGGATGTTTCTCATCTTGAGTAATATGGTGCTACAGAGGTTCATGATGAAATTTACAGCCTTTCCCCACCCTAGGTAATCATGTATGTGGCATTCAGAAATCTAGGCATAATAGTTTAATAATGAAATAAATTATTCTTTTATTTATTTATCCAACTACTGTCTTTGTTAAGTCAGAGAACTGGCTCCACCTATGCAAATGACTATACAGTCATGATCAAACCCCTTGTGCTAATTGAAGTTCTGGCTCTAATACCAGTTCTTCACTCTGTCTACAATTTTTTAAAAATCCAGTAATTTTTCCTTTATTTATTTTAATTTGGTCATTTATTCCTATCTGTTTTTTAAATATTTTATTCCCAAAGATACTAATTCATTAACAACTTATTGTTTACAAATTTCACTGGATGTTTATTGGTTGAATGTTTGGAGGAATTCTGTTTTATCTTGCTCTATCCTCCAAATATAATTTCAATAGAAAATCCCAAAAAAATGACCACAGTATTAAAGTTTATTTCAAGCACCAAAGAGGGTATAGTACCCTGTTCAGTTGAAAGTCTGAAAAATAGCAATTTTTGTGGTTCTGAGAAGTAAAACAATTTCTGTGGTTAGTTTTACATTTTTATATTTTATTTTCTAAGTGTATAGTTTAAGCACAAACATAAAAGACACACTTACTAATATGTCTCTTCAAATATATTCCAGCATTATGAAAGCATTACAAACGTAAAGACTATGAAACATTTATAATTATACTCTTGATATGATTTTGTTGTCTTTGTTTATAGCTATTATTAGAAAGAATTCAAATAAGAATGTCAGTAATAAGGAGTTTACAAAGATAATCCATGCCATTAAAATATACCATAAGAAGATGACTGGCATATTTAAAATTAGAGGTGTTTATAAGGCTATCTCACCAAAGGCCAAAACAAAGGACACATGTTTAAATGTGATAATTTATATATTACCTACATATTTTGTCATAATAAAATATTCACAGTGGTAGCATTCCAAATAACAGAATTATAGATGTACACCTTAAAGTTAAGGGATTTATATACTAAGTTATAAATTTTTAAAAACTACATTTTGTTAATATTTTATGATTACTTAATAGCCAGAATTATACTAACGAAACCATGAGTATAGTTTTTTTAAAACATACAGTTCAGTGTAAGGTTATTAATTGTGTGATACTGATTCATACCCAATATACCTTTGTTTCATTATATATATTTATACAACTGTAGAAATTTGTAAAAATAGTTAAGTAAATACTTCCTTTTAAGAGCATTTTATCATTTCAGTTCACTTTAATGGCAATGTATTTTTAAAGTATATGTTTTATTCACAAATACATAAATCACAAACCAAAAGCTAACAGATGTGTGACTTCTAATTAGTTATAATAATCTCTGCTTCAATGCCATCAGACCGAGCCTTTCTTTTCTTTTGAAAACTAAAAAAGCTTTCCTTTGAATTTTAAACTGTCAGGGTGCTTCAAAGTCAGTGTACAAAATCTGCTTTGATTAAAATTTTAGACATCTACAGTGATAACTTTATGAAAGGAAAATATTAAATTATAATTATCCTAAACAGACACAGTCTTGTGAAACTAACCCTACATTCATGTTAAAACACAAAGAGTTGAATATAATGAATTTGATTCATCCTCGGACACAAAGCTTCACCACAGTAAACTCAGTCAACTGTTGCTCTTGCGCTTATATTCATGGTGCTTAAATAGCGCACTTTAAAACAAAAAAAACTCCAATTGGCTTTTCATACATCCACCCTCCCCAAAAATAACGCACTTGAAAAACTCAAATGATATGAAAGGCTTCAAGGCCTCTTTTCTCCCTTTCATACCCTTTTTTTTATTTCTGTTTGCAGTAATCTGCCTTTCTCTTTCTCTTTCTCATTGCTACAGAGCAGGCGAGGAGGCTCAGAGCTTTGAAAAGGGGGCTCTGTGTGTAATGGGTCCACTAGAATTAATTTACTTGCACCAAATCCATTGAGCACAGAGGTCCCCCCCCTTCTCAAATCATTTGGAGTCGAACGCAGCCCCCAGCCTTTGTAATTCTAGTAAAGCACTTAAAGTGCACAGTAGGTGTTCATGAGGACCATCTGGTCAAAAGCAAAACAAGCTGCTGATTTTGCCTTTGAATAGAATGAAGCAAGTGTGAATTAGTCTCTTCAATTAGCACTATTACAACCTGTCAAGTGCATATTGTAAAACAGGATTATTACAGTATTGGTCACCAGTGCAATTATTTACTCTCTGCCTTTTCTTGCATATAAAAAATGTCTTAGGCTTATTGGTTTCTGATAACTGAATTTAATTTCTCTTAACTCAGGCATTTCAAAACTATCAACACACCAACCATTATGAATATGACAGAGGCTAAGCTGTTAGGGTACAAGTACCTTCAGTAACAAGGGCTACAGCACTGCCCTTAATTTTAACAAAATTGTACTTTTATTTGTGAAACAGATGAAAATATTTATGTTCTTAAACAACATCCAAATTATTGTAAAATATTTCTAGAATAAGGAAAATGTTATCATTTCCAAATAGCTACACCATACATATTGCTGTAATTTATTTCCTAAGGGACACAACAGAAACACAGAAAATCTCAATAAGATAATCGTATTTATTTGTTCATTTGAAGCAGTATGATTTAACAAACCTGTTTTAAAATGCAACCTGAAACTAATAATATATGTAATCACAGTCTCCTTTTTAGGAAAGCTGAATAATGGCTTGAACTCATGCCTGGTTTTTTAAATCATAATCTTTCCTTCTTACTAAGATGTCATTTTTGATTTTAAGTTTTCTTAATGATATATGCTAATTAAAATTGCTCATTCTAATTGAGCTAATATATGCCATTTATCTTGCAGTAAAAGCAAACCACTTAAACTTTTAATTAAGTAAGCACACAACTTAATTTACCCTCTTGCATATGAACTTTCCTAGCTACCTTGCTCTTCAGTTCTTTGCCACAAGCCCTCCCACTCCATACTGGAAAACAAACACCACCACACCACCGCCAAAAGGCACTTAAAACATTTAAAGGACACAACAGTGTAAAAGTTATAATCTATTTACTACTAGAAAAATGATCACTAATATAATAGATGAAGAACTACAAATTTCAAGATAGTTAGTGGCCACCAACCTTAAATAGTAATCCAAACCACACATTAGTTAAGATGAGAAAGTACCAAGGACAGACCAAACACACACACACACACACACACACACACACACACACACACACACACACGGTTTAAATTTCAGAAGCAAAATTAACATCCTGATTTCACAATTATTTTTAAGAATTGGTATGATTTCCTGAGATTACTTCTTGATACCAATTCTAGCTATATAATGGCTTCCCACTTAATCATTAGTTTGTATAACATGGTGCTAGGAGTAAATGCACTACTTCCTGCCTGTGAGATATGGCTTTGCAGGCTGTCAGTTTTCCCCTTTCATTCCCATCAAGAATTAAATCAACATTAATAAGAATACTGAGAATTCTAGGGTAAAGTGAAACTTGGAAGAGGATTTAAATAATTCCAACAGCTATTCATCACACTTCTCACTGTAATAGATAAGTAATACTCCATGATTCTGCATTAAAAATACTTAGATTTCTTATCTTTGTTATTTCAGATCAGGTGTATGTTTCTTAAGTTTGTATGACACCTACAAAAAAGTAGATATTTGCCTAACAGAAGCTTTTGCAATAATAAGGCAGACAACAAAGAATCAGTTTCCAAGAAAAAGTTGGCTTGATTTCAGGGACTTTATATCCTTTTCCACACCTGTGCTTAGGATTTGCAGAGGCAAATCAGTCTTTCTTCCCTTGTGTTTGCCCACCCCCAAGTACATCCGAAACCACAGATTTTTAAATTATTAGAATCTTTACAATTAATTGTGTAAAACTCCGAATTCTCAAGAGTAGAGAACTGATAAAAATATAAGATAGGCTTGTTTAAATTTTGAAGGAATTTCGGTGTTTTAAAGTGTGATTAGTATTAATTTAGAGTGCAAATTGATAGAAAGTTGGGCTTTCACAGTGTTTTTTTAATATACTTGATAATTTTACAAGTTATGGTGTCATCATGAAAGAATAAGGATTTTACTTCTTATACCTATTTGTAACTGTCTTCATTCTAACCATCTCCAGAGGTTAATACTATGCCCTCACATAGAATACGTAAGTGGAAAATTTTGTAAAGAGCTTAAAACAAGAACGAAATCAAAACCAAAACCGCTCACCTTGTACCCAAAAGAAGAAAGTCACAGAGACAGGATGAGCAAACACTTGTACAACCGTCAGTTTATCACCACCAACTTGCTTGACCACATTACTTAAGAATTTATTTGAAATCCTAACTGCATCTTAGCACTATTCTCTACCTCAGTATTTTTGAAGACTTATTTTGTTCAATTAATAGTTACAATTAGTGTCCATTTCAGTCATAATCACTTAATAGTTTTAAGTGAAAAATATTGTAAAAGCTTTCTTTTAAAAAAATCAAGACTTTCAAAACATTAAGAATGTTTTTACCTAGAAAATGAAAATGATTTATTAGAAAACTGGTCAGTTTTTAATCAATTCTTTAAACTCTCTTCATACATATATGTGAAAAAATTTTATATATGTGCATATATAATAGTGGTCACAATTTATTTTGGGGCTTATTATTGAAAGAAGATTGTGAAACTGGTGACAGATTAATTTACAATTTGGATATAGAACATCAATAAGCTTCTACATTAAAAACAAAAACACTAGTATTAACACAGAACTTCAAATTGTTTGAAAACTGTACTTTTCTATTAGTGCAATTAAACTGACTTACAGTAGCTTAGCAAGAAATAAGACACTGAGTTGCAAGGTTGTCTACTGAAGCAGTTTTTCTTCCTGAAACCAGCCTCAGCACAGATCCCATAGGTCCAAGGAAAAGTCAGGGAGCTATTCTCAGCCTTTCTCAAAGTTACACAAAATAAAACAATGTGTATAGAAAACTGTCGCCTCACCAAAAAAAGCAATTTTCAATAGATGCAATCTTAATAACCAGCATTTTAAAATATTATATTAAATTAAAATTTAAAATAAAAAATGAAGAAAAACTACAAGAAATACGTATGAATATTTGTCATTTAAAAATGTTTCTAGAGCATTTTTAAAGATATTTAGAACATGGTAAGAAAAGAATTTCAATGTTTTCAAGTCCTTGACACTTAAAATATATTTGATAATCTAAATAATATAGCAGAGAACAGTTTCAGCCAACTGTGGCACGCAGTGGCACATTTACAGAATTTTAAATATTTCTTTTAATAATTGATGTAGTCATTTTGAATCATTCTGCATAGGATATCAGGTGTGAGCAGATTGCATTAACATTGCTTAAACATTTCAACTTGTCAGTATGGCCAACTCGATTTCGGAAATATTTGCAGTATTTTCCCATCGAAACAGTAATAAAGGCAAAATAAATATATGCCACTACTTTATAATCACCGAACATTAATGAATATTTTATGTCTTTTTAAATCTCCCTGTTTAATTTAAAAGGGTGAAATTAAGTCTCCTCGCTGCAATATGCCAATTATCTGTAAATCAAACAATAACTTGGCCATTATGCTCCTTTTTGTTAATATAAGAGAAGCTAATTTGAAAACACCGAGTGGCATTTTTAGACTATCATCTTAATAGTTCTTTCTGCCCTCTTGTGGGAGAAAGTTGAAACACACTCAAGTTAGTTGAACTAGCAATGCAACTGGGTTTGAACATGGGAAAAACTGCACAAAAAAATCTATAAAAATTTCATGCAGAAAGAAAGAGATTCCTGTATTTATCCATCATGCATTATATTCCTCTTCAAGTAAAAAATTAAACTAACAAAATGAAATTTACCTCTTATTATTTTGCCTTATTGCTTAACTGGAGTGATTTAAATTTCCTTATTTAATTAAAGGTTCACATATGTGATTTAGATTTATTTTCAAATATCCTATAATAAATCTGACAGAGAGGCATCTTTCAATTTTATACCAAAGTGACTTTTCAAGAAATTAAAATTTTAGAGCACAGAATGCCTACTCTAAAGGTTAAAAATAAAATGGCAATGCATAAGCATAAAATTCAAATAAATAAATGGATAAATTTAGAAGTCAAAGGCTGAATGCTAGTACTTAGTTGTATAACAGCTACTCACATTATGAATGAAGAAAATAAACTTAGAAAAAGGAGTTCTTAATGACAAATTCAAAGGTTAAAATTCACTAATCAAACATGTAAAAAAAGTTAGCTCAGTAATCTGGCCATTATGAAACATTTAATTCTAAAAACTACTTGTTCTTTCAAGATGTTACTAATTATTCTAAACAATATCGCCTTAAATTTTTATGTAGCAATCCACGATTTAGTATTATTTAGTCTCTTAAAAATAATTAGTTAAAAAAAGTAACTTTTATAAATTATGAAGATTAATATGAAATGGTCACTATTTTAATATTTCTAAGCCTTTAATACTCCTAAGCACCTAAGCAGAGGAATTACTGGCCTTTAGATGGGTGGGGCCAAAGACATTCCAAGATGGTGCATTTTCAACCATAGGAAAGTACTTTTTAGAAACAGTGGCCCTCATTGGCTACACTGAAGAAAATATAGACAAATTAACACTCTTTCCTGATAGTCTAAACTAAATGATGCTCTTCACATCTTATGAATACTGCCCTAAGCTAGGATTGAGCTGCTTAAGAAAAGCCTCTTCAAATTCCTATTTAAAACAGAAGCATAACCAATATAAATACATGTAACATTTGAGAGTGACCTTTCAAATAAAACAGAAACACATTCCACAAGGAATGTTGCCAATAATTTCCAGATAAATATTTTAAATAGTTACTATAAAACCATGAACTATTTCATATAATAATGGATTGCTCATAAGCAGGGTTTTAAGCTGAGTGTTTTAAGAATTATCAGGAGCTTCCACTTACAACATTTGTATTTTTAGGTCAAGTCATTTAGTGTATCTACAGTAATCATTAATTCTCCAGTTAATTAAAACTAAAAACCCAATAATGAAACATAAAGAGAGTTTATACCAGAACAGATAAGCTCTCTTTAACAGGGTCAACATTAGCTATAATGAGCTACCTTTATTCCTTAGCTGTGAGACATAACTCACCTCTTGAACAGTACTGCTTCCTGAGAAGTTCAGGTTGTACTCCCGCTGGACTTCTCGGTGGGTGATGATCAGCATGAAGTTTTGATTTAATGATTCCTGCAGGGCACTGAAAGGGTTGAAAGAAAAACAAGGAACTCAGAGATGAACAAGTTCTAGCTTGCTTCACAGCTAGCTGTAAAAACCCCAGGAGTACCCTAACCTCCACACAGGCATGTCCGGGCCCAATGTTATCATCTTTTCAGCTCCTAAAGGCAAGAGAGCATGCTGAGAACAACCACGGGGAGCTAACCTGTTAACTCCTTCTCTACCAAGGTTATTTAAAATGTCTACTGTAAATACTTAAAATATGTACACATTTTCTACAAACACTATTATTTACTTATTCCTCCAAAAGATTCAATTGTCTAACTTGTCAAATAATATTAAATATCTACAGAAATATTTATTCAAATGTGCCGTAAGTCTAACCCAATTCTAATAGAACAGCTGTCTAGAAAAAATTATAAAAGTAGTGTTTATACCTAACCAATGCTATATAAAAATAGTAACATGATTGTAGCAAAACTCAGAAAGTAGTGATTTTTACAAAATTGTATCGGCTACACCAAAATTCTTTCAAACTACTCATGCTTTCACTTAGGATTTGGCAATACATAGATTTCAGAAACTGAGGAGTTTAGAGCAACACTTCTAAAATCCTATAGCAGAGTTCCCAAATGTTGGAAAAGTATAACACAAGAAATAGATGTAATTAGCCACATAAATTAAGGAATATAAATCATGATTCTATTTTATGTTAATATTAATCTATTGCTATTATGTTAAGATTATCTTCACTTCCTGTCTTCAGTGTAATTTTACCATGGCTATGCCTCAGAAAACATTCTAAGTGTGTTACATAGCTCTGGACTACTCGGTTCCTCTTTTGCTAATCTGGAACTTTGATAAACATACACAGAATAAAGATAAGAATTTAATCTGTCTAGGCTATTATTTCCAAAGAGTTCACAGGTTAGTAACAGACAAAAAACAAAGCAGCACTAATATATATCATAAAGTACTAGTAATATTTATAAAACTTATATCCAACTAAAATACATGTTTCTTGAGGCAAGGAAATGTGCTGTTTTAATCTTTAGTGCCTAAGCAAAATACTTAAGACACTTAAGATATCCACCTTAATAATAAGCAAGTTGTGAATTTCCACAAGTTAAGAGTCATATTCATCTTTGTCTTTCACACTCAAGGTTGGTTTGTAAAACTACCACTCTCGCTAAAGTACTTATTTGTTTGCTTGTTTGTTTGTTTGTTTGTTTGTTTAAGCAACATTAGGTCATTGCCTTGCAAAGAAATTCAACCTAAATAAAAACACACAGTTCTCAGAAAAACTCAGTCTAATAGGAATACAAATACATCAATGCCAATAGAATAAAATAAAGCTCCATGAAAACTGAGAGAGAGGTGCTTAACTCTGCTACTGGTGAAGGAGTAAAAGAGTCTATGAAGAGAAAAAGTAGTTCATACCCACACACACAAGTTGAAATTTGAAGGATAAACAGGACCTTAGAACTGAACACATCTGGGAGGATGGGGAGCATGCGGGATACAACTTTGACACAGCTTGTTATATACCATCTATAGTCAAGACATTATTCTAGTTGCTAGAGAAATAGAAATAAGAAAAACATGGTCCTTGTTTTCATGAAACTTAACATTTCTAGTAAATGAGACAAAGATCAAGTAAATAAATATACAATTTTGGAGGGTATTATGTACTATAAAGAAAGTAAAATAATTGTAAAATACAAGGTAGCAGAGAATCAGGAGAATCCACCAAAAAGAACAGTTGAGAAGGCATCTCCGAGAAAAAAAGACTTATAAACTGAGGTTAGCATAATACAAAAGCAATCAGCAAAGGTCCAAACATATCGGTTCTTAATAGTACCTGCACAAGAAAGCTACTAGAAGATTTAAAGAGGAAAATGGTAAGAGCTAACTTCCAAGTCTGTATGTGCTCTTTCTCTAACTATTGAGAGAAAAGACTAGAGATGGGAGAAAATAGACAAATAGATTAATTCACAAAAGAAGGAACACTAAATCCAGAATACAGGGTAGAGGCAGAAGATGGACAATTTACTGATTGCGGAGGGGGTGGGGGAGAGAAAAATACACCCCTAATTTTCCAGTCTGAGCAAAGAGAAGGCTGGAATTTTATTTAACAAAGACAACTGGGTAGGAAAATTGAGAGTGAAATTTTAGATATGTTAAGTTTGACTGCATATTAGAAACACAAAAAGAAATTTCAATATTATATACAATATAGCTGGATGTAAGTAAGTATTAAAGGCCAAGTAAAAAGTATAAGCAGTAAAGACAGGAGCTCAAAGTCATCCTCGGTTACAAGGCAAGTTTGAAGTTAGCATGGGCTATGTGTGACTCCATGCTCTCTCAGAAAACAAAACAAAAAACTAAAAGACAACTAGAAAACAAAAACAGCCAATTAAGAGATATAAAAGCAGAAGAGTCAATAGCATACAGCATATGGAAGATATTCAGATGAAACAAAGCAAAAGAGGACTCAGTTTAAAGCAGATTAATGGTGAGGAGAAAAATCAATAGAGTCCAGTATAAAGCAACTAAAGTAACTGTTTCAATTGGAAGAGTGGGTTCTGCCATGCCAAAGCAGAGACACTAGTACATAAAGGCCATTAAAAACAGGCCACATGCTGGCAACATCAGAAGGCTCAATATGACTACCCTGAAGGAGAGATAAGTTTGATAGGTTAAGTGCACAAGATTCTTCTTCCCTTGGGCCAAGGAGCAGAAGCAAGGGAGAGAGATATTTCAATTCCTTCAGCCCTTCCTTACACTGAGACTAGACACAGCCTCCCATGAAGCCCGGGAGTCACCAGAGCGTGACTCTTCCAAGCAAGCTACTGTCCACACACTGAAACAAGCTTCAAGAAAAATCTCAAATTTGGGATTTCCCTTAATCTAAGCCTGAGACAAGGTGTTAAAGTTTGGGTCTGAGATGTAAACACAGACACCTGTGTTGAAGGCTTGGCATCCAGAAGGTGGCATTTTGGGGCAATAGAAACTTTGGGAGGTGGGGGTCTATTTCCAGAAAGCAGGTTATGGTCATATAGGAGGCCTGCCCTTGAAAGGGGACTAGGGACATCCTGGCTTCTCTTCCTCTCTCCCTCTCCATCCATCCCTACTCATCCCCATACTGCCTTGCGAGACACCCAAAAGTAACAGGGTCAAACATGAGTGAACACTTCTGAAACTATGAGTCAAACAAAACTTCCTTCCTTATTAAGGAAAAAGAGGGGGCTACGATGAAAGACTACAGAAGCCAAGCTAAGGAACTCAGAATTTCACAATCTTTACTGTTTCATATTTAGAATTGAATTTATAATTATGTGTACTCTTTTGTGGTTGCCTTTATGCAATTTCCTCCATTTGTTTCTTGATTTTGATAGTTGACAAGACCTGCTTCAACTCCCATACTATTTAGAAGAAAATCATTTCAGTCAGTTCCAGTTTCTGGGCAGCTGTGGAGATGGAGCACATACACAGAGAGAGGCACACGCCTTAAACTGCTAGAGAATTAAGGAGCCAGATCTGCACTTCCGCTCTACCAAGGTCAGCTATTTGACCATAGCAAGTCAATCATTCTACCAGTAGGATTTGATGAGTGCCTAAAATATATAAAGCCCCATCTTAGACACGATTACTCTGAAAATAATCAGTTTCCTCTTCTGAAAAGAAAAAAAGATAAATTCTTCCTTTATAGGACTATGAATATTAAACTTTAAAAAGCCAAGAGTGATTTTTTTTATTGCATTAAGTTATAAGGTAGCATATTATAAGACTGAAAACAGAACACAGGAAATGCTCAGACTTTAAAAATGTGACCCTGGCCATGCAAGGCTGACAAAAGGATCTCCGGCGCTCTCTTGGCAGTTATTCCTCATGATTTTTGAGTTTGTACAGGGAAAGCCTTTCTGATAGAGTTGGGATATAGCCCAGTAAGTTAAGTACTTTTGGCACAATGAAAATCTGAATTCACACCCCAAGCATCCAGGTAAAAGGCAGCCTACAAGCCAAAACCTCAGAAATGGACATGGGGCAGGGTATGGACAGTAATATTACAGGGGTTACTTGAGCAGCCGACCTATACCAAATAGTAAGCTCCAGTTTCATGATGATGATGATGGTTATGATGATGACGACGACAACGACAAAGGAAGACACCCTCAAAATTGACTTCTGGCTCCATGCACAAGCGAAAAACCTACACACACACACACACACACACACACACACACACACAAACACACTCGCTCGCATGCACACACACTCTTTCTAATCATGAAGCATACTTGTATACTGAACTTAACATTGCCCAAAATCATAGTTGGTTGGTTTTTCTTTTGTTTTTTTGTTTTGTGGGGGGAGTGATTTCGTAAAAGTCTTGTTTCAAATTAATCTACCATATTCATGATCCTAGGGGAAATACTTTATCTGATAGCAACATCCTCCATCTAGCCTGGTCCATTTGCTTCAATGTCAACAATATAAAAGTTGGTATTCCAAGTACTACAACATATGAAGTATTAAAAACTTCATACCAACTACATGAAATTATTATAGTTGCTTCCATTTCACAACTAAATTGACACTACTTTTCTAGCTCAATGTCACATGCATAAATATGTGACTTTTTTCTGGTCTAACTACAGAAATTACAGTCATGATTTGCCTTTTGCACACGAAGGATGCGAGCCCACTTAAGATCTTATTTCTGCCTTTGCTGAATTTGCTGAGAAATAGGCAGGCATACATTTTCATATGTGGCACAAATTCTAATATTGATTTTCCTATATTGTTAGCTACAGAAACTTTAAAAAATACTTAAATAACGCCAGGTGTGGTGATGCATGCCTTTGATCCCAGCCTGGTCTACAAAGCAAGTCTAGGACAGCCAGGGCTCTGTTACAGAGAAACCCTGTCTCAAAAAACCAATCAATTAATCAATCAATTAAAAATATTTAAACTAAATCATAGATGCTTCCCATAGAAACTAATATGAACAAAGTGTTTTGTGAGTTGTTTTGTTTTTATTTTCCTTCAGACAAGGGAAGAAGGCTGTCAAGAATGTGCTGTATGGTTTTAATAATCTGAACGTGTTACCTGAGCTAATTGCTACTAACTGGTAAATCTTGCAAACTAAAT
Organism: Acomys percivali; assembly: GCA_907169655.1. Taxonomy (NCBI): domain Eukaryota; kingdom Metazoa; phylum Chordata; class Mammalia; order Rodentia; family Muridae; genus Acomys; species Acomys percivali. The sequence goes on along the minus strand of OU015754.1, from coordinate 47,199,790 downwards.
TGGAACCTCAGTCACTGCATCTAGGCATTTTCTCCCTAATAGTGTCTTGTAAAAGGTAGTTGAGTCAGCCATAGTTAGGTCCATGCATGCTCTAGCAGCTTCTCCTCAACGTGCAAATTGATCCATTCTATTTCAACTATAGACCTTTAAACTCTAAGGAAGACTGTCAAACAAAATGAACAGGTGGAAAATAATGCAATCCTTTTAAATAGCATATTTTCTCTTCAATTTAGAAAGAAAATGTAAAAGCAAATAGTAAAATTTATGTTTACTTAAAAAATATTTTATGTATGGTACCAGAAGTCACCATGCAAGAAAGCTGAAGAGGTTTCAACCCTACACAAAGAACTATAGGCAACTAAGGAGAGTTGAGAGCAGAAGGGTACACTAATTGGTTATCAATACGAAATGTTCAGCCCTGAAAACATATATGAATACAAATAGCATTTACACACTGAGCAGGTCACACACACACACACACACACACACACACACACACACACACACACACGGTGGCGGGGGGAGACTGAGCAAGAATTTTATTTAGGAATATTTTTGTACATACACATATATGCATGTTAACAATAATTAAAAAGGAGGTCATGAATTTGAAAGAAGGCTAGGAGGAGTACATGGAAGGTTTGGAGGGAGGAAAGGTAAGGGGAAAATAATGTAACTATGTTATCATCTCAAAAAACAAAAGAATTTAAAATACAATTAATTTACAGGGGGAATGTGTGGACCACAGTATACAAACTGAGGTCACAGGACAGTCTGAAGAGTGAGTTTTCCTTCCACCATGTGGGTCCATGGATTATACTCAGGTACTCAGGTTTGGCATCAACTGCTTTACCTAAGCCATCCCACCAGCCTTCAAACAGGCAAATTCAAAAGCAGTATAAACGTGAACTCAATGAAAGAAATGCTTCCACATCAATATAACATATGTACTACCTTTATTGTGTTTCTCCATTGTGATTTTTCTTTCAAACAGGATTATTTGTACTTATCAACACAGACATATTTTTGCTTTCCACAAACAGCAAGGGTTACTAAAAACTATTAGTCTTTGCCTTAGCTGACAGACTAATAGTTTAAAATATAAAATGTAATCAGAATAAACAACATTTGCCTAAGGTCGTGACTGTTTACAACAACAACAACAAAAAAAACCAAATGAGAGCTAACCATATTAAACATCTAATAGGCAAAATAATAAGCATTTTTACATATATCCTATCATAATTATCTTAATACATTCATCAACTTTTCTTTAAGGCCCAGCATACTACAATGCCTGGATATGGCTCCAAACGCCTAGACTCAAATGATCCCTCTGTCTCAGCCTAACAGTTGAGGTAAAAGGAACAAGTAACTGCACCAACTACTGTCTTAATTGTAAAACTAGGAGGAGGTAACTCTAAAAAATTGGATAGGTAGCCAAATCCCCCAGAGTCTTAGTATTATAATTAGGCATTAATATCTAAGCTGGTAATACATGTGTAGAGATAATTTCAGCAAAATGTCTTTACTCTTTTTAGTGCACAACTCTCCAGCTTCTTCTTTCAAAACCAGATTATTTCTGGAACAAGCTCATTCCAATACAGCTAAAATGCCAAAACCAGAAAATCATCTGTAAGATACTTGTCTTTGAGCAAATGCTAATGCCATGTTAATTCAGCTTAATTCTTACATTCATCACTTTTTTAAAGAAGAAAATCAGGTAAATATAACTTTTACAGAAACCCCTATAATAAATCTAAAATTCTAATATAGGCATTTTTATGCATATGAACATATAATGGCATATATTGTTAATGATTACTGATGAAAAGTTAGATAGCCCTCACTATCTTGTTAATTTCTTTCACATTCAGAGAGCACATCAGCAAGTCAGAAAATAAGTTCAAAGATACTTAAATATAAATAGTGATACTTTTCAAGGTTAATTTAAGGATGCATTTTAATATAGAAACAGCATTTAATGGTCAGTGAGATGGTTCAGTAGGTAAAGGCACTTGCTGCCAACTCACAATTCTGAATTTTATCACCATTTCCAACATCATGGAAGGCAACCACCTCATGCAAGTGGTCCTGTGACCACCACATGGGAGAGCTATGGTGCATACATGCATGGATACAAAACACATACACACACACACAAACACACACACACACACACACACACACACACACACACACACGCACATACCACCCGCACACATACTCATGCACACACTCCTACAAGTGGTCCTCTGACCTTCACAGGAATGAACTATGGTGCACACATATATCAATAGTCTCCTCCCCTTACTGGTGGACCTCAGACCACCACGTGAGTGAGCTATGGTACATACATACACATTCACAGTAAAACAAATCATTATATTATTGTTATAAATTATTATATTTTCCTGATCTTTAAAAGAAATACCACCTGATCACCAGAAAGCTGCAAAGCATATATTAATTGCTAAAAAGTAAAAATAATGACTTCTTCCTACCAACTAGTCACAGCATCATGTTGTAAGGTGACATCAGTAGGCACTTAATCAAATATAGTAACAGTTATCAAAGTTCCTGTCAGCAATTCCTTCAACCCAGAATCCCCTCTCCGAGTCTTCAGTATACAAAATATTTGGTTGTTCTATTTTATTTAATTTCTGCAGGCTCACCTCAAACTCACAGAGATCCTCTTGCCTCTGTGTCCCTGAGTTCTGGGATTAAAGGCGTGTGCCACCATGCCTGGCTGATTCAATTATTCTAACTCATAGCCAGCCTGACTATAAAGTATGAAAAGATCTAGAGAAAACATTCACTGTTATAAGTACACCCAGGTTAGATAAAGTGAAAGAAAGAGAGAGAGAGAGAGAGAGAAACAAACAAACTTACTCTTAAACTTCAGGGCTGTTAGAATTAAATGCTCATGTTCTCCTAGTATGACATGGGTTAACCCATGACTGGGTTAACACTCTCACAAGATAACTAAGAGAGAAGTGACCTATTTCTATCCTAACATATGAAGACTTTGCAAGAAGCTAGTCAAGCCAGAATAAAGGCCCTTACTAGGAAGTGAATCTGCTGGCACCTTGATCTTGGACCTCTTCCAACATCCATGAGTATGAAAAATAAATGCCTGTTGTTTAAGCTACCCACCTTACCATATTTTGCTACAACAATCCAACTGACTATGTATGTCTTTTGTAGTTTCTGCATCAAGGAAAAGTCTGTCATTAGTTTAATTTAGGCATTGTTACATTTAAGAATTGGAAAATTATGGTATATAAATTAAATTTCCTCAATAAAGTACTTAAGTAATCTGGTAGCCACTATTCTTTCAACTAAATATACCCAGAAAAAAAAATACATTATACTTTTGATCATTCTACATAGAAATGGGGAGTTTGTTGCTATTGCTACTTAAAATAACTTATGTATAATGGCATCTGTACATGGTCAGCAGTAAAACTACACTCCTTACGTCAGTTATGAATGTAGTAAGGACAAGTGCTAACACCAGCACAGACACTCAAAGCCTCGTTTCATTCTGCTACTTATACAAGCTATTTATTGCCATGAGCTAGATATTATATCTCAGTATAAAATCATTACATCCATTTACATCAGATTTTGTTTTTTAAACAGGATCTAATAGCTGAAGCCAGAACAGTAAGTTATTTAAATTACCATAAATTTTTCTAATGAAATGTTTATCATTTTAGAAAAATATAATTTGTATCTAAGCATTAAAATTTTTCTTTTGTCTGTTTTTAATATTTTGTGATCTACAATTATCTTTTCATCCTTTGAGATACATCAGATTTTGAATTAAAAAGCAAAACACATGGTAATTTAAATTTCCATTCTAAACTTAAGAGTCATATGAGCTCTTGTCAACAAAAGACCAAATTTACTATAATTATGGATTATTTACACTAAAACAAAATAAGAAATCAATATGTAAATGTAATGTTTGTTGTAGCTAATGCAGCCAGCAATGACAGATTAGGTTCAAATAGCAATCAGTTTGAAAATCTGGCACATATGTAAATGAGCTAAGGCCTTGATGTTTACATATGATTGTATTTCATTGAGGATTTTTAAATTGTCTTGGGAACAGCATAAAAATAAAATGTTAATCTTTCCACTATAAATATGACTTGAGCTGTTATCGTAACCAAAACTAGGTTTTGCTTCTGTCCAGCTAAACTAATATGATACTAATAATTCTGAACTGAAGATTACATCATTCTTAATTAACACTCTGCTACAGTTGTTAACATCCTCCAAGACACCATGTTATCATCACCACAAGTTCTGTAACAATCTTAAAACCATGTTTAACAAAGGTTGGCCTCTTAGTCTGCAGCTACTTTTAATTGCTTTCTTTGCTGGCAATTAAATACATCTAGATAAACAAACATTTCATTTTACATAATTCCTAATAACATTTTTCAAGATAATTTCAAATTTCAGGTGGCCTTATGCCAATAATTACAGTTTATCAATACAGTGATATATTGGATTCAACAAAATGTCTTAACTGAAGTATGTAAGATTAATCAAAAACATGGTAATTAGTGGTGCTACTGATACATTGTGATCTACACCAAGTACAAAACAGTAAAACTGTATAAACATAATTCCATCTGTTAAGGGAAAATATATAGAAAAATGCTTATTTACAATTTATTGACTTTCTTGCTTTGTGAATTAGTGAGCAAGTTTCTGGATGTCCATTAAATAAGTTTCCATCATAGAGAATACCTGCAGCTCTTTTTCAAAGTGTGATGCTAACAAGCAAATCTCAGTAGTCACCAACCTATCAATAGGCAGTAAACGGCATAAATGGATTTGGTACATCACTCCAATTAGATGTGCTGTGACCGTCACTGATGCTTTAATTGGGGACAGGTTTCTTTTTCATCCAAAATGCCATCTTCTTAAAATGAGCTACTTTTAAAGAACTTCTTATTAAAAACATTTACCAAGTCTAATACTTTTAAATCCTACTTTAGAAAGTATGATACTGTTAATAAGAATTAAACTTAAGTTCATGAGAAATCACATGATGTACTCAAAATACTATGTCAATTTATTACTGGAAAATGACAAGTTATTTTCAGAATCATATCAAATTCTTCTGACTGTAACACTAGGTTCTTAAAATATTTTGGGAAATAAATATCATTTGTGAGAGCAAAGTCTAGGAATGTGGTCAACTATGAATGTAATTCTTTGAAATTGGCATTTTAGTCTTTTTTTTTAAAAGTATTTCATGTATGTCTGAGTTGCTCAAATCTTCTATAGCTTACAAAATAAGTAAATAAATCTGATATACTTTTATGACTGTTCTATTTTTTTTTGACTGTTCTATTTTTCTTTGTGTTAAATACTTATGATTTGAACATACAAGTCCACAATTGTATATTCTTGGAAAATTGGTGCTATTTGCCTTAAAATGAAGATCAAGTATTATTAACATTATTACACTACATTCTTTTAGATAATATTAGCCTAGAGTATTTAAGTTATTATTTCCTCCTCCTCCTCTGTCCTCTCTGTTATATCGTGAAGGAATTTTTGAAGATCCAAGTTTAGAATTTCTGTCTTGGGTTTTTTGGTTTGTTGTTGCTGTTTTGCCATTATAAAGTCTCACTATGTCACCCTCGCTGACCTCTAATGAGTTACGTTGCAACAAGCTCTGCTTCTAAGACCCGGGACTAAGGATACCGCAGCTATAAGTACCATACAAGGCTGAGGGGATCCAGTACTACCCTACTGAAAGACACTTACTACACCTGAGTTGTTCTGCCACTGCATGCTGTTCTCTTTTCCTGCTTTTTTCCTATACTTCTTTTTTATTTTTTAATTCTTATCTATTGATACATCTACTAAGGTTTTTTTTTCTAGATGAATTTATGTTACTTTTAGTGTTTACCACTGTTAGTTGTGATATTGATACCTAGGCTTATGTTTTTAAATATGAACTAAAGATAATCAGAAAGTCTACCTTCTTCAAAGAAGATACTAAACATATCATAGCACTCTCCACACCTCACCTTTCACTCAACTTCCTCAATGTAAAATGTGGGTAAAAATATGTATTCATGATTTACTGTAAGGACTTAAGAAAAATACTCTGTGCAAAGGGCTTGGCAGAAAGCCAACCTTCATGAATGACAATTATTATATCACCATCACTCATCAAATATTTTACACTCTCTTGATTTCCTTATTCTCCTTTGAGTAATATAGATTTTTTTTCTATTTTAGCATTTTTCATAACTTGGACTTTGTCATTACTGCTATAGTTTTTAGACTCCAGAACTCAGAAGTATTCACCAATTGTCTATCTTTTCTACTGCCTCCAACTGCTAGCTAACTTGACTTCAATACTTAATCCTGCACTCCAATCCTGTCTCCCTACTCAGAATTGACCCTTGTAATTACCCTTAAAATTCATATGTTGAAGCCCTAAACTCCAATTTCATGGTATCTGAAATACGGTCTTAAGAAGATAATTCAGGTCATGAGGTTGAAGCCTTAATCCAATGGGACTAGTGTTCTAATAAGATGAAAGGACAAAATCATTTCACTCACTTTTTCTCTCCCTGTCAAGCAAGGAAGGATACTGTACGAGGTGACAATCTACAAGCTCTGGAAATGTCTTCATCCACCAGTGTGGATTGCTGTCTTGGATTACAGATGCAGAGAACTAAAACTGTGTAGTTAAGCCACCCAATTTACAGTACTCTGTCACAGATGCTCGGGTAAGCCAACACTCCCATAACCCTTCTGGGCACCAGGCTTTGTTTGGTTTACTTGTTCAGCTTGTTCCTATTTGCTGTCTTGTTCTCCTCATATTTCAAATAATTCTTGTCTCTTAAACTTACTTCCCTTTACAATCAAGTTTCAGTGAATGTAATTTGTTTTCATTTCTCACTTATTCTTTAAAATATACTAAAATCCAATTCTCAGTTCTGCTCCTCTACCAAAATCTACTGTAACAAAATCAATAAATTCCCAACCAAATGACATTTTAACAATAATCATGTTGGTCTCTATGTCAGCATTTCATACTGTTTTCACTTGAGACTATCTTATGTGGACAGTTATACAGTTTCCCCGGGAAAGTGATGAGTCGGTTCTAAAAACCTAACTCTGAATTACATATGACAGAAAACTGGGGCATGCAAGTTTATAAATAGAATTTTCTACTTATCTAAACATCTTTTTAAGATTGAAAAGTTGAAACAGATTCCTGGAGAAGGTACAGTAAGAGAGACTTCTGAGAAAAGAATTCTTGAGGATATCAATATTTAGAGCAATTGAGGGGAAGAGACACCACAAAGGAGATTGGATGAAACAGTATTAGGATTAGGGCAAGCAATAAGATATAATTAAGAAAGTTATCTGGAAAGAAAAGGAAAAATTTAAAGGCCCAATATCTTAAATGAATAGATAATAAGCTCATGAGAACAGAGCCTGTCTTTTATCTAGTAATTAATAAAAGTCATTGATGAACTGAACCATTGCTATAATAATATAAAACATGTAAACAGTATTTCCCCTTTTCTAAGTTTATTATGAATTACGAAAAGAAAGAAAGGAAAAAAAATTAATTATGATCTCATTTCTAGTTGTGCCACAGGGATAATACTTCACTCTTTGAATTTACTACTGAATTCTATTCTTAAAGGATTTAAAATGCTTTTCAACTGTCACAAAGATTATGACTAAAGACTTCACTCTCAAATTCTCAGCTTGAAATTTTTTTAAAAAATCAAATTTTACATTAAAATAATCCTGAACTCAATTACAGATGTTCACATTATAACTTATGTTGCTGTAATTTTTGGTACCAGAAAGAAATTGTCAATACAAAGACTCAACTAGCAGGCACCCCCTAGTGGCAGTAAAATCAAGATAGAAAGATAAGACATGGTGGTAGAATCTTTTTTACAATTCTGACTAAAACTTAAAAGAAAATTGCTTTGTCGGTACAACTTTAAAAGCATGTTAATTTATATCTGTTTTAGTAAATAGCTTAGAATATACTGTCTCTGAGAGAAAATTCAAACATTTTATAAAATGAATAAACATCTATAAAAATGAGCTAATTTTATGGGAGGTCTCAAATGTGTATTCATACAACCTTTTAATTCCATGAATCTCTACATATATTCTCTCATAATACATCATTTATCTTTCTTTGAGCTTTTCTTACTGTTCCTACCCATGAAACAGTATCATTGAAATGTGGTAACAATCAAGTTAACTACAAACCACTTTTCACTCTCCAATAAGCACTGCTTGTCAACAGTACTGTAGGTCCTGCAGGCCTAGGGAATAAACAATCAGCAGTCAAAGGTCAGCTACAAGGCATTAAAGATGACCATTCCTGTGGGCCCAGCATGGCATTCTAGTAACTGCAAAATCAGCAGTTGGACACAAATTCCATGAAACTCCAAAGTCAGCTTAAAACTAGTTTTGAGACTCAGGAAAACAAAACAAAACACTGTTTTGTTACTAGTACAATCAGTATATGCAGGTCATTTGCTTCATTTGATATTAATAAATTAACATGCAACTGTACACTGGATCACTAGACACATGTATTGAATTCCACAACAATTAAAAGTAACAAGTCTCTCTAGACTAAGAAAAAATTCTATGAGAGCATTTATTCTTTCTCTTCCCTCTAATCCTTCACCTTCAATGAAAAAAAGGCCTTTTTGGCTCCCCTCAGCCCTTAGGGAACCGGCAGGGAACTCAGAATCCTGAGTACAGTAGGTAGCACTGAACAACAGCTCTTTTCTCTTTTGATTACTTTTAACATACAGGCATTTTCCAACATTTTCTTTGAAAGAGGCTTCTACAAAAATTAATGAGTAATCTAATCCAAATATTGTGAAAACTGATACACTTAACAGTTGCTAGTAAGTTAAAGCTTACATAAAAATTTCACTTGTTATAGTGACATACAACTTATAGAAATTGTCATCAAATTTTTCCTTTCAGATTTCCAGGAAAAGTAAATACCTTACCCAGCATGACTAGATGATGAAGGTGGTGGCAAGTCTGGTGTAAGAACATAAAGACTGTTGTTTTTTGGCAAGTGTAGTGATTTTAAGACCGTCTGGAATAGGGAAAAAAAGGAGAGAAAACAAAAATAAATGTTGACTTTATACATTATTAATTTTTACAATTCTTGAATGTTTGCGGCTTTTAGGCTGGTCTTTCATCTTTTGGTAATTTCCTAAATATAACAGAAGAGCAACTAAATTCAACCATTTTGTTTCTGCTACGTTTATTGCAAATTAATACAAATCTGAGCATTACAGCACGATAAAAACTTTTAGCTCATAAGAGATGCATACAGATAAGAGCACAATTAAGAGTCATTAATTTCTCCACTGAATTATATTCATAGTAGAGCAAAAAATTAGTAATGTAGGCTCTTTCAATAATTTTTTTAGACCTAGAAAAATATCATACAAAGTACCTCAAAGCAAGGATTCTTAATGATGACGAGCTGCAGCCTAAGAGTTTATGTGACTTGGATATGGAGTAAGAATCAGTTTATTCTGACTCTAGAGATCTTTTGTTGTTGTTGTTAAATCTCAGCACCCATACACACTTATTTATTCACTGTCACAAAACTCATACATATTAGACTCCCAATCTAATGGTAAGCACTTGCTAACATGCTTTCTGACAGTTACACATATGAGGAAATTCATTTTCGCATCATGCACTCAGGGCATGCGTTTTACTTACAGAATTTCACTGCATTACACACACACACACACACACACACACACACACACACACACACCCCGGTACCAAGACCACCCTAGTGACAAGAGTGGCTAGTATAACCTAGTATAGTACTGATTTGGAGGAGGAGAGCGGGGCATGGCGGTGCTTATGTTTTAGAAGGATTAAAGTAAAATTGAAAATTAGAAGGCGATAGTTTTGCTGTTGATGTGGCTGTTTAACTGAAGATAAGGCAAGGAATAGGGATGAAGACTACAAGTTAGGAGAGCTTTGTAATTTAACTTGGATCATCAGAGTCCGTGCTCCCTGAGCAAAGATTTGCGGTAGCAAGGCTACAAACAAAAATACACAGACAAAAAGCACTTCAGATGAAAACAGCCAGTACAAATGTTTAAATAAATAAATAAATACAACTTTAAAGACGACAGAAATAATGGATTGAAGGCATGAGTTGGGAGGACGGTTGGAGCTAGAATTAACAGAAATGAATTAAAAGGTGAAGACTGTTCAGCAAAAATAAACAAAATAGTAAAAGGAACTTGAAATTAAGATGAAAGCTTCGGCCATTGTTAGTAGAATATTAAGATCATGAAAAGATGAGTGAAGCAAAGTGTAGTGAGGGATTTTAGTAGGAAAAAGGTCCAAGTAACTAAGTCGTCAAGGTTAAGAATAAATTACAAGATACTGAAATGTAAAAGATGTGTTGGAGACTGCTCAGCAGTTAAATGTTCTTGCTGTTCTTGCAAAGACCCTGAGTTTGGGTCCCATTGCTTTGGTTGAGCAGCTTAAAAGCATCTGTAACTCCAGCTCCAGGCATTCAACACCCTGTTCTAGCCTCTGGAGGCAGCTACACCCACAAGAATAAGACATAAGCAAAAAATAAAATAAATCTTGTTTTTTATTGTCTAAGTCTTGCTAGAATTTAGAATTAAATTAATAAGAATTATGACAAAGAGTAATTATAAACCAGAAGTTAGCAATCATAAGAAAATAAGGGGAGGTAACCTCAGTAAGTTATAAAAAGGAGATAAAACCTTTCGACATAAATTTAAAGCTTAAGAAATTCTGATAGGAAAGACCAATAATTATCTAAAGCTAAAAATGAAGACATATTTTGATATTTACTCTAATTATATGAGGACTGACAAAATAAAAATACTAAGAAGACTACAAAGAAACCAACTTCTTGAGGAAGATGGCTTTCACTTAGAAAAAAAAGACAGTACAGGAAATGTACATGGAAGAGATTAATAAATTTTGCTAATGATGGATTAGGTCCACAGCACATAGCAAAAAGGCTTATGGCACTGTAGAGGAAGGAAAAACAAGACAGGTATAGGATGTACAGTGTATGAAGATTCAGGAGAGGAGTGATTTAGAAATCTCAGACTCCTTACAGTGACTGGCTTAAATGGGTACGGGCAGCAAACTCAATCCTGGTAGAGTCAAAACAAATAATGGCAAGGCTGCAAGTGTTAGAGAAGCAAGGAGTGCTTAAGGAACCCTTCAGTAAGGATTCCTTAATTCTGCAGATGGAAAAAAAGACACCTGGAGAAAGGTGATCTTACCCAAGCAGGCCACAGGAAGAACTTTTAACTGCTCCATGAGAGGGCCCATCTTACTAAGTGCAGTCTTAAATAAAAATAAATACCCTAATTATTTACATTAGAATGACATTTTTGTTGTATTTCACTTCTTTCACTTCTCCTCCTTTATTTTCATGTTGTCTATTACCCATTCAATTAACTTCACAACTGATTAATGGTTTATGGTGCATGGTTTGAAAAACAAACACAACAATACACAATTACCTATAAGATTACAACCTACCACGCCACACCAAAGTCTGAAATTTTATGTAAAATATATAACACACTTTTGAAATTGATGTGTTCTCTCAATAATGTTAGCACGCAAACAGAGTGCATACATACGTGTGTATATATGTAAATATATAATACATGTATACACACACACACACACACACGAAATTCATCTTTACCTTTTTCTTTCATTACTTTGTGGACTACAGAGAAATACTCTTAGCACTCGATCAAGTCATTATCAATTTTTGTCAATCTATCACCCAATGATTCTCCATTAAATTTTACCCATCAAAGCATATATGGCATGATTAAACAAAATGGACCCTTTCTTTAAGCCAATTATTCATCTATCAACCATTATTTGATACCATCATACCAAGAATTCTATATACACTGGTGATAGAAACAGATATGGCCTGTCTTCTTCTTAAAATATTATGGTAGAGAATCATGGGATAAGAATCAAATGAGACATACCTGTTATAGAGGTAGCAAAAAGCTAAAATGACAGAAAAGCGCCTTTGGCGGGGGGGGGGGGGGGGGGAGCCTTATGTAAAGATTTGGAGGTAATAATGATTACAGAGAATTGAACAGTATCTATCAGGGGTTGTGTAAAATTCTTGATCCTAGTAGAGAGATTTTTAAATGAACCATGGCATTGATGAGGGTAAGAAAGGCTCAAGAGGTACTGTAAGGTTCAGAAAGGGGTAAAACTGTATTTCAACAAAAGGGCAATATACTTCAACTTATGTTTTTAAAAGATCATTCTGTCTGTTAAGCAGAAAACAAACTAGAAGTAGCCATAAAAAGAAGCTAAAAAACACTGGTGACATTAGTCAAAGTAGAGATATTAACAGTCTAGATTAGGTGGTTGCAATAAAAAATAATGAAGAGAAGCCTTAGTTAAGAAATATTTTAGAGGGCTCGGAGGTTAAGAGCACTGGCTGCTGTTCCAAAGGTCCGGAGTTGAGTTCCCAGCACCCACATGGAGACTCACAACCATCTATGGTGAGGTCTGGTGCCCTCTTATAACAGGCAGGCACACATGCAAGCAAATACTGTATGAATGATAAATAAATAAATAAATAAATAAATAAATAAATAAATAAATAAATCGTTAAAAAATAAAAAACATTTAAAGTATTTTAGAAATATAATAAATAGGACTTACCAAAGTATCCTTTGTGATATTTTGTGAGGGTTGTGAGATAAAGGAAGACTCGTGGTCATAATTTTTCATTTACAACTGGCTACACAAGGCTGACATAGTGAGGAAAACAGGTAAAAAAAAACAACATAGGAGAGAATCAAGAGTTCTCTTTAAAACATGTCTGTCTGAGACGGCAGGGAAATATGTGAGCACAGAGTTTGCTATGGTAACTTCACATCCATAAGTCTAACACCTAGGAAGGGGAAATGTACATTATGTTGTTTGAGCTCATCTGAGAGGCTGGCTTGGGAAACAGGGCTGTTCCCACCACTTCAAACACAAGCAGAAATGTCTCAAAATCTCTTCCCAAGTCTGGGAATAGAACAACTTCCCCACCAACCACCCACACTGTGTTAGGGAGAGAAGATAATAGCAAAACAAGCCAAGAGTAAACACTTTGTCCCTAAAAACAGCTGGCAGGTAAAACATTTCCAGCAGATGTTACTATTATTTATCCATGGCATAAAAATGCCCACAATAAAAAAGTACAAAGTTCAGCTACGGGAAGCTCAGCCATGTAGAAAACGCTCAACTATGAGTTAGCCCCAAATAACTGCCTCAATTTCCTGGGTCAATTTTTGCTGGATGTTACAAGCAACCAACTTGATGCTATTATCTCTAACAGTCGCTATTTGTCCTTTTATTTGGGAGTCTCACCTGAGGAGACACTGTAGATGGAGAACTTCAGCTGGCTGCCTTAAAAAGGATCACCCAAGTCAATTTCCTTTGGATGTTTTAAGTACCCAATCTTGCTATCTATCTATCATTTGTTATTTATTCTTTTACTTTGGCTTGCTATAAACTTTAATACCCATACAAAAGTGAAAATAAGGCTATTGGAGATCATTCTCCAGACTGTATGGAACAGAAGTGAAGACAGAAAGATCTGAAGTTTTATTTGGCTATTTAGACCACCTAGACTATATGAGATCTTGTATCAAATAACCAAGAAGCAGGGCGAGCCAAGAAGACAAGGGAAAAGAGGAAGAGAGAAAGGAAGGAGAAGAGCTTATGCAAATACAAGAGTTAACTGTTGACTTAAATGTGTGAAGTCAGTGAAGTATGGTATGGAAATATAAATTTGGAAGCAATCAACAATTAATGGCATAGGGATAACAGAAATCCCACATGGAAAAATATATATATAAGTAACTGGAAATACTGTGTATAGCCGAAAGACTGCTCAACTACTAGAATACTTTCAGAACATTTTCAAAATAATCACCTTTCTCTTGCAAAATTACTGAAAATGAACGTAATATTATTTGATTACCACAGGTTTCTCAGTTAAAAAGAAGCTGTGTAAATGGTTTCCTTCTTGCTATTTATCTCTTTCAAGGCTGTTGAATTACTCATTCATACCTTTTTTTTTACTGATAACAAATCAAGAGGTTTATTTTCAAATAATTATTTTCTATATATAATATATATATTGAAAACAATCTGCAAGCTAATGAGATGGGTGTGCTTATTTTTTCTTTTTTTTCTTTTCTTTTTTTTTAAGTCATTCATATTACATCTCAACAGTCATCACATCCCTTGTATCCTCCCATTCCTCCCTCCCGCTTTCCCCCTATTCCCTCCCTGATGACTGTGACTGAGGGGTCAACAGAACAAAGCCACAGCCTACAGACTGGGAAAAGATCTTCACCAACTCTTCAGCTGACAAAGGTCTAATATCCAAGCTACATAAAGAACTCAAGAAATTATATATCACCAAACCAAATAACCCAATTAAGAAATGGGCCTCAGAACTAAACAGAGAATTCTCAACAGAGGAATATCAAATGGCTGAGAAACACTTAAAGAAATGCTCAACATCTTTAGTCATCAGAGAAATGCAAATCAAAACGACTCTGAGATTCCATCTTACACCCATCAGAATGGCTAAGATCAAAAATTCAAGTAACACCACATGCTGGTGAGGATGTGGGGAGAGAGGAACACTCCTTCATTGCTGGTGGGAATGCAAACTAGTACAACCACTTTGGAAATCTATCTGGCGCTATCTCAGAAAACTGGGAATAGGACTTCCTCAAGACCCAGCTATTCCACTCCTTGGAATATACCCAGAAGATGCTCCAGCACACAACGGGGACATATGCTCTACCATGTTCATAGCGGCCTTACTCATAACAGCCAGAACACGGAAACAGCCTAAGTGTCCCTCAGTAGAAAATTGGATAAAGAAACTGTGGTACATTTATACTATGGAATACTACTCAGCTATTAAAAACAAGGAATTCCCGAAATTTGTGGACAAATGGATTGAACTAAAAATTATCTTAATGAGTGAGTTAACGCAGAAGTAGAAAGAGTCAAATGGTATATACTCACTTATATCTGCATACTAGCCCAAGGGGCATGTCCCATGAAAGTCTTCACTTACCAGGAAAGTGGGACAGAGGGGAGGACATCCTATTGGGACTCTAGATGAGAGAAGCATGGAAGAATGGGGAAATAAAAGGACCCAGAGGATCCTAGAAACCTACAAGAACATTATGATGGGCAGATCTAGGCCCAGGGATTCTGCTAAAACTATGGCACCAGCCAAAGACTGTATGTGCAGTAAACATCTAACCCCTACCCAGATCTAGTCAATGAACAGAACATTCTCCACAGTTGAGCGGAGAGTGGGGACTGACTTTCACACGAACTCTGGTGCCCCATATTTGACCACATCCCCTTGATAGGGAGACCTGGTGGCACTCAGAGGAAGGATAGCAGGCTACCAAGAAGAGTCTTGATGCCCTATGAGCATTTGTACCTTTTTAAACCATGTACATCATCAGAATAGACAAGGGCTAGGAGTGAAGATCACTAAGAAAAAGCTTCCTTAAGATGTGGACGGCCTGGACTTCAACCTGCGGACTACACAACACCAAGAAGTAAGAAACTAAAAACATGGAACAAACCATGATGGTTTTTCATGGCATGTGAGTTAAAGTAGCTTTTCCATTTTTAAATGAGTGGGGAAGGATCAAAAGAATATTGCACGACATGAAATTTTATAACATTAAAATTCTGTGTCCATAAGTAAAGTTACACTGAAAAAAATGTTATGCTTCCTTTTCATATACTGACAGGGGTGTTCTTACTCTTTGAGACTAGAGTAGAATAGTTGTAACAGAAGCTGACAAAGCCTATGTATTTGTTATCTCACTGTACAAAAGAGGCTTGTCAACTCCTTATGTAGCACATCATTAACTGTATCAAAACTTTAAAGTTCTTGCCTAGAATTTGGAATTCTAGTAAATGTCTCAATTAAACATAGGACCAACTCAGTATATCAATTTGATAATTGATATATGTATATGATTTATTAGCACATATATAGACACACACACAAGCACGCGCACACATGCGCACGCGCGCGCACACACATGCACATACGCGAGTGCACGCACATATATATGATTTATAAGCAGAACTTAACCACAAACCATTCACAAAATAATGAACCAAAGGATCTTATTTATGCCTGGGGTACAAATGTAGACTCAGTAGCAGTGTAAGAAGATTCATAATTATTTCTACCTTAAACATACAAAACTTTAGCACTAACTCCTTTCTTTCCATTCCTACTCTCTGTTAAGAATGAAAAGTGAAATATTTTATACATGAGGCTGGGTTTAAGGGGTCCATAACAATAGCCATTATTACTTAAAAACTATGGCACCTTCTGTAAACTCTCAAGATACTAATTCATTCCATGCACCTGCCACTAACCAAGGAAATGAAGAAATAATCTTACCATTTAAATTTTCCAAGTTTTAAAAGTTTCCTATTATCTTTGTTCCATATGCAATACTTGGCATAAATACACAGTGTGTGTGACTTCTTTCAGGCCAGTAAGTAATTGGTCAGTAAATTATTATTCCAGGGCACTCACTGATACCCTAAGAGGTTTGAGAAAAAGGTAAATGCTCTCAAAAAGGTACCAACCTTCTAAAAAAATTACTCAGAAATAGGAAAAACATGCCACACAGTGTTGCTATTTGCATACCTAAACTACTGGTTTATATGAAATTACTTAACTTGAAAAACATTATTTGGGAATTAAACTAAATTACTACTACCAAAATTTACTTCTGACATACGTAAACTATTTAAAATTAACTTTTCAGGATGCACATGGTGATGCTTGACTAAAATCCCAGCATTTGGTTGGGGGTGGGGGATAAAAACAGAAGGATCAGGAGTTCAAGGCCATCCTCAGCTCCATAAAGAGTTTAAGATCAGCCTGTGCTACATGATACCCTGTCTCATAAAACAAGCAAGCAAGCACACAAAGCTAAAAACAACTTTTAGGCATCACTTAGTTAATTATATAACATAATTGGGTTTTTTTTTCTAGTCAATTAAGAAACTCACACTGTCTTCCACATCTCCAGTCTTCCAGCCTTTTAACAGCATTTTAGGCACAGGTATCTGAAGTTCATTTTCTAGAATCTGTTTAATCTCTCCTGTACAAATAAGAAGAGACAAAACATAACTGACAAGGAAACACAGTCAATAATGACACTATCAGGACACTAATATCTGGTATACAATATACAGTCAATGACTTTTGACTGATGAATAAGTGCTTTAAAATTCAGCACTCTAAATTTAACATCTTCTTGGTCAAACAACATGCTGTTCCATTGAAGAATTTGAGCTATAAAATTAGTGACAAAAACATTTCACAATTTATTAAATAACTAATTACATACTTCACTTTGATAAAAAGCATGGCTTTCTAAAAAGAATATATCAGTAGTTAAGGGATTTGAACAGAAAACAAACTAACAAGCAATACTGTTAGGAACATAAGTAAAGCCATATTGTGTGACTTGGAATAATGAAATGCTTGCAAGCTACAAACAAAGCAGCTCTGATATAAGCCAAGCCTAAGGCAGGTTCCGATATGTTAATGAACCCACCCTAAGCTGTCACGCTGGTAGTCTGAATAATACAAACACTAGAACCTTCGAGGTGGCCCCCAAGAGCGCACTGCTGTGCTCCTGATACTGCATCTCAAACCTCTGTGCCGATTTTCACCAGCAAGGGGACTTTGATGTTGTCCACTGTGTTTACCAGATCATTGCTAAATTCACACATGCCTTGCCAAGGCCTTCAAGGACCTTCTGGAACTTCCAACAGAGCCATCTTCTGGGCTTGCCACAGCTGAAGGAACGCACAGTGGACACTGGTCTCATGCTCTCAAGCTCCCTCCTGAAGCACCCTCACCCAGAGATGATTCCCCAATGGAGGCCTGCAGCATTTCCTGTCCATCCCATTTCCTTATAATGTCTGTTTCTATGATACCAAGGTACTGTAAGGAATGTGTCAGTGAATAAGCAGAGGCAAATTTCAGGTGGGCATCCTAATAGCTGAGCACTTTACAGCCCAAGGGCAAATCTCATGTGGACATTCTAATTGCCAAGTGCCTTACAGCCCACCAGATCTGCTTCTCATAAATACCTACCATGTGTTCAGCATAAGGCATAAGTGGTATATACATTACAAAACATAAGGTACCTCAGTATAAGGAAAACACATTTTGCAATGAAAATTTGGATTAGCAGTATACTTGGGGGAAATACAGTCACTTGCTTGTTGTTACTTTAGCATTTATAAAATAAAGGATAATAACTCTGCCTAGCTCATCTACCCATAGGGTATGAGGATGAAACAAAATGACATACTTTAAAATAACTGCAAAAAGTAAAGGCAATATATATTATCTAGAAGACAATTTAAACTGTGTTGTAACATCAGAGTTCCAGGAAAGGAAGTTTCAAATAGCTAAAGGCTTTTAACAGGCAGACAAAACTTAAATGCAGCATTAAGTGTAACTGAAACCAAACAAAGCAAGGTGGGATGCACAGGACGGCCAAACCAAAACAGCCAAGAACACCATGAAGTGAAAACAAAAGACTAGAAGGCTAAAATAAAAGATAAGATGATGGTGATGGTGATGATGATGATGATGGTAATGGTGAAGAAGAAATACACCAAGGAAGTATAATTTTCCCACTGATTGATAAATTCTTTTGTAGGAATCAAGTCTACTTACAAATGTATGGGCAGGTTTCAAGTACTCCTTTAAGTTGATTGTTCAGAATGTGCAAATCTTTCTTTTATCTGCCTATGAGTTGTTGCTAGTCTATAATTTTAAAATAACACATAATCCCAGTGTTTTTATATTAAATAAACACAAAAAGATTGAATGTTAAAACTAGGAAAACAAACCCATGATGAGAAAAGGAAACAAGAGAAAGAATTTTATATTACACAAGTTCTATAGAAACACAGATGCTTAAATAAGAACACAACAGAACTGTTCATGGCCTCAAGGACTTTTTACTTTCTTTAAAAATGACTGGGCCAGTAAGAGGCTCTATGAGTAATGGTATTTGCTGTCAAGAATTTGGTGCCAGGTGTCAATATGGCAGAGAGAGGAGGGAGGGAATGCTTCTCAAAAGTTGTCATCTGAAACTTACATATATGCTGTGGTTAATTTCTAAGTATTTTGAGAATTTTCCTTATATAGGACGTGGTTATTTCCCCACTTTTCAGGTTTTTTAATTATCCTGACTTTGAGCTATTTCGGTGATTATGATATGGGTGCCCTTAAGTTATACCTGCTGTTAATAATTTAGCTGACATTGGGCTATTCCTACAATTGCCCTTTTTCCATTCTGTAATCTATCTGGAGGGGTCTATCACACACACACATTTTTCCTTTACACTTTCCTCTGTTGGACTCCCTATTTCTCTCCCCATGGCCTGAAGCCAGTACATTTTGCTGTTTGTACTTCACACCGTTCCTATTACTGTCTTATAATTCACTATTTTCTTCAACAGCTAATTATGAAATTCATATTATATATTATATATGTATGTGCATACTTACTGAGCATATGTATTTTATGCATATATAAATATCTATGGTATATATTACATGAAGATGAGTATTCAGGTATTCAGGTACACACACCTGCACACCCACATGCACAAGCCAGGGAAGACATCAACTACTTGCATTCCTCCATTACTCTCTACCTTATTGAACTGAAATCAAGTCTCTCTCTCTCTCTCTCTCTCTCTCTCTCTCTCTCTCTCTCTCTCTCTCTCTCTCTTTTTTAAGTACATCCTGATTGTTTTACTTCACCCTAAGCATTGGAAGCTACCAGTTTACAACTGGGGAAACACTAGAAAAACCACGGAATACAAGGCACAAGCACAGCAAAGGCTGTGTAACAAAAACAAGGTCTAGGTAACTTAAAAGCTGAGTGTATTTCTTCACAATTGTAGAGAATATAATTGTATGACCATGGTGTCTTAGTTTTTTCTGAGTTCTTTCTGCAAGGTGACAGGTGGCTGCCTTCTCTCTGTTCCCTACAGAGACTATGAACACCATTCACTGGATTAGGAGTCACCCAAAGCATTTGATATTTTAATGGGATATGTATAGATTGTTCAGTTTCTGAAATCAGGTCTCTTATTGAACCAGAAACTGCCTGCTTCAGCTACGTAGGCAGGACAGAGTCCTCTTGGGATGTGCCTGTCTCCACTTCCAAATGCCAGGGTTACAAACACACGCACCTGTGCTCAGCTTTCTCACATGGATGCTGGGTATTCACTCAGGCTGACTCTTTACTATGTCACTGCCCCTGCCTCCTAAGTAAAATTAAATGGCAGATCTTCTGTCTGGTGCGTATTTCCCTTAGTTAATGTTCAGTATTTTGCGTTATTGTCCTTATTAATGTTCTGAGTTCCTTCACATTGTTAAGCATCGTCATAAGACTTGTTTTTAAATATGAATTTGCTAATTCTACTATCTCTAATACTTACAGACACACTTTTATTTTCTGGTATTTCTTTGGGTAACAAGTCACATTTGTACCTTCCACTAGCATCTAGTAGTGTATGAATAAATGACAGATATGGAAACTTCATAATGACTGTCTGGATATAGTAGTTTGTCTTTTCAAAGTATAGAAGTTAATTAGACCAGGCATTTACATTTTTTGTGTATATTAGACTGATCTCTGAAATGGCTTTACACACAAGCAGTTGTCCTCAAAAGTATAACTAACAGGTTCCTATGGGTCCTTGAAACTGATAGTACAAAAATAATGTTGTATAAACTGCAGGTACTAGCTGGATGAGTGGATACTACATTCTTTACTACTAACATTTTCATTCTTAAGACGCCAGCTTCACTTCAACATGTGTTTCATTATGTAAAAACGGAAGTGTGATTATACACATCACTTTCAGTGTGCAGCTCCGTTCTCTTATTATAATGGTGTCAGATCCATCTTCACACTAACCACAGCATCAGTCTGTTCTCTTTGATGGCTCCTCCTTACACAGCTATACCACAGCTGCCTATCTACCTGTTTGCTGGAAAGATGGTGCCAGGTGTTTTATTTTGGGAATATAACAAATAAAAAATACTTTGAATGTCTATCTGCAAGTTTTTGTGTGTAAGTTTTCATCTTTTTCTATTGTTTCTTTTTTTACATATACATTTATATTATTACACATAAATTTTAAAAACTACATACAACAAGAAGAACCATGAAACAATCAGGAATTATATAAATGTTACGTCATAGTGTTTTAGCTATTTATATCTGGCAATCTTGAGGAAAACATCTTTCCTATCTTGGTGCATCTAAAATTCTGAATGTAAATCAATATCTATCATATCTCATCTCTATCAACTTAAAACATCTATCTGGACCCAAAAACATCTTAGCCCCTAAACAACTAAGCTTAATTGTAAGACTAAACTATCTGGTCTTCAAACCCATCAGAGACTTGTGAAGGAATAAAACTTAATTACCTGAGTAAACCGGAAGTGCAGGTTAACAGCTTCCAAAATGAAAAAATAGAAATAGAGTTGAAAAGAAAGAAGGGGGATATAGAAATATATGGGGATGATAGGACAAAAAGTAGATTATTGAATCTACTCCTCAACTTAAGGCCTTAAATGTTTTCATCTCTTTAGTAAATAACTAGGAATAGAACTGTTTAGTCATATAAGTCTATGTTTTAATTTCTAGTATTACCAAATTACTTCAGCAGTGTTTTGCCATTTTACATTCTTGTCAACAATGCACAGCCTCCCACTGCATTCTTTGCAATCCTTGGTGTTCAGTTTACATTTTATACATGCTAATCTGTACATAAATGCATCTCATTGTAATTTAGATTGCATTTCGCCAATGACTAATGGCTTTGAACACGTTGTCACATTATTATATCCTGCCTATATCCTCCTTAATAAAAACTTTACTTGATCCCTTGCCTATTTTATATTAGCTTGTCCTATGATTTGAGTTTTGAGAGCTCTTCAAGTGCTCTGGACAAAATGCTTTGGAAGGTATGTTTTGCTAGTATTTCCTTACAATGTTTAGCTTCTCTTTATTTTCCTAAGAATATTTTCCAAATAGTATGTAATTTTAAAGCTCTTAAACCCCACCCTTATTATACTCATGACTAGTCTGCATTTGGCATAACCCACTTTCAGCCCTTTATCTGTGTGTCTATAAAATACTTCCCTCCACTTTGTCCACATGGCATACAGACTCAGATGTCATAGCTTGGTCCTCTCTGGAATCTCTTCTGGCAACTCCCATAATCCTACTCACTCCCCTTCCAGTTTTTTTCAAAAAACAAACACTGAAACTGAATTAATTGCCTCCTTTTCAACATCCTCACATAACTACAAGAAAAGTTATTTCATTGTTAGAAAATGGGTATTCTAAACTCAAAGACGAAATCCTTGATTTGGAAAGCGTCTAACCTTCAATTTTCTCACTTGTGACAGGATAAGAATGTGTTCCTTGCTATGTAGTAAATGTTAGTGTGAACTAAATAAGCACTGCAGCACTGCTACTGATATCAATCAGATTGTATGTGAGCATATAAGTTATGAATAAGTGAATGAATAATAACTTTTCTTTCTTTTACTTCCAGCCTTCAAGCCCAGCACAAACCATTAAAGTCCTCTACATAAGGGCTACCTTATTTGCACACATCTCTTTATAAGTTAGTGCATTATTACGCATAAACTCATCAACAAACATCTATGACAAACTGGCCTTATCTGATTATATGAAAGACTTTGATAACTAACTTTCTGTAATCGCTATATGTGAATATCCTAATTTATTAACACCTAAATATGAGACTTTGGGGAAGTAACATATTACTATTATAGTTACCACTATGTGTGTTTATCCCTTTAATAGGAAAAATACTGTTGTGGAAGAAAATAGGCAAATATTAGCAAAAGAAGAAGCTTGAGGCCCAGCACTTCAGGGCAAGCGGATCTCTGTGAATTCGAGGCCAGCCTAGTCTACAGCACAAGTTCCAAGACAGCAGCCGTCGCTACACAAAGAAATCCTGTCTCAACCCCTATTACCCTCCCCTCAAAAAAGCAAAAAAGGCATAAAAGAAGAAAAGGCTTTAAAAAAAGAAGAAAATAAGGTAAAGGGGAAAATGGCTATTTTGACTGTTGTCTTCCTTAAAAGATAACAAATGCTGACATGACAGATAAAGCTAAAAGAACAATGTTAAATAAAGTAAAATTTAAAGGTTTTTAACAAAACAACAATCAAACTGAAACAGTGGGACGTTAGAATGAAGAGGAAGGCGTTTATTTCTTCATACATTTCCCTACTAAAATAAGCACAGTATTTTAAAATGTTAATCTAAGTAGAGAAATATCCCATTTGAGAACATACCAACAGAAGCTGCAATCACTCTATTGAAAGATGTCTATACATCCATGTTCACTGTAGCAGAGAAATGAAAGTAACCTAAATGCCAATCAACAAATGAGTATTGTTTAATACTTGTATGTATACAATAGAATACCATTCATCCTTAAAGAAAAATATTCTGTTATTTACAACAAGAATATAGAAGACATTATTCTAAATAAAGTAACCCAGCCATAAAATGACAATTAGGCATAATCTTGCTTATATGTAAAATCTAAGAATGAAAACACACAGAATAGACAGTAGAATGGTGCTTACTACAGTCTAGGAAAAATTAAGGTTAAGGAAAGGGAAATTATTGAGTCAAAGTGGCAAAGTTCAATCAAGTGGGAAGAATAATTCCAAATAATCTATTGCACACCACGGTGAATATTGTTAATAATGTATTTCACATTACAAAATTGCTTTTAAAGGTAAACTTTATTACCATAAATCAAACTCATGATAAACACATGAGTTGATGTCAATTAACCTGACTTGCTCATCCTACAATGTATATATGAACAGAAATATCGCATTATACCCCACGCACAAACACATGCCTACACATATATAAAAGAATAAATGTCAGTCAAGAGAGTGACACTAGGTTAAAGATATATTTCAATGATATAAACAAAGCTATTCATATTAAGATCAAGGTTTAATTTATGTTCAATGTTAAAAATGACTCTATACTTTGGTGGTACACAATAGCTGACAAAGAGTTAACAATTTGAGCATAGACCAACCAATAATAACAAACAACACTTACTGTCTGTACTCTTCAAAAGTAAAACATATAACCCTAGATCCTATACACTCTGTAGCCATTTTACCCTCACAGGCAAATAAGACAATCAAGCTTCCCTTTATTTGCAGTTACTAGTAACAACATCCTCCTCCTCCTTCCAGAAACACCCACCTGGTGCCTATCATTCACAAAGTATGTAGAGGCTCTGCAGCAGCTGAGGCATTCTCACAACGGTTACAGAGCTAATCTGATCAAAAATGAAGTTCATAGATTCTGGACAAAACTGGGGTTTTTTTTTTTTGGTTTTTTGAGACAGGGTTTCTCTGTGTTAGCCTTGGCTGTCCTGGACTCACTTTGTAGACCATGATGGCCTTGAACTCACAGCGATCCGCCTGCCTCTGCCTCCCGAGTGCTGGGATTAAAGGCGTGCGCCACCACGCCCGGCCAAAACTGGTTTTTAAAAACGCTAACTATTTCAGACTGAAAATGCATGTGGCAAATGCTTTAAATGTTAATATCTTCAAGCTCATTCTTTTAAACTAAAATGGCATTCAGCATAAGAAATATAGCTTTTTAAAAGTAGATTAAAAGAGGATGGACAGGAAAAACAAATGACTCATTTTGACAGCAGATCTATGATTTTCTAATACATCCAGAAATGAAACTAAGGCCATGCTGAATGGACCTAGAAAACTAAAGTTTGTTCACAGACTGATAGAACAAACTTTATTAAACAAACAACTGGCATAAAATCCACTGCTCTGTCCCAGAGACACAATAATACCTTCTTAAAAATCCCTGCCCTAAAGGATATCATATTCTTTTATACAGGAAGTACTTTATAAAAGACAAGTTCATTAAAATAACTTTAAAGTATTCAAAATTAGAAAATGAAACTCACAAGGTTTTAGGTATGAAACTGAAAAAATAAACAGGACAGAAAAACCACTAGCCAGCCAATGCAGCTACCACTAGGTGTCACTCTGGTATAACTTTCTTGGCTGAATTTAGCCTTATTTTATTATTTTGTTCCATCTACTCGGTAATAATACAAAAAAATAATCAAAAAAATAATTAATAAAATAAAAAGGCATTATCTTATTGAACATCATTTTCTGTAGAGAAATTAACGTTTATTCCATTCCTGGAAACACTAAGACAATTTATAACAATTATATTACAGGTCACAAAATTTAATGTGTCTATTTTGAAATGTCCTGTTATGGGTAGCTAATCTATGTAAACATATACCCCTACACTCTTTTTATTCAGTCACTCATTTCCTCAATATAAACATGATGACTGGAGAATAATATACTATACTATAATATATAATATAACATAATATAATATAATAATACTATGACTAGAGAAAAAAATTTTAAAATAAGACCTGGTCTTCTAACATTGAGAAGCTAACATTCAGAAGGGAACCCTTAAGCACAAAAGGTTAATATTTAAGATTCCCCCTCCCCCCCCCCCCCCCCCCCTTTTTTTTTTTTTTTTGGTTTTTTAAGACAGGGTTTCTCTGTGTAACCTTGGCTGTCCTGGACTCACTTCGTAGACCAGGCTGGCCTCTCGCTCGTGGAGGTTAAGAACTATGTCATGGGAGGAGAATATATATGACATCTTGAAGCCTAAGCATGAAGACCATGAAAATAAAGCAAACACAATGTGAGAAATGAGGAGTAAATTATATACCAAGGGATTCGTGTTTTTTTAAAAAGTATACCAGTCTAATTATGGAAAATATAAATGAGAGGGAAAATGAACATATGTAAATTATATAGAGAAAATATTGTAGTTACACATGAAAGAAACCAGTTTCTAAACTATAACAAAGGAGATGAAAATAGCCAGGCGTGGTGGCACATGCCTTTAATCCCACCACTCAGGAGGCAGAGGCTGGGGGGATCGCTGTGAGTTTGAGGCCAGCTTGGTCTACAAAGTGAGTCCAGGACAGCCAGGGCTACACAGAGAAACCCTGTCTCGAAAAAAACAAAAACAAAACCAAAAAAAAATCCAAAAGGAGATGAAAGTAGAAGAGATTTGAACAATAAGTGACAGAACTTTATATAATTTACAAATCAAACATGGTGAAAAAAAAATCTATCAGGTTCCAAATATTACCTACTAGTATGCCTTCCATATATATACCAAAAGTAAGCAAAGAGATGGTGCATGACACAAGTCCTGACTAACATCCATTTCATTGTGAAAGAATAACTGGAAAAACTGTAATCCAAAACAAATATAATACTTATCACGTAGTAATATTTGCCTTATAATGGAATAAACTATAGTAGGTAAATGTAACAATAATAGTTAAAGAAACAGGTAATAACTAAAGAGAGAGAGCAGAGGGAACATGAGAAAGGTTGGAAGGGAGGAAGCAGGGGTGAAAATGATCTAAGCAAAATACTCATGTATGAAATTCTCCAAAAATTAAAGCATCAAGAAGCAGAGATTTAAGGGGCAATTTAGGAAACAAGGGTCCCACTTCTGTGCAAGAGACTATTATTATTAAAGTGCTTAACAAAGACAGTGCATCCCTTTGCCCTTCCTGCCTTCTGTCATGTAAAGTCATGGTACTTATCCCCTCCAGGGAATACAGCATCAAGTTCTATCCTAGAAGCAGACAGAAGGCATCACCAAATTGTGATTAAGTGCTTTAATCTTAAGACTTCCCAGCAGAAATATAAGATTAATTTTAATGTTCCTCATAAAATTACTCACGTTTATGTAGTCTTTTGTAGCAACATGAAACAGACACAATGGTAGGAAAATGAGTGTGCTTTGGTTGCAAAGTTGCTATACAATGAACTCAAATTAAATTATAGTGTTTTTTGAAGCTACTAGGTGTTTATAGTTTACTGCAATCCTAAAACAGTACACAGAGCTGTGACTATGGCTTGGCAGTCAAGTGCTTGTCAAGAATGTACAGTGCCTTTAGAGTGAATAGTTTGTATTGGCAAAAGCATACAAAAGATAACAATGAAAGGTAGTTAACACAGTGTATTAAAAATATTCTTGAACTTACCTTAATACCACAATATATATTCAAATTAAAACACAATAACCTGTATGAGAAAGTATCCAATCCATTGTGCTTTTCTCCTTCTTGTTGATAGTCAACTCAAAGGAAAAGAATTATGTAAGCGCGATTGCCTGATGAGTTATTCACTTATGAAGGCTTTATGAGGATAACCCTTACCAACAGTACAGCTGTCTTCGAGTACCACATCAACATTTCTGTCTCTGTACTCAACTCTGAAGTCTAGCATTCGAGGCTGCCTTTCTACAATCTGCCTGGATGGCATTACAGGTCGAAACGCTGAAGAGGAGGGAGTCGGAGCTGGAGCAGGGTGACTTGCTGGATCAAATGTTGGTCCTGGCATGGTCTCACCTCCAAAATCACTAAAATGTTGACAGGGAAGAAAAAATTATTTCTAATTCATTACACAGCATCATCAAGGACTATACCATTGCCTGGCCTGTTATTCCTATCAATGCACCTAACTTGTGGTAAGGCCAAGTTCTCTTTCTTCTAATTTATCTTTAACATTGGCTAATGGCTATATTATTTTCCTTCTTGTCCTTGCTTTTCTCTTCTAATACTATTTTACCATTTACAATTAGATTGTTGCCGTGTTAGTGAAATGGCAAAATGAGAATTAAAAACCGTGTCTTAGGCTGGTGAGATGGCTCAGTGGTAATAGCTCTCGCTATCAAGCCTCATGACCTGAGTTCCATCCCAAGACCACATTGTAGAAGAAGAGAACCAACTCCAAGTTGTCCGCTGGCCTACACACACACACACACACACACACACACACACACACACACACACACA
>OU015754.1:47146277-47168119 GCA_907169655.1 Acomys percivali | reverse complement strand
TGTGTGTGTGTGTGTGTGTGTGTGTGTGTGTGTGTGTGTGTGTGTGTTAGCTTCTTTACTGCTACTTACATTAAAATACCCTAAAAAAGCACAACTTAGGAGAGAAAGGACTTAGGTCCAAGATGTAGGAGTTTGAGGAACTAGTCCTATCACACCTATAATCCAGAAGACAAGCAGTGAATTAATGCATGCATTCCTGTGTTCAGCTCACCTTCTCTAGTCTTACACAGTTCAGAATCCTCTTCCTAGGGAACAGGACTGCCCACTTTTAGATTGGATCTTTTCAGATCAATTAACATAATCAATATAACGTCTTAAAGAAATTCTCAGAGACTAACCTCAATGCAGACAATCAAGGATATGTGTAGAGGCTTGCTTTCTAGGTATCAAGTCGGCAAGTAATACTAGCCATCACAGTTTGTGTGTGTTTATATCAACACATGCATGGCACGGTGCCTAAGTGGAGGTCAGAAGACAATTTGAGGAGTCAGTTCTTTTCTTCCACCTTTAGGTGGATGCCCAGCTGTGTTGGTTGGAGTAGGTATGGCCCCCACAGACATGTGTTTGAAGGCTTGGACCCTAGCAAGTGGCACTATTAGGAAGATGGTCTTGTTGGAGTAGATGTGGTCTTGTAGGAAGAAGAGTCCTCCAGTGAAGAGGTGGGCTCTGAAGTCTCAGATGCTTAAGCATAGGCTTCAGTGACTTGTAAAGAGTAAGACAGCCCCCAACTGAATGTTTTCCTTTATAAGAGTTGCCGTGGTCATGGTGTCTCTTCATGGCAATAAAACCCTAAGACACCAGCCCCCTTATGTTTGTATTCATTCACCCTTTTTTTCATTCTGTTTTGTCTCAATATCTACTGTTAGCTCTTTCAACTTCCTCCATATCTTTATAACTGAATACCTACATGAAACTTCTTCAATTTTACATGGTTGAAATCTCACACCAGGTTTTTTTTGGGGGTTGGGAGGGATCTTTAACAACTATGTCTCAAAAATATATTTTTCATTTATAAAATGATCAGTATATTGTTTAACTTCCTCCACTAATTTTTTTAATTTAAAAAAAAAAACAAACTTATCTTTAAGCCAGGTGTAGTGGCACACACTTTTTAATCTCACAACTCAGAAGGCAGAGGCAGGCAGATCATTGTGAGTTCAAGGCCAGCCTAGTCTACAAAGTGAGTCTAGGACAGCCAAGGCTACACAGAGAAACCCTGTCTCTAAATACAAAAAAAAAAAAAAAAATTAAATTAAATTAAATTAAAAATTAAAAAAAAAAAAAAAAAAGAGCTGGGCAGTGATGGCTCATGCTTTAATCCCTGTACTCTTGAGAGAAAGGCAGGTGGAGACTTGAGTTTGAGACCAATCTGGTGTACAGAGAGGACTAGACAGAGAAAACCCTGTTTACAAATAAAGCAAGTAAGTAAGTAAGCAAGTAAGTTAGTTAGTTAGTTAGTTAGTTAGTTAGTTAGTTAGTTAGGGCACTGGAAAGAGGTAGAAATGTGGGTAAAACCTAAAAATTTAGAAAAGAGAAAAAGAGAGGGCAATATTAGGTAATGAGGAAGGATGGAGAATAGACAAAAAGACACGAGTAACAGAAGGATAGAAAGCTAATTATTTTTTCTAGTTTCAACACTATTATAGTTTTGTTTGGATTTATTGTATGTATGTATGTTTGTGTGTATGTATGTGTGTATGTACGGATGCATGTTTAATGGCTGGTAGGCAAATTCAGCTTTCCATGAATTGAAAAAGCAAGAACCATCTTTGCCTTCCAAATGAACTGAATATACGGTTTTGGTTTTGGTTTTGATTCTGTTTTGGAGTTTTTGGTTTGCTTTGGGTTGGTTTTTTGAGAGAGGGTTTCTCTGTGTAGCCTTAGCTGTCCTGGACTCACTTTGTAGACTCTGCTGGCCTGGAGCTCACAAAGATCCACCTGTCTCTGCCTCCTGAATCTATGTTTTGAGGCAAGAATTGTGAAAGTTGGGCTTTCTTTTAAATCCATTGATCAATAGCACAATAAGAATTTGATAGAACCAGTCATGATATGTTTGTCATATTAATCCAATTAGAAAAAGGGTTCTGTTCTAATGTGTTCTTGGAGGAGAGAATTTTTCCCCATAGCCTACTGTTTACAACTATATCAATCATTGTGTTACAGTGTTACTGAATATATAAATTATAGTATATATAAAACAAAATATGGTTAAAAATAAGAAACATCATTTTTAGAGACACTGATAAGGGAGACATCTATACAGAAAGATAAGAAATTTAAGCCAGGCGTGGTGGGACACGCCTTTAATCACAGCACTCCAGAGGCAGAGGCAGGTGGATCTACAAAGTGAGTCCAGGACAGCCAGGGCTACACAGAGAAATCCTGCCTTGAAACAACCAAAAAAGAAAAAGGGTGGTAAAAAAAGAAAGAAATCTAATTTAGGTCTAAATTTTGGCCCACAGTGCGTTCAGCATTCTCTACAGAGCACTAGGCTCCAGGAGGTAGTGAGGAAAAGGCAAAGTTAACAGGAACTCTGAATTTGTTTATTATTTCAACTTCCAAAAGTCCATTCCATAGCAAAGTCTTTGGGTGCACCTCTCAAATAAAGCCACATTTGTTTTCAAGACAAAAATATAAATCAATTCGGGTTTGTTTTGTTGTTGTTGTTTTTTTAAACGTTTTACTAAACCAGAATACCTGAGCACTTATATACATTCTGAGGGTATAACTGGTATAACAGTATATATTCTAAAAGTATAATAACATTAAAGATTCGAAAATAACCTTGTCTTTTCTAGGTGTTAATATACTGAGCAATAAGCAAATTAATATACTAAATACTTTTCTGGGTCATAAAATAAGTAATTGATAAATATCACCCACTTACATTATTATTGTGTAAAGCTCAACAGAACACCTGCTCTCCACTAGTATAAGTAATTAAATAATATTTCCTCCTTAAAATGATCTCTGAAAATAGTTTATGAGGTGCTGCACAATATTTTCAGTCAATAAACTCTTAAGAATACCCAATATATACATTCAAACTTGATGTTTGTTTATAAGTGAATGAATGAATGCACTTATGATTGTATATGTCACAGCTATTAAAAGCATAATGTGGTAGCTATATGTTACCTAATAAAACATTGCTAGAAGAAAGGCCAGAAGATGTGCTGTCCCCACTTCAACATCATGCTGAACCATCTGGGTCAAGTCACTCCATGCCTTATTATCTATCTTTATTACCTATCTATAAATCAGAGATAGTAACACCTGTTCTTATTAATGTCTAAATAAAATAATTACCGTAAAAATAAATCTGGGAGACAGATATTTTATACATGTGCTAAATTTCAACTTTCTTACTCAAAGGAAAATATCTTAAAATACAAAGTCATGCTTACTGATCTTCCAGAAAGAACAATAAAGAAATGTCATAACTTTTAAAAATTTTTCCCTTTATGTTTCTTTGTTGAGGGTACATGTGCATGCGCGCACATGCGCACACACATACCCCAAAATACATCCAGCAATGATCACATGGAGGTCAGTGAACAAACTATGGGAGCTGGTCCTCTCTTTGCACTATGAGAGTTGCAAGAATCAACTCCAAAAAGTTTTATAACCTCTGGCCAAAATAATTACATATCAACACACCTAATATTGCCCAGCAACTAATTATTATAAAAACTTCTGTATCTCATGATAGTATTTTACAATATACTTAAATAGGGCAGATAATGTGATGGTTATTTTAATAATCAATAATCCAGAACTGCGTGAGGAAAGATGCTCAGTAAGAGACTATCTTCATCAGGTTGGCCTGTGGGCATCTCTGTAAGGAACTGTCTTTATTGGTGAACTAAAAGTGGGCGGCACCATGTTGTGGGTTTGGGTGCTAGACTATATCAGAGTGGATAAAGCAAGCTAAATAGTAAGCATGCACGCACGTATCCCTCTGCTTCTGACTGTGGATGTAATGTGACTAGCTGGTTTAAGTTCCTGCGGCCTTCACTTCCCTGCTGTGATAGACTACAACCTGACACTGAGCTAAAATAAGCCCTTTCTCCCATAAGTTGTTCTGATTGGGATATTTTATCTCACCAAGAGAACTAAAAGTGAGATACACGGAATAGCTTATTTCTAAAGTATTTGACTCTGCTCTTCTATTAAAGTGTAAACTAAGAATTGGTTCTATATAAACTATATTCAACATAAACCAAGCCTACAAAACAATTATCCTTTGAAGTGACTACATACACATCTAGCACTGTATCTTCTGGTTTTAGTGCTAACCCTATGAAAGAGAACAATGACTCTTTTATTTTCCTTTGTCAGCAAACACACATATTCATTTTCAGTTATGTAAATGCACAGTAATTTTAAAATTAAAGAACACAGGAAGGAAACAGTTGAGAAACTTACTAGATATAACTTATTTTTCTTACACAGGCATGACTCATTCCTCAGAAAGAAGCAAAGAAAGCTAATAAAAACCCACTCTGACCAAATTGAGGCCCTAAATACTATAGTATTTACTACAGGATACTAAACTTCTTATCATAATCAAAAGAAGAGGAGAAAGAGGTTGAGGAGGAGGAGGAGGAAGAAGAGGAGGAAGAGGGAAAAAATATCACTTATAACAAGAAAGATGGAATATTTCCAGGAAAAAAGAATTTCAGTTACCATAGCAGATGCTATGAAATATATAAGTCCAATATAAGCCCTAAAGGAAACAATGGCACAAAATGTGGTAACAGCATTTTTTCTAAATGAAACTGGAATACTATGTAGTAGTCTAAAACTTTCTAAACCAAGTTTATAAAATTGAGCATAAAAGAAGTTCCTATAAATATCTGGTTTGCTTTTCTGGACAAGAACCTCAATAGAGCTAACAGAATGCTTTTAAATCACCCCTTCCAACCAAAAGCAAAAAAACTGCTACTACAGACTTTGAGTAACAGCTATATTTACTCTGGATCAAACATGTAACAAATTTTTAAGGGGAAGTTGGAAAATAGCTTTCCATTAATCATTAAGAGTGGCATAGGCATCAAACAGATTTTTGCTTCCATCCTAAATACACAGTTCCCTACCAAGTATAACACAATTCTGCACTCAGGTTGAATTTTTATGCTGTCACAACAGCCCTTTTCTTCCTCTCCACAACCCCTCCTAGCCTACTCCTTCTGTTTGCCTCAACTGCACTTAGCAGGTCATACTGCATGACCTACAAGTCCCAGCCACCAAAGCTCAAGCCAAGAGTCTGAACGGAGAAAACAGAGGGGGGCAAATAACAAGAAATTAAACTATGCTTGGAAAAGAAAGGTGTTTTTCATCTCCTAGAGCTTTATACTGAGTTATTTAATTCCAGAACCAAAGTCTCCCTCTTTAAGAAGGGGGGAAGCACTCCTTTTTAAGTCTGTTTTAAACATTATAGTTCTCTTTTAAAATCACCTTCCAATTTTACCTGTAACAAAGACACAAAGACAACAAAAGCAATCCATATGTTAACAGTGGCTATTTCAGATACAGTAATAGTTCTATGTTCTTAGATGTGTCGTTATTAAAGAATTGCTGAATTTGCTATAAGTAGTCCTGAGTCAGGAACCACCTGGGAAAGGGAACAAGACTGCTCAGGCAGCTTGGAGATAAGCCTAAGGTGCCGGTGACAACCAGACTCTGCAGCTACTGAGCCATGTCTTCTTTTCAGTTCCTTGCATCATATGACTAAAAGGATGATTTTGGAAAGCTTTCTTTAAAATTTAAAATCACCAAATCACTTTAAAAGTTGATCTTATCCAACTGGCAAATATACAGAGATTTTACAGTTAAAATAAGACTTCCCATTCCTGTCATACCAGCACTTGGGGGTTGGAATTAGGATGTAGCTACAAAGGAAGCTCGAGATGAGATGGGTATACATGAGGCCTTGTGTGGGAAAGACTGTAAGTTTTGTCACAGGTGAAAGCAGTCTTGGCCTGCGTTACCCTTGGGCACCCCATGGGCACCCCATGGATACCTTGTGATAGACTGAGTGGAGCCATCCTGGGCCTGGAATTCAGGAAACAGACCTGGGGTTGCCACCTGGACTATTGTTTTTCTAATCGACCCCCAATGGGAGAAGAGACTGCCCTTCCGCAAGCGTCTCAGGCAGGCAGGCAGGCAGAGCGGGAGAGAGCTATAACAGGTTCAGACCAGGCTTGAATCATGTGGATCAGCACACAGGCTGGACCAGCACACAGGCCAGAGACACCTAAGAACCCTTCCCGTGGAACGGATACCGGAAAGTTCACTCTCTTTTCCCTTTAACCTTTTTTCCCTTGTGTAGGCTAGTTGGGTTGTATAATAAAGTTTAATTGATAAAAAACAGAGCCTAGTGCTCGCTTTGGCAGCACATATACTAAAATTGGAACGATACAGAGAAGATTAGCATGGCCCCTGCGCAAGGATGACACGCAAATTCGTGAAGCGTTCCATATTTTTATGCCCAATAAACAATTTAGGACAGTCAAAAAAAAAAAAAAACAGAGCCTACAGCCTTGTTCCAAAAATATAGGTGAGGGGAGGGGGGTTGGAAACTTCACAGAATTAACTACTTTAGAGAACTAATTAACAAATGACACAAAACAACCATGCCTAGATGAATGAACTTACAAACCAAAAGTCTTTAATTCCACTAAACAGTGAACCCAGGAGCTGGCAATATAGAGATGGGCCAGACATTAAGAGATGGCTGGCTGCTCTTTCAGAGGACTAAGATTTGGTTTCCAACATTCACATGACAACTCACAACCACCTGAAACTTCAGTCCATTTCCAGAGTGCCTGATGCTGTCTTCTGGCCTGCCTCTCGGCAGGCACTGCATGCAAATGCTGCACTTACATACATGCAAGCAAACACTCATACACATAAAATAAAATTATTTTTTTAAAAATAGTAAACCTCCAAAATTGCTAACTTTCTTCTTCATTCTAATAAACTGCCATCAAGCCATTAAAAGTTTTATAACATACCTTTGTAAAATGCCATTTTCCTGGGGTATTACACCATTGATAGCTGCCTGCAATGAAAAAAAACAAAGGGAATTTAACAACATGAGTAACTGAACTAGTGGAATGAATGCCATAAAAGGAAGAAATATTTATTTAAATATTTATTTGTTAAAAGGAAGAAATAATTATTTAAACCAAATACTGAATGTTCCCTTAATGATAAGAAGTATCTTCTGTTAAGTGCTTCTTCTACTTTGCCACCATAAAATTTACTATTTAAAAAGCTTTGATTAAGACTCTTGTTTTTCCTTGGGGAACTATTTATATGCTGTTTAGAACTATGACAACAATGCTGGCCCTACATAGACCAACCAGACTCCCTAAAGAATATGGACCTTAAGTGAATTCAACTTGAAACTGACCAATCAAAACTATGTTCTTCTAACAAAATTACTCGAAAGGTAATTTTTCCTAGCCAACTAACTGTTAGACCAATTGTTATTGGCTTTCCTAATAGCTTGGTTGTTGAAGTTTAAGTGTTCGTCTCAATCTGTGAGCTTCTTCTCTGCACACTTCTAATAATTTCTGCTTGCTACCTCACCACTCCCACACATTCCACTTTATATTCAAATGATCCAAGTATTACCTGAGATTTTAAGAGGTCAGTCTTTAGATTGATTACATATAAATGTAACTAAATACTAAAATTAATACATTTCAAATATGTAATTTGTACACAAATAAAAAAGAAATTCAAACATTGTTTGAAAATAAAAATGATAAATGCAATTCTATGTAACAATATATATTATTAGCAGATCAAATTAACTCTTGCAAATTCCATGTTTGAAAACCTTGTAAAAGAGAGTAATAATTATTATAATATTAGCTCTGTCTCATCAACAATCCACTTTTTTTCATCTCTGGAAAAAGACTCAAAGTACAGAAATCACTGCCTTTTTGTTGAAGTTGTTTTTACACAGTATGTCAAAATTAAAATATTTTCAAACTTCCTAAGCAACAGACACTAGTACTTTAGCATCTCCATCTTGCCATCATGTCAATACAACAAAGATGTTCTTTCTTTCATTTATACTGACTCCCTATACACAACCTAGCATCAATCTAGCCAACAATGTCTAGTTAATATCCCAGATCTGCCTGAGCACTAACACCACAGTTTTGAACAAGGTAGAATCATATTCTTCTTGTGGCTTAGTCCTAAGTGGAATGGCATTCTTCTGACAATCTTATTCCCATAACAGCACTACCACTTCTATCAATGAGCCCTCTGAAGAAGTCCATCATACCCACAACACCTGGCCTCTCCACAAGGTTCATAAATGCTGAGTCAAGCCAAACTCTTTTCCTTCTCAAAAGTGACATAATACTTTGCCATAGCTATGAGTCGTTCATAAAGTATTGGGGGGGAGGGGCGGGAGGAAAGGGCAATCCTACTTTAGATAGAAGGCCAAAGGAGCCGAAAGCAATCTCAAAGACATACATGCACTCCCATGTTCAGTCACATTATTCAGAGCAGCAAAAGGCAAAGTGACAAAAATGCTCATCAGTGGATGAATGGACAAATAAAATCTAGTATGCACATACAGTAAGTAAAATATTATTTGTCTTTTAAAAGAAAAAGAAAAATCTGTCCTGTTACAACACACATAGACTGTAAAAACATTACACCAAGTGAAATAAGTCAGTCACACACAGACACAAGACAGATACTGTGTGTATATACATCTCTACTTACATAAGGTACCTAAGAAAAATAGTAGAATCCATAAACAAATATAATGGTAGTTGCTGGGAACTTTGGGAAGGAAAAGGAAAGACTGTTGTTTGACAGATATACAGTTATAATTTTGGAAGATAAAACGCTTCTGGAGATCTGTTTCACACAATAGTGTGTAGTATTTTTTAGGGTTAAGCACCCATATTCTAATAGGCAATCTTCAAACTCTGGTTCTATAACACACACACACACACACACACACACACACACACACACACATAATAGAATAAATTGTCAACAAATTATTTTAAATAATAAAAACACATATTAGTGTATATTACTGTATGATTGCTCATTGGTCATGTTTAAATATAACTAACAAGAAATGTACATATTCAAGATGTACATGTGATGACTTGACATATACATATATTGCATAATGATTATCACAATTGAATTAATACATCATTACTATAGTTGGTTGCCTGTGTGTATGTACTTCTAAGTCAGGAAGCACAGGGTAATGTATGTTGGTGTTCAGCTGGCTTCCTTTTTCCTTGTTTATTCAATAATGAACCTCAATACATGGCATGATGACATCCATATCTTCACTGGGTTTTCAGTCCTCAGTAAAACCTCTCTGGAAACAATCAGGATTATAATCCCATTATGTTTTCTGTGAAAAGTAATAACCTAATAGTAAATGTAAATAAATATGCAAAAAGATCCAAGAATCTCTTAAAAATTATGAAGTCGGGGACCTATGCCAATAGATGGTCAAGATTATTTCTAATCTACAGTAAGGACAGTATTGAAGCAACGATATTCAAACCAATAAAAAATAGAGCATTTAAAAATAAAGTCATCTAGGACACTCAAGGCTACACAGAGAAACCTTGTCTCAAAAAACCAAAACCAAAAAAAATAAAATTAAAATAAAGTCATAAGGATTCTTATTTTATGACAAAGACGTGACTGCAGAGAATTAATAAAATAATGGCCTTTTCATTAAGTGAAAGAAAATCAAATAGACATACTATAAGAGGAAAGACAAGAACAAGAAACTTCAGCCCATCCTATACCAAACTCAACCTCAACCTCTATGGATGGAGAGATGGCTCAGTGGCTAAGAGCACTTGCTCTGGCAGAGGACCTGGGTCCAGTTCCCAGAACCTACATGGTGGCTCACAACCATTCTTAATTCAAGTTCCAGAAAATCTGATGCCCTCTTCTGACCTCTGGCAGCATCAGGCACACACATGGTGCACATCCATGCAGGCAAAACACCCATACATATAAAACAAAGTGAATCTAAAAAAACTTTTTTATCAATCCCAATGAATTACAACTGGAAATATAAAGGGCAAAACAATAAAGCTTCTTAAAAAATACAAAAATATCTCCATGTGCATAGGGTAGATGATATTTCATGCATAACACAATCTACAAGGAAAAGGTAAATAAACTGAGTTACACTAAGATTAGTTGTTCTTGTCCATTAAAGGTCTCTGTATGGGCTAGAGAGATGGCTCAGCAGTTAAGAGCCGTGGCTCCTCTTCCAGAGGACCTACATTCAATTCCCAGCACCCACATGGCAGATCACAGTCGTCTGTAACTACAGTTCCAGGGCTTCTGACACCCTCACACAAACATACACACAGGCAAAATGCAAATGAACATAAAATTAGCTCATTTTTTTAAAAAAGATCTCTATTAAAAGTGCAAAAAGGCAGGCCACAGAATGAAAGAGTTTTGCATCATACAGCAAAGTGCTCCTATCAGAAAATATAAGCAACTCTTGTGAATCAACAGGAAAACACATATTCTAATACAAAAGAAACAGAAGAAATTGAATGGGCATTTAGAAGAAAGCACTGTCAAATGCCCATTATTAATGAGAAGTAGCCCAGCACGGTGGCGCACGCCTATAATTCCAGCACTCAGGGAGGCAGACACAGGTGGACCGCTGTAAGTTCGAGGCCAGCCTGGTCTACAAAGTGAGTCCAGCACAGCCAGGGCTACACAGAGAAACTCTGTCTTGAAAAACAAAAGAGAAGGAGGGAGGGAGGGAGAGAGAGAGAGGTAAATTAAAACCATAACAAAAGAATGAGAAAAAAAATGACTGGTATCTATTGGCAAGAATACAGAGTGCCTGAAACTCTCATACTCTGCCCATAAGCATGGGTGTACTGGTGTTTTGTTTTTTTTTTTTTTGTTTTTTTTTTTTGGCTGGTTGGTTGGGTTTTTTGTTTTGGTTTTGGTCTGTTTGTTTGGTTTTTGTCAACTTGACACAAATTAGGGTATTCTGAAAAGTAAAAACTTTAATTGAGAAAATGTTTCCACCACATTTGGTGCATTTTCTTACTAAGTAATTGATGTGGGAGGGCCCAGTGCATTATGGGTAGTGCCACCCTGAGCAGGTGATCTTTGGCTGTATAAGAAAGCAAGCTAAACAAGCCAGTAGACAGCATTCCTCCATGTTCTTACTTTTGGTCTTGGTGTTTATCACAGCAACACAAAGCAAACTAAGACAATAAGAAAGGTTGTACTGACAACCGCTTTTGTGAAATTTCATGCAGTCCAATCATAGGAGGTGCAGGGCATAAAAGGAAAGGTTACTGTGAGAGGCTATATTCTGAAATCAAAGTGCATATGGAACCAGACCACAAATGGCTTTCGTTTAGTTAAGAACATACAAAAGGAGAATGTTTTCTTCACTTGCTCAAGGAGATCACAGTTTTCTTACCTACTCTGAGTTACTAACAAACATGCTGGTTGGTAACTGTGAGTTCCTTCAGCCCCTAACTAAGCATTGGGGCTTAGCCTCAATTCTGCCAGCACTCTGCTGCCTTCCTCCACACTTCTACTAGAGGAAAGTGGGTGTGTCTGCCAGAGTGAGTAGGAAACAGACTCCACTCTGAATTAAAGAACAACACCCCTTCTTAAAAGCACATTCGTCTTCCAGAGCAGTCTGTGCTACTAAGAGGAAACATCAATAAACCAAGAAACTACCCACATGCCTTCTCATTTTTCCTATTCCACTGGCTCCGTCTAATTCTGGGCAGCTCAAGTGCATCCTGTTACTGTGCTGCCAACTGCCTAACCAAAAGCCAGCATCTCAGTTGTTTAAACCTCAGAAGTAAAACTACTTTTGCTGGTGAATAAAATCATAAAAGTACTGCCCTGAAACAACAAGCATTATTAGTAGCTAGAAAATAATCACAAGGTTACAAAACGAAGAATAGTGCCACGGCTTGCATACTGGGTGCCACGGCTTGCATACTGGGTGCCATGGCTTACATACTGGGTGCCATGGCTTGCATATTGGGTGTCATGGCTTGCATACTGGGTGTTCCATGTTAAAGGCTTGGTCCCAGGTCACCGCTGTGGGGAAGGAGAGAGTCCTTGAAGATCAAAACTTGGCTGGGTCTTATGGTCATGGAAGGCGAAACCCTGAGCAGCACGTGAGACCAACCACTTTCTCTTTCTCTCTTGCTCCATAACTAATATTCCTCTACCGAATGTTTCAGCCTTGTCCACTGCAAGTCCAAAACGAAAGACAGCTGACTATCACAGGTTGATTATAATGCATTTCCCTAGCTGTATTGATGAATCAGTGTAAGCTTATCAAATCTAGCTGCAGGTCACTTATATCCTTTCAACAATTACACATTCTTTTTTTTATTGTTCTATGTAAGCATATAGTGCATGTGAATGTACACATGCATACAGGTGTTCATGCAAGTGTGCTCACATACATGTGGTGGACAGCAGTGGTAAATGTCCCTGCTTTTGATGTGGGTACTGTATAGCACACTCGGGTCCTCCTGCCTGGGCAATAGTACTTCACTAGCTGAGCCACCTCCTCAGCTCCAATGACACATTCTCTTTAATGTAGCATTGTGAGGTGGCCTGTCTATCTGTACTGAGGTAAGAGGAACAGGCATCAGTTGCCAAGTATTTTTGTTTTTTAAATGGTGTAAGGAACGTACTGTTTCAGCTACAATTATCTTAGGAAACTTGTTCAATGGTTAGTTTGGAGCTGGAATGTTTCCCAACGGTCCATATATTCCAAGGCTGGAATTGCTGCAAAGGGGGTGGTGAAAGCTTTTTTAGAGACAGGACCCAACAGAAAGCCTTCAGGTCACTGGGAGCATGTCATTTAAAAGATTAAGAAATCCAGAGCATGGGGTTGGAAAGATGACTTAGCAGTTAAGAGCACTGACTGCTCTTCCAGAGGACCAAGGTTCGGTTCTCAGCACCCACATGACAGCTCACAACTGCCTGTAACTTCAAAATATGGCAGCCTTCCACAGGCATACATGAAAGCAAAACACCAATGTACATAAAATAAATAAAATGTAAAACTATTTTTAAAAGATAATTCCAGATTCTTTCTTTTTCTTCTCTTTTATGCACAGGCCATGTATCTCAGCCAAGATGTGCTGTCCTGTCACAGATCTAAAGCAAAAGAGAATATAGTGGGAAACCTATTGAAAATGTAATAAAAGTAAGCCTTAAGAAATAGGAATAAATATGGCTCACTGGAGATTATGAATTGATTGAATTATATATAAAGTTATATACATACTCCATGAAATAAGAGAACTCATTCTTACAGACAGGGAAATACTAGAAGGCTTTTAATATTAAGCTAAAGAAAAAAGTCCCAAGTCAATAACCAAGCTGAGGAGATAGCTCAATAGGTAAGGGCACTTGCCACACAAGCATATGAACCAGAGTTCAGGTCTCCAGTTACTCATGTAAATACCAGGATGGCATGGTGGCACACCTGCAATCCCAAAGCTTAAAAGGCAGAAACAATGGACCTCCCTCACCCCCACCCCCTAAAGATTCTCTTCAGTATATAAAATAAAAAGCAACTGACAAAACACCCAACATCAAACTTTGGCTTCAAATGTACTCTCACACTCATGCACTCACCTACATTTAAGAGAGAGAGAGAGAGAGAGAGAGAGAGAGAGAGAGAGAGAGAGAGAGAGAGAGAGAGAGAGAGAGAGAGAGAATATATACGACTCTTCAGTTTCCTGTAATTAGACATAGTATATATAGACAAAAATAGTTACAAGTACCTTAGTAGCTACTTCTACAGTAATAGGTATCTAAAGAAGTATGGAACTATGTTGCCAGGTTTTTCTTCTTAACTTTTTATTGATTCTTTGTGAACTTCACATCATGTGCCCCAATCTCACTAATCTCCCGTCCCTTCATATTCGCCATCCATCCATGCAACCCCTCCCACAAGAAATAGAAATTTTTTTTAAAAAGACACAAAGAAAGAAAAAGACAAACAAAAATCTAACTTTGAAAGCAGTGTGTCATGGTGCATCACGCAGTATACTCTTTTGCCCAAACAGCTTTACTTGCAAATGATCATTACTATGAGTCGTGGGTCTGGTTCAAGGCCTCTGGCTTTTGCTATACTATCAATACTGGATCTTCACAGGGGCTCCTCTCGGATAGCCTATTGTTGCCCTTGTGTTACGGAGATCCTGAAGCTTTGGGACGGCAGGGCTGGCCCCTTCACACCCTTCAGCAGTACACAGATGGGAGTAGATGCTGAGGTGGGCCAACTCAAAGCTCTGGATGTGGGCCTGAGTGGAAGCTGAGCCCACCAGCTCTCCTGCACCTGTACCACCAGAGCCAGCTCTACTGTGCTGCACAGGTGAGGGACAGGACCAGCTCTCCTGAGCATGGCAGCTGGTGAGGAGTGGGACCAGCTCTCCTGCACTAACCCTCAATCCATCTGGGCCAGCTCTCCTGCACCAGTGTCACCAGAGCCATATCACCTATGATGCAAAGGCCAGGGGCGGGCCAGCTCTCCCAAGTGTGGTGGCCATGTTGCCAGTTTTTAAACATGTGGAGAAATGTTAACCATTACTTTTTAGAAAGAAATAGAGCAAGTACATATTTAAGAAAAGCTCAGTTCCTGCAAAATAAAAGTACATAAACGTATCTGAAATATAAAAACTGCTAAAACATCAAATCAAATTGAAAATAAATCAATAAACTCCAAAATAATTTGTTAAAATATGAAAACAGCAGAACTGAAGGAAATATTGTGAAATATCAATGTATATAAATGTATACATTAACATCTTTCTTAAAAATATAAGCCAGGAGCTGGGCACGGTGGCACATGCCTGTAATCCCAGAACTCAGGGAGGCAGAAGCAGGCAGATCTCTGTGAGTTCAAGGCCAGCTTGGTCTACAAAGTAAGTCCAGGCTATACAGAGAAACCCTGTCTCAAAGAACAAAACAAAACAAAAACAAACAAACAAAAAAAAACACATATTATATTCTTTTCCAAGCATACATTGATGTATGCCAGTTAATCTTTGGACCCAGCAGAAAGAATTGTTAAGTCATCACATTTACAGGTCTTGGTGAACCATTAGCTTTGCTGCACTGGTATCCCATTTAAACTACTTCCAGTAACAGAAATGAAATAAATATAGCGCAATCTGGAAAAAAAAAAGCCTACTTTTTTTGCAGGTTTTTTTAATTAATTCATTCATAATACATCTCAACTGTTATCCCATCCCTTATATCCTCCCATGCCTCCCTCCCTCCCACTTTCACCCTATTCCCCTCCCCTATGAATGTGACCTCCTCCCCCTGTATATGATCATAGGGAAGCCAACATTTAAAATCAAGTTAACTTGGAGATTGACAAGCTCTAAAAAGTATCACACATATACAGCATTTAATGGATATGAACAATTATATAAACAATTCAAACTTTCATTTTCTTATAGATATTTAGGTCATAAAGCAATATATACTAATACTGG
The DNA here is from genome assembly GCA_907169655.1 of Acomys percivali. Taxonomy (NCBI): domain Eukaryota; kingdom Metazoa; phylum Chordata; class Mammalia; order Rodentia; family Muridae; genus Acomys; species Acomys percivali. The sequence goes on along the minus strand of OU015754.1, from coordinate 47,152,565 downwards.
CTCTTTATGAATTAATATAACACCTTTAGTTTCCCAACACTGAACTTCACTTAAGTAGTCTAACTGTATTCTAAAGCTTAGCTTAATTAAGTAGTGCTAAAAATGAATTAAATAAAATAAAAATAATAAATGTAACTCTCTATGGTAGTTTGAAAGAATGGCCCCCATAGGCCCATAAGGCAAGGCACTGTTAGGAGGTGTGGCCTTGGAGTAAGTGTGGCCTTGTTGGAGGAAGTATGTCACTAGGGAGTGGGTTTTGCGGTTTCAGTAGCTCAAGCCAATCTCTTTCCTGCTGCCTGCAGATTACGATGTAGAACTCTCAGCTCCTTCCCCAGTACCATGCCTGCCTACACACTACTTCCCTCCATGACATTAACAGACTAAACCTCTGAAATTGTAAGCCAGCCTTGGTTAAATGTTTCCCTTTCTAAGAGTTGTCCTGGTCATGGTATCTCTTCAAAGCAATGGAAACCCTCACTAAGTCACTCTCTCTTTTTATATGCTGGGATTTGGTTCCAGGAGGACTGCCACCCCCAGCCCAACCAAAGTCTGTGAGACTCTCAACTTCCTTATATAAATAACATGGTATATACTCTCTACATACAACTCACAAACATCCTCCCATATACCTTCAATTGTTTCTAGATGTCTTGCAATAGCTAATAAATACTATGTAAAAAATGTTGTGTAAATTCTCCTCTGTCTTGTTTAGGGAAAAAGAACGACTAGAGGAAAAATGTCTGTGTATTCAGTACAAACACAATTTTTATTCCCAAATATCTCCAACCTGAAGCTCACTAAATTCACATGTGGAGAATTGCACATCTATGGAAACTGGCTGTATTTGCTGTAAGATTCCAAGCTACCTTTAACAGTATCATTTCCTAGTAAGTGATTAGAACATACAACCTTTTTTAAAGGTCTTTAAGCCTCTAAACGTTTATCTAATAACATTTTTTTTAAAGAGATGCTTAGTTCATGTAATAAAGTAAGTTTAGAATTATGTTTAAAGGGAAAGTAATACAAAATACAGTGCAAAAATAAATAGAAAATAAAGGTGCAATCATTGAAAAAACTATAGGCCTCAAACAATTTCAATTTGATTAACATGGGGTAATATGAGTTTAATAAACTGAGAATTTCCTATTTGTGACTTGAATTTTCCTTTGAAAAGAAATCAATTGCTTCATATTCATTCATTGAGTTATACCTTAAATTCTAGTAATCTTTTGTCACGTAGAGTTTTTCTTTTTTTCAAAAACAACTGATAAGTACTTTCAAAAAGAGAGTATTATATAATGGCCTATCCTTATAGCAGATTAGTATAACCAAAAATAAATAGAAAAAACACTAGGAAGTTCTTTTTAAAAATACAATAGAAGGAATTGTGAAAAGTTATTTCTCAATAAATGTCACACAAGTCTGGATCATATGAATTTTACTGGTAAGATACTAATATACTAAAACTTGTTCTATCCTGTTCCTCTGGTGTCTTAGTTATTCTCCTCTTCCTCAAGCTTGTTTACCAGATAAGAAAAAGTAACACTTGGAACATTGTATTGTAACAGCAAAGATTTTCAAATATCCAAATGATGGAAAGAGAATAGGAGAAAGATTGGTAATAATAAAATTAACCAACCAACCAAGCAACTGTCATATGCCGAAGACAAAACTATTAAGAAAATAAGATGTCGTCCCACTAGACTTAGAGAACCACAGAAAGCAAAAGCCCTTCAGCCTGGCAATATAAAGCTAGCTGAATGGTAGGGAGGAAAAGTGCAGAGACCAACAGCACACCAAGTACAAATACGAGGAGATTCCAATCATCGTTTTAAAAATAATCTTGGCATTATTATTTTAAGCTATGAAATTCTGTATGACTGACTGATTTGGGCTGAAAAAAAATCAATCACTTTTCATCTTAACAGATAAATGACCTTGGAAAATTTGGTCAACTTTGCTGAGTATCAATTTCTATACATAAATATAAACTAATACTACCTACCTAATTTTCAGAGCTGATAGGAGGATAAAATGAAATAATGTAGGTAAATGATTTCACCTGTCTAGCAGGCCTCGAGAAAAGCAGAAATGATAGAAGGTAAGATTGCTATGCAGCTAAAACTTGAGAAATTGAGTATTTATAAAAATAATAGGCTTATGGACCCTTAATAGAAACAAAGATGGCCATGCCAAGGAAGAAAAATTGGTATAAGATATTCCTTCATAGCCACTTCTCCTTTGTCAGAGGGAGCAGCTGTACAAATACAAAAAGTGTCTGAAGGCCACTGATGAAGGCCAGTACTAAATGCTTGGCTGCTTTCTGAGGACAGAGACTCATTATGTCTCTGGTTAAACTATTCATGAAACTGCAAGCTTTCACAGCATTTTTTAAGTAGAAAATTAGTTCACATTTGAGAACCTCAGCAACCACATCCTGCACAGATTAGTGAAAGAGACTGTTCTACCCAATTTTAGGGTAATTATTAAAGTAGATTTCTTCAAAAGTGAAAATTAATGAAGTGGAAATGTCTCAAAACACCTCAATGAAACTTGAAATGGGAAGGAATACAGTGTGATAACTGGTCTTCAATGATCTGTGTACATGACTTAATTTAAGCTTCTATTAGAATAAAATTATCTTTGGGAACTAGAAATTGCATAGAAATGTAGATGCCAATTGGCTCAATTTTATCTCAGGTTGAAATGTTTAGTTAAAGATAGATTCATGTACGTGAAATAGCTTTTCTTCTATAAAATCAGAAGCAAAAATATAGCAAAAAAATGAGTACAAAGTTCAAAATTCATTTATTACACATAATACTTAAAATACAGTAGTCTAGGTTACTACCACTTACATTTTATCTCACTTCTGGATTACCAAATTCTGTCAAGTATCATTTACTGAGCCTGCTAGATTTTACTAAAAATTTTAAGTTACTGAAAGAGGTTCATACACATTCACTCACATTCAATCACAAACACTCTCAAATACACATACTCTCACACATACATACTCACATATCCTCACACACTCACATGCATGCACATACACATGACCTTTGTGAAACAATTAGCCACTCATTTTTCCTAGATATTATCTATACTACAGTATCTAAAGGATTTAAAATTTTGGATATAAGCAAGTATTTTAAAGTTATAAAGTTCTTTAAAAGATTTGCTTTTACTAGCATTCATAGTGGACTGCTTATCATAGAATCCTTACAAGAATTAGAATATAATAGATCCTGCATATGTTATTTCACTTAATAGCAAAACTCAAGTATGAGCTAGACTAAACCATCTCCTCAGTATAAGTAAAGAGGTTGGGAGAGAAGACACTTGGTCAAACTACTCTTGCTAAAATCAAAGGATTGAAAAGTCAGGGCTCTTTAAGCAATATTAATCCAATGTTTGCCACTATCCTCAGCTGCCTAACACTAAGTTATACAAAACTATACAAATTACATAGTTTTGTGTTTTCCTCCGGCCCAAATTCTCTTTATACTGAAAACAGGAACTGAACAGCGAATCAGTTCTAGAGCCTGGATTACAATCTGCAACCATCACATCCTACATTTCCATATTTAAGGGTCGTTTTCAGTTAAAAGATTCGAACTCAGTGTCAATCATTCTTCCTCAGGTACTTACCTTTGGGATGCAAACAGAGATTCATCTTCTAAGAAATGATGTCTACTGCAATGCTTTTTATCCTATTTTAACCATAAGTACAGGATGATGTGGGAAATAATAATAATCTAAGGTAAACAGCAGTAGGAACAGTATGGTACATATCAAGTGTACATGAGGCAAGACACACTCCCAGAATAGTAATGTTCATGTTATTTTCAGATTTTTAGCATATATAACCTTTAATCATTTGAAAATAAACACTGTAAACTGTAGAATACTAAAAACAAAAACACAGGGCTTAGAAGCATTTCTTTGTGAATAATAATTATATACTCAAAATAATTTGCAGAGAAAGGAACTAATGACTAGAATTCTTGGAACTATGTTGTATTTTCACAGACAATATTTATTTGTGTGACTAAATCAACAAAATAATAAACATTTATGAATATTACCTTATAAGGAAATTATTCTCAATCCTGAATATATGAAAAAGAATTAGATACAATAGGGCTGGAGAGATGGCTCAGTGGTTAAGAACACTGTCTGCTCTTCCAGAGGTCCTGAGTTCAATTCCCACCAACCACATGGTGGCCTGACACGCTATACTGGGATCTGATGCCCTCTTCTGGGCATGCAGGTACACATGTAAATAGAGCACTCATATACATTAAAGAAAATAGACACAAAGTGTCTCACTGATTTTCCATGTTTAGGAGTATAGCATGAATGTATGCCCCAATTGTCTTGTGTTAGAAAATTAAGCAGCTGGGTACAGTGGCACACGCCTTTAACGCCAGCACTCAGGAGGCAGAAGCAGGTGAATGAATCTCCGAGTTTCAGGCCAGCCTGGTCTACATAGTTTCAGGTCAGCCAGAGCTACTAAGTGAGACATGGTAGGGGGATGGGAGGATGGGATAGGACTAAGCCCTGAAGTCATGTATTAATTATATAAAAGTGAAACCTTTGAAAGGTGACTGAGACACAAAGGATCTGTCCTTGTTAGTGGAGTCATTTGTTACTAGATTAACAACAGATTAAGAGGATAATGACAGAACGGCTTTGTTATCAAAAGCTCTCCCTTAGTGTAGATCTGCATTAGAATAAAGAGAAAGGTGCCCTCAGGGAAAGACTCCCACCTAACTAAGCTTCCAACCTGTGGAAGAGAAAGCATTGGAATAAAATGTGGTTCAAGGGAGTGAGAGTCCATCCCAAACTAGCCGATGAATTTGGCAGCGTCATCCACATGTCAAGGTTCCACAAATATATGAGTTGTGAAATATTTTCCACCATGGTTTCAAAGAGCCACTGGGGCTAAGCAATGCATGACAGGGGAGTCTGTGCCTGGAAGCTCTGAGGTGGCACTGCATGAAGCTGTGGAAATAAAACCTGGGTTGCAATGGAGACTCCCAAGATGTTAAATGTGCCAGAGACATGAGACATATATCAAGGAGAGCTGCACACAGGGACTGAAGCCAAGCCAAGAGAAAGAAGTATGTTTGTTACAGGGAGCAAAGATGGAAGGGCAGAACCACCTACACTTTTTGACACTAGATATGGAACCACACAAGATTTGGAGTTTGTCCACCCACCCTCACCCCATCCAAGATGTTAGATGGATGAAATTAAACCTATACAAAATGGAGCCTAAAAGAGGAAGTTACGTGGTTAAAGATGTGTCTTTGAAGGAGATATTGGAAGACCTACCCCTACCCCCTTTCATTCCTTGGATGACACAAGGTAGTCACTTCTTCGCAATGTGCTCCTGCCATAGTATATTGCCTTATCACATGCCTAAAATCAACAGTGTGAACCAACCATGAGCTAAAACCTCCTAAATTATAAGCCAAATATGCCTTTCTTCTTGTTAAGTTGACTGTCTCAGGCTTGACAACAGTACTGCAAAGCTGACTACTGCAACTTCTATTCCTCATAAGATAACCAGTCTTAGCTATCTTGGTACAGAAACAGACAGTTAAAATTGCTATTAGAGATCATGCTGCTACATTTTTCTTTTCCATTTTATTTTATTATTTTCCTTGTTTGTTAGAGATGGGGCCTCACTGTGTTGTCCTAGCTATCCTTGAACTCACTACATAGAGCATGTTGTCTTTGAACCCACAGAAATCAGCCAGCTTCTACTTCCTGAGGGATGCAATTAAGGTTATATGCCACATCCAACCTGTCACATTTTTTTAGTCATCATAGCTATCCAGTTAAAAAACTAGATTCATGATATTCATTCAATGGCCACTCAATGAATGTTTTTCATTATAATAGTTTTTCAGTTCACCACAGTTCCTGTTTACAGTGCCAAACACTTATTTGTTTGCAGTCCTCTAGTAATTATGCAAAGAAATGAAATTTAAAAATAGACATCCTAAGTTAAAAACTTTAATTACTTAAAATGCTTTATAAATTCATATATAGATCAATGTCAGTCAGAATTCAGACATAAAATAAACACCGAAAATGGAGTACAGCATATTAAAAGTTCCATGACAGTTTCAACTAGTAACGTGCTACATCATTTACTTAAGTTTCATTTCACACACACACACACACACACACACAATATATATACATACGTATACATATATATACATATACAGAGAGAGAGAGAGAGAGAGAGAGAGAGAGAGAGAGAGAGAGAGA
>OU015754.1:47129137-47146267 GCA_907169655.1 Acomys percivali | reverse complement strand
AGAGAGAGAGAGAGAGAGAGAGAGAGAGAGAGAGAGAGAGAGAGAGAATGTGTAAATGATGTATAAAAACAGGAAAAATGAAAAATACACCAAGCAGAGGGGGGAAAGTGCAACAACTTGCTATCAAAATAAAAGTAGAAGGTTATTGCCAGGTAAATGATGATTTCAAATGAAAAAGTTAAAGTTGTAAAAGATACTATAAAGGACTAGAGGCATAACTTAATGGTAGGAAACTTGCCTACTATGTGTAAGACCCAGCTTTTAACACCTTAGAAACCTGAGAGAAAATAAACAGCAGAGGCCAGAAAGGGGAGGACGAAGAACAAGGAGGGAGAAAGAAGGAAGGAAAATAGAAGAGTTGGGAGGGAGGAACGGAGGGAGGAAAGGAGGAAAAAGAGAAGGAGAAGGAAAAAGGGAGGGTATTTGACAATACTTTCCAAAAATCAAGCTAGTCAGAAATACATGAAAAGTATCTTACCACTGGGAAAAGTCTTGTACAGTGTTCTAGAAAGGCTGGGTCAAGACAATATTCATAGCCAACAAATATGAATCAACAGAAAAGGAGATAAAGATGAACAAAGAACTTAGGTCCCTCCACACTCTAAAACTATAAACTCCCACATCAAAGTATAGCCTCTTATTCTCAGTCTTCCTTTCCTTTCACCTTGATTCCTCTTGGCAAAGCCAGGCAAGAGTGTCTTAGTGGGCTTTGTAACCTCCTCAATGATTTGTATCAGCCTGACCAAGAGAATACCTCAAATATACATAAGAAAAGCAAAACAAATTGCAAAGTGGTTTCAGGACAAGCAGCCCAGAAGCATCTCTCCAATGTGTTGCTGCCTTCACCACTATCCCCATCATGAAACTGTCATCTATACCATGCCTTCTTAGAATAGAAAACGGCCAGTGTAAAGTATGGGTCCAAGTCAGACAGTAAAAACATCTCTTAATTTTCCTGTACCAAAAATACAAAACAGAGACAGACAGACAGACAAGAAGATCAAGAAACAGAGAGACAGAGACAATGGGAGAGGACAGTAGCAGCACTGACTTAAGTGAAAAGAGCCATTACCAAAGAGCGGGCAGAATGTAAATGAATAAACTGGAAGTTCATTACGCTTTAAGTATCCAAACCCCTAAAAATATTCATCCAGTATGACACAGAAATTCAGTTATAAATTGAATATATCCAGCTTCTTCTAGAAAAAGCAGTATGTTAATTATTATACACATATGTAAGAATGTTCTCTCCAGTAATGTTTACAATACTGCAAAGTACTGTAACAATCTTAAATGCTCACCAACACAAGGGTGGTAAAACTATCATATTACTACAACATGATACAACTGTGCAACGTTTAAAAAAGGAGCAGTCCATACTTAGTAGGATAGAAAACTATTAATGTAAGAGTAAGTGAATACAGATTATAAAAATATTAATATAAAAGAATCTATTTTTGAGGTAAAAGTTTAGTGACATTAATTATAAAAACTGCAAAAATATACATAAAACTTTGAGATGAATATTTTATCTGTGTTATGAGATTAAAAGATTTTAAGTAGAATATTTTATTTGAAATATTTAAGACCCAAAATTTTTTCAGATCTATAACTTTCTTACTTTTTAGAATACTGCATAGAATTTATTGTTTGAACATCCTCCATCCAAAATTATAAACTCCAACCTGCTCCAACACCTAAAACTTCCAATGTGGCATATCAACAATAAAATGTTTTAACTTTGTAACATTTGGGTCTGGGACTCATGGATTAGGAATGCACAGCCCATAACTGTTTTGTTTGTAAATTCTTCATCTTCTCATTTCATTATGGTAAGTATCACTTTTACAGTGTGATCTGAAACGGAGTGAAGATAGTTGTACTACAAATGCATCTATATAATGCACTGACAGAAGAACTATGTAAATGCACAAAGCATGTAAAAGTGAGTATATAATCTCACTTTAAGAAGACATCTTAAATTCTGACTTCTAAATATTGGCACTTCTAGCCAGGTACAATGGAACACAGCTCACTAGCACTCAGGAACCTGAGGAAGAGGACGAGGATGTCTGAGGCCAATCAGAACTGCTGAGTAGGTTCCAGGATAGGCTGAACTACATAGTGACACCTTGTCTCAAAAAAAGCAAACTGAATAAAGAAAAATCACCTTTTCAAAATTGTGATGTCAATTTCTTTAATACTTGCAAGGTGTGAGGGACATATATGCCATCTTACAGAAGTGTTGTTCCAGTACAATCCAGTTCTGACTTGCTTGGCAAAAGCAGGAATGTCTAGTGCTCTGCTACACCTTCCCTTTTGTTAGTATCAAAAAGGTTTTAATAGCTAAACCACCTTTATGATAAAATTCCCACAATTCAGAGAGAAAGCAGAATAGATTGTCAATTCTTAGATAACTTTTTTTAAATGCAATGATCATCAGCGATACCTCAGGAAGCAAGACTAGTCCTCATCGCTCAGGGAACACTGACTTTCTCTTCTAAGCATCTCTGCCAAAAAAATACTATGTGGAGACATGACCACAGAAAAAAGAAAATCTTTTAAAATTATTTCAATTACCTAAACTTCAAAAGTACCCAGTAATTTAATATTGAACTAAATTATGATTTCATATTAAAGATGAAAATGGAATATATCCATTCTGTTAAGATTTAGATTGGCTATGGAATGCTGAACCACCTACAATAAACGTTAAGGCCATTCAAGAATTCATAAAGTTAAAACATAGGTCAAAGAATGAAGTACTTACCACCAAGTCCCAGTTATTTTGTTCAAGCAATGTAATAGCTTCATCGATGTTTTCAATGCCAGTACATGCCTAAAAACCAGGTAAATAAGCATGTTAGGGTTTTAGAAATGGTCAGACTTAAAATGTAAATGGTAAAAGACATAATTCAAGCTACATGAATATATAAATAAGTCAAGACATTAAGTGGCCCACACATAAGAGTTTGCCAATTCTTTTTTTTTAATTTTTTTATTATTAATTTATTCTTGTTACATCTCAATGTTTATCCCATCCCTTGTAACCACCCATTCTTCCCTCCCTCCCATTTTCCCCTTACTCCCCTCCCCTATGACTGTGCCTGAGGGGGACTTCCTCCCCCTGTATATGCTCATAGAGTATCAAGTCTCTTCTTGGTAGCCTGCTATCCTTCCTCTGAGTGCCACCAGGTCTCCCCCTCCAGGGGACATGATCAAATATGAGGCACCAGAGTACATGTGAAAGTCATACCCCACTCTCCACTCAACTATGGAAAATGTCCTGTCCATTGGCTAGATCAGGGTAGGGGTTTGAAGTTTATGGCCTGTATTGTCCTTGGCTGGTGCCATAGTTTGAGTGGGACCCCTGGGCCCAAATCTGCCTATCATAATGTTCTTCTAGTAGGTTTCTAAGACCCTCTGGATCCTTGTACTTTGCTATTCTCCCATGCTTCTCTCATCTAGAGTCCCAATAGGATGTCCTCCCCTCTGTTCCAGTTTCCTGGTAAGTGAAGACTTTCATGGGACATGCCCCTTGGGCTAGTAGAGCTTGCAAATTCTTACTTGCAAAATTTAGAAGTTACAATAAGCCAGGCAGGGACAGAGAGATGACCCAGTGGGTAAGGGCACCAACTCTGGAGACCTGGGCTCAATTCCTGGGATCCACATTATAGAAGGAGAAAAATCAACTCCTGTAATTGTCCTCTGACTTTACATGTGTATTACAGCATGGGAATAAACACCACACACACACACACACACACACACACACACACACACACACACACACACACACAAATGAGTGCAGTTTTTGACAATGAATGGTGATGTATGTCTTTAATCCCAGCATTTAGGAGGCAGCAGCAGTCACGTCTCTGATGAGTTCAAGGCCAGTTTGGCTGGAATAGTGAGTACCAAGCCAAAAAAACAAACAAATAAAACTAGCAGAAAGCCAAGAAAGAGCACTAGGGAGCAGTCACAGAAACTGCTGCTGGAGGTAGTTCCTTTTCATTCTCCCCTAATACTCAAGAAACAAGCTAACAAAATTTAACTATCCAAACACAATATAGAATACTCAAGTAACAGAGTTGTCAAATTATGAATATGCCATAAAGAACATTCAAAGCCAATCTGTTATCATCAGCATATAACTCTTAGACAATAGGAACTAAGTAGCACATTGTTCATTATGAGTCAAGCAATTTACATCATTCTTTGATCCTCTCAAGAATCACAGAAGAGGGCTGGAGAGATGGCTCAGCGGTTAAGAGCACTGCCTGCTCTTTCAAAGGACCCGGGTTCAATTCCCAGCACCCACATGGCTCACCCCTGTCTGTAACTCCAAGATCTGACACCCTCACACCAACACACATAAATTAAAATTAAATAAAAAATATTTAAAAAAAAAAAAAAAAAAAAAAAGAATCACAGAAGAGCCAGGGGTGGTGGCGCACGCCTTTAATCCCAGCCCTGGGAAGGCAGAGGCAGGAGGATCTTTGTGAGTTTGAGGCCAGCCTGGACTACAAAGTGAGTCCAGGACAGCCAAGGATACACAAAAAGAATCACAGAAGTTAAATGTATGCCTATTAAAAGTCTTTTTTACTCTGTCTAGCCTTGGCTGTCCTGGACTCAATAAGGAAGTCAGAGACTCAAGCAGGAAGGAACCTGGAGGCAGGAACTCAAGCAGGAGCTATAGGAGTGCTGCTTTCTGGTATGCTCCTTATGGCTTGCTCAGCTTTTCTTATACAAGCCAGGACTGTCCAGTGGCAGCACTACCAACAGTAGGTTGTGTCCTCCTCCATCAATTATCAGTCAAGAACACTGCCTCACGGGCTTGTCTACAGGAGATCTAATAGAGCCATTTTCTCAGTTGAGGTTCCTCTTCCAACTTGACTCTAACTTGTATAAAACAGTGGTTCACATCAAGAGCAGAGAGAATAAACGCCTATTCGTGTTTACTACTCAGGTAGTTTTCTTTACTCTTATACAGTCTAAGGCCCAAAACCATGAATATTTTCAGGCTAGGTCTTCCCCCATCAATTAGACAATTCCCCACAGACCAATCCAATCTAGGTAATGTGTTCCCACATGACTCCAGATTGTGTCACATTGACAATTAAAAATGACCACCATGAGTCCAGCCTGGTCTACAGAGTGAATCTAGGACAGCCAAGGCTACACAGGAAAGCCCTGTCTGGTGGGGAGGGAGCAGGGGAGAACACCAAAGAGGTTAAGCAATGTACTGGGGATCATAGGGCTAGGGAATTAAAAGAATTCCAAAGCCAGAACACTTTAATCCCACAGTACTGCCTCTCTTTTAGTCACTGATGAAAATATAAGTCAACTGAAAGCAATAATGTATCTATTAGTGGTTACCTCAATTCGTTAAAAAATTAGATGAAATTTGGTGACTACTGTGATGGCAGGGAAGAAGAATACAACGATGGCTCATGTATTCACAACCTATTCCTTATGTCAACAATTTGGAATGAAATTATTTTGTCTGTGCATGTGTGCACATACATGTGTATACACATCTATCAATAACAAACATTCTGGTTCTGAGGGAAAAAAAAATTCAGGAACAAAATCTCATTCTTAACTTCCTCAAAATAAATACAATAAAATACCTTGGAATAAAAGTAACCAAAAAAGTAAAAGTTTTCTACAATAAACACTATAAAATATCATAGAAAGAAATAGAAAAAAATTTAAGATGGGAAAGACCTCATGGACTAGAAAAGTTAATGTTCTGAAAAGAACTGTGCTGCCAAAAGCTACCATCAGATTCAATTCAGTCCTCATCAATATCCCAATACTATTTTTCACAGAAATAGAGAAATAAAAACAATTTCAAAATTCATATGAAAATAGAAAAACATCTGATAGCCAAAAAGCAATCCTGAGGGGGGAAAATCCTGCTGTAGAAGACATTATACCTGATTCCATAGTTACAAAAACAGTATGATACTAGCACAAAACTAGATCCATAAGTCAGTGCAACAGAGCAGAAGAGTCAGATATAAACCAACACAGAACCACCTTCATTGTTTGTTTTGGGTTGTTTTTTTTTTAATATCCCTGGAGAAAAGACAACAAATTAATCCTGGAAAACCTTGACATCCAGATGCAGACTACTGAAATAGGATCCCTATCTCTCATTCTGTACAAGATATCAACCCCAAATAGATCAAATACCTTACTGCAAGACATGAAACTCTGAAACTGTCAGAGGAAAACACAATAGGATATAGGCATAACCAAGGGTTTTCTGGATAGAACTCTATTTGTTCAAAAGATAAGGACAAATACGACCTCATGAAAGTAAAGTTTCCTCATAGCAAAGCATACAGTTAAGTGAGAGAATATACAACTGGCTATGTGGAAGAACATCTCTGCTAGTTGCATGCCTGAAGACTAATATCTAGAATATACAAAGAACTCAAAAATAAAAACAAAACACCTTTAACAATAAATAATAGACTAATGAAATGAACTGATGGCTCTCAAAAAAATAAAAAACAAAATGGTCAATGAGTAGATGAAATGTTTGATTTTACTAACCATAAGATAAATGCATGTTAACACACGCTGGAATTCCAACCTCAATCAAAATGGTACTCTTTAAGAAAATGAGTAACAGATGCTGGCTAAGGGATGGACAAGAGAGAATCCTTGATTAATATAATGCTGGTAGAAATATAAACTAGTCTAGCCAATAAGGAGGTTTCTTTCAAAACAAAAACAAAACAAAACAACTACCATGACTCAGATACACCACTCCTGAATATACACAAAAAGAATTAGAAGTCAACACATCACAGAAATTCTTACACATCAGTATTTACTACAACCCACTCACTTTGTAGACCAGGTTGGCCTTGATCTGCCTGCCTCTGCCTCTCTGAGTGCTGGGAAAAGAAAACTCCTAAGAACTGTTATTTAAGAAACAAACCAAGCTGACTAGAATTTTCTATTATGAAATTGCTTTTTGGCACCAGCACTGCGGCAGTGTTAACATTTACAAACAGGAATAGATTTCATCAGGGTAGTCATGTCCATTTATTTTTACAAATGGTGGATATATTTCTTTTTCTTACTATATAGTGCCAGTGGAATGTACAGTCAATGGAAGACTTTTAAGAAGTTGAGTCTTGGCCAGGCATGGTGGATCTCTGTGAGTTTGAGGCCAGCCTGGTCTACAAAGTGAATCTAGGACAGCCAAGGCTACACAGAGAAACCCTGTCTCAAGGGGGGAAAAAAGGGTTGATTCTTTTTTTTAATTATCTTTGTTGTTATTTTGAGACAGGATCTCTCTATTATATAACTGACACTGTCCTGTAACTTGCTGTGTAAACCAGGATGACCTCAAACTCAGAAGGAATAGCTTGCCTCTGCCTCCCAAGTGCTGAGATTCACCATACCCAGTCTTAAATTCCAGAGTATCATCCCAAATTAGCATATTACTTGCTATTTTGCCAGTAAGTCATCATCTGGGCCAAATGATCAAGCAAAGTATCACAAGTAGTGAAAAAAAGTCAAACTAAAAGCTTCCTGGCACAATAAAAGGCAGCAATCACAGTGTCAACCATGAAACAGGTAATGCAAAAATACTTAACTAGTCTAATCGAGATCCAGATTTAAAGAAACAAGAGGAAAAATGCCAAATGGCATCCCAAGTAAATGAACAAATTTAAAATATACAACATTTTACAAAATTGTCCTAAAAGTTATTTCCATCTCAAGAAGTGTTGGTATTTCTCCACACTAAGAAACTAGAAATGCAGCCATGAATGTAATACATAATTACAATTAACAGGAAATGCTAATAAGAAAAATAAAATTATAATTGGGAAAACTGCGCTGTTGCCAGGACTTTAAAAGACATTATTGACTACATTTATTAATTATATCTTGAATATGTTGTATATACAGGAAGTTGGTACATGTTGAAATATTTAACATGACTGTGTGTGTATGCGCGTGCATGCGTGTGTGTTTACAACTTTATGTCGCCTCAACATGCAGTTTGAATAGAAATTTATCGTCTTCCAGCCAAAAGAGGAAGTAATTTACAACACTACATTATGCTCAAATGGCTGAAGCTAGTGACCACATGATAAAAGAGATGTAATACTGAATCCAATTCTTCAACCTTCTACACATGAGGACCAAACAACTACAGTTCCTCCCACTAAGGATTACTTCCCATTGTCACTGAGCTTGAATATATGATTTGGTCCTTTTCCTATGGAAATTATAATAGAGTGTAGTGCTATGGTAACTATGACCATGTGTCTTACAAGTACCATGAGTTTCTACTTTTACTTCTAAATATCATTATCCTACAGTTTTTTGTTTTGTTTTGTTTTGTTTTGTTTTTGAATAAAGTAAAATGTGCTGGGGTAAAGGTGGCACAGAAAGTATGGGAGTCACCAACCAAGAAACCTATGCCAGGAGAGGGAGTCCAGCCCTGACACTGCCTAGAAGGCCAGGCCTAGGATAGAACCAAACACGACTGAGGAAAGAAAAAAAAAAAAAGCCAATGAAATGATGATCTGCTATAATCATAGATTGGTGCCTAGCCCAACTGTCATCAGAGAGGCTTTATCCAGCAACTGATACAGACACCCAGAGCCAAATATTAGGTGGAGTTCAGGGAATCCTGCTGAAGAGGGGAATAATTGTAGGAGCCAGAAGAATAAAGGACACCATTAAACAAAAAAACAAAAACAACAACAACAAAAAAAAAAAAAACACAAAATCAAATAACCTGGGCTCATAGAGGCCCAAAGAGACAACCAGGGAGCCTGCGTGGGATGGGCCTGGGCCCTCTGCATGTGTGTTACCGCTGGGTAGCGTGGTCTTCTTGTGGGGCTCCTCTAACAGTGGGAGCAGAGACTGTCTCTGACTTTTTTGCCTGCTTTTGGGACTCTTCCCCTGATTCCGGGTTGCATCATCCAGTCCAGCCTTAATATGAGGGTAGGTTCCTAGACTCAGGGAAACTTGATGTGCCATGTGTGACTGATACCCATGGACACCTGCCCTGTTCTAAAGACAAAAGGAAGAGGAGTGGATGGGGAGGCGCCTGGAAGGAGAGGAGAGAGGGGACTGCAGTCGGGATGTAAAAAAAAAATAGAAAGGAGAGAGAGAGAGAGAAATGGTATCTTTCAATGACCATTTCTACTACTCAGTCTGTCATTTATACATCTATTTATAGTTATAGGTCTACTTTAGTGATTGGACTTTCTTGCGATTATGGGTCAATACTTTTCTGATTCTTGTATGCTTGGTAACTTGTAATTGTGACCAAATATTATGACTTTTTCATATTTTGGGTGCTAGATATCTCTCTAAATACTCTTGAGCCTCGTGATCTGGAGTGCTTGGAAATAACTAATTGCTACTGAAGCTTACTTTAAAGTTCTGTTCGGCAATATACTTCAGTATCCTTTTAAGTACTCTAGGATGCCTCACTTTATACATTTAAAATGTTCCACTTACTATGAAAGACTAATGCAGCTAGCAGAAACACGTAATAGCTCATCATCTGTATGGGTTATGGAGACATTTTACTTCATCAACACTTTCCATTTGTCTTTCTAAATTTTATTCTTTCTTATGAATAATAGTTCCAGCACTTGTCAAAGAATTTAACTATCTGAAAAATGCATGGAAAACAAGTTTCATGTCAAATGATCCATTTCTGGGAAAGTTATAATGCATTTCAGCACAATAAAGCCTCTAAAAAATACTTTAGAAAAAGTCTTCCAACTTTTTCAACTCTAAAGTAACTTAATTTTGCATGTAAAAAGAAATTGTATCTCACACCCTTGAGAGACACCAGTATCTTTTTCATTTCAAGTGCTTTCAATTGGTTTCTAAATTAATGTCATCTTTACATTAAAGTGTGGAATTAAGGTTTGCTTCTATTTTCTTTGTAATTCTCTGCATTAAATGGTTATGATAGACAAATTTGTGACAGGTGAAAAGAAGCTATTTTTATTTTATCAGAGTAAAAAGAACAGAAGTTTGGAATATGTAACGGATAACCTAAAGTAAATTATTCTATCTCTTTGAGTATTACTGACTGAGAAAAATAACATCTTCCGTATGAGTACTGTGCTGGCTAGTTTTGTTATTGTTGCTTGGGTTTTTTCAAGACAGGGTTTCTCTGCGTAGCCTTGGCTGTCCTGGACTTGCTTTGTAGACCAGGCTGGTCTGAAACCTGCCTCTCAGAGTGCTGGGATTTCAGCCCACGCCCAGCTTGTGCTAGCTAGTTTTATGTCAATTTGACACAGCTAGAGTTATTTTGGAAGAAACCTCAAATTGACAAAATGGCACCACCAGAATGGACTGCAGGCACGCCTGTGGTACATTTGCTAGATTGATGACTGATGTGAAAGGGCCCAGATCACTATGTACAGTGCCACCCCTGGGTTGGGGGTCCTGGATTCTATAAGAAAGCAGGCTGAGCAAGCCATGATGAGCAAGCCAGTAAGCAGCATGCCTCCATGGCCTCTGCATTGGCTTCTGCCTCCAGGTTCCCTCCTGTTTTAGTTCTTGTCCTGACCTCCTTTGGTGGTGGACTAACAGATGTGGAAGCACTAGCAAATAAATGCTTTCCTCCAAATTGCTTTTGGTCATGATGTTTCACCCTAGCAATAGAAACCCAAACTAAGACAAGTACTTTCCTCATTTTCTTTTATATAATTTGCCTGTTTTTATAAATATTATGTACTTATATGATATATCCTTAGCTAGACTAACTTGTGCTTTACTTAACAAATTCTATGTATGTGTATATGTACAGATGCTCCTGGACTTACAGTGGGATTATGTTCCAGTACGCCCACTGTACCAGCATGTCAAAATGTGTCTACAATCTACAACCTATTATAGCTTAGCAACATAATGCTGTAGAGTATCAGCTAGATAAACTCAAACACATAGCTGACTGGGAATTTCAGCTTACTGCCCAGCAACATGAAAAATTATCTAACCAAGTACACAATTCAAAATTCAAACTAAAAAAAAAAAAAAAATTCAAACTAAAGTTTCTATTGAACTCACCCAATAGAAACGTTGAAAACCCATTAGAAGGTCTAAACTATTGTAAGTTAAACTCTGTGAATATGTTTATAATTATATGTACACATTCTAATAGAACTAAAATAATTTATCATGTGTACTATTACAGGTTTTGAGGCTGGGAATGTAGTTCAATAAGGGAGTGCTTGCCTACTGTGTGCAAGACTCTGAATTTGATTCCTACAACCAGAAAAGAAATTTTAAATAAAGATCTGATCTTGCTATATAAAATCAAGAAGGCAAAAACAAAAACAAAAACAAAAACAAAAACAAAAACAAAAAAACAGAAATATTCAGAGCAGTGGTTCTCAGCCTTCCTATTGCTGCAACCCTTTAATACAGTTCCTTGTGTTGTGATGACTCCAACCATAAAATTATTTCCATTGCTACTTTATAATTGTAATTTTGCTACTGTTATTAATCATAATGTAAATATCTATGATTTCTAACGGTCTTATGCAAACTCTGTGAGGGGGTCGTTCCCCTCTTCCAAAGGGGTCACAACCCCCAAGTTGAAAACCACTGGTTTACAGTGTTAGAGTATATTTAGGTTTGTCTACTTTTGGTTTTTGCTAGCCGCATCTTTATGAAAATAATCTAAACCTATGTTCTTATAATCTAATGACTTAGTTCCTCCTGAAAAGAGAAACCCTACTTGAGATGGTTATAATTTCATCTGTAACCTAAAACACAGTACTCTCAAGGCAGTGAAATGTTTCAGCTTGCCACCAAGCAAGCCTGATAATCTGAGTGTGATCTCAGGACTCACATAGTGGAGCTCCTATAAGGATTTCTGACCTTCACATATATACCATGGTATAGTCTCACACACACTCTCTCTCTCTCTCTCTCTCTCTCTCTCTCTCACTCTCTCTCTCTCTCTCTCTCACACACACACACACACACACACACACACACACACACGGGTGGGGGAGGGAAGGGAGGGAGAATAAAGAAATTTTTAAAAGAATAATCCAATGAAATTTAGCATTCTCAGGAAAAGTCAGTTAAAGACTACATAGTTTTAGGGGCTATAAGATGTTTTAAAACATGTCTTCAAGCTTCCTCACAAATTGCAAACCATAACATTTCTAGATAGTTTTTGTCAATAATAGTCCAAAGAACCTAATTTTCATTCTTTTCATGAGCAGAGTAAGAGCAATAGTAATTACATTTGACTAATAATATATAAGGAAAACACAGGACTTATTAATTACATATTCATTATATAATTTTATGACAGAAAACAAACATGAAATCTAGAGAGATGGCTCAATGATTAAGAGCACTTACTACCCTTCCAGAGGACCCATTTCAGCTCCAGTATGCACATCTTATAACTCTGCTCCAGGAAAGCAATGCCGCTTCCTTTGAAGGCATTAGCACTCACTTACATATACCCATACACAGACACACATATGCTCATAACTAAAAGTAATAATAATTGGGACAAGAAAAAATACTGATTGAAAGAACCTCCTTATGGAAATGGGCCTCCTTCAAAATGGGTAAGCACGGATGCAGGCAGAGTCAACTGCCAAACTCTGCCAAGATGGGGTAAGCAAGTCCTCAATAGTTCCTGCCTCACAAATATGTCTGTCAGATATGTTGGGCCAGAAGGCTGAAGTTGATACTCCAACATTATAGAGTTTGGGGTGACTGTTCAGGCAGCAAACTGTCTCTGTCATTTTCTCATTTGGGAAGCTGCTATACTGCACTCCCTGTATACTCAGGTAATAAACTCTATTCCTTCTCAAGTCTCTGATGAGGTTGAAGACCAGATAGTTTAGTTTTACAATTAAGCTTACTTGTTTAGGGATTAAGATATTTTTAGGTCTGGATAGATGTTTTAAGTTGCTAATGATGAGATATGATAGATATTGATTTACAATCAGAATTTTAGACTCACAAAGATAGGAAAGATGTTTTTTTTTAAGGCTGCCAAATACAAATAGCCAAAACCCTATGAATGTAACATATATATAATTCCTGATTGTTTCATGGTTCTTCTCACTGTAGGTAGTTTATTATATGTAAGTGTAATAATATAAATACATATGTAAAAAATATTTAATAAAGAAAAAAAAGCACTTGCTGATCTTCCAAAAGACTGGGGTTCAATTCCCACCACCTACAGGGTGGCTTAGAACTGTTTGTAGCTCCACTCCCAGCAAATCCAGCGTCCTCTTATGGGCAACAAGAAGACACATGGACAGGCATGGTGGCGCAGGCCTTTACTCCCAGCACTTGGCAGGACAGCCAAGATAACACAGAGAAACTCTGTCTCAAAAAGAGAAAGACAGACAGACAGACAGACACACACACACACACACACACACACACACACACACACACGGTGCATGGACATGCATGCAGGTAAACACTCATACAAATTAACTATAATGATCATGATGATGACAATGACAAATACCAAATCTGAATTCTAAAAACAAAGACAGGAGGAAAAAAGTGGCTCAAGGAAAGATAAGGAAAAGAGAAGGTTAAAAAAAAAAAGAAAAAGAAAGAGAAAACTATTCAGTTTGTTAAAGCATAAATGTATATGAGCGTCAGGCATACAGGAGCACACTTTTAATCCCAGCATTTGGGAATCAGAATTACATGGATCTCCTTGAGTTCAAGGCTAGCCTAGTCAACATAGTGAGTTCCAGGCCTGACAGGGATACACAGAGAGACTCTGTTTCAAAAAAGGAAAGGTATATTGACAAAAAAGTAAGAAAAAAGAGAAGTAGACTAGCAATTTCTAAATTATGAGACAACTCGGACATACTCAAGGGATGCATAATGCAGAAAAGTTGGAGTATATTCAGTAAAAAAAGAGACTGTGACTATCAGTGCTTCTGTGACTACAAAAGATGCCTCAGAGAGAGGCAGACAGAAGAGCTGCGGCTGCGCTGACCACGTCACTGCCTGGTGAGCACAACAGGCAGTGTGGCCCACCAGGGTAATTTACTGCAGGGTCCCCCTCTTTCCAACAGCAGGGTTTTTCCTTCCAGTTGTTACCCTTTATCTCAGACAACTGTACCACATCTCCTCTAGGGAGGAGAGTTTTCATGTCTACACGTTATTAGGCATGTGCTTCTTACACTGACTGGAGTTTGAAAACAAGAAGAGTGAGAAAGCCTTGACCACCATGTGGCCACCTTATGTACATACTCTCAGGTAAACCACCGTGTTTAAAAGGGGTTAGTGAATTATACCAGTGTGGATTTTACCCAGTTTAGTGTGTTGCTGTTCATTTTCAAATCATTAGTCTAACTGTACATTCCACCGGCACTATATAGTAAGAAAAAGAAATATATCCACCATTTGTAAAAATAAGTGGACATGACTACCCTGATGAAATCTATTCCTGTTTGTAAATGTTAACACTGCCGCAGTGCTGGTGCCAAAAAGCAATTTCATAATAGAAAATTCTAGTCAGCTTGGTTTGTTTCTTAAATAACAGTTCTTAGGAGTTTTCTTTTCCCAGCACTCAGAGAGGCAGAGGCAGGCAGATCAAGGCCAACCTGGTCTACAAAGTGAGTCCAGGTCAGTCAAGGCTACCAACCCCGTCTAAAAGGAAAAGAAAGAGAGAAAGAAAGAAAGAAAGAAAGAAAGAAAGAAAGAAAGAAAGAAAGAGGTAAATATGGTAATACCCTTAACTCCAGGATTTAGGAGATGGAGGCAAGATCAGGAGTATATGGCCAGCCTAAGCAAATTGGGGTGAGGGCAGACTGTCAGTACCAAGAGATATCCATCTTTCAAAATAAACATAATCCATATGCTTAGGTATGTTTCCTTTTTTAAAAGGGGGGAGGGGTCTCTAGATACAAAGAGAGGTCAAGCTTGATGTAGTGGCTCACATCTGCAACCCAGCACTCAAGAGGATAAGATGGGAGGAATGGCGCAAAGTGAATGCTAGTTTTAGATACAAAGGAAGTTCCAGGCCAGAATGAATAAATAGTGTGAAATCATACTACAATAATAAGAAAGAAGCAAGTGTGGGGGCTTACTTGGCTCAGCATCAGAGCATTTGCCTGGCCCTGGTTTTGGTCTCCAGCAGGGGAGATGATGGAGAACAATGTGAAAAGTTTACAGATTTGGGTGACAAGGTATATAGGTCAGTTGGTAGAATATTTGCCTAGTGTGCATAAAGTACTAAGTTCAAACCCCAACAACACACAAACCAGATGTAGCAGGGCATGCCTGTAATCTGAGCACTAGAGAGGTAAAGGCAGAAGGATCAGAAGTAATTCTTTGCTTTATAACAAGCTTGAGGCAAGCTTGTGCTAAAGCAAATCCAGAGGGGAGGGGACGGAGGTTATCATAAAATTAATTTGTCTATTGTTTTCAAAAATAATCACTATGAAGGTATCTTAAAGATGCTAATAGAGGCGAGTGTGGCAATGTGTTCCTTTAGTTGTAGTACCTTTGAGGCAGAGGCACGAGCACCTCTATAATGAGTTCAAGGTGAACATAGAGAGTTCAAGGCCAGAAGGCTGTATGTATGGTGAGACTATGTCTCTACTTGTGTCTCTACTCTGTGTGTGTGTGTGTGTGTGTGTGTGTGTGTGTGTGTTTCTCTCGCTCTCTCTCAATCTCTATCTCTCTCTTACACACACACAGATACACACAAACACACCTAAAAGAGTACTAAACAAACAATGGCATGAGTATTCAAATACTAGAAATGGAGGAATTTCTCTAGACTTACCACAGACTGAGTAAACCATCTGCCAAACCAATTCTGCTTCAGTGCTTACCAAATTCACATACTGATGACGAACTGGTTTCTCTGGTATGCTAATACCAGGAAGAAGGCATCATAAATAATGATTATAAATATTATGTTCAACATAAAAACACCCACTCCTTTGTAAGTTAATATTCTGGCTAATAAGTAATCCAGCACTAGGGAGGTAGGTATAGGAGGATAAGGAGCTCAAAGTCAGTAGTTCAAGGCCAGAGGATCAAGTGTTCAAGGCTAGTACATAAGCAGTTCAAGGCCACTCCGAGTTACATGAGACCCTACACACGCATACATACAATTCTGGTTAATAACTTCATCTCAGGGCTGGAGATTGATCTCAGGGCTAGAGAGATGACTGAGTAATTAAGAGCAGTTCAGTTTTAAGCACCCTCATGATGGCTGACAAGCATCTGTAACTCCAGTTCCACGAGATCTGATACCTTCTTCTGGCTTCCATGGGTGCCAGTCACACACGTAGTACAGATAATGCATGCAGGCAAAAAATGCATACACATAAAATAAAAATAAATCACTTTTTAAAAAATTAGCCTCATATGAAGCTGTTATTCTGAGCCATTTTTACAGAACATTATCACTGAACAATAACAAAAAAATTAAATACTGCCAGATATGGTGGTACACACCTGTAATCCCAGCACTCAGGAAGACAGAGGCAGGCAGAGTTCTCTGTGAGTTTGAGGCCAGCCTGGTCTACAAAGCAAGTCCAGGACAGTCAAGTCTACACAGAGACCTTGTCTTGGAAAAAAGAAATTAAATACTTATGTCTACAAAGCAAAGGATCAGTCTATGAATTTCTGATGAGAAAGCCAACATTACTCATTGTTTGAAGCACATTTTCACAGAAATATCAAAACCAAATATTAACACTTATGATTGAATCCTAGAGATATCAAGTTAGAACTTTCTATTCATTTTCAAATACATCAAAGAGGAAATGTTGCTTATGATACCACAGGTATATAGGTTCACAAAACTATACAAAGCAGTCAAGTGCATTTTTTTCACATAAGCAACCTTCCCCTCTAAACAAAAATATATGACTGGAATCAATGTTTCGCTCGAAATGCCCACCATAAGCCTTAATGTCTTCATGCCCAATCCACTTGCAAACTGTTTCTCCAAAACTACTAGACTTTTTGCATCAAACAAAATAATCTGAGAGGGTTACTTTACATTTAACCTCACTTCATTTGACAAGTGACAAGAAAAAGAAGAGGGTGGGGGGAGGAAGAGCAGGAGCAGGAGGAAGTAAAAAGAAAAGGGAC
>OU015754.1:47090958-47129127 GCA_907169655.1 Acomys percivali | reverse complement strand
TGGGGGGAGGAAGAGCAGGAGCAGGAGGAAGTAAAAAGAAAAGGGACTCAGATTTTTTAAGACTGAAAGTCCTTCATCCATTGACGATCCCTATTCTGAAAATCCAGTATGTCCCAAATCGCTTGAGCATCAGACACGCAAACTGTTCTACATTTTGGAACATCAGATTGTAGACTTCTGAATTAGAAATACTCCATCAGGAAAGTTTTTCTTTCCTGAACTAGTTATTTCAACCATCTTAGGTAAGTGGTTCAAAACACGTGTATAAAGATCAAGACAAGTCCTTCTCTTTTTCTCGAGTGGGTGTCTGTAACAATTTCTTTCTACTAAATTATATCTTACCTTATTATTTGCTTCATAAAGTTACCTAGCTTTTTATTTGCTCGTTCCTGATCCCTCCTAAATGAGTTAAAAGACACAGATGGATTATTATACTTACTATAATTCCATTGTTGCACGACTTTTCTCTTTGGTCATGGCCCTATTCATGCCAATAGGGCACTGACAGCATCCACCCAAGTCTCAGCTGACGAACCAATGAGTTTATTGGGGCGATTACAGCAGCATGAATGACTCTCAGGCAGGTGCATCACCAAAAAGCTTCATCTCATATGACTCACAAAAGCTGCTCACTGGATGATTAGACGGAAAAGTCACACCATCTATGTAACTTGTACGCAGCTCCACAGGTAACTCATGTCCTTGTAAGTAACCCCAATAGACTCGCCGGTTCACCAAGCTAGACATAAGCTGACTCATTTCCTTGACCTACTTACTGTCAGTTCCTTATCTACATTGAATTTTTTCACAGCTCCCTAGGAAACGTCGTGAAACACAACTGTCCCCAAATAAGGACAGATCAAAACCAAAGATGAGTTTAACATATCACCTACTATATGATCTAAGACATGAGACCACAGCATCTGAGAGTGGAGTCATGAGGACAATCCAAATGTAGCCATGCTTCCCTGTGTTGCATGTGTGTGTGCCATCTTGCTATGGCAGCAGCTGGACTGGCCTTGCTATAGATAAGAAAACATTCAGTGTGACTCCCAGGGTGGCCATCGTCTATATGGTACTGAGTATAATACTTGATTAATGGAGCCCACAGTGTGGATGAAGGACTAACAGGTGCGTTGTAGTCCCTGAAAGTAGCACTTGTGGAATAAGTAAGCAAGTTATAGCAGCAGTTTCATGGCCTCTACTATGGGTGATAAAATAAGCAAATGAGGTATGGCTTAACCAATGATCGTGGTATATAAGGAAAATGAGATCTTGTCATATACTGTACCAACTTAGCTCAGATACTTTATTTTATTAGACTTAGTTATTATTTTTATGTGTGAGTGTTTTGCCTACATACATGTATATGTACCATTTGCATGTCTGGTGCCCAGAGGTTAGAAGAGATTATCGGATCCCCTGGAACTGGATTTACAAGGGTTATGAACCACCGTGTGGGTGCTACAATTCAAACCCCAATCCTCTGCTGAGTCATCTCTCCAGCCCCAAGAGACCTTCTCTTTTTTTTTTTTTTTTTTTTTTTAGTTTTGGTTTTGGTTTTTTGAGACAGGGTTTCTCTGTAGCCTTGTTTGATCTGGACTCTCTTTGTAGATCAGGCTGGCCTTGAACTCACAGAAATCTGCCTACCTCTGCCTCCCAAGTGCTGGGATTAAAGGTGTGCACCCCCACACCCAGCCAAGAGGACATTTTTAATATTCCTTTCCTGAGCATTTTCAGGTTAGGAAAGGCCACTAGAAAGGTTTGTACAAACTTTGGAAGGCTGTGAAGAAATAGCTAACATTACTGCTCTCCAAAGGGGCTGGGATGACACTCAATTGGTAGACTGCTTGTTTAGCATATGTAAGGCCCTGAGCCCCTCCCTAGCATAGCATGAAGCACACATGGTAGTACATGTGTGATCCTAGCACTTAGGACACAGAAGCAAGATGGCGACCAAGTTGAGGTCAGCCTACATGAGCTATCAGCAGGATCATGTTCCCAAAAAGAAATAAGTCTCTATATAGGACTAAGCACTAATACAGCTCACAAACAGACTGATCCACTCTTACCTAATTGGAATGCAGCACCAGATAGGTCTAAAAACTGCTCCAGATTCATAGCAACCATCCCATAAACAAAGATGCAAATTTCCTAAAGAGAATATCAGTAACTTAAGTAATACTTAAAATAATATCAAATCATGATTGGCAGGTTTATATCAACAGTATAAACCTTGCTTCTCATTTTTCAGCTCTATTATAATCTTATGGGACCATCATTGTATTTGCAGTTAGTTCTTGACCAAAACACCATTATGTGATCCATTACTATACTAATAGACAAATTTTATGCTGGAGAGTTATAAATTCTTCCCTTTCTTCCAAAGGGGGGAAAAATACTTGAACAATGAGTTTATATTAATTTAAAAAATTAGGTTGGTAAAATTGTACTAATAATCCTCATATACAGGAAATGTTTTGTTAAATTTTATAAACTACTGACTACATTTTCTAGAAAGAAGCTGGGCGTGGTGGCACATGACTTTAATCCCAGCACTCGAGGCAGAGGCAGGTGGATCACTGTGAGTTCAAGGCCAGCCTGGTCTATAAAGTGAGTCTAGGACAGCCAAGGCTACACAGAGAAACCCTGTCTCGAAAGACAAAAAACAACAAGAAAAGAAAACAAAAAAACAAAAGAACAAAAACCATTTTCTAGCAAGAGCTTACATTCTCATTTCTATCCACAAGAGGGAGCAAGCACTTAACAGATCTTGGGAATTTCATTATACACTTGTTTCACACAAGACTTTCAAAAAGCAGTAACAATAAAAACTACCAAAACATAAGAATGTCTACCATCAATGTGCCAGGCACATTGATAGGGTCTAAAATTATAGTTGGTAAAATAAAAGCTACTGCCCTCAGCTTTCACAGTACTTTTAATTTACTGATTCCATAAATGAATGCCAACATACTTCCTTTTTTCATACCACTGTAGATTATAATTTCTAAGTATTTAGTCTAAACAGAAACTAAAAACATGGTATAAAGACTAAGTAAATTATCATAATCTAACTTATAAACTAAAACTTTACAGGTGAGTGTGGTGGCATACACCTTTACTAGCACTTAAAAGGCTGAAACAAAACAATCAGGTGTTCAAAACCAGCAGTGGCAACATAATAAACTCAAAAGTCATCTTAAGCTATACAGTGAGATCATGTATTCAAAAATAGCCCCCAAACTATGCTAATATGCTAAGTAATTTATCATATAAAGAATCGAAGCAGGATGTAGATACCAGTGTTTTATTTATTCAAACCTCTAACTCCAATGATCTAGGCCACCTGCCTCTTTGTTTTATTATTATTTCGCTTAAACACAAGGTTGGTAAATTAACATTTACCTATGAGAACCCGAGACTATAGTTATTAACAGAATTTCCTGCATTTTAGGAAAGAGACATCTTTAAAATACATAAGCAAGTAGTAAAATCATAAATGCTAATAATGAAAATTCTCAGCCTATGAATGACACGAAAACAGCTCTTTGGCCGGGATGTGGTGGGGCACACCTTTTATCCCAGCACTCAGGAGGCAGAGGCAGGTGGATTGCTGCGAGTTTGAGGCCAGCTGGGTCTACAAAGTGAGTCCAGGACAGCCAAGGCTAACACAGAGAGACCCTGTCTCAAAAAAACAAAAACAAAACAATAAGAAATTTCTTTTATGTTTTATGATCAGTAAGTATTTTATATACCTTTACACACAAAGTTGTATAAAAATATCTCAAGTTAGCAAGGTATGGTGGTGCATGACTTTAATACTAGCACTAGGTAGGCAGAGGCAGGCTAGATCTCTGAGCTCGAGGCCAGGCTGATCTACAGAGTGAGTTTCAGAACACTCAAGGGCACGCAGAGAAACCCTGTTTCTAAAAACCAAAATATATCTCAAGTGAAAAGGAGTTGCAAGCAGAAAAAGTTTACAAAGTCCTAATCTAAAGGCTGCAAGATCTTTTTTATGTTTTCTTCAACATTCAAAGGCACAAAAATCCACGTTTATAGGGCTGGTTTACATAAACGTATAGCCCCAAGGACACAGACAGCACACTTGGAAACAAACAGTTCTTTATAACTGTCCTTCCAAGTAGGATACACAGCAACCTAATAAGAACTGTCAGCCTGTGTCCCAACACAGGACCTTCAGTTCAAGTAACTGAGCCTAATCCTTGTTTTTTAAAGGACTGGATAAAAACAATCAGTCCAACCCATATAATTTGTCCAGACTAAAAGTTAAGTAGGCGGTTACTACTTCATGGTATGGGCCCTGCACTCTATAAAAAGGCAAAAGGTAGTCAAGCAGCAGTATTGACTGCTCTCTTCTTCCTGAAGAAGGACACAATGTGAGCAGCTGCTTCAAATTCCTACAGCCTCGGCTTTCCTGCCGGGATGGACTGGACCCTAGAACTGTGACCAACAGGAACCCTTGCTTAAGTTACTTCTGTCGAGGTATTCTATCATGGCAACAGAAAAAGTAACTAAGACACCAACATTATGACTTCCACTACCACATAAGTCATCACCGGACAATCAGTGGACTAAAAAAAGAGGGGGTCCTTATTCATATTTGGTGATCTAGAACCATGGTGGGTTGTTTGTTTTTGCATGAGGGACTACAGTGTTTGGGGGTACTTGTTTGGGGGCTTGGGGATGTCTCGTTGGTTGGTTGGTTTGGTTTTTTGGAGTCCAAGTCTACAATGTAGCACTGCAGGCCTCGAACTCAGGACGTGCCTGCCTCTGTCTCCCAAGTACTGGGGAATACAGGCATGTGATACCACTGCTGGCTTTGTGGTAGTTTGATTGAGATATGTTCCTAAAGGCGCAGGCCTTTGAACCCTTGGTCCTCAGGTAGTAGTGTTGCTTGTGAGGTACAGCTTTATTGAGAAGCATGTCATTCCAGATGGTCCTACTTCCAGTTTGCTCTCTCTGCTTTGAGTTTGCAGTTTAAAATACGATCTCTCAGCTTCCTGCTCCTGCTGCCATGCCTGCCATTTGCTGCCATGTTCCCTACCATAATGGACTCTTACCCCTCTAGAACCATAAGCCAAAATTAACTTCCAATAAGTTGCCTTTAGTCATGGTGTTGTATCACAGCAACAGAGAAGTAACTTATACCATAATCAACCCAAAAAGAATCCAGGTAAGCGAACAAGATGAAGGCTGAATTCCATGAGGAACTTTCTGGTCTAACCACCATATCAACTGTGTACACCAGCCATGCAGGCCTTTCATTCCTACTATGAAACAAGCATCATGTCCGAAAACATTCGAGTAGAATCCCAATTTTTCAAAATAGAATATTAACCTATCTTTCTGCCCTGATTATTGCCTAGTAAGTGACAGAAATGCAATGAACTCTTTTGGGAACAGATAATTTCAATAACCAGTATCAGATCATGAACCAGGAAAAGGTGATGAAAGGTACAAAATCTCAAATCTTTGAGTAAGTTTTTTAAAAGGTTGTCGCAACATTCTGTGTTCATCCACTCACCAGATTCTGGGGATTAAAAAACATTGATGGTCCATCTGTATCTTGACTACTGTCTCACTAGAAAACAACTTTTGTGGTAAGCAAGAAATCACTATCAGACTGAAAGTAAACCAGAAAAATCAAAAGTGTAACATAGATTAAAGTCTAGGCTAGAGACACAGTGGTTGGACCAGCATTGGTTGAATATAACAACCAGAAACGAGGCATCACTGACAGCTCTGACAATCTTTGCATCCATTTTATGATGGGTTCAATGATAAATATAACTAACAGTGGAGACTATGGTGCAATCAGAAGCTTGATTCTGGTGGGCTTCACTAGAAAACGAGCCTTTACTATGGACATGTGTATGAATAATATAGATGACTTAGTCAACAGCTATAATTTGTTTCAACTGTTCCCAGGTTTATAAAATTCAAATTAAAAAAATCCCACTATCTTTAATCTGCCAGTCTATAGTTTTCCAAGCAGCCAACAGGAAGTTAGACCATTAGCAGTAGGCAAGGCTTACCAAAACTGTAACAAGTTTTGTCAAGGAAAACACAGCCAGAGCTACAAGCACAGCCTTGAGTTCTGCCCAATTGAAGAGCATTCACATATGTTATCGGGCTACGTAGCTGATACAAAGCTGGTCAACAGATCCAGAAGCTAAGAGGCACTGGTAGCTTCCAGCCCGCCTGAACCATCAGTTCCAGGCCCAAGCTTTGTTTTTGGTTGGTTGGCTTTGTTTTGTTTTGTTTTGTTTTGTTTTGTTTTATTTTGTTTTGTTTTGTTTTGAGACAGGGTTTCTCTGTGTAGCCTCGGCTGTTCTGGACTCACTTTGTAGACCAGGCTGGCCTCGAACTCACAGAGATCCTGAGTGCTGGCATTACAGGCCCAGCTCAGGCTCAGGTTTAAGGTAAGACTTGTGAATTGAAGACCCACTGAACCAGTGACTTTGCTTTAAGCCAGGCAAGTCCAACTTGCAGCCCACAGGATGCATGTGACCCAGAATAGGTATGAATAAGGCCCAGCATATTTGCAGATCACAATATTATTTCAGTGTCAAAGAATTCCTCCAAAGGAATTCTGAAACATAAAACCGTTTTTAGTCCATCTCTCGGGCAAACTAAAGTTCTACCAAATTTGGCCTTTGCCCAATGACATTTTAAATTTGTTTCCTTTCACATTCAAGTGTAGGCACACACACACACATCTAGAACTAGTGCATCTATTTCACTAGTATATATTTACTTTTATCTTTAATAATCAAATTATATGCATACAAAATGTTTTGATAAATTTCTTTATGTTTTATGATCACTAAATTTTGGTGGTTTTTTTGTTTTTGTTTTTTTGAGACAGGGTTTCTCTGTGTAGCCTTGACTGTCCTGGATTCACTTTGTAGACCACACTGGCCTCAAACTCACATCGATCCGCCTGCCTCTGCCTCCCAAGTGCTAGGATTAAAGGCGTGCACCACCATGCCCGGCAGTAAATATTTATTTTTATGTCTATTTTATATACATCTGCACAGAGGCACGCCCAAAGCAATAGCCTCTAAGACCAGCACCACATACAAAAAAGTTATATGATTTATAATCAAGAGTAACTGACACAGCAATTCCATAATTCAAGTTTTATCTTGATAAAACCTTGATATTTTGCCATAGTCTCTTACTGATCCCCTCTACAAAAGCTAAGCCAGAAACAACAAGATAGTCCAACAAGATGGGATACAGAGCTTTGCCACCAACCCTAACTGAGTCAGTCCCCAGGATCTACATAGTGGAAGGAGAGAATTGTCCTCTGACGTTCATTTGAATGGCTGCTGCATGTGAAGCTCATACACATTCACACATAAATAATAAATAAATGAGTGAATAAAAGGGGGGCTGGAGAGATAGCTCAGAGGTTAAGAGCACTGACTGCTCTTCCAAAGGTCCTGAGTTCAATTCCCAGCAACCACATGGTAGCTCACAACCATCTATAATGAGATCCAGTGCCCTCTTCTGTCATGCAGGCATACATGGAGGCAGAATGTTGTATACATAATTTTTTTTAAAAAGTAAGTGACTAAGTGAATAAAATGAAAAAAAAAGGCTAAACCAAAGGTGAGTTATTTTCTACTTCTATATATGAGTTACTGTGAAGTACAACCTTCAATTTAATATTTAAATATGGTCAACTTTTACCTTTCAAATTTTTGTTTAAAATACATCACGAAGCTGGGTGGTGGTGGCACAAGCCTTTAATCCCAGAACTCGGGAGGCAGAAGCAGGAGGATCAATGTGCGTTTGAAGCCACTGGTCTACAAAGTGAGTCCAGAACAGGCAAGGCTACAACAGAGAAACCCTGTCTCGAAAAACCAAAAATAAAATAAAATAAAATATGTCAATGAATAGTTAGTGATCTGTGAAAAAATATATACCAAAATATGGAGCTTGGACTGTAGAACTGTCTCACCAGTTTAGGGCACTTATTGTTCATGCAGAGAACCCAGTTCAATTCCTATTACCTATACGGTAGCTCACAGACATCTGTAATTCCAGTTACAGGAGACTGTTTGCCTCCTCTGGCCTCTACACATGGTACACATGCATACATACAGGCAAAACACTCATACATATAAAATAAAATTAATAAATCAAAAATAGTTTTT
This sequence comes from Acomys percivali, assembly GCA_907169655.1. Classification (NCBI taxonomy): domain Eukaryota; kingdom Metazoa; phylum Chordata; class Mammalia; order Rodentia; family Muridae; genus Acomys; species Acomys percivali. The sequence goes on along the minus strand of OU015754.1, from coordinate 47,120,938 downwards.
ATTGAGGCAATAACCTGAGCTCAATTCCCAGGTCTCATGCTTAAAAAAAACAGAAAACAAAAACAAGCACGGTGCCACACACATTAGAGAGAAGACAGGCAAGTTCTTGGTGCTCACTACTTGACTAATTCCAAGCCAGTAAGAAAACTTGCCCCCAAAAGTAAATAAACAAAAGGGTGGCTAGCGCCTGGCACACACACATGCAGACACACATACACAGGCCATTTACATTCTACCCTATTTTTTCATAGAGATTTATTCTAGTCAGTATTCACCAAATACTATACACTTACTGGTTTCTGTAGTAACAGACGGCTAGGAACTGGGCAAGAAGTCCCCAAAATAATGGACAGTATGAGGTAAAATGTAAACTGATCGCCAGCCATGTAAAAAGACTAAAAGAATGTGCTGTCCAGTGGCTAGATCTGGGTAGAGGGTTGAAGTTTACTGCACGTATTGTCCTTGGCTGGTGCCATAGTTTGAGCAGAACCCCTGGGCCCAGATCCGCCCATCATAATGTTCTTCTTGTAGGTTCTAGGACCCTCTGGATCCTTCTATTTCCCCATTCTCCCATGCTTCTCTCACCTAGAGCCCCAATAGGATGTCCTCCCCTCTGTCCCACTTTCCTGGTAAGTGAAGACTTTCGTGGGACATGCCCCTTGGGCTAGTATGCAGATATAAGTGAGTATATACCATTTGAGTCTTTCTGCTTCTGGGTTAACTCACTCATTATGATCATTTCTAGTTCATTTGTCCACAAATTTCGGGAATTCCTTGTTTTTAATAGCTGAGTAGTATTCCATAGTGTAAATGTACCACAGTTTCTTTATCCATTCTTCTACTGAGGGACATTTATGCGGCTTCCAGGTTCTGGCTATTATGAATAAGGACAGGACATTCTCCACAGTTGAGCAGAGAGTGGGAACTGATTTTCACATGAACTCTGGTGCCCCATATTTGACCATGTCCCGAGGATGGGGAGGCCTGGTGGCACTCAGAGGAAGGATAGCAGGCTACCAAAAAGAGACTTGATACCCTATGAGCAAATACAGGGGAAGGAGGTCCCTCTCAGTCACAGTCATAGGAGAGGGGAGTAAGGGGAAAATGGGAGGGAGGGAAGGAGGAATGAGAGGATACAAGGGAATGGGATAATAATTGAGATGTAATATGAAAAAATTAATAAAATATATTTTAAAAAATAAAGTATGAACATGAGGAAGAACAGGTATTTTAAAAAAAGACTAAAAGAGAGAAACATAGGCAAGATTAAATACAGAATAAATTAGTAGACCACAGTGGGTGTATAGGTTGTGGGTGTTACCTACAAAGGGTGGGGCATGGTTCTTAAAGCATAGATAAATACAAGTGTTCCAAAAGGAAATGAGGATCCCAAACATGGAATGGTGACGTAGCACCAAGTCTCCATGGAAATACACCTTTTTCCTAAGTCATTGAAATGTATCACAAGATCAAAGAAAAAGCATGGGTATAATTTCAAAAGTCTAGGAATATGGTACAAATGAAAATTTGCAGATCTAATCCCAGATTCACTGAATAACTAACTTGTGGTTTAGCAAACCCTCTAAATTATTCAGGTACACAGTAAAGTCTGAGATTCATTGATTTCGATCAGGTTTTATCACTATCAACACTTAAGACCTGATCATTCACTGTGGGGGCATGTCCCATGCTTTACAGATGTTTAACGGTATCTTGCGCCTCTCCACTCTAAATGCCAGCAGAACCCCCAGACATTGCTTAATGTGCTCTTCAGGACAGAAATCACCACTCTTCTACATCAGCAAACTTTCCTGTAAGTCACCTAGGAAATGTTTCAGGGTCTATAGGCCATATTATCAACTCTACTCTTCAACTGAGGCCAGAAGTGGCCAGGGACACATGAACAAAATGAGTGACTGTGTGTACCAAGAGGACTGTGGCTTCAGACCCAGGTGATAATTTGGCCCTCAAGCTGTAATTTGCTGACTCGAACTGTCGCTAAATGTCTTCAACTACTGCTACCAAGTAATTGTCAGACTCCTATCTAACTTGCTCTAGTCTACTGTTACCCTAGATAGAAGTCAAATCTTGCTCAGAGAACAGTAACCAAAATAACAGCTCCAGCTGGTCTATCTAAGCTCACCCTCTGAAAACTGAACTGTATAGAGGAATAACCGTACATTAATACCCAAAAAGCATTAAGACGTTTTACATTTACAATATTTTAGATTGTAAAGCTACTAAAACACAAAGTACTGGTTTTATTGAAAGCAGTAGCAATGATTTTTCTTTTGTAGGGGCTTACTTGTCATATGGGCAAACTTTATAAGAAAATAACTCCAAGAATTAGTCACTTTGTTCATGGGCCCACTGGGCAATGGCAGGAATGGCCGGGGAAATACTGACTGCACACAAAATGGGTCATCATATCTACCTGATTACTGAATTCTCCTGCTGAATTCACCTTTTGATGAGCACTTACATGGGACACAAGTATCTTCACATCCATTACTTAGTCAAAGAAATCTATCCACATCTTCCCCAAATGTCTTTCTCACCAACTTTCCAATCATGCTCTTTCCAAGTCCCTGAGCATCCAGACAATCCACTAGCTGTAGACCATCAATTAGTGAACAATCACACATCTGATCATTTCTCCTTCCAAGCAAAATGTACAACCATGTGTACTGCCTGAAGTTCTGCCCAGTGGGATATTTCCCTTTACCAGTGTTTTTTAGGGTTTGTCCCAGAAAGCAGTTTTAATGTTGTAGCTGGTGGTGCTTGCAGAGCATACAGAACCATTAGTAAACCAGGCCCTAACCCTCTCTTCCTCAGTCAACCAATCATAGGACATTCCATGAGGCTATATGTTCATGCTTAAAAGAAGGCTATGTAACAGCAGAAACCATAGATCTTTAAGCAACTTCTTCATATAACTTGTCTGTGGACTCAGGACCTGCTTGGTCCTGATCTCGTATATATCACTTCCATTTGATAATGGATTGGGGCTGTGCATACCCTAATTTATGGCGTGGTCGGTCAGATAATACCTAACTCACGATGAGCAGCTCAGGTCATGGAGTAATTTGGTGGCTTACTGTCAAACATTCAGCACTAAGGCACAATAGCAGGGCAAGAGCTGTGTCTCAAAGGAAGAACTATTTGTTGTCTACAGGTGATTGCATGGGATTGTTCAGTGTCCCCTGGGTCTCCTTTTTGATACTACAGAAGCCCACCAAAGGCTGCAAACAGCATCCCTATCTGCCACTGACACCTCAAATGCCATCAAGTCTGCTGGTCATATGGTCCAAGTGATAGAACAGCCTGCACCACAGCCTGAACCTGCTGAAGAGCCTTCTCTTGTTCCAGGCCCTACACAAAGCTAGCTGCTTTCTGAGTCCCTTGGTATATAGGGGAGAAACGTGCCCAAGTGAAGAATGAGCTGCCTCCAGAATCCACAAATGGCCCACTAAACATTGTGCTTCTTTCTTGGTGATAGGAGAAGCCAGATGCAATAACTTATCCTTTACCTTTGAAGAAATATCTCCACATGTCCCACACCCCCAGAGTCCTTGAAATTTCAGAGGCCCTTGAATTTTGGTTTTATTTATGTCCCATTCTCTGATGCAAATATGTTACCAACAAGTTCAAAGCAGTTGCTACCTCCTGCTCACTTTGTCTAATCAATATGTTATCAATATAATGGAACAGTGTGACATTTTATACAAGAACAGATGATCAGGTCCTTATTATGATACAGAGCTAGAGAGTTAATATATCCTTGAGGTAAAACCATAAAGGTAGTCTATTGGGCCTGCTAGCTGAAAGCAAATAATTGTGGAGCTCTTGTGGACAGATATCGAGAGAGTATCCCAAGTAACAGGAGATGTGTTAAATATACTCAAGTAAAGACACCACATCTGGCACAGCAGCTTCAATCAGAGACATGACTTGATTAAGTTTGAAATAGTCAATTGTCATTCTCCATGATCCACCTATCTTCTGCATAGACCAAACGGCAGAGTTGAAGGGCTAGATAGTGTAGGAACCACCACTCCTGTATTTGTCCTTGGTATGGGTTTCCTTTTTTTTTGCCTGGTAGAGGCAATTCCAATGACTTCCACTTGGCCTTTCCAACTATAATAGCCCTCACTCCATAGGTCAGGGAACCAATATGTGAATTTTGCCAACTTCTAAGTATATCTATTAAAATTATATATTATACATTCTGGGGACCCATTGGATCTTCTGTGATCCAACTGCAGCCAAAACCACTAATTACCCTAACATCCATAAGCCCCTACTTTTTGACTGAAGAGCCACAAATATGCTTTTTGGTGTCTTCAGGAATCAGCATCAATTCAGAACCAGTATCCAATAGACCCCAGAAAGTCTGAATGTTTCCTCTTTCCCAGTATACAGTTGCCCTCAGAAAAAAAGCTGGAAGTCCCTCTTGGGTCAAGACAGAAGTGCTAATAAAACTCTTACGTATTTTTAGCAAGGTCCATTCTCAGGAAGACCTTGTCTTACTTCACTCAAGGGATTCTGGATCTGCAAACTGGCTCAAGTCTGAAAATTGGTTCACAAACCAAAATCTCTATTGCTACAATCCAACGTAACCTTTTTTATGTATATCAAAATTTTTCTTCCTATATAGTTCAAACAAAAACACAATAGGTTTCTTATCTATTTCACTGCTAGAAACAGCATCACTGATTAGCCAGTACCAAAGATCTATATAAGTCATGCCACCACAAAATCACTTTACCTGTAGTGCCCATTACAAGTCAAACCATTATGGGCATTGCCTTGCCTGTGCTGCCCACTACCATAACTACACTCACCTTCATTTGATTAGTCAATGCTGCCACCTGGCCCCTGACACTCTGGACCCCAACTGAAGCCATCACATTTAATTCATGCAACTGGGCAGTAGAGTAACCAAACCTAAAGTCTGGCACAAGAAAAAGTGTGACGACAAAGCTTTTCAAATGCCCTGATGCCCCTTTCACCATTTTACATCTAAAGGGTGTGTCTTCTGTGCCTTCAAAGTGGGGAGGATTAAGTTTTACAATGTAGCCCAGCTACTCTAACATTGCAATTTCCCTGAGCTTTAAAAATCCAGTCATCAACTGAGCATGATGGTGCACTCTGTAATCCAAGCACTCGGGGAGGCAGACAGAGGCAGAGACAGAGTTCAAGGCCAGTCTGAACTCTGAGCCTAGGACAGCCAAGGCTAGACAGGGAAACCCTGTCTCGAAAATCAAAACAAGCCAGGTGTGGTGGCGCACACCTTTAATCCCAGCACTCTGGAGGCAGAGGCAGACAGATTGCTATGAGTTCGAGGCCAGCTTGGTCTACAAAGCGAGTCCAGGACAGCCAAGGCTACACAGAGAAACCCTGTCTCAAAAAACAAGAAAGGAAGGAAGGAAGGAAGGAAGGAAGGAAGGAAGGAAGGAAGGAAGGAAGAAAGAAAGAAAGAAAGAAAGAAAGAAAGAAAGAAAGAAAGAAAGAGGTTCAGGATGCCAAGGCTACACAGAGAAGCCCTGCCTTTAAAAAAAAAAAAATTCAGTCCAGTCAACACTAAGCATGGGATACCAGACATCTCCAGCTCCTTCCCAGCAGGCCATCATATGGCAAATGCTTCAGCCAACCAAACTTTTAATATCCCTTTTTTAACTGTGCAAATTTCTATATTAAACTTAGAATATTCACACAGTGAGCCCAAATAAATAAACTCACCCTGATCCAGTTTTATGTTCCTTCCACTACTATCCCAGACTCTTAAAATCCATTCCCACACATATTTCCCAGACTTCTGCTTGAATGAATTAGCAAACTCATTAAATTCTATTGTGACTACACACTCTGCTGTGCACTCCTACCTCCCCATGGACCTCCCTTTCTCTCTCCCTCTAGGAGCCTGCCTAGTCTTAAGTCTGGCCATAGGTCTACAGCTAACTATTGATGGGTACAGAGGACATCAGTATTGTCTTGCCTGGCATCGTCTTCAGGGAAAGTCAATCAGGGTTCTACAGACAGTAAATAAAAAATTCACTCTGGAATAAATTTCTTAGATAGGGTTTCTATTGCTGTGCTAAAACACCATAATCAAGACCCTTATTTAAAAAAAAAAAAAAAAAAAGAGGCCGGGCATGGTGGTGTACGCCTTTAATCCCAGCACTTGGGAGGCAGAGGCAAGCAGATTGCTGTGAGTTCGAGGCCAGCCTGGTCTACAAAGCAAGTCCAGGACAGCCAAGGCTACACAAAGAAACCTTGTCTCGAAACACCAAAAAAAAAAAGAAATTAAGAAAGAGAAAAAGAAAAAGAAAGAAAGAAAAGAACCCAGGCACAGTCACAATCAAATCAAACAAAATCAATCGTCAAGAGAGTAAAAGGAGGACCCTACAGGAGGATGCTTAAATCTCCTTCAGAAGGGCAAACAGACACTGGATGCTGCTGAAGAGAAGGAACAGGACAGAAATCCCATAGCTGTCCTGCAGAAGCTGAGTCTTACAATCAAACCTTGGGCAGAGCACAGGGAGCCTTATGGACGAGCTGGGGGATAGAGGAACCTGGAGGGGACAGGAGCTCCACAACAAGACCAACAGAATCAGCAAATTTGGGCCCAGGGAGAGCAGAGGAGACTGATGCACCAAACAAGGAACCATGCTTGGACAGAACCTAGGCCCCTGCTCAAATGGAGCCAATAGGCAGCTCAGTCTCCATAGGGGTCCCCAAGTAAAGGGAGCAGGGGCTGTCCCTGCAATAGACTCTGTTGCCTGCTCTTTGATCATATCCCCCAGGTGGGGTGCCTTACCAGGCCACAGAGGAAGAGGATGCAGGAGGTCCTGATGAGACTTGATGGGCTGGGGTCAGTTGATAGGGGAGAAGGACTCCCCTTCTCAGAGGACTAGGGGAGGAACACAGGGGGGAAGATGGAGGGTGGGACCAGGAGATGAGGGAGGGGGCTACGATTGGGATGTAAAGTGAGTAAAATTTTTAAAATAAATTTAAATTTTTTTAAAAAGTGTAAAAGGTGCTTGACATTTAGGATTCATTTGAGAGATTCTGGCCTCTTGTTAATCCATCCAAGTCTGATGGTCTAGAAACCTTATGGGACCTTCATTTTCCTACAGAACTATTTAAGTGGTAATGCTAAGGAGCATCCTAATGAGATCTCAAAGATGCAGCACAACATTTCTAGCTATGCCTCTGAAAAAAGCTCTTTTCCGGAGACTGTTGCAGTTGGTCTAGTGGTATGTATTAAAAACACTAAATACTGACACACACACACCCCCATTACCCTTCCCACCCCCTCTCCCACTCAGTTCCCTCCCTCCATCTACTTCAGATGTCTGTTCTATTTCCTCTTCTGAGTAAGATTCAAGCATCCTCCCTTGGGTCCTCCTTGGCTTCTTGGCGCCTATGGATTATGGATCATGGACAGCATGGTTATCCTGTACTTTATGGCTAATATCCACTTATAAGCGAGTATATAACATGTGTGTCTTTCTGGGTCTGGGTTACTTCATTTAGGATGATCTTTTCTAGTTCCATTCATTTGCTTGAAAATTGCATGATGTCTTTATAATAGTATTCCACTGTATAAATGTACCATATTTGGGGGGAGAAGACCATGAGAGAGGACAGAAAATCCATGGGGAGCTCATCTCTGCAACCCAGGAGTCTGTGGGGGTGACCCTAACTGAGATTCCTAGCAGCAAGGGGGCTAAGGAGCCAGCTGTAGCCTGCTGGGACTTCCAGTAGAGGGAGGGGACACCAACTCACCCATAAAACCTTTGACCCAAAATTTGTCTTACCTGTAAGAAGTGTAGAAATTAAGATGGAGCAGAGATTGAGGGAATGTCAAATCAATGAATAGCCCAACTTGAGACCCACCACATGGGAGAGAGCCAACCCATCATTATTAATGATACTCTGCTATGCTTGCATACAGGAGCCTAGTGTAAGTATCTTCTGAGAGGCTTCATCCAGCAGCTGATGGAAACAGATGCAGAGACCCACAGCCAAACAACAGGCCAAGTTCAGGGAGTTTTGTGGAAAAGTGTGAGGAAGGACTGAGGAAGCCAGAGGCAAAGGACACCACAGGAAAACCTACAGAGTCAACTAACCTAAGCTCATGGGGGCTCACAGAGACTGAACCACCAACCAAAGAGCATGTATGGGCTGGACCTAGGCCCCCTACACATATGTAGCAGGTGTGCACCTTGGTCATCATGTGGGTCCCCTAACAATGAGAGTAGGGGCTGTCTCTGACTCTGTTGCCTGCCTTTGGATCCCTTTCCTCTAGCTGGGCTGCCTTGTCTGGCCTCCGAAGGAGAGGCTATGCTTAGGCCTGCAATGACTTGAGGTGGGTGCCAGGGTGGTTGGTACCCCTGGGAGCCCCCTTCTCTAAGGAGGAGAAGGGGTGGTGAGGAAAGGAGAGCATGAGGGCAGGGCTGGGAGGAGAGGAAGGGCAGAGCTGGGATCAGGCTGTAAAGTCATTAAAAATTTTTTTTTGAATGCTGTATACTGGCCACAAGATCTGGTTGCCACCCAAATGAGTGCATTCTCACATACACTGGCCTTTGTTGTGTAAACCTTGCTCCCCAATTCAACATTGGTTGGTTAATAAAAATAACTGAAGCCTGTAGCTGGACAGAAAAAAAGTAGGTGGAGCTTAGGTTCCCAGCCTTGGGGACAGAGAAGCAGGAGAGGAAGTGGCAAAGAAGGAAGTCCCCACGGGGTAGCATGGTCCATGAGCACATGGCCATGAGGGCTGACCTGATGGAACAGAGCAGCCCAGGCAGGTACAATTATGGCAAGTAACTTGGGGTGTGTAACTAGGAAATAGCAATATAGCTTAGAGGGCTGACATCTGCCCAGCTCTAGTGCTTTAAGGCTTATTATAAATCTAAAAAGTCTTTGTGTCTTTTATTTTAAGAACTAAATGGTCTGAAGTACAGTAGAAACCCCAAATAGATATTTAGAAACAGGAGGTGTCATAGCAACACCCCCCAAAAAATAATTATTGCTACAAGACACCTCTTTTGGATGACAGGAATCCTGACTTATATTTCAGAAAAAGAAACTCAGAGGCCAGTGAGGTGGCTTAGTGGGTAAAGACTCTTACCTCGAAGCCTGACAGCTCAAGTTAGCTCCCTGGGACCCATATGAAAGAAGGGGAGAACCAACCCAGCCATGCTCAGAAAGTAAATATAGACTATGTTCACTCCTTGCTTCTGAGCCACTTGTGGTACTGGGCTAGGAATTTAGAAAAAAGTACCAGTATCCCTCTTCCCTCCTGTCCCTCCCTCCCCTCCCTCCCTTCCTGTATATCTGCATGTGCTTGCTCTGAGATGAAATCTTTGTGTGGCCTGGCAGGTCTGTGTTCAAACAACTGGTCCTTATAAGCTACATGAGGAGCTGGGACTACAGGTAACTGCTACCAGACACCATTTGTCCATTTATTTACATAAAATTTCCCCATTTGGAGAAATTTCTGAAAGGCAAATCTGTTTTCTTCAAAAAACTAAAATGTCTCTGACAAACTGGGTAGAAAACAAATTATTTGACATGTATGTTCCTGGACATATTTTTGTTCCAAACCAACCCATGAAGCTTGGACAAGTCAGTTCCTTTTCATGGAGTCTCTATTTCCACAAAAGTTAAAGACATGGGCTTTTAATAGACAATCTCGGAACCTTTTCTTTTAAACAAGTAGCAACTTTAAAAATTGTCAAAAATAGGGGCCTGTGAGATTGGTCACCAGGTAAAGGTGTTTGCTGCCAAGCTGTGGACCTGAGTTCAAGCCATCCAGTCTAAGTGTGAGGACTGTCTTTTTTTTTTAATTAAATTAAATTAAAATCAAAAACAAAAAGGCAGCACTTGGGAAGTAGAGGCAGATGGATCTCTGTGGGAGCTACAGAGTGAGAACCTGTCTTGGGGTTTAAAAAAAAAACCAACCCTATACTACACTTAGAATATTTCATCTGATTGCACCTCTTTTGTTACAAAAAACATTAGGGGGCCATCTGTTTTTGTTTTTTTAACTCAGGGTATACCCTCTTATGGTTCTAGCCAGAGGGAGCAGCATAAATACTACTCGACTACTACCTTTTTTTTTTTTGGTTTTTCAAGACAGGGTTTCTCTGTGTAGCCTTGGCTGTCCTGGACTCACTTTGTAGACCAGGCTGGCCTCCGCCTCCCAAGTGCTAGGATTACAGGTGTGTACCGCCACGCCCAGCCAGACTATTACTTTAACTGTAACATACTACTATGCAAACTGGAAGTTTTGTTTTGTTTTGTTTTGTTTTGTTTTTTGAAACAGGGTTTCTCTGTGCAGCCCTGGATGTCCTAGAACTCGCTCTGTACACCAGGCTGGCCTCAAACTCAGAGATCTACCTGCCTAAGATTAAAGACATGCACCACCACAGCCTGGCTCAGGATGAACATATTTATAAAACATTGCAAATTCTAAATTCACTAGAGGGAACTAAATTTAAAAGTAACTAACAACTCGGTGTAGTGACCCACATTTACAAACCCGGCACTGTGGAAACTGAGGCAGGAGGACCTTGGGTTTGACTCTAGCTTCAGCTACACGGGGAAACCTTGCAAGGCGCTGGTATTCCTCTATTCTGAGTGGTGACACAAGCCTTTAATCCCAGCACTCAGGAGGCAGAGGCAGGCAGATCTTTGTAAACTCAAGGCCAGCCTGGTCTGCAAAGTTCCAGAATAGCCAAGGCTACACAGAGAAACCCTGTCTTGAAAAACACAAATAAATGAACAAATTTTTTGGTGGTACACTTGATAAGGGAAACAAGATGTCATATCTTCAAAAAGTAAAATTTCATTTTCCGTTTAGGATTATTATGTGACCCAGCAAATTTACTTCTAGGTATAAACCCACATAAACTGAAGAAGTAATTAATTCTAGCAGTATTTTTAGCAGTGTTCACAGCAGCATTACTCATGATAGCCACAAGTTATGAGCATCTTAAGTATGACAGAAGATGAATGAGTAAGCAAAAGATGACATTTCCAAATATGGGGCATTACTTAACTGTTAAAAGGAATAAACTTTTGACATGTGCCAGCCACATCATGGATGAACCTGAAGCTCTTTAACACTAGGTAAAATAAACCACTCACAAAAGAACAAAAGTGAAACACTCCTGAGAATGAGGTACCTAGAACGATACGTTCATAAAGACAGAAAACAGAGTGCTGGCTGCAGGGAGTCAGGAAAAGGGAGAAATGAGGATATCGTATTTAAAGCAACCAGAACTACAGTTTAAAAAAATGTAAAGAGCCGTGGAGATGAAGGGCTGCATTATAAATACTTATTTAAATACTTATTACTGGGCTGGAGAGATGGCTCAGAGGTTAAGAGCACTGACTGCTCTTTCAGGGTCCTGATTCAATTCCCGCCACATGAGCCACATGGTGGCTCACAACCATCTATAATGGGATCTGGTGCCCTCTTCTGGCCTGGTCTACAAAAGTGAGTCCAAGACAGCCAAGCCTACATAGAGAAACCCTGTCTCAGGGGGGAAACAAAAAGGGTTTGCATGCCATGTCTTGTGTTTGTGTGTATATGTGATATGTGCACACATGCATTTTTGTGTGTATGAATGTGGTACTAGTTATCAAACCCAGGGCCTTATGTAAGTTAAGCTAAGCAGGACTCTACCACTGAGCTACATTCCTTTAAGTACAGTCTTTACGATAAGTTTCTTGGTTTTCTTACAATAGATAACTGCTTATTTTTAAATTAATACTAAAACTTAGAATACAGAAGACTACAATGATCAGTCTTTTGGGGGTTTTTTGTTTTTGGTTTTAGCTTTTTTGGTTTTTTGAGACAGGGTTTCTCTGTGTAGCCTTGACTGTACTGGACTTGCTTTGTAGGCCAGGCTGGCCTCGAACTCACAGCAATCTGCCTGCCTCTGCCTCCAGGTGCTGGGATTAAAGGAGTGCATCACCACGCCCAGCTCCAATGATCAGTTTTAAAGTAAGACCACCCAAGAAGAGACTTGATACCCTATGAGCATATACAGGGGGAGGAGGTCCCCCTCAGTCACAGTCATAGGGGAGGGGAGTAAGGGGAAAATAGGAGGGAGGGAGGAATGGGAGGATATAAGGGATGGGATAACAATTTAGATGTAATATGAATAAATTAATAAAATATATTAAAAAATAAAAAATAAAGACCAAACAAAATGATGTGGTATTTTAAGTGGTAAGAGGATCACACAAAAGATTAATGTATTTAAAGTACATAGTCTTCTGAATATTTCTTTATTATATGACGACTGTTCGCATCAAATGCCATTAGTAATTTTTCTAGTTACAAGCAATGTGCACAATATGTCACTGACCTATTGGCATTCCAAGATCATTCCAAAAGGAGAATTGGCTGGAAGTGTGATCAGTGGTGGAGTGCTTGCCTAACGTGAACAAAGCCTTGGGTACAGTGCCCAGCTACCGCAAAAGGAAAACATTTTCAAAGGGGAAAGAAAGGCTGGGAAAGAAGTATCCTTGGAATTTAATAATATGCTCAAAATAATTATTTTGACTTCCAAGCCAAAAGTCTTGACGTGCCTCAAAAATAGTACTTTGCTTCTGGGAACAGGACCCTAAACTTCCAGTCCTTTAGTTAATATGAGATTAGTAGTGAGCCAGGTGTGATGGCATAAACTCCTATAATCCCAGCACTGGAGAATCCGTCAAGGTTGAACTGGACCATATATATCTTGAACCCCCTCACACCAAATTAAAAAATAATAATAAAATAAAAATATTAACAAGCATAGTGACTGACAGAAAGAAGACAGACATCAGCTACAACTTACTAGAGGTTTTTAAAGTTTATGAAATTAAAACAAAGTTATAATCACATTAGGGCCAGGGTAGATTACACCATTTGTTGCTGTTCAGAGCCTTCCCATCAAAACACAGACTGGGTAAAAACTACATCTAAGAAGTGGACATAGTCAATCACACTTGTAATCCCACAACTGTGAGAAGCTGGGGTAGGAAGACAGTGCAAAATTAGACGCCAGCCTGGGCTACACAGAGAAGCATCGACTATGATAGAAGAGCTCGGGCTATTCTAAAGCCTACAAACACTAAAATGCCACGGACCACGGTTCTTTTTTTAAAAACCATCTTTCCTGAGTTCATGGGTTACAGTAGAATCAAAATGAAGATAGAAGCATATTCCTGGTACTAAAGAAAAAAGGGTGAATTCTTGGAAAATGCTCATCAGAACATTAAGTATAAATGTAGTCATGCCAGTGTTGGAAAAAAAAAAAAAAAGTCTGCCTATATTTGACCAATGTAATGCCAAACGGTGTTTGTATGGCACTAAAATATTGCCTTCAGTAAAAATCCAAAGGCAAAGAAAACATTCACAGAGTGTTGCTTGTAACTCCAAATCTTTCCGGATGCACACAACTCTACTTTTAAAGGGCCTCTCTGAGATGCTTACATGCCAGTGTCACTACAGGAGGGTTCAGTAAGGTAATGATCTTTAGTTTAAATTAACTCCTGAGGAAAGGACAGCAAAGTCTGTAGGGGAGGGGAATCTGCAAATACGAATGGGTTGTTAAGGTGGTGAATTCACTGCAGACACAGCAGAGCATACTGCCCCTCTGCCTTATCTTCCGCCCTCCAAACTCTCCAAAATAAGGCCTCCAGAGTCTCAGCTGTTTACCGCTCTTTAAAAAGGACCACAAAGCCCGACTAGCCTCCCACCTCATCGCTCGGGCCTTTTTACACTCCACTTCATACAATACACCACACCCATAGCAACACACACCACATCACACATCACAGTTTCCTCATGGAACAACCCAAACACCCTATAACTGACCCCTTCCCTATATTCTACACATTCCTCCTAAGACTGAGAAAGAGCCCACATACATAGTAACCACCAAATCATACCATCCCCAAACCTAAAAAAAAAAAAAATCTCACTCAACCCCATTTAACACGTTCTACACGCGCACACACCCCACAGCATGTGAAACACACGCTCCCCATGGCTCACAATATACAATATACACACACCCTGAGCCACGCAGGGTAGAAAAGCCCACACTACAACCACCGCGGTGCTCAAACAAACGCGGGGAAGAGGCCACCGCGCCGCCACCCCGAAGCCGCCAAGTTGGAGGTGGGAAGCGAAGCAGAGCCAGACACTTCACCTGAAAATCCGCCAGGATCATCTCCCGGTCCATGTTGGACGCCATGGCGGCCGCCGAGCTCCGCGGCTCCGGGAACGAAGCGCGCACCTGGGAGCGAGACGGCGCCTCCTGCGGCCGCAGTGGTGGCCGCCGCCGGGTGGCGAGGGGCTGGCGGGCGAGCCGGCGGGAGGGCCGGCGGGCCGGCGGGCGGGGCAGCGCGGGAGGCTAGGCTCCCATGCACTCGGTTAACCTTCAGCCGCCCTGCGCTCGCCTGCGCCCCGCGGAGCCCTTGCCGCAGCCGCCGGGACGGGGAGGCTGGTCTCGATGGCGGGCTGGTCCTTCCGTCGCCGGCTGGGAGGGAGTACAGGTTGCGACAGCGCGCGCCCGGCTCCCTTCAGCCGCGGCGAGCCCGACGGGGGCGGGGAAAAGCGAGAGAACGAGCAGGCGGGCCAACGCCACAGCCGCCTCCGCCTCCTCCGCTTCCTCCCCGGCCGCCGCCTCCGCCCCTGGTTGGCCGACGCCAAGGCTGTCGCACATTTTGCCTGTCATCGAGGTCGCAAAGCGGCGCTTTGCGGCTGTCATGTGACCGCCCTCCTGTCAAGCGCTTGGCGCTCGGCTAGCGGGCGGGAACGCCGGCCCCGTGTGGCCGGGACGCTGGGCTGCGTCCCCCGGAGCCTGAGGGCTCGCAACAGGTTATTCCAGTTTGGATGGAAGCCTAGGCCTGGAGGTGCCGCCTCCCGCCGGCCGCGGCCGGAATGTGATGCGGAGCCTCACGTGATTAGTCACACGCAGAACACACATCCAGCTCAGCACACCCATAAACCGCCTGACACGGAGAATGTCTGACACGTAACGTTCTCCTCTGACAAAGTTTCAGCAAAATACAACTTCGTTCAACCTCACGGTCAAAGGCCGCTTACGTACTGGCACTCCCAATCTGAAATTTCTATTTTCTGAGTCTGCAACCTCAGGCACAAACACTGACGTACCCAGAAGACCATGTGTCTTGTGGACCCTAGAAACTGAGAGATGAGAATCCTGACCTCAAGAGGATGCTGAGCATTTTAAATTGATATATTTTTTTAAATTTGCTTATATTTTATGTACATTGGTGTTTTGTCTGCATGTGTGAGGGGATTGGATCCCCTGGAACAGGAGTTCTAGATAGCTGTGAGTTGCCATTTGGGTGCTAGACCTGAACCAGGTACGCTGGTTACTGCGCTTAACCGCTGAGCCACCTCTCCAGCCCCTTAAGTTGATATTTAAGGAAAAATATTTCTACTGCCATAATATCTACATTTTTAAAGCTGACACATGCAGAAAACTTGAAAACACTAGTTCAAATACGCTCTTTAAAATACTTTCATAAGTAAAACTATATTGGACTTCTCAGAATTACTGAAATTTTCAACTTGTGGTCAGATATTAGCAACCATGGCACCTGAAACAGTCAAAAACCTATTAATCATATAACAATTTGTAATTGCCAGCCAGGCCAAAGGAAGGGTGACAGAATCTATTCAATCTTGACACAATAAAGTAGGAAACTATAGGCTTTTAAAGGATACATACATGCTCTGGAAACTATGTTAAACTCTAGAAATGTTAAACAAAAATGGGAACTGATGACATCACCATTAAGAACCAATGCCTAAGCTTCTTAAGCTGGGAGTGTGTCTATTTAAAAAAGAGAGAGAGAGCCGGGTGTAGTGGCGCACACCTTTAATACCAGCACTTGGGAGGCAGAAGGCAGGTGGATCTCTGTGAGTTCGAGGCCAGCCTGGTCTACAAAGGGAGTCCAGGACAGCCAGAGCTACACAGAGAAACCCTGTCTCGAAACACACACACACACACACACACACACACACACACACACACAGTCTGGATCAAATATTTGGTGCTGTGAATGTAAAGAAGTGTGCTCTGTCAAATTAAGTTCTTGATTTGCTGGAGGTGTAGCTCAATAGTAGAACACTTGCCCGGCACACACAGGCTCTTGGTTAGATCTCTAACACCACTAGTGGGAAATGTATTCCATGGTTCTCTTACTAAAAATAATGTGGCCTATAACTCTGTGATAACTTGTATATTTTTAAATTCTCTTAGATTTGTTTTATTTTTTAAGATTTATTTATTTAATATGTATACAGTACACATTAGATCACATTTTAGATGGTTGTGAGCCACCGTGTGGTTGCTGGGAATTGAACTCAGGACCTCTGGAAGAGCAGTCAGTGCTCTTAACCTCTGGGCCATCTCTCCACCCCATTTGTTTTATTTTATAAGTGTTTTGCCTGTGTGTATGTATATGTACCATATAGTGCCTGGTGCCCATGGAAGCCAGCAAAAGGTGTCTGAGCCCCTGGGACTGGAGTGGTTCTAAGCCACCATATGGGTTCTGGGACTAGAACCCTGGTCCTCTACAAGAGCAACAAATACTCTACGCCGCTGAACCATCTCTCCCACCCTATAAAATGATCCTATTTGAATACACAGGATCAGCTACATAGGAAATAGAACCTGATGTGTCTGGTGAGCTCATTCACACCTTTAATTCTAGCACTTGGGGTGCAGAGGGGTAGGCAGAGCATAGAGAGTTCCAGTCTAGCCTGGGCTACATGTTGAGACCCTGTTTAAAAAAAAAAAAAACAGACTAGGAGAGAGAAAAAGAAATAGAAGGCTCTATAGTCTTTTTAATTGCTGTTTCTAAAGAGAGCCATCTGAAATTGTCATAAATAGGAATCATGAGGTGAAATCTAATGCCAACAACATGAGGCAACTCAACTACCCAGTTAGTATGGCCCCTCAGACAAAGCAGAGTTGTTCAGAGTTCAGAGTTCAGAGTATGGCCAGCATTAGGGCAACCATGCAAAACTGGGTTTTTCCATAAGACATGTGAAACCCTCAGAACTCATTCAAACACAGTGCAGATCCCTCGCTCCCTTCTCTCCATCTGGAAATTAAAACAATGCCATGATGTAGTAAAAGGGATGAATGGCATGGATAGTCAAACGTATGGCTTTTCAGAACTATTTTCCCAAAGATTAGCTGTAGAACCCTGGATGAGTCCTTTAAATAGTACTAACTTTAACTCCTAATGAGATAGTTTCAGGAGGTAAATGAAAAACTTCAAATCTTTGTATAAAAATAGCACAAATCTGGGCTGGAGAGATGGCTCAGTGGTTAAGAGGACTGGTTATTCTCCCAGAGGACTGGAGTTCAATCCCTAGTAACCACATGGTGGTTTGCAACCATCTACTGTGAGATATGGTGCCCTCTTCTGGTGTGCAGGTGTACATGCAGGCAGATCACTGTATACATAATAAATTAATAAATAAATCTTTTTTGTTTTGTTTTGGTTTGGTTTTTCGAGACAAGGTTTCTCTGTGTAACCTTGGCCATCCTGGACTCACTTTGTAGACCAGGATGGCCTCGAACTCATAGCGATCCGCCTGCCTCTGCCTCCCGAGTGCTGGGCTCAAAGGTGTGCGCCACCACGCCCGGCTAAATCTTTTTTTTTTTAATAGCATAAATTTCAAGCATTTCTGTGTTTGAGGCCTAAGGTTGCCCCTTCCCAGCACCTCTGTAAATCTTTACTCTCTGACACAAAACTAAAAAAAAAAAAAAAAAAAAGTAGTGATTTCAAGCAGTAAGTAATAAAATGCATGGGGAAACTCCCCATAAACCTTAAAGCTTTCCTAATGAAATAGTTGTTACTCAGTATGTTAACTCCTTTCAAGGTCTTTCAAGGTCACTCCTTATAGCTTAAAATAACAAGAATGTCCACCTTTTTTCACCCCTCTAACCATGGCCTTTAGTGCCTTAACAAACACAGTTTTGGCAAATTTATGAATTCTTTTTTTCTGTAACTGTTTCATCTACAAATTATTTCTCTCCTCTCACAGGTTGAAAGTTTCTTGATGGTTATAAACCATTTCACCGAGGTTGGGGATTTAGCTCAGTGGTAGAGTGCTTGCCTAGCAAGCGCAAGGCCCTGGGTTCAGCCCTCAGCTCTGGAAAACAAAAAACAAAAAACAAAATCAACCATTTCACCCAGTATGTTTTTATATTCATCAGAGTACATCCATAACAAAATCTTGGGTTCATAATAATAATTTGAATTCTTATTGTGTCTCTAGCCAGGCATGGTGGTGTACACCCTTAATCCCAGCATTTGGGAGGCAGAGACAGGTGGATCTCTGTGAGTTCAAGGCTAGCCTGGTCTATAAAATGAGTTCCAGGATAGCCAAGGCTGTTACACAGAGAAAACTTGCCTCCAAATATGTGTGTATGTATGTATGTGTGTGTGCATGTGTGTGTTCTATACAATAATATATATTGTCTCCTTATTCAAATATAGTTTATTTAATTTAAGCTTTACAACCGTCACTTTACAGAATGAAAAGCTTCTCTGAGAGGTTGAGAATTTGTCCAAGGTCATGATATAAAGTGAACGGTCTAGGACTCATGTCTAGGTCAAAGCCAATGCTCTTCCCACTTTCCCTGGTTACTCCCTATAGCATCACCCTCAATGCTGTCAAGTTTATAAAGTAGATGAAAATATTGTTTCTTAGCTATAGTCTCACTAGTATGGCTGAATAACCAGCATCCAGAATTAATATCTATCTACTACAGAAATATTGGAAGAAAACTATTGAACAGAAGAAAACATGTTTTTCATTTTTCTAAAATTCCATTTTGAGAAAATGTCACTGAGGTAGAACAAATCAAGAGAATAGAAAATTCTTTTACCGTAAGTATACAAAATAATTTTAATCTCATTTTCATAGTCCCCTAAAATAGACTTTGGCCTAATTTAAACACAACCATCTAAAATCTTCAAGTAATTTCTTCTTTCTAAATCTCTTTTAAATGAGTTTTTCATTTTTCAAGTGTAAATAAGTTATTTGTGCTACTGTTAATATTTATTTTGCTATTTTTTAATTATGTGGACATCAATGTAGGTACCCACAGAGGCCAGAGACATCAGATTCCCATGGAGCTGGAGTTATAGGTGGTTATGCGCAACCCAACACAGGTGCTGGGAATCAAACTCGGTTCCTCCGCAAGAACACTGTGAGCTCTTAACCACTGAGCCACCTCTCCAGCCCCTATTTAACTAAATTTATATTTAAAATTATTTTGGAGCCAGGCATGGTGGCCCACGCCTTTAATCCCAGCACTCTGGAGGCAGAGGCAGGCGGATCGCTGTGAGTTCGAGGCCAGCTTGATCAACAAAGCAAGTCCAGGACAACCAAGGCTAACACAGAGAAACCCTGTTCAATAAATAAATAAATAAATAAAATATTTTGGATTTATAAACCCCAAAGACATTCCTTGTAGGCATAAGGTTATTGTGTAATTCAAATGCTGATTTCTGTATAGCAGTCCTTGTTCTGAGAATTTCCAGTCTCAGTGTTGTATAAACACTGCTCCCCAATTGTTCCCTGATATGCCAATAGAGCAGCTTACAGCCAATTGCTGAGCAGGGAAGAGAATAGGGTTGGACTTCCTGCCAGCCAGGAGCTAGAGGAGGAGAAATGGGATGGAGCCACCAGCAGAGGTCCAGAAGACATCAGGAGTAGGATCTAGAGCAGGAAAGCTACAAAGGGCAAGTATCTCTGGGATGGAAACCAGATCAGCTTAGAGAGTTAAGAATAGAGTAATAACTGCTCAGTTATTGTGCTGTGAAGCTTATTGTTAAGCAAATATAAAGATCTCAATTCTTTGTATGACAGCCAGGTTAAGAAAGAAACTGAGAAACACAGTTTTATCAAAAATAACTTTAACAGGGTCAGGCGTGGTGGCACATGACATTAATCCCAGCACTCGGGAGAGGCAGAGGCAGGTGGATCACTTGAGTTCAAGGCCAGCCTGATCCACAAAGCGAGTCCAGGACAGTGAAGGCTACATAGAGAAACCCTGTCTCGAAAAACCAAAGCAAAAAACCAAAAACAACAAAAACAAAACTTTAACAATGTTCAACCTGATCATTTTGATGAGTCAAGAACTTTATAAACTATATATCCCTCAACTTGGGTTTGTCTAATGTTTCCTCAGATTTATACTGAGTTTGCACTAAGTGTGGCAGCACATACCTTTAATCTAAGCGTTTAGGAAGATGAGACAGAATGAGAGAAAGTTCAAGGGAGGACCTTATGGGGTGGGAGGTGGGGGCAAAATGAGTTTGTGGATACTGAATAAGAATTCTGAAAGGCGATAGGCTCTTCTCATTATATGATACTGACATCTTCACATTATCAGATGGCTTACTGTGGTGTTCGTTTTGACCTTTTGATTGAGATAACCAAAGTTGGGTTTTGTTGTTTGTTTTGGAGGGATTCTGGGTTTTGTTTTGTTTTGTTTTGAGACAAGGTTTCTCTGTACAGACCAGGCTAGCCTTGAATTTACAGAGGTCTGCCTGCCTCTGCCTCCGAGTGCTAAGATTAAAGGCATGTTCTACCACCTCCTGGCTAATAACCAAAAAATTTAAACAATGTTTCTTGCTTACTAGATAATTCATGAAACTAATATTACTACCAAGTTAAATTCCTGTTTTAGTAATCAAACAGGTAGTTTATCCAATGAATTAAATACTCTGTTGGGTGATCCTGGACTCATAAGTAATGGGAATAGCCTGAGATTTAGAGACCAGGATATGAATTCAAGTCCTATATCAGCTGGCTTTAAATATTAATTTAAAATTTTCCTCATCAAAATATGATAGTTAGATTTACTTCATAAAATTATAAATTTTAAATATGTGTATTATATTTAATAACTACAGAGCAATGCAAGCATTACTTATTAATATCATAATTTAATGTTTACTGGCATTTTATTTGCTTACTTTTTTTTCTTACTTTTTAAAAAAGGACTTTCCAAAGAGTATTGCAAGTACCCATATGAAAAAGCATTTGGGTCTCAGAAATAAAATACCAAAGCCACAAGTATAAGTAATTTTTAAAAGGCCCCCTAGGGGGCCACCTCTGTTATCTATACATTCAACAAAAAGGAATACTTTAAAACCAAGTTAAGAATAGTTACCTCATCCATATTCCTCAAAGCTAATCACATAGAAATTCTTCACTGACTGGAGTCAATGTGGGAAAATCATGAACTATTTAAACCACATGCTTACTGCAAAACCTTTAAAATGATTATGAAGTACTCAAGAGGATTCCCACAGCTCTTAGAACTTAGTATCTACCTATGCAGAGTGTCTTTTAGCATTTGAGGGACATATCATAACTATGGTAAAAGAAAATCTGTTATGTCGGGCACCGTGGTGGCACATGCCTTTAACCCCAGCACTTGGGAGGCAGAGGCAGGCAGATCAGTGTGAGTTCGAGGCCAACCTGGTTTTCATAGAAACTCCAGAAAAGAAAAAAAAACCCCAGAGAAAAAAAAAAAAAAAAAAAAAAAAAAACCCAAAAATAAATTTAAAAAGAAAAAAAGGGAAGAAAATCTGTTACTTTCAATGTAATAGAGTACCTAGTACCACGTGTTAAAATATAAAGATATCAGCTGGGCAGTGATGACACACACCTTTAGTCCCAGAACTAAAGGTGGCAGAAACAGGCAGATCTCTGTGAGTTCGAGTCCAGCCTTGTCTACATTCAAAACAATGAGTGTGTATATGTGTGTGTATTTATTGTTGTTGTTGTTGTTGTTGTTATTATTATTAAATATCTTTCAGTGTTATTATTATTATTATTATTATTATTATTATTAAATATCTTTCAGTGTACTAGCCCTCACAAAATAACAGACATTTTTTTCAGCTGGACATGTGGACATGGTAGCACATTATTATTATTAAAAATAATTATTGCCGGGTGGTGGTGGCGCACGCCTTTAATCCCAGCACTCGGGAGGCAGAGGCAGGCGGATCACTGTGAGTTCGAAGCCAGCCTGGTCTACAAAGGGAGTCCAGGACAGCCAAGGCTACACAGAGAAACCTTGTCTCAAAAAAACAAAATAATAATAATAATAATAATAATAATAATAATAATAATAATAATAATAATAATTAAATATCTTTCAGTGTTGTTGTTATTATTATTATTATTATTATTATTATTATTATTATTATTATTATTATTATTATTATTATTATTATTATAAAGAAAAAACTTCCCTAAGAAACAGTAGTTTGGGGCTGCAAAGATGGCTTAGCAGTTAAAAGCACTTGCTGCTTTTGCAAAGGCCCAGAGGTTGGTTCCCAGCACTACCCACATAAAACAGTTCACAACTGTATCATGGGATCCAGTGCCCTCTTTTGGCCCTTTTGGGTGTACACACACACACACACACACACACACACACACACACACACACACACAATATAGTTACTTAGTTAGATAGTCAGTCAGTGAGTTAGTTTTTCAAGATAAGGTTTATGTAGCTTTGGCTGTCCATAGACCAGGCTGGCCACACTCTCTCACAGACACAGACACAGACACACACACACACACACATTATTTATTTATTTATTTTTGGCTTTTCAAGACAAGTTTCTCTGTATTGCCTTGGCTATCCTAGCACTAGCAGATCAGGCTGGCCTCAAATTCACAGAGATCTGCCTGCCTCTGCTTCCCAAGTTCTGGGATTACAGGTGTGCACTACTGTGCCAGGCCTACATAAGTTTTTTAAATGAATCTAAAAAGTTAGTATTTTAACAAAATCAACTAAATTCATAGTAAGAACATAATTTTACTGAACATCTTTTATTCCTTGTTTATTGCTTATGTACTTGTTTGTTGTTAGTTTGTTTTGAGGCAGGGTATCTCTATATACCCCTGGCTGTCCTGGAACTCGAGCTGTAGACCAGGCCAGCCTTGAACTCACAGAGAGCCACAAGCCTCCTGAGTGCTGGGATTAAAGGCGTGCACTACCACACCCAGCTGCTTTTAAATCTCTTATTTGCAGATTCCGTATCTTTTTAAAGTGTATTTACATTATTTCTGGGTGATGGGACATTAAAGTCTTAAGTAATTGGGGCTTCCAAACACTCTTAATACAACAAGATACAATGGTACATATGTGTAATCCAGTCATATCAGACAGATGTGATGTTACAGTACTAAGCTAGCCTGAGATATATAAGGGCCTGGGAGCTAGCCTGGACAAAAGCACCCCAAACCATGAGTTTTCTTTACTGAGTCATTCAGCAAGGCCATAACACCTGTACTCCCTTTTTTTTTTTTTTTTAACAGAATGCATGTGATTTTATTCTTCTTCATTACAAGACACCATTGCATTCTAGAAAGCAACGTTTGTAAATCTGGATTAGTGCCATTTATCATTTTAAAAATGCCGAGGTCCTATCACAACTTGCAGCTGAACTGAAAACTGATACTTCCCAGAATGCTTGGAAGAACAATATTCATGGAATCCTAAATACTCTGTTAAAATGTTGGCTTTTTCTGCAGGGTATAGTGGTGCATGCCTTTAATCCCAGCACTCGGGAGGCAGAGGCAGGTGGATCACTGTGAGTTCGAGGTCAGCCTGGCCTACAAAGTGAGTTCAGGACAGCCAAGGTAACACAGAGAAACCCTGTCTCAAAAAAACAAAATGAAAAGAAAATGTTGGCTTTTTCAAAGGAGTTCATTCCCTTAGTTGTTGTTACCTGATTCAGTATTAGGTACTCAGAAAATAGCTGATTTCTTTCACTTAATAATTTAAAGAAACACTGCCAAATTCTTGTTAGTATTACTTTCCCTAACAGCCAGCCTGTTACTAGATGAGTGCCCAGATGTCTCTGGCTTGTTTGGATGTTTTCACTTTACTCCAAGGAACTGGGTACAGATGTTGCTTGAAGATATATGTGCCACGGATGGTTCTACTCAGACCACTCGTCATTTTTTGCTTGGTTTCATTTTGACCACTGGATGCATCATGCAACCATGCTTGCTATCTTTTTTTTTACGCATAAAAGCATAGAAGGAAGTAATCTCTTATGCCTAAAAAAGGACGTGAAAAGTACAGAAAACTGGTGCTGGATATGAAATAAGTGATATGGGTAGACCTGTCCTTTTATACTGAGACCACCATCCCCACCTCCACCTAAAAACAACCAAGCTTCCGTCTAGTGGAAGAAATTCCACAATAAAGACATAGCCTTGTTAGAAAACATTTCTAACTTACTGTGAGTTTTGCTTAAAATTAATTGCCTTTCTCCTTTTCCCTCAAGAATAAAAGCAGCTCACATTTTCTAGACCCTGGAACATCAAACTTCCTTATGATTTCTTGTAACATACTTCCCGTCCTCATTCAGCTCAATCTACAAAGACTTCTCTGCTACGTGGTGCTGTCAGTCGGGTAGCCTCTGCAGCCCTGGCAAGGACCTGACAGGTGCCAAAGCCTGTGGCTGAGTAAAGGAGTGCCGCCAGGGCACGTTCCCCGCGGAGGCGGCTGCCAGCCCCAGGCCAAGCCGCTCGAACGGGGCGAGCCTGGTAGGGGCGCGCCGGGGCGGGCGGAGCTCCAGCCGTGGAGACTGCGGAGCGCCGGAGCGCGCTCTGCCCGCCCGCAGCAGGGCCGCCAAGCTCCCGAGGCCTCAGCCCGCGCCCCCGGCCTCAGTCACCGCCGCCCGGCTCCCGCTCGGTGGAGAGGCTCGGCGTCGGGGACTCCAGCCCCAGACCGGCTGGCCCTGCAGGGCCGCGCCGACCCCGCGGAGCCGGCGGGCTGGAGCTCTGCCGCCGACCTGCGGACCGAGGCCCAGCGCGGGCTGGCCGGCCGGGAGAAGGGCGCCTGGTCGCGAGGGCGGAGCGAGCACGCCGCCGGCCACAGCGCCGCCGGAGCGGAGGGCGGGGCGTGGGCGGTGCCCGGCCTTCCCGCTCCCGCGGCGCGCTAACTCCGCGGAGCCTCCTTAAAACTCTGCCGTTAAAATGGGGGCGGGTTTTTCAACTCAAAAAGCGCTCAATTTTTTTTCTTTTCAAAAAAAGCTGATGAGGTCGGAAAAAAAGGGATAAGAAACCTGCACCGTCTCTTCAGAGGCAACCGAAGCAGCAGTTGCTTCAGCGGAAAAAGAAGCAAAGGAGGGAGGGAAGGAAAAGATCCTGAAGCGGTGGGGAAGACGCGCAAGTGCCAGTAGCAGGGAAGGGAGCGGCGGTCAGAGATTTTTAGGTAGCCAAACGACAAAAAGAAACTGTCAGCCGGGGCTCGCGGGGGACCGGCGCTGCCTGGCTGGGCTCCGGGACCCAGCTGGCTGGCAGACGCTGCCCTGTCCGCGGCACAGACTAGGGCTACAGGCCGGAGGACCACGAAGAACTAACTGGCCAAGTGGCACCGAGCGCCCGAGCTGCTGGGCGGCCGCCAAGAAGTCGCCGAGACTGGCTGCGCCCCGGAACAGCGGCGACCGCCTGTCCTTCCAAGGACCCTTCCCATCACCGGAGGCGCCCCCACCCGACCCCCGGAAAATCGGAAAGGAAGGGAAAGACCGCTCCAGAGGCGACAGCCGCAGCTCAGCGAGCACTTGCACTGGAGAGCCTGAGCTAGCTCGGTCGTAGGCGGGAAGTTACTGGTGAGCTGGCCCGGCGTAGCAGCGATGCTAAGGCGAGCTGCCCCAGCGGCTCGAGCCCCGTAGTCGCTCCCCCTCGTCGCCCTGCTCCGTCCTCAGGCTGCCGGGAGTCCCGGGACCCGGCGGGGCCGGCATGACGGGCTTGGCGGGGGTCTGCCGCGCGCCCACCAGCCTCCGGAGACCCGCGTCCTGCCCGGCTCCCACGGCCTCTGAGGCTCGGCGGGCCGGCTCTGGAGGCTTTTTTGAAGACGTCGAGCCCGCTGGGGAGTCGTCGAGACCGGAGAGTTGAGGGCCTCGGGACTGCTGCTCTGGCCTGCCTTCAGCGATCATCTTTAACCCCCCCGGAGCACGTCAGCATCCAGCCCTAGCGGCGCTCTGCTAGCGAGCAGCACTCTGGACTACCCCCTTCGGCGAGACGGATGGAAAGTGAGCCCCACGGAAGACTTGCCTCTGAAATTCTGCCTCAAGTCACCACTGTGAACAAGGGTGGGTTGATGCCTTTTTCTACTCTCTAATACTTTGTCTTTCGCGGTGTTTTCTGAGCTGACCTAGTCCCTTAAGTCTCCGCACATCATCTTCACAGTGCTGTGAAGCTAAGGTCCGTGACAGCTCTGCCTACATCTCACACGCAGAGCAATTAATCAAGAGTGCCTCTATGTGTGTATCTCTGTTGAATCACCAGAATCCTTCTTAGGGGTTAAGCTAAAAAGCTAGGAAAGGAGCCCCTCTCCAATGGGCTCAGTTTTGCTGAATAATCACGTGTGAATCGAGGGGCGGGCTTTTGGCAGGCCGACCTTACTAGTATTTACTACCAAGCTCTACTCCAGATTAACCATCCCAGTCCCTCTGTCAGCCTCCGATGCCATCATGCAGCCCGATTAGGAGCCAAGGAAAGGGGAAAGAGAGAAACAACTAATCGTCTTTTCCCGATCGTCAGGACCCTAAAGAATGGCCGAGCCTTGGGGGAACGAGTTGGCGTCCGCAGCTGCCAGGGGGGACCTAGAGCAACTTACTAGTTTGTTGCAAAGTAATGTAAACGTCAACGCTCAAAATGGATTTGGGAGAACTGCGCTGCAGGTTGGTATCCGCAGAGGTGGGAAAAACAAAGTCAATACGGTTGCCTGGGCTTCTAAAACGACAGCGTTTACGTTTTGAGGGGGTTCAGATCTTGCCTGTTTTAAAACCTACTTGGTTGCCATATTTTATATCTTTAAGTGGACCCAACTCCCCCAAATGACGTACTTTGGAGAAACTCGTCAAATCCAATAACATCCTCGATATCAAGAGGAACCCTAGGTTTGGTCATAATTTTTGGAATGTTTTTGTGACAGTGAAGATTTTTTAAAGCAGCTTAGCGTCGAAATCTGTTTGATTTGTGCTGTGTTGTTTTATATAGCTCTTTAAGCACCCTATCATGATTATTATTTGAAGTAAATACACAGCTAATAGTGGTTTTCACCTATTTTATCCCTAATAATTGACTTTAAAGTTAATTCCCTTGACTACTAAGCGGGGTGTTTTACCTTCAGCTGCTTCGTGCCTTGACAAACGACCTTTCCTCGTTTGGAATGGGGTAGCCTGGGCACCAGGAGAGGATGTGCATTTCACAGTTAATATAGTAGCTAATCTACCCTTTCAGGAATGAGGAGAAATAAAAAGTTGACTTTTCTAATGAGACCTGGGCAGTAATGTTAGTAAATATCATTGTGGCCATGCCGTGGTATGCTCTAATTTTCAGTAATTAGATTTACAGGCAACAACTGACACACGTCCAGTTGCCAAATATGTACCTGATAATATCCCCCCCTCCCAAGTGTTCTCATGTAACTTTGCTGAAAGGCTTAGAAACAAAACATGGGAAAAGTGATCTCCACCAGTTGCTTTTCTGGGTGTTCTGATGGCTTTTCACATCCAGACACAGCTTTTCAAACACACTGGGCTAAGGGCTTTGTTTCTGTTTTAAAAATTAGAAATTCAAGTAGCAGGAGGTGCCACAGTGGATGCTCATGTGGTCTGTATATTTTAAATCAGAATACAGCTGGCCTTGCAAAAAAAAATGTTCACTGTTGGGGAGGCTTACGCAGAGATAGTAAAATATTTATCTTGATCCAGGTGGGTTAAATAAGGAAAGGGTTTTGTTTTTGTTTTTCCACCTAATACTTTTGAACTGATTTGGTAATGATAGCGATGCCACTAGCCCCAGATCCTGAAAGGTTTTCTAATGAAAAGTCAAAAGATTAGGTCAGTTTCACTTCATCTATGTTCAGAAAAAGATAGTGCAGATGTTTTGACAGACAGGACGATTGGGTAAATATTATAATAATTAAACTTTGACAAACATTAAAAAAGTAACCACCTAATTTTGTTTATATTAACAAACTTAGATAATACCCACTTATAATAGCTTAATATCAGCACATATAATGAAGCAAGCACACACAAGTAGGAGTCCTTTTCAGTATACACAATCCTGACTCTGAAAATGTGTCATCAGAAAGAACTTTCTTCAAAATCATTGGTAATATTACTATTACTTTCTGCCAAAGATGACAGATTTTACTCTGTGATTATGTTTCTTACTCAACTGCAGAAATCTTTTCTCCTTTTGCTGTTGTTTTTCAGAATAATCAAAGACCTTCATCGTACATATGCTTTACAAAAATCTAAGGTGTCTGTTTCTTGTTTTGCTCACTCTAACTCTTTAAACGTGGCTAAGGTTTTAGGGAGGTGTGACAAAATTCAAAATTAGACTGTATTAAATTTTAATAAGCAGAAAATATATTTCATGGAGGTTCTGGAAAATAAATTTTGGGTCATTTTTCTACTGCCTTAAATGAAAGACTGAAAGAGGTTTTGTTTTGTTTTTTAAAGGGGAAACTTAATATGGTGACAAAGTATGTAGTTTGCACTTATAAAATAGTACTCACTCTAAATATATTTTAGTAAATTTTAATTCTTTCAAAACATTTTAAAGAGATTAAATGAACTTTGTACGTATTTTCAAATGGATTAGTATTTGATTCCAATAAACATTGAGTATCTGGTAAGTAGCCCACTTATATTATTATATAACTTAGATTCTTATGAATATACCTAAGTATAAATGAAACCAATTCAAATCCTGGAATTTTCTGGCATGTTAATGAAAGTAATATCTTCACAAGTAAATTAAATATGTATTATGCTTTAAGTGCTATTATATAAGATATTTTTACTTATGAGAGATTTTTGACCAACAGACATCTTTTAAAGATTAATACATTTAAACAGTAAATTAGTATTTCTGATATAAATTATTTTGAGCCTTGATAGCAAGTATTAACACTATTTTCTGACTTTCAAAACAGTGGTGGTTTACAAATAGCTATTCTTAAATGTAATGAGTGCAAACGGAAATTAGCCAGGATCACCAGTTGATTATTAAATGATTCAAACCACAAGACAAAGCTGTCTGTTCCAACACACATTAAATGTCTTGCATTTCCTTTTGCTCACCTGGGTATCAGAAGGCCAGTCAGACTCAGAGAAATACTAATATAGTAGGATGTCCACTTTATTCTCTTCAGGAATGGGAGCCAGACAACCATTTCCTCCCTGACACAAGGCATATCACCAACCTAGTTCAAAATAAATTGATGTAAGAAGTAATGTAGAACACAGTAGCTGAATTAATACCTTAATAACTCAGTAATATTCTATAATTTGAATGAATTCTAAGCATGAAATATTTTCAGTAGCCAATTTTTTTATAGCCTATAAAGAAAAAAATATTAATGCTTGGAAAATTCAGGCATATCTATTTGGAGGAACCTCATAACAACTAGTCATTTAAGAAAATGTCAACTCTGGGATTTTAGAAGATCAGTTCTACACCAAGTGACACTCATCTGAGAGGTTTAAAGAAGCCCATCATTTGTTTTCAGTAGCTACTAGGAAATACATTTTAATCCCCATTTAATCTTCCAGAATTAATACCCCAGGTATATTTTATGAGCATGAATAAACAAATAGGAGTCTCCTAACTTAAATCCCAAATAACATTTCTTTTATTTTAAGAAATTCATGAAAAAAACCTGCTACTTTTTGTGAAAGATAAAGAACCAAATTAGCCATCAGATTTACTCATGTTACAGAAATTCTGCTTTATTGATCATCTTTTTCTGCATCTGGGCTCATTTAGAAAATTAACTCAATCATCTCAATTTGTACAAGTTTTCTTCTTCTTCTTCTTCTTCTTCTTCTTCTTCTTCTTCTTCTTCTT
>OU015754.1:47012432-47046339 GCA_907169655.1 Acomys percivali | reverse complement strand
GAAGAAGAAGAAGAAGAAGAAGAAGAAGAAGAAGAAGAAGAAGAAGAAGAATGAAAAATTAAGTTACTTTCTGTAGCATTGTCCTGGGTCTGGCTTGTCCTGGGAAAAGGTGATAATTGCATGGGTGAAAACAGTATCATCAGTAAAAACAAGGAAAGGGTCTATGAGAGCTAAGTGAAAAAAACACCTCAGGAGCTAAAATGGAAAAGGATCCCTTGAGCAGGACCTATAAAAACATTGCATAGTTTGGAGGTGGGATGAGAAAAGCAGAGCAGATCAAGTGAGAGGGCAGAAAGATGGTCTACTAATTATGTCTTCATTGTGAATTCATTTAAAATATGCACTACATATGTGTTCAGAGGGTCACAGTACTAAAGTGCACATGTGGAGGTCATAGGACAACCTGGGCGAGTTGGCTCTCTTCTTTTATCCTGTGGGTCCTGGGATCACATCCAGATCAGCAGGCTCGGAAGTAAGTGCCTTTACCTGCTGAGCTATCATGACAGGCCCTTAGAAAACAAACCTTAGGTGAAAGCTGAAGTAGTACGCAACAGAATGGAAAAATGGAAGCAAAGCAGGAGAAAATGGTAACAAATGAAATGTAGGGTATTTCTAAACTGGCCGTTACATTGAGATACCAGAAGAACTAAAATTGGATTTCAGGGTAACTGGGGCAAAGGTTAAGAAATAGGCCTACAGGAGATAATCTGGCCAGCTGCAAAGAGCAGTCCCCACTAGAGATAGCGTTGCCTCGTGACTGACCCAAAGGGTCCCACTGGAGATAGAGTTGATAAGAGACCCAGTTTTATGGCCACATTCCTTCCTGCCCACCAGATATAGGGTTAATAAGAAACCAGACACTTCCTGGACAAAATAGCGAACAAAGAGAACAAAGAAAGCTAAGCCATGGGTGGTCTTGGAGCCTTTTTTTAGGTAGCCTGTCACTTTAGATATTAGACCTCTTTATGTTACTCAACCAATAGATGATTGTCAAGCAAGGACTCCCCGGCTTTGGGGCGCTGGGAGGGATAGGAACCTATACATTTATCCTCAGTTCAGAGATTGAGGCTCTTTCTGGATACCACTGTGTTGCATGTATATTGCCTCACTATCGAGTCCTGGTGGTCTTTTGGGGGGCGGTCTCGTGATCTGGGTACAGCAAAGTTAAAACTCTCAAAGTTAAACTCAGAAACTGATCCACAGAGAACATCCACAGGCTCTACAGGGACATCATGCTCCAGAAAATTCCAGAGAATAGACAGGAAATCTATTAATCCTCTCTCCCTCCCTTCCTTCCTCCCTCCCTCCCTCCCTCCCTCCCTCTCTCTCTCTCTCTCTTTCTCTCTCTCCCTCAATCCCTCCATTCCTCACTGTTATGCAAGTTTGCTTCTCACAGACTTAATTCTTAATTTTCCATCCATTTGGCCTCCTGTTCTTCATCTAATTCTAAAATTTGTGGGAGAATTTAAGACTCTAAGATTCAGTTGTAAAGCTGCTTGTTCCCATAGAGTCTACAGAATTGGTCTTTAAGGCGGTAGCTTATGCTGAGGGAATAGTGACAAGGCTTAGAGTTCTGATGAAGAATCTGACAGTGATGCTGAGTGTCATGCACATTCCAAAATTTGCATCTGTGGTCCAGATACTCGTCTTGCACAGTCCACAATCAGCTCAATCTCATCCTGTCTACAAGGCTACACTGAGAAACCCTTTCTTTTTTGTTTTTGTTTTTGTTTTTTGTTTTTCCAGACAGGGTTTCTCTGTGTAACCTTGGCTGGCCTGGGCTCACTTTGTAGACCAGACTGGCCTCAAACTCACAAAGATCTACCTGCCTCTGCCTCCCAAGTGCTGGGATTACAGGCATGCACCACCACGCCTGGCATAGAAACCCTTTCTTGAAAATACCAATAAATAAATACATAAATAAATAAATAAATACATACATACATACATACATACATACATACATAGGTCAATCTCACCATGCCTGTAAGAATTGTGGATCTTATTTAGTATGATATATTCATAGAACAGTTCATAAAATGTATAGTATGGGAAAATATTTTCAATTCAAAATGATTACAAATGACTTACTCTTGAGCTGGAGTGATGGTTCATCCATTAAAGACTAAGGCTCATGAAGGACAGATGACCCATTATAGAATGATATATTAAAAGCTGCTTTAAATCAGTGAAAAGTAAGCAACCTATATAAAAACAAAAGCAAAAAACCCAGGTTTTACATCCATGGGGTCCAGTGGTGGCTGAGGTGGGACAGCTGAGTCAGTGAGACAGAGGGCCTCGGCCTGTTGGGGCTAGGAGCTGGATTCTTCCAGTGCTTCTCTCTGTACGTCAACTCTTAAATTTTCATGCTATTGGGGGTACTGGTCTCCAAACTCTGAACTTTCTTAACTCTTAACTGTCAAGGATAGCTCTGGCTGCTGTACTTTAACGCTTCAACTCTCAGGCTGGTAGCTTTGCTATTCAGAAACTCTTATCTATGCTTTACCATTAAACTCTCAGGCTGGTAGCCTTGCTCTTCAGGGCCACTGGTTGTGGTGAGAAGAAAGAAAGAGAAAAACACACATTCACACAAACATAGGGAGCTCCCACAGATCATTCATAAACATACATAAAGACACAGACGATCAGACAGACAGATACATACTTGGTGGATGGTGAATGGAGGAAAACTCCAATCAAACAACAACAACTTTATTTCTGTCCTGGGTTTTTATAATGTATATGGAAAAAAAATTATCTCTTTCAAAAGTAGATAAAATCATTACATAAAAACGGAGCTACAATAGGACTATTGATTTTATGTTCTTTCATTAGAACTATACCTAACTAGATACTTTTGTTTATTATAAGTTTAAAGCAATGGTTTTATCTGTATGCTCATTATGAGTTCAAAGCAGAAGTTTTATATTTTTCTAATTTTATATGTATGGTATGTGTTCAAAGCAAGAGTTTTTTTTATGTTAAGGTTTTTCTAAGAAATAGATGTCTGTCTTGTGTTGTATAGATAGCCATTTATTCCTTGTATCTATATTCATATGGTCTTTCTTAGTGTGGTGTACACCTGGGCCTTATCCTTGGACTAAACCTAGAATGAATGTATTTCCTTGATTATTAATTTGTTTCAATCTTGTTTTCCCGTTGAAGTTATTTTTATAAAACAGTGTTTGTTTCTCTTAGTTTATTTCTTAACCCGGCTGTCATATAAATAATTGAGGCTTCACAGTACAATCTGAGCAGTTTAAGGCTGTTCTTAGCCCTCTATGCTATGTTTTCTTACTTCCATCAAAGAGTCCAGCAATACTTGCACTCTGTAGCTTTCCTCGGCTCCATGTCCTTCCTACTGATCCTCCTTGGACCTCTCTTCATGGCTGAATCTCCTACTTCCTCTCCTAACTCCTCCCCAGGCTGGCAGGAAGTCCAGCCCTATTCTCTCCCCTGCTCACCAATTGGCTGTAAACTACTTTACTGACATATCAGAGGGACAGTTGGGGAGCAGAGTTTATACAACATTTAGACAGTAAATTCTCAGAACAAAGCTTGCAACCAGACATAGGGGGCTGGGTACAGAAATCAGCATTTAAACTACACAATAGGCAGAAGTATAAGGGCAGCACAGATGGCTTTAAATTTTTTTTTTTTTTAAAGATGGGGCTGGAGAGATGTCTCAGAGGTTAAAAGCATTGGCTGTTCTTCCAAAGGTCCTGAGTTCAATCCCTAGCAGCCACAAGATGGCCCACAACTATTTATAATGAGATTTGGTGCCCTCTTCTGGCCTGCTGGCATACATGCAGGAAGAATAATGTATAAATAATAAATCTTAAAAATAATGTATAAATAACAAATCTTAAAAAAAGAAAAGGACACACAATTTGGCATGGGTAGGGAGATAGGATGAATCTGGAAGGAGTTTGAGAGGGGAAAACCAGGGAACAAATATAATCAAAATACATTATATGAACTCTCAAAGAATTATCAAATTAATAGTTTGTATTTTTCAGGAAAAGATGTAATTCTAATTATACTTTTTATTTTTGTGAGCAAAGAATTGATTTAATTGTGATTTTTTTCATACATATAAATTGCTAAGCTTTACTCTTATTTGCTCCACTGCTACTTTCTCCATCCCTCTTTCCTCCCTTTTGTTGGTCCCCTCCGTCCCCTGACTCTCTCCCATTTTGCTACTATGACATATATATATATATCCCAGTTCCTCCCCTTGTTCCTCCCTGTTTGGATCTCCTCCTGTCTATTTCATGTCTTATGCGCATACACACAACTGAGATTCCACATAGGAGAGAAAACACGTCATCTTTGTCCTCCTGAATCTGGCTTATTTCGTTTAACATGAGGATCTGTTTAACAGTATGGCCCTATCTCACGCTGTTCCATACATGTTTCTCCAAGTGCCATAATCTCATTCTTCTTTAGTATATGAATAAATTCCATTGTTCATAATTCCTTCAAGCATCCATCTCTTGATGGCCAGCTCGGTATTTTGGCTATTGTGAATAGTGCAACAGCAAACACAGAGATATATGTGTATGCTGACTTAGAGTCATTTGTGTATATGCCCAGGACTGTTGTTGCTGAATCATATTTATGGACATCCTATTTTTAGATATTTGAGAGATTTCCATAGTGTCTGCACTAGTTTACACTCCTACTAGGAGAATATGAGGGTTCCTTTTTCCTCATACCTTGGCGAGTATTTACTGTCCTTTATTTTCTTGATAATAGCAATTCTAACTGGGGTAAAATGAAATTTTAAGGCAGTTTTAATTTGTATTTCCCTTGATGATTAAGTATGTTGAACACTTTTGCAAATATTTATTGGCTATTTAAATTTCTTCCTTTGAGGGCTGTCTATTCTATTTAATTTTAGTCCAATCACTGATTGAATGATTTGCTTTATTGGTATTTAATTTTTGGAGTTCTTTACAGATATTAATCCCCTGTCACATATATACTTGGCAGAGTTGTCTCCCACTCTGCAGGCTGTCTCTTTAGTCTACTGACTCATTCATTTGCTGTGCAGAAGCCTTTTAATTTCACTCAATTTCATTTGCCAATTCTCGGGGCTATTTCCTGTTAATGGAATCATTTTCAATACGCCCTTGCCTGTGTTTATATTATGAAGTGATTTGCCTATACTTTCCTCTAGCAGTTTAAGGCCCAAATTAAGGCCTTTGATATATTTTGAATTAAAATATTGAATTTTGAATTTGAATTAACATATTGAACTAGGGCTATCAGGCAATCAGGATTTTACCCACTGAGATATCTCCCCAAACCTTGAGAGAGAGAGAGAGAGAGAGAGAGAGAGAGAGAGAGGAAGAGAGAGACAGAGAGAGAGACAGAGAGAGAGACAGAGAGAGTTGGATGAAAGAAACACATCAAGTTTCATTCATGTACATGTGGGTGTATACTTTACCAGCATCCTTGTTGAGGAGACTGGCTTTTCCCCAATTATGTGGGTGGAAGTTACATGGGCTTATTTCTGACCCTCTGTTCTATTCCTGGTCCACAAGTCTGTTTTCTGTCATTAACATGCTGGTTTTACTACTGTGCTGTGTAGGACACTTTCAGAGAGGTACTGTGTGTTACAGAATTGATTTTTTTGTTTGTGATTGCTTGGACTCTTTGGAGTCTTTTGTGTCTATATACATGTTAGGGTTTTTCCCACCTGATTATGTGAAGTCTGTCAGTCGAATTTTCATGAGGATTGTGTTAAGTCTGTATATGACTTCCAATTTATAGACACTTCCACACAGTTAATATGTGAATCCGTGAGCATAGGACTTAATGTGTGAGTCCAGGAGCATATCTGGCCCAGTTGTTTTCTCTTCATTGTAGAGGTTTTCTACCTTCTTGGGTATTTTCTTTTCTCCCTCTTTTCTTTTTCTTCCTTTATTTTTTTTTAAAGCTATTGTACATCAAATTTTCTTCCCCCGATTTTAGTTCTTGGCAGGTTTGTTGTTGACATAATATAAAAAAAGGTACTGATTTTAATATGTTGACTTTGCATTCTACTTTGATGAAAATGTTTATAAGATTTAAGAATTTTCTAGTGGAATCTTTAGGGTATTTTAAATATCATATCATGTCACCAGCAAATAGGAAGCATTTGACATCGTCTTTTCCTACTTGTATCTACTTTATTTCTTTCTCTAGTCTTATTGCTCTAGCTAAGATTTCAATCACTATATTGAATAAGAGCAGAGAATGTGGGCACCCTTATCTTGTTTCTGGCTAGAGAACATTTTTTGGCTTTTCTCCCATTTGGAATAATGTTGGAAACAGATTTACTGTGCATTAGCCTTAATTATGTTGAAATGTGTTCCTTCTAGTCCTCATTTCTTTAGGGATTTTATCAGGAACATTGAACTTTTTCAAAGGTCTTTCCTCCATCTAGTGATTGATCACATAACTTCTATCATTAAGCCTATTTATGTGCCCCATTGCATTTTAAAAATTTTATTTTATTAATTTATTCTTATTACATCTCAATGGTTATCCCATCCTTTGTATCCTCCCATTCCTCCCTCCCTCCCATTTTCCTTTTTTTTTTTTTTTTTTTTTTTGAGACAGGGTTTCTCTGTGTAGACTTGGCTGTCCTGGACTCACTTCGTAGACCAGGCTGGCCTCGAACTCACAGTGATCCGCCTGCCTCTGCCTTCTGAGTGCTGGGATTAAAGGCGTGTGCCACCACCACCCGGCTTCATTGCATTTCTTGATTGCATTTGATGAGCCATCTTTGCATCTCTGGAATAAATCCAACTATGTCACATTATTATTTTCTTAGTGTGTTCCTGAATTAAGTTTGCAAGTATTTTATTGAGAATCTGTGGGCAGGGAGGCAGAGGCAGGTAGATCTCTGCAGAGGCCATCTTGGTCTACAGAGCAAGT
This sequence comes from Acomys percivali, assembly GCA_907169655.1. Lineage (NCBI taxonomy): Eukaryota > Metazoa > Chordata > Mammalia > Rodentia > Muridae > Acomys > Acomys percivali. The sequence goes on along the minus strand of OU015754.1, from coordinate 47,039,412 downwards.
TCCGGGACACCCTGTACATAGAGAAAACCTGTCCCAAAAAAAGAAAGAAAGCGGGGGTGGGGTGGGGTGTGGGATGGCGCAGAGAGAAAGAGAAAAGTTGGTAGAATTTCATTTAGCTGGCATGGTGGTACACACCTTGAATCCCAGCAATTAGGAGGCAGAGGTAGGCAGGTCTCTGTTTAGAGGCCAATCTGGTCTACATAGTGAGTTTCAGGACAGCTGGGGCTACATAGAGAAACTGTGTCTTGAAAAACCAAGATGATGATGATGATGATGATGATGGTGGTGGTGGTGGTGGTGTTGATGATGACTGGAACACGTGACAGAGCACTGCTCACCCCATGACTGGCATAGGAAAGATGAGGAAAAAGGGCCAAGGCCCCATTATTCCTAACAAGGGCACTTCCACTAACCAGGAGATCTCCTGCTAGGCCCCACCCCTTAAAGCTTATGCCACTTTAATGTAGGCATAAGATTATTGTGTAGTTTAAATTCTGATTTCTGTCTCAGTGTTGTGTAAACTCTGCTCCCCAATTGTTCCATGGTACGCCAATAAAGCAGCTTACAGCAACCCTTGAACAGGGGACGGAATAGGGCTGGACTTCCTGCCAGCCAGGGGAGGAGGAGTCAGAGGGGAAGAGAGAGGAGTAGGCAGCCAAGAGAGGTCCAAGGCAGATCAGGAGGAAGGAGCCGGAGCTGAGGAAAGCTACGAAGTGCAAGTACCGCTGGGATGTTTGCTGGGAGCAAGACAAAACAACACAGAGGGTTAAGGACAGACCTAAACTGCTCAGATTGCGTTGTGAAACTTATTTTTAAACAAATACGAAAGAGTCCCAATTATTTGTGTGATAACCAGGTTAAGGAATAAGATAAGAGAAACAAGCACAATTTTATAAAAAAATAAATTCAACAACTTTCCAACACCAAGGACAAGACTAAAGCTTAACACATGGGTCTTTGGAGAAATTTAGGATACAAACTATGTGTTTCCCCCTCGCTCCCCTATAGGCTGGCATCCATCTCATAATGAAGATGCCTTTAACTCACTTCTGAGTGTCTAAATTATTCTAGAGCTGTTAAACAAACAAATACAAAAAGAGATAGAGCCTTCAATCTTATCCAGGACTCAAAATAAGCTTAGCTACGAGCCTTTGTGAAGACAAAAAGAAAGTTTTGTGCTTCTAATACATATAGTAATCACACAGGCTAAACATTATTATTTCAGAAGGAAGGAATAACAAAAAGATGAGGGGACAGTAGGATTAAAGCAAGACTGAAACTCAACAGACTAAGATGAAATAAAACTTCATGACCTGGGGCTCACTGTGATGGACATGGGCTTCCAAGGGCTTGGAGAAGACAGGCTTTATTGCCTTGCTGTTTTCAGCACACAGGGTGTCTCTCAGGTTATGGCCTGCCACTTTAGTTCCCATGTATTCAGGGATAATTAAAAAATAAAAACGTATAAAAGAAGATGGATTTATTTATAGTTTGGCCAAACTACAGAGAGAAAGAATCTAAATTCTCTCAACCAGACCTAAGGCTGTTAAGGTTATTTTTATAAAATTGTGTTGTTTCTCAGTTTCTCTCTTAACCCAGCTATCACATAAATAATTGAGACTCTTTTATATTTGTTCAGTAATAAGTTAACCCTGTACACTAATTTGATTTCCTCTCAGCATACATCCCGAAGATACTTGTGCTTTGTAGCTTTCCTGTTTCAGCTCTCTTTCTTGATCTCTCTTGAACCTCTCCCATGGCTGAATCCAATACTTCCTCTTTTGACTCCTCCTGCCCTGGCTGGCAGGAAGTCCAGCCCTATTTTCTCCCCTGCTCAATGATTGGATGTAAGCTGCTTTATTGGCATACCAGGGGACAGCTCAGGAGGGGCAGAGTTTAAATAACAGTGAAACAGGAAATTCTCAGAAAAAGAATTGAAACAGGATATGGGAAGTATAGAAATCAGCATTTGAATTCCACAATAACCCTATGCCTGCATCTCCCCCTTTCAGTCAAATAAAAGGCTATCTCTTTTACAATAACAAACTATATGTAATAATAACAATTATGAAAGTTATCAGGTAAGATTTAAATTTTTATATTCGGCATCCTTGGATAAAGTATTCTACTATCTATCAATTTCTATCATCCTAAACAATTTAAGTTTAGCTGTGAGACTATAACTATCTAGTCTTCAACCCCATCAGAGACTTAAGAAGAAATAAATAAATATTCAAGCACAGGCAAGCAGCCTCCAAAAGTGTAGAAATGCCAGAGATATTTGGCTGCCTGAGTAGGACCCCAAAATTCTTCCATAATGTTGGAGCATCATCTTCAGCCTTCTGGCTCAGACTATCTGACAGACTTTTCTGTAAAACAGAAATTATAAAGGACTTGTCTATCTTATCCTTGCAAAGCCTGACAGTCGACTTTTCTACCTCCAGTTTATTCAGTTGGGACAGTATTCTGTCTGTAATTGGCACAAGGACATTTTCTCATTTAGTGGCTATCTTGTCTCATATGAAGCCTCTGACACTCTTTGACATAGAATGAGGCTGCTGCCAGAAGCAGACCTGTCTCATTGTCAAAAAAGCCTTAAGTTAATAAAATTTTTAAATGCTGTATTCTGTAGATCTCTGAGGTTTTTGAAGACTTATCTGAATTGTTTGTTTTTTTAACTATTTTTAATCTGTAGACCTAGGAATCATTTTTGTAATTAACCTAGTACCTAACATGACCATGAATTTGATTGTCTGACTGCTAGTATGTATTTCTTAATTACCTAACTAGTTGGTAATAGCAGCTTTTAAGAGGATTAGAATTTAACATTGTGGTTTTAAGTATTACATAGGTATATTACTTAGTTTGTTGTAACCAAATATAATCTTAAGTATGTACCAATATACAAAGATTTATACTAATGTAAGATTTTTGGTTTATTAATGCTCTTTGGTCTCAAAATAGATTCAATAATCTACCCTTTTACTTATTTCTATAATGAACCTGTTTAAATGATAACAAACATCTATCACCCATAAAATGACCAAAACCCATCCACCCCCTTTGGTAATGGGGCATAACTTTCTTAAATTGCTTCCTGCTGATTTGGGACATAGTTTTTTGTTGTTGTTGTTGTTGTCGTCGGGGGGGCCAAGAAAATTTGGATATTGTCCAGTCTTATAAAGCTAACTGTAATTTTTGCTGTCCAGTCTCTGAATGCTGAGATAGTTCAGAGCTTAACTGAAGTCCTCTTGACTGGAACAGTCTGTGGTGCTGGATGATCTAGTAGCCATTTTGGAAAACTGTCCTAGATGCAGGTTTTCAAGGAAACAGTTATTGAGGCCGTCTGTGAGGTAGGATCACCCAGGTTACTTATCTTGTCTATTTTGGTGTCTGGCCCTCTTGCTCTGCAAAGTATTAACTTCAAAGGTATTGTAAATTTTTATATTACTCTTTGTATAGCCTGTGCACTGAGCAAGGTTCAGTTAAAGATGATTTTCTGCTCTCTATTCAAGCAGGTAGAGAACCAAACTGTAATATAAATTTTAATCTATGACATTTAAAAGAATGACATAATAAGTCCTGAGGAATTTGTAGCCAAAGATTTATTAGACGTACATAGTTGAAGTCCTGGCCAGAGATATTTTAATGTCTTAGTCAGACTCAGAGGTGTTTCCATGTGGAGGGATCAGCAAATTACGTTACCTGTTCTGTTTTGTCTTCTGGATTTCTTTCCTTCTGTCTGTAGCCAAGATCTTCAGGAGGTTCCTCCCTCCCCACCCCACCCCCCAACCCCGTCAAATCTGATTTCTAACAGTTTGAATAGAATACATAGCTTTGTGTTTCCTGTTGACACAAGAACATATTCTCCTCCCTAGAGTAACACATTTCCTGTCTTCCATTTTGGCATTAGGCCCTTCACATGCTGATCTAATTCAGCAGTACTTTCTAAATCCAGTGTGTCTTAGCAGGTGTGCTACTTGTCTCTTAAAAAATAAATTAAATTAAATTAACAAATCATTATTTAACCTATTTTGGGGAGATATTATATTCCCCTTCTCTTTTAAGACCACTGTTTTTAAAAATTATTGTTATACCTTTGCATAACTGTTTGACCTACAGGATTATAAGTTATATCTGTGACAGGTTTTATGTCATAATGTCTAAAATATTGTATTTCAATGGATATACATGCTGAAGCACCATCAGCTCCCAATTTGCAAAGGCATCTCTAAGAAAGTCACCATCTTTAACAAATTTTTAACCTTAGACTCATGATCTCTAGAATTTAAGGCAAAAGCCCACTGGAATTCTGAATATGAACCTATGGCATGGTGTATGTATTTCAATTTTCCAAACCATCCAAAATGGAGCACACAAGCCACTGCATGACCTTGTTCCAAGGCAATACCAAAGAGGATCTGCATTTCTACTTTAGCATATAGACCTTCATCCAGTAACTGAATCTTGAGAATATATATACACAATATCTAGTCTGACCACGTTGGCCTACAGCTGGAGACTGTCTACCTAGCATTTCAATGGGTTTCCATTCTGCAATTTCTTCAAGCCTTTGTGAACTTCTTTCATCTCGAACTACATCTTTTGTTCTTATTGTAAGTTTCAGATTGGATTTCTCAGAAGGTTCCCTATTTTAATTCAAAGATTCCTCGAACCTCTGTTCTCTGGCCTTTAACTTAGTATCTATTTTTTTTTTAAATATCTATTTTTTTTTCAGTCTCTTCTTTCTCCAAGTCTTTCTTATTCTGATATCTCTCAAAGAGGATATACAAAACTGAAATCATCACTGAAAAACAAATTATTAGTACTCTAAGAGAAACAAACTCAAATAGAATCCAGAGACACTGTGTCACCCTCCATTTTCAACAAAGAAAATACTTTTCTTTAATCTTGCAATCTTTCCCTAAGGACTTTACTTTCTTAGACTCAGTTTCCCTCTAGATCTTAACATTTCAGATGCTTGAGGCTTCTCAGTCTAATCCTTTTTTGTTGCTGTTGTTTGTTTGTTTGTTTATTTTTGTTTTTCGAGACATGCTTTCTCTGTGTAACAGCTCTGGCTGTCCTGAAACTTGCTGTGTAGACCAGGCTGGCCTCGAACTCTCAGAGATTGACCTGCCTCTGCCTCCCAAGTGCTGGCATTAAAGGCCTGCGCCACCACCGCCTGGCTTCTGGCTCCTAATTCTAAGGAGGGACTTTTTCCGCCTTTCTCATAGGATTCTGACCCCTCCCTCATTCTTGGAAATTATCGGGTCCACAAGTGTTTGTTCCTCTGGCCTGCGGGAGTCAGGCCAGCAAGAGGCCCTTCTCAAAGAGATTTCTCTTCCTGCCTTGGCTAGGAAAATATGGCTTTGAGAAGCTCGCTTGCGTTAAAGAGCCATTTTTGTTTTCTTACCAAGGACTTTCTAAAAGAACTGTCTCTCTGGGGTTTGTATCAGTTTTCGTATTTTTGCAGCTGGCTGGAGGCCTTGCTGCTCTGCGAGGGGTCTGTCTAATTAGGAAGATGTGAGCTCCTGCCTTAGAAACTGCAGATGCTCTACTTTTCTTTAAGGAGCAGAGCTAAGAAACTACTCCATGGTTTTACTTTCTACATAAATTCTTGCTAGATTACTGTGAATTCTGCCCCACATTGGGTGCCAGTATGTTAAGGTTATTTTTTATAAAACCGTGTTTGTTTCTCAGTTTCTCTCTTAACCCAACTATCACATAAATGAGACTCTTTTCTATATGTTGAATAATAAGCCTCATAACACAATAACAGAGCAGTTGTTACTCTAAGCTAATTTGGTTTCCTCCCAGCATACATCCCAGAGATACTTGCACTTTGTAGCATTCCCTGTTACATCTTTCTCTCCAGATGTCTCCTGGACCTCTCCCATGGCTGAATCCTTTACTTCTTCCTCTAAATCCTCCCTCCCTGTCTGACAGGAAGTCCAGCCCTATTCTTTCTCCTGCTCAGTGACTGGCTGTAAGCGGCTTTATTGGCATATCAGGGGACAACTGGGGAGCAGTGACAGGGGTTCTCAGAACAAAGATTGTAACCAAATATGGGAAGTACAGAAATCAGCATTTGAGTTACACAGTAGCCTTACACCTACATGAAGCAGGCTTACTGTTTAGAGAAAACCACCAGACATAGTTCAGAAGATACTCAGATGAAGTATGGAACAGCCCCCCTCCTTTTCTGGAAAAAGCAGATTTGGATCCAGATTTTCTCCTTGACTTTTCTCAGCAGCTGCCTCTGTCCTAAGCATTGAGCCTCTGTTATATATTTACAAATATGCCACTAAGTTTTTTTTTTTTTTAAGACAAGGCCTGAATAAAAGCGATTGTCTATCTCAAATATTCCCCATTTTTCAAACTGAAAATAACCTTGAGCTAGAAAGGAAGTGTGTGTATGTGTGTGTGTGTGTGTGTGTGTGTGTGTGATGTGTGTGATATGTAATCATATAATAACCTCAAAAATTAAAAAAAAAAGAAGAGGGAATATTTTGGAAAAGTACACTTTAAGTACTTTGTTTAATTTGTAAAAATCTAACTGATTGAAAGATATTTTTTCCCTTTACAAATAATTTACCAGTGTAGTGATATCATGTAGATGTTTTTCTGTTGTCTTTTTTTTTTTCTACAAGATGTTCATTTATTCATTCAGTGAATGTTAAATAGGGATGGTAAAAAGGAAATATATATATGTGTGTGTATTTATGTATGTATATTTTTTTTAATGGCATGATGGTAGAAGATGCCACTCTAGGCCTGTCTCAGTTCTTTGTCCTACGGTCATCCCTTGATAGTCATAGATGAACATTCTTTATGTCTTTTTTTTCTTTTGAAGGTCAGATTCAAAGTTAAATGCCTATGGGCGGATTAAACACATAATTTTCCAAGAAGAAATAAAACAGTGGTAGTCTCATGGTTAAAGGGGAGACCAGTCGTCTCTCTCTGTACTGTAGGATAGCTACGTGGAGATCCAAGGTGTTTTCTCCCAGCATCCCTCTGCTACAACCCAGTTCCACCTACCCAAAGTGCCGTGCTGGAGCCTAAGCATTTACCATGAAGTTCTTTGGAGGAAATTTAAAATCCAAAACTATGGCACAGCCTTATTTACTAATGACCACAGTCAATCATGGAAAAACAAGTCTCCAGAATATTGTTTAATTCATTACCCACATGCTATATTACAATTCTAACGTGAAATGTCCCCCACAGGCTCATATTTTTAAACACTGGCTCTCTGGCTGGTGTTACTATTTTGAGAAGTTTTGAACTGGAGCCACACTGGAGGAAATACTCAATGTGAAGCGGCCACTGATTACAGTCTGGCCCTGTCTCTTGCCCAAGCTCCCGGCTTTGACCGCTGACATGGTGTAACCAGTTTTGCTTCTGTGGTGAGGCCTTCTCCGCCACTCTGGGCTGCCTTCTAAACCTTAGTCTAAAGTCTGCCCTTCCCCTCCTAAGTCGTTTTCTGTCACAACCATGAAAAAAATGTACACAGAAAATTGGAATCAAAAGTGACGCCTCAAGGCATCCTTTCTGTCATCCCATACAACACATGCCCCTTTACTAGCACTAGTGTCTTCAACAATTACAACTATCTCCTCCCCACCTGCGCTACCTGCTCTCTTTCCAAGGCCACCAAGTTATGCCTTTCTCACATCCTCCGGCCCTTTTTCTGTCACCTCTCACTGTAGACCAAGCTAAACTAAGCAAGTGATAACAATACCACAGCCTGACTATCATGCTTTCTGGAGGTTTCCTCTGCTGAAGAAACTGGTTCACTACTTAAAAATTCAGCCTAACTCACATTTTCATGGCATGGGTATAACTCAGCCAGATTCACTACCGGAATTAACACAAATGTCCTCTAACTCAGTTCTAGATAAAAAGCCCTCATTCTCCCTGCCCCTCCCCACCAAAAAAAACATGTGCATAGTCCTTTCTGAGTCTCTGTCAGCGTTCTGCTCTGTCTCTTACCACTTACACACTGTGGGGATCTCTTAGCCCACAGCTCCAGACTTTCCCACATTTCCCCCACAAACCAAAGGCCCAGAAACCACATGGCCAGGTTTATCACAGCAACAATCCTACTGATTGGTACCAACTTCTTGTATTTGATCATCCTCAGTTGGTTATCACTGTGACAGAATAACTGACAAAGTCGTTTAGAAGGTGAAAGGAATTAGTCTAGCTCAGGGTTTGAAAAACAGACCATCAAGGCGAGGGATGGCATAATGGTCAGGGCAGCTTGTGGCTATGGCAGACTCAGTGGAAGGTGAGGTCATGTCAGAGCTCAGGAGACAGTTTGGCCTGGAAGGAGGCCTGGACTGTGGCCCTCAATGCCTCCATCCCAGCAAGTTACTTCCTCCCATTAGGTAACATCTCCCAAAGGTTTCAAATCCTCCTAAAACAGCATCATCAGCTAATGACCAACTGTTCAAATGTTCTTCTGGCCAGTCTCTGGTCAGTTCAAAGTGGGATATACTATAAGAATGAAGCACACAAAATGGCCAAGTCATAACAACAAGAAGAGAATATAAAATATAATAATTTTTACATGTGTTACATACTGGAGTAATAATGACTTGGCTAGACCTGGTCAAAGGAAGCATTGTTTTAATTAATTTTACTTCTGTGCTTTTACTTTTTAATGTGAGTGCCATAAAAACTAACATTACATATATGATTTGCCTTATGCACCTTATGTCAGTCAAGACTTTGAAGCAGAGATTCTCAAACATGGTTAACTTGGCCAGCTCAGACACTCTGTAGCAATATTTGGAGATAGTTTGCACAATGGGGAGGGAAAGAGGACACTGCTCCTTGGCAGAGACCTAGGGTGCTGCTTAAGACCCTGCAATACGAAGGCCATCCTGTTACAGAAGGAATAGCTGCCACAGAGTGTCAAAGTGCTAAGGTTGAGAAACTTGGCTGTGAAGTAATCATTATGAGGACAACACCAAAGGGGTGTGCAACTAAAAATTCTTAGCTTGTCAGGGAGAGGGAGAAGAGAAATAAACAAAGATTACCAGAAATGAAAAAAGTCAGCTAGGTAGTAGATTAACTCCAAGTATATTAGCACTTATATTAGATACATAAAGAAGAAATTGTATACTATTTTTAGGGCACATGTAGAGATGGGAAAAGAGAAAGCTGAAAATGGGCCCTAACCCAAAGAAAACTATCAGGGCTATGTTAATATGGGGAAAACAAAACTTTAATGCCAAAAGTATTATCAATAGATACATAGTATTTTATGACAATTAAAATGTCAATCCAGAAAGAACACACAAGAACCCTAAATTGGTATGCACTCACTAACATAGTTCCAAAAAGTACAATGGAAAAAGAGCTGATGGTCTCATTTTGGGTAAAGAAATTATATTCCTGATTAAAGCTCCCCTTTTTCATTTGTTTATTTGTTTGTTTGTTTTTTCAAGACAAGGTCTCTCTGTGTTAGCCTTGGCTGTCCTGGACTTGATTTGTAGACCAGGCTGGCCTCGAACTCACAGTGATCTACCTGCCTCTGCCTCCCAGTGCTGGGATTAAAGGGATGTGCTACTACACCCATCAATTAAAGCCCTTTTGACAAAGAAATCTCCAGACCTGCAATGCTTTGCTAGAGAACAATTCCAAACACTGAATGGAAGAAATTAGACCAAAACAGCAACTTATTTCAGACTATAGTAAACTAATGAGCACTTCCCAACTCAGTAGACAGTATAACCATAATCCTAACAGTTGCAACAGATAACACAAAAAATAATGTCACTGGCCATTTTCTTTCATGAATTTAGAAGCTGAAATTCTAAATAAGGTATCAACAAACTAAACAATCTGACACCTAAAGCTTGTAATATATAATGGCTCACTTAGATTAATTCCAGGAAGCAAAGTAGATTCAACATTTGAAAAAAAATCAATTGCTTAACCATATTTACAGAGTAAGAAGAAAACCAATATAATCATCAAGAGCAACAATGAAAACATTAAAACATTATGATGAAGTTCAATACTTACCTAAGACAAAAGCAGAGAGAGAGAGAGAGAGAGAGAGAGAGAGAGAGAGAGAGAGAGAAAATCTGGAATGGCTCGGGTGTGGAGGTGCACACCTGCAAGCCCAGTACTTCACAGTCCACCATAACCAGATAGCTCTCTGAGCTCAGTGCAAAATGGAGGACTCCCTTTCTCAGTGGGGCTTCCTCTTGTCTGCCCGACCTTATCTGGAGAGTGTCCCTAGGCACATATGCTTGACCTTGCTTGGAGGATGACCCTGCACAGGGCTAAGTGACTCAACACAGGAGTCCTGCTCCTTTGATTGCCCATATTATAATTAGGTACTATGTTATGACCAATCAATCCTTCCTGCCCATAACCCTAAGAACCTTTATATACCTCATCCCTAAAGCAACAAATAAGCTGCCTCTCTGAAGCTGATCCCAGAAGTCTTGTCTGTCATACTCATGCCCATCTTAACCCCATTTGTCTACCCTTCTGTTTCTTTTGTCCTCATGGGCTGGTGGTGAATGACCCCTGAAGGAAAGGAGGACCACATCTGGTGCCTGAACAGGGACCCGAGAATGCTCAGAGTTTGTGAGTACTCCCCCCCCCACACACACAGAGTAGAGGCATTTTAGCCAGACCATCCCACCTGAGGATTGATTGCCTCCTTTCCTTTCTGTTTTACTTTCAGTTTGCTTTGCACCTTTGTGTGGGCCTGGATACGGTTTGTAGATAACTGAAGCCTTTCAGTCAGGGTGTTTGAGTAGGGTTTTTTTGGTTTTTGGTTTTTGGTTTTTTTTTTTTTTTGAGTAGGGTTTTTTGTTTGTTTGTTTATTTGTTTTGTTTTGTTTTTATATAATGGGGAACTCAACATCACATCAGAGATTCTTCCAGACTCGTTCCCTTAGAGTCTCACTTAAATCTAGAGGCCTTAAAATTTCCCCCCCAAAAAAGGGCCTGTAGTTCTGGAGTGAAGTGCTCCAACGTGCACTATGGTCCTGTTGGTAGGTATTTCCAGCCATAATATCTGGATCCATGTTGCCTACCTGGCTGGTAAAATGTGAGTCCAGGGAGGCTACCTTTTGCCCCTCTCCTTCCTTCCCATAATAGCTGCTATCCAACAGTGCATAAGGAAAAAACCCCAACCCAAGGAGGACCCATTAGGGGAGGAAACACAGGAGGATAAAGGAGAAGGCTCAAATGAGGAGGAAGACGCTGAGGATTTCCCAGTCACTGACCTAGCCGCTCTAGAAAAGGCAGTTGATTTAATCAGACAGAAGTTACTCACCAATCTGTAATGTCCCTCCCCCCTTAACCCTCCTCTTCCTCCCTAAGAGCCTTCATTGGCTATGGAACCTGGAAATTAGGATCAAAGCTCCTAAAAACACTCAGATGGACCCTCCCCCACCATTCGCGCCACCATCTATGACACCCCTCCCCCATCATGGCCATTGAGAAGCTCTGTAATATCAGAGCACTGGGAACAACTGTTCCCTGCCCCCTCAGCTACAGTTGCCTGGGGGTCTAGAACCTGTGCCCATAGGAACTTTCCTCTTAATCTAGGTATAACAAGACAGTGTCCTCTGGCTTGGTATCCTCTCCCAGCAACAGACCTAAAAGAAGTGTGCACCAAGCTACCCACAAGGATGGAATTCATGCTCCATGCACCAAGTCTATTTGGCAAAGTTTCAATAGCATCCCTATAACTCCCCAGGACTGGAGAGATATATGCTGATCTACTCTCCCTAGCCTTCTATTCATACAATGGGAGGCCCTGTTGGGAAATGAATGTCAGATGCAAGCTAGGAAAAATGAATTACATAATCAACAAACAGCATCCCAGCAAGGACACCCCCAAGCTCAATTAATAAACTGGAATTATGAACAACTGTTCAGCCAGGGTAATTTCTCCACAGAGATTCAGCAGGCTTTACTCCCTGCTGGCTGCTTTGAGCAGATCCGCTAATGTACATTTCAGGCCCGGGACCATTTAATTCCTTTGTCCACAGGGCCTGGAGTGGTTTCTTCACTGACCTTCCTAAAACAAAAACCAACCAAGACTCTCCAAAACTTCATACTAAGGATACAAGCCTGTTTAGATAGAAAAATAACAGACCCTGCAGTAAAAGTGATGATCCTAAATAATCATATCTGGGAAGGAATGGCCCCAGAACACAGGCAAGCATGCCAAGGACTAAAAAATGAACATTATAACAAATGGAGCATGGCTAACCATGATACTGGGGCTGCCTTGTATCAGGCCTCCTCTCTCCCTCCAAGCCTTTGCAGCTGCAGCACAGTATAATTCAAAATGTTTTAAATGTGGGGATACCAGACAATGGAAAGCAGACTGCCCCAAAAATGACCCAACTACTCTAAAACCTCCTAAATCTATTCATTTCTGCTGTAGAAAAGGCTTTCATTTGCAAAGAGACTGTAAATCCAAATATGACAAAAATGGCAAACCACTGATACCTTTAAATTCCTTGCATGGCAACCTTTATCCCCAACAATAAGAGGGGGAAAACCCACCAGTCCACTGGGCCACTAAAGTATTAGAAATATCTCAGTCAAAATTGGCCAAAAAACATTTTAAATCCCTGATAGACACAGGAGCAGATAAAGACATCCTAAGATGAGCTGAGGTTGCTTCACTTTGGACTCTTCTACCAGGGCCTCAAATGTTGGGAGTAGGCGGTCTCTCTCCCAAGCATTTATTACCCAAGGCTTTCATACATGGGGTAACCCAGATAGAACAAACGGTACCCTTAGACTCTTGGTGGCCAATGTGGCCACAGATTTACTGGGTAGAGATATTCTGGAAGATTTAAGTGTGGTCCTTACTGTTGGAGAAGAATGCCTCCAACTAGAGGATTATCAAAAAATATCAAGATTTAAAAAAAAACCCAACTCTAAGGGCCATGGTTGAATATGTTTACTCCTGCTTAGAAAGAGTCACAGAAGATCTAGTCTGGATGGAACAATGGCTTCGAAACAGAGAGAAATTAACAATTTTGCAACAATTTGTTAAACACAATCAGACATGGGACACATTTGTCCTTCTAGAAGCCCCTGGAATACCCCAGTCTTTGTAATTAAAAGGAAAACTGAGACCTGGAGGCTCCTCTAGCATTTAAGAGTAATCAATGCAACCATGAAAATTTCAGGCTCACCTCAGCATGGCCTCCCCTTGCCTCTGCCAATACTTGTAAATACCCCACTATTAGTTTTAGACACTAAAGGTTTCTTCTTTTCAATACTGGTCCATGAACAAGATTGCAAACACGTCACCTTCTCAGTATCCAGAGTCAATAATCCAGGACCATTGGGTAGATACGAGTGTGGCTGACAGCCCTACCATTTGCCAAGAAGCTGTAGCCCACACATTAAGATCCCTCACTAAATCAGGCCTCCATGTATATTGTTAGATGGATGACCTATCAATACAGCAAGAGAAAAGACAGGATCAAAATCTAACTTTAGACAATCTTAAACAACGAGTATGAAGGCCCTAAAAAAAACCAAAAAAACCAAATGAGGCTTGACAATAGCAGAGTATAAGATCCAACTCGTTCCTCCCATCATGTTCCTAGGGACAGAAATTATCCTAATCTCGGTCCAGAGAGCTAAATCTGCTGTTATTGACCTTCCCAGCCCATTAACCCTAAATAACCTTCAGAGCTTCTTAGGTGATATTAATTGGTTTAGACCTTGGCTTCCCACACAGAACAGTCAATTACAGTCTGTACTTGACTTACTGAAGGGTGACAAAGACTCCTCCTCTTGTTGCTCTTTGACACCAGCAGCCAAGAAGGCCCTTTGCTCTATTAACAATCACATTAAAAATGTTTTCATGGCTGTCTATAATCCACAGCAGCCAATCCAAGTCCTAATATTCAACTTCTCTCCCATGGTAGTTGGAGCCTTACATCAACCTCAGGGGACCCTATAATGGCTCCATACACCAATAGGGGGAGTGCCTTGATTGCTAACTGAGACTGATGCATTATCCACTAAAGTAAGGAGAGGAAGAGAGCATACCTTACAAATTATCGTTGTTTTACCCTTCCTCCTCCCAGACATCCAATAGCTCGTGAGAACCATTCCTCTTTTGATAATAGCCTCATTGGCTTCCAGGGACAGATAGACAACTACCATCCCAAGGACAGCGTTCTGCCAACTAAACCACTCCTTAGGTGGCTCCTTCCTCATTTACCCTCCCAATCCCCTATCCCATAGGGCCCTCACAGCTTTTACAGATGGTGAGCAACAAGGAGCCACCTACAAGATATATCAAGGAGGCACTAACTCTGAGTCGTATTTTCCCCCCTCACAGATAAATCTACTCATTTCAAAGAACTGTACACCATCTTTCTGGTCCTGGTATACAAGTGGCGGGTGATTTCTCCATAAATATGATTTGAATTTTGTAAGTAGAGCTCATCAGGTGGCTGAAGATAAATATGAAATTTTTGCAAGAAAGCAGTTGGTTACTCCGTTTCCCGCAACTCATATTGTGGGGATTTTGACAATGCAGCTGCTGTCTTGGCTATGGATGAAGCACTGATATGTTCCTTTCAGGTCTTAAAGACTGCGGGGGCAGGGGAGGAAAGGGGGGGAAGCCCAATGTCTCAAGACCTGCAACACCTCCAAGGGGTGTGATGACCCAGGAAACAGAAACAGATTCCATTTGACACTGCCTACTTGGAATTCTTCATTTTTAAAGCTATAGTGTGTGCTGGTTAGCTTGCTCAGGTAGATCGGTATTTGGTGCTACACATCCCATGTTCTATTTACTGAATGGCAATTGTTGGTTGTAACAGGAAGTGAAAACTGCTCCACTCTCAAGAAAGAATATTTTTGTTATTTAGTTCGCAAACCACTTTAATGGTGGAAGTATACATTCAAGTATGTGTGTGTGTGTGTGTATATACACATTTTTTTTCAGGTTTTTTAAGACAGGGTTTCTCTGTGTACCCTTGGCTGTCCTGGACTTGCTTTGTAGACCAGGCTGGCCTCACATCAATCCACCTGCCTCAGCCTCCCTGAGTGCTGGGATTACAGGTGTGTGCCACTGCACCTCGCTTCACTCTAGTATAATTTGTCTTGTCTGAGGAGTAGGAGCATCATAGATCAGGATTTTAAAAACTTAGTATGAGTTAGAAATCATGCAATTGCTTGTTTTCTCATGAAGAGATCCCTAGGGTATTCTAAATATTTACATATTATTGTTGTATACAGTTAATGGAAACTACTGACTACATTTTTAACTTAAAATTTTTTGCTTCAAAGGGATTGTTTTTCCCTCCTATCTTGTCATGTATAAACCGGGTTTTATAGTTCTCACCAGGAAGGACTGGAAGGACCATTTAGTGGGTAAGAGCACTTACTGCTCTTGCAGAGACCCAGGTTTGGCTCCCATGGTGGTCCACAACTACCTGTAACTCCAGTTCCAGGGGATCTGACGTCCTCTTCTGCACTCCTTGGTACCAAGCAAACACATGGTCTACACACACATATGCAGGCCAAACACTTATACACATAAAACAAAGATAATAAATCTTTTAAACCTCTGCATGCATGTGTGTGTGTGTGTGTGCATGTGTGTGTGCCTGTGTGTGTGCGCGCATGTGTTTGTGTGTGCACATATGCATGTGTGTGTGTGTACATATAATTTTCAACAGGAGTGACTGCCACCCTATCAGCATTAGTACTACAATGGATATTTAATATAATCATACCATATTCTCTTAAATTTTCTATTAAAGTATATTTATTCAACAAAAATGATACATTTAAGAATTATGACGTACAGTATACAAAGCAAGTTTCTCAGCATTTTCAAAATTTTGGCATGTTACTCTTTAAGATCTTGGGACAATAAATCAGTGTTTCCAGTAACTCTTCCAAAATTCAAAGTTGTGGTGATTTTTAACATAATCCAATAATCTTCACAACCTGCTATTTTTTAAATGACAACTAAAGGTATCTTTTAAATTTTCTGTGATATTTTTCTAAAGCAAAAATTTCCACTGAAATATGCAATGGCAGCCCAATCCCAAATACAAGGTGACAAGGTGATGACACATGCCATTTCCTTGTGGATTCCAAAATAGGATTTTAATTTTGAGTAGCAATATGTCTGTTGAAATAATTGATGATTAAAGTTAGTAATATATTATATAATTTCCACAAACTACATTCAGTATATAATTCTTTTAACAGTTGAATTGAGCCTGAACACATCTTTTATTTTATTTATTTGTTTATTGGTTTTTTTTAGACAGGGTTTCTATGTGCAGACTTGGACTCACTTTGTAGACCATATTGGCCTCAAACTCACAGAAATCCACCTGCCTCTGCCTCCCGAGTGCTGGGATTACAGGTGTGCATCACCACGCTGAACACGTCTATTTTGAAAGCCTCAAGTTATAGAAGCAATACAGTCCTAGATGAGTGACCAGTGTAGGCAAAGGTTATTTTGCAATTTAAATGTTGGTTTCTGTACCCTCCCCAGCCCCCATATTTGGCTGTAATCCTTGTTCTGAGAATCTCCTGTCTCAATGTTGTATAAGCACTGTTCCACAGTTGTCCTCTGGTATGCCAATAAAGCAACTTACAGCCAATCACTGAGCAGAGGAGAAAATGGGACTGGACTTCCTGCCAGCCAGAGGAGGAGGAGTCAGAAGAGGAAGTACAGGGATTCAGCCACAGGAGAGATCCAAGATGATATCAGAAGATGGAGCTGGAACAGGAAAAGCCACATAGAGCAAATATCTCTGAGATGTATGCTGGGAGGAAACCAAATTAGCTTAAAGGGTTAAGAATGGAGTTAAAACTGCTCAGGGTTGTGCTGTGAAGCTTGTTAAAATAATATAATGGTGTCTCAATTATTTGTGTGATAGCCAGGTTAAGAAAGAAACTATGAGAAACAAACACATTTGTATAAAAACAACATTAACAAACCAAAGTCGTGATAATTTTGTTTAAAAAAAAACCTTAGAAATGTTATGGGGATATGTTTTTGTTCTAATCCTCCATATGGAATATGAGACTGCTTCAGATTGTCCACAGAAGCTGATTGTGATTTGCCCTGTGCTTTAGCAGGGGTGTGGTGTTTGCCAGCTATAGATAGTTTCTGTGAGTGTATGGTAAATGTGAGAGCATCAATGTCGTGTCCTGGCCCACGGGAAAAATTGAAATCAGGGTTCACCTGAAAGGGGGGGGTGAATTGAAAGTAGGATACAGAGACACGAGAAATAGCAAATCAAATCAGGAAATTTCTGATCAATATTGTCTTCAATGCGGACAAGTAAGACTTTATATAGTAAGGTCAATAGGAGCTATTCTGATCCCTCTCTCCCTAGCTCTCAAGGCAAGAACACAATAGCCTGAATAGCTCCCTGTAAGAACTTCTTTGACCATGTTCCCTGGAGGGGGAGACCTGGTGGCACTTAGAGGAAGGACAGTAGGTCACCGAGAAGAGACTTGATACCCTATGAGCATATACAGGGGGAGGTAATCCCCCTCAGGAACAGTCATAGGGCAGGGGAATAAGGGGAAAATGGGAGGGAGGGAAGAATGGGAGGATACAAGGGATGGGATAACCATTGAGATGTAACAAGAATAAATTAATTTAAAAAAAAAAAAAGAACTTCTTATTACTGAGTAGCTCTCTCTGAAAGGATTTCCTTAATCCTCCAAGGTGTTTCTCAGTAGGGACTTCCCACTTCTTTCAAAGGCAAATAGTTCAAGGATGGCTTGGAACACAAAGACCTCCTCCAGCAGAGCTCAGCAACTAGAAGGTCACGGTGTGCAGCCTAAACACGGGATTTCTGACATGGCAGAATTTAGCATGGCTTCCCACACACCAAGAGGGGGCTACAGTGGCTGCTGCTGTTGTCAGTTGCTGGTTGGAGATATTCTGACAATGAAGATCGTACGTGCTCCAAGGAACTTAATGCCCCTGATCAGCAGGAAGTAGTTGAATGGTGTGGACACTCCCTTTCCCCTCTAACGGTCTTTCTGTCCTACTTAGTATTGAGGAGGGCATTGGCAGGTATAGGGGTGATGTAGGGAGGTAGGAAAAGGAACTTACTAAAGTAGCCAAAAGTTCAGCTACAAGTGACACCTACATGTAGAGCTAGGCAAAATGGGAATTCTGATTTCTAATGATGTATAGAAAAGGGCAGAAGATGAAAGAATGAGTATTTTGTTTCAAGATGACAGCAGAAGGTTTACTGTGACTGCTGCCTTCAGGCTTTCCCCCCACTTTGCTCCCAGAGGGGTTTTTCTTGTGATTGTACAGCACATGCCTGTTAATGATGAGGATAATGACTATGATGAGATAGGGTGGTGTCCTATAGAAATGATAGATCAGAGGCATCCTAAAGAGGCCGTCTGTTCTTACAGCATGCATTCACCTTATATAAAACAAATATTAAGTAACTAGGCTACCCAAAATAGAATTATCCCCCAAGGTTGGAAGGGTCTGGTAACAACCATGCTACAGGCCGATTATCAATTACAACGGTTAACATGGTAGAAGGAGGAAGCTGAGAATATCGAACAGGGAGATAGAGTTAGAGGAATGAATGTTGTCAAAGACCGGTTGCTAGGTGAAGGACAGTACTCTGATTTACAAGAACAGATTTAATTAGATGATGCTGTTCCAGAACAATATTGTTTAGCGACTTTAAGAGCTTGGGACAAAGCTGAAGAGCCTGGGAAAAGCTTTGCCTCACTTAACTAAGGTTGTACAAGGCTCTGGGGAATCCTTCTCAGATTTCCTGCAAAACTTTGTTTCAGCTGTAAACCAAGCCATGTCAAATCCTGATGCAAGGCAGGTGCTGATAGAGACACTTGCATTCTTTATTACCTAAGTCATGGCCTATGGTAGTAATTGATTTAAAACAGTGTTTTTTTTAACATTCTGGGAGGTAGAGGCAGGTGGAGTTCAAGGCCACCCTGGTCTATAAAGTGAGCCCATGACAGCCAAGGCTACACAGAGAAACTCTGTCCCCAAAAAACAAAACAAAACAAACAAACAAAAAGGATTCCTTTTTAAAAATCTCCTTGCATGAGCAGGATAGAGAAAGGTTTGCTTTCTTAGTACCTACTTATAATAATAGTGGACCAGTAAAAAGATATCATTGGAAAGTTCTTCCACAAGGAATGTTAAAATAGTTCAACTTTATATCAATATTTTGTGCAACAACTGCTAGAAATAATTCATAGTAAATTTCCTAAATTTATTATTTATCATTGCATGGATAATATTTTGTTGGTTGATTCTGATGGAGACACTTTAGAGAAAATGTTTAAGGAAACACAAAGAATTCTGTCATAGTGGAGATTACTGATTGCTCCTGGAAAAAATATAAAAAGGATATTTTATTAGCTATTTGGATTATAAAATAAGTCAACCAAAAATTCAACCACAAAAGGTACAAATCTGAAGAGACCAGTTGCAAACTCTTAATTATATTCAAGAATTAATGGGAGATATTAATTGGCTACAGCCTACCGCTGGATTAACCACTCATGAGTTTAAGTAATTTGTTTCAAACATCACAAGGAGATTCAGATTTAAACAGTCCAAATGTTTAACAGCTGAAGCAGAAAGAGTTAACTCTGGTCAAATAGAGACTGCAAGATGTATATGTCAGCCCAATAGGTCTTAAACTTGATTGTGTTTTGGTGATTTTGCCTTCAACTCTTTCTCCTATTGGACCTATTATACAAAAGGAAGATGGTATTGTGGAATGGATTGTTTTATCACACAAACAAAGTAAAAAATTAGAAACTTACGTAGAAAGGCTTTCTAAGTTAATCATAAAAGGTAGAATAAGACTGCATCAGCTGTCAGGAACAGACCTGGCAGTACTCATACCAATGCTGAGATTGTATCATTATGGGTAAGGAAACACAGAGAATTCTGCCATAAAGAGGGCTGGAGATTGCCTCTGAAAAGAACAGAGGGAAGAGATGCTGTTAGCTAATGAAAGATGCCAAAGAGCCTGTAGTAACTTTGTGAGAGAAATTAACAACAAACATAAAAGCAAGTGCTTGCAGTTTATAAAAAGAACTAATTGAATTATTCCACATATTGTAAAGGGAACACTAATTCCTGAAGCACATTCTATGCTGATGCAAATAAATTGGAAATGATGGTTATAAGCCAGAAAAAAAAAAAAAAAAAAAAAGCAAAGTAATTAACAGCCCATATACTTCAGTTTAAAACTCAGAGTTGTATGCAGTTCTTATGGTATTATTAGATTTTCCTGAACCTCTTATTATAATTACTCTCAATATGCAGAAAGGGTTGATTTGCATATAGAAACTTTTGCATTCATTCTCGACAACTCAGAATTAGCCTTGTTTGTTATTTATGCAACTGCAACAAGCAATCAGAAATAGAAACTACCCATATATATCAATCATATTCGCTCTCACACAGGTTTGCCAAGTCCAGTGGTACAAGTAAATGAGGAAATTGATCAATTATTAATAAGAGATTTGTTAGAATTCTCAAATTTTTATGAAAAAACGTGATGTTAACATTAAAGTATTAAAGAAAAAAATGTTCTATCACTTGGCAACTAGCCAAGGACATTATAAGAAAATGTCCTACTAGTCCACTGTATAACCAAACTCTATTACCCACCACAGGTGACCCTAGGGATACCAAAAGAAATGAAATCTGGCAGATGGATGTGTTTAATTTTGCAGAATTTGGAAGACTAAAGTTGGTACACCATGCCATTTATACACATTCAGGGTTTCAACAGGCAACTGCTTTAAGTTTTGAAAAGGCTGATTCTATAATAACATATTTACTGGAAGCAGTAACTACTGCGGAAATACCTGCACAAATTAAAACTGACAAGGCCCCTGCATATGTCTCCAGTAAGATGAAGCATATTATGAGTCTTCCACACAATCCTACAGGACAAGCACTTGTAGAAAGATCTAATCTCATTTTAAAAGAAATGCTTATGAGGGGCTGGAGAGATGGCTCAGTGGTTAAGAGCACTGACTGCTCTTCCAGAGGTCATGAGTTCAATTCCCAGCAACCACATGGTGGCTCATAACCATCCACAATGGGATCTGGTGCCCTCTTCTGGCCTGCAGTACATGCAGGCATAATACTGTATAATAATAAATAAATAAATATTTTAAAAAAGAAATGCTTATGAAACAAAAAGGAAGAGTAAAAGCACCCAAGGATAGACTAAATAGTGCTTTGTTAACTTTAAACGTTCTGAATAGTAATGAAAAAAGAACAACAGCAGCCGAGAGACACTGGGTTATAGAAAAAAAGAGTGGAATTAAATCAGTCTATACAGTGTAAGGATGTGTTAGCATCAGAATGGAAACCTGCAACAGTTTTGCACTGGGGACACGGTTTTGTTTATGTTTCCACAGGAAATGAAAAGCTGTGGATACCAACAAAACTTATCAAGATTAGAACTGAGCAGAAGGTCTCCTGAAAACCTTGGCCACTGTTCTGAAAAAAGCATTTAGTTCATTGAAAATGTCTCAATTTATAATTTCTCACTAAACACTGTACAATTAATGGCTCAAAACAGACACGGGGGAATGTAGTGAGAATTTTTTTTTTAATTTTTAAAAATTTTATTAATTTATTCAGATTACAACTCAATTGTTGTATCTTCATCAGTTGTATCCTCCTGTCCTCCCTCCCTCCTACTTTCACCCTATTCCCCTGGCCTGGGTCTATGACCAAGGGGGACCTTCTCCCACACTATATGGTCACAGGCTGTCAAGTCTCATCTTGGTAGCCTGCTTATTCTTTCTTTGAGTGCCACCAGGCCTCCCCACCAAGTGGAGGTGGTCAAATATGGAGCACCAGAGTTCATGTCAGAGTCAGTCCCTGCTCTCCACATAACTGTGGAGAATGTCCTATCCATTGGGTAGATCAGAGTAGGGGTTTGATGTTTACTATTGTATTGTCCTTGGTTGGTGCAATAGTTTGAGCAGACCTCCGTGCCTTGATCCACCCATCACGATGTTCTTCTTGTAGGTTTCTAGGACTTTCTGGGCCCTTCTATTTCCCTATCTCCTATATTTCTCTTACCTAGTGTCTCAGTAGGATGTCCTCACATCTATCCCAATCTGCTGGTAAGTGAAGACTTTCATGGGACGTGTCTTTTGGGCTAGTGCCCAGTTATAAGTGAGGATGTACCATGTGAGTCTTTCTGGTTCTGGGTTAATTCACTCATTATGATCATTTCTAGTTCCATCTATTGTCCATAAATTTCAGGATTTCCTTGAGAATTTTTGTTTTTTAAAAACATTGAAGTGGGGGGCTGGAGAGAGGAATCAAAGATTAAAGTGCACTGGCTGCTCTTCAGAGGTTGTGAGTTCAATTCTCAGCACCCACATGGTGACTCATGACCATCTATGAGATATGGTGCCCTCTTCTGATGTTCAGGCATACATGCAGGCAGAACAGTGTATACATAATAGATAGATAGATAGATAGATAAGTAAGTAAGTAAATCTTTTAAACAAAAAAGCAAACCAACCAACCAACAAACAAAAAGGACACATGGGATGCAGAGGCAGGCAGATCACTGTTAGTTTGAGTCCAGCTGTCTACAAAGTAAGTCCAGGACAGCCAAGGCTACACAGAGAAACCTTGTATGCAATATTTGTCTTCCTGAATAAGAGCCAGAAGAGGATTCACTAGAGCTGATAAAGGCATCTTAAAAGTTTAATAAGGATGAAAGAATTGAACAAGTCACCCTACAAGAAGATACCCAAATTGGCAACAATTTTCAATATTATCATCAGGGAAATATAATTTACAACTATCAAAAGACAATAATTCATATTTATCAGAATAGCTACTGTGATATCTGATTTTAATTGCCAACTTGACAAGGTCTAGGATCACCTGGTGAAGGAATCTCAATGAAGGATTCTTTATACTATACATTAATTGCTCTGGGAAGGTGTGCCACTGTGGGTGGCACTCTTCCTGGGCATGGGATCCTGGATTGCCTAAGAATGGAGAATGCAAGTTGAATACTAGTAGATGTGCACGCATTTGTTTCTCTATGCCTCTCGACTGTGGCTGCTTCAACCTCAGGCTGCCTTGATTTCCTTGCAGTGATAGAGTATCTGGGAAGTGAGGGGCTAAATGAAGGCATGCTTTCTTCCTGAAGTTGCCTTTGTCAGGGTATTTTATCGAAGAACTATTGGTGGAAGAGAACCAAGACTACCAGGCAGTTGGTGGACAAACAAATTACAGCAAAACCACAAAGCAAGGAGCAAAAAGCAATAGTATGGTGAGTTAATATGGATGAACCTCATGAATGTTATGCTCAACAAGACAAAAGTTTCATTTAGTCATGTTTGTATGTTTGTACATATGCATGTATGTGTGCACAGATGTGCCATGGTCTAGGTGTGAAGGTCAGAGTATATATATATATATACATCTCGTAATAAGTGGTTCTTTCCTTTTACCACGTAGATCCAAAGGGATCAAACTCAGGTTCTCAGGCAGCAAGCGCCTTAATTTTTGAGCCACTTCATCAGCCTAAGAACTTTTTTTTTCTAAGTCCAAAAGAAAAGAATACATGACTAGACAAACCAACCTGTGGTGATCTAAAATTAAAACAGTGGTTGTCTGGGTGAGGGGTGGTTATAGGTAAGAAAAAGGCATGAAGGAGTGGGAAAACAGCTCAGCAATTAAGAGCATGTACTGCTGTTCCAGAGGACCTGGGTTCAACTCCCAGAACTCACATCAGATGGCTTACGACCACCTGTAACCACAATTCCAGGGGGCCTGATGCCTTATTCCCACCTCCGTGGGCCCCTATACACTCGGGATACACATATAGCTACTCACACAGAAGCATACACACTAAATAAATAAGTCTTAAAAACTAAAAGAAAGAAAGTGGCACAAGAGAATCCAGAATGCCAAAAAAATTTCTGTATCTAGATTCGGCAGCTGCAGGGGTGCTAACGTGCTTCGGTTCATGGGGATGGGAAGTCACTGCCTTTTGCTCTGTTTTTCTAAGTAGAAAGTGGCAATGTGACTAGCTACCACTAACTGCTGGGAAATGGCTTGTGTTCAGAATAAGACTGTAAATTATAGGATTTCATGGAAGACACTTCTTTTTTGTTTTTTGTTTTTTGTTTTTTTGAGACAGGGCTTCTCCGTGTAGCCTTGGCTGTCCTGGACTCACTTTGCAGACCAAGATGGCCTCGAACTCACAGCAATCCACGAGCTTCTGCCTCCCGAGTGCTGGGATTAAAGGCTTGCACCACCACATCCGGCTTGGAAGACACTTCCTGACTGGATCTTGTCCTTTCAGAAATCGTCTCCATTCTAAGAATAGGCTCCTCGGTACTTGCTTCACAAAACACTTGGTGTTCTTTCTAGTGTAGCACACACGCCCACACCTTTGTTTTTGCAAATGCTATTTTCGCTTAGAATACTTTTATTATCCTCTTACCTTACCCGAAATTTTCCTTAACTATATCTACAGCATTTTACATCTTAATCATCACTGCATCCAGAAAGCGTTTCCGGGACATCTCAGGCACAATGAAGAAAGCCATGCAGATACTCAGGGCAAGAACCTGGAGGCAGGAACTGAATCAGAGACCACAAGGAACAGGAATGGCTTGCTTCCTATGGCTTGCTCAGCCAACTACTTATACAACTCAGGACCACCTACCCAGAGATAGCCACGCCCACAGTGGGCTGGGCCCTCCCACATCAATCAAAAACAACAACAACAACAATTGTCTCAACAGACTTTCCTACAGGCCAGTCTGATGGAAGCAACCCTTCACCTGAGGTTCCCTCCTCCCAAATGACTCTAGTTTGTGTCAAGCTGGCAGAAACTACTGAGCATCTTTCTCAATGGCTATCTGTGCTGCTAAGGCAGGGTCTTTCACAGACTAGGCAACTTGGATATTCAGCTACTGTAGCTAGCCAGCTTGCCCCAGGGGACTTTTGTTTCTGCCTCCTAAGCAGTGGGCCCAGGTCTTAATATGGATTCTGAGATCTGAATTCCAGTCCTTACACTGTAACAGGAAGTGCTTTTTCCACCGATTCATCTCACTAGTCCCTCAAACTGTTTTTGTGATCCACTCTCTCTAGATTATAAAGTTGTTGAAAACAGTTATTTTGTTTTCTTAAGTATTATTAATGTACAGCATAGAGTCAGATATAAGGTAGATACAATTTGTTTTTCAGAGGAAATCCTGGTAGGCTCTGTGTGTGTGTGTGTATGTGTGTGTGTGTTTCACAGGCTTAACAGACACATTTTCAAAACTCCTTCTTTGAATACTGAAAAGATGGAGCTTCTGTTACTTTGTCAGTTACAGGGATATATTCAAATACAGAGAATTGTTCATAGTCCCAGAAACCATTTTAGTAGCCAGCTGGTTTGAACGGTGTGGAGATAATTCTGTATAAGACAGGCGCAGCAGGCCACAGATCTGAGCTCGGTCCTGGAAGGTAGACATGAGAGCAATAGAATGCACCAGCGCTTTGAGCTGGCACAGGTGGTTCGTTTGGTCAGCCAACAGGAACGCAGTGGCACTGAAACCCGAAAAGATAGAAATGTCTGCCTTCCTGCACATTTAAAGTTCACTTATCACAGTTACACTTTGAAAACACCACTTTCATCTAGCAGTTATAAAACATTTCCCCAACGTGTCACAATAGGGTTTATAAGATTAATTGTTATTTACTCAAACGATGGGTGTTTGATTGATGATGCAGGCAGGTATACTGAATTTCAGCTTACTTTTGTTACTGTAATGCAGCACATGTTTGTTTTAAATCAAGAGATGTTTTCAGTATCGTTCCAGAGCTATCTGAAACTGCCAGTGCTTGGGCCTTGTGTTCTTTTTAAAGTAAAATTCCAGCCAGCAAAGGAAGGATGAACAATGTTTTAAAGACATGATTGTCAAGTATGCACTTCATTGTAAACTTCTTTTTTTTTTTTTTTCCAAAAACGAGAATCAAAGGCTCTAAATTGCCTCCAAGTTGATTCCTCAGGAATCAGACCACATCTTAAAGCCTTACAGAGGTGGCTGGCAAGATGGAGCAGCAGTTAAGAGCACTGGATGCTCTCCCACAGACCCTGGGTTTGGTTTCCAGCACCCACACAGTGGCTCATAACCACCTGTAACTCCAGTTCCAGGGGATCTGACCCCCCTCATCTGACCTTCAAGGGCGCCAAACATGCACGCAGTGCACACATACACAGGCAAAACATAAAATAAGGAAGTATTTAAATAAAAATTTAAAACTTACAGTTGCTGCTTATTCTGATGTAATTTACATTTGTGTTCCCTCATTGATTACATTCCCTTTGGCTTCAGTGGTGATCTAATGTACTAAAAAAAAAAAAAAAAAAAAAAAAAAAAGGATGATTTCTAGACTATGAAATCAGATCTGGTACAGTTTAGTCTAAGTAGCATATGATGTTTTTAATAGGAGGAACTCGTTTTGTTGAAATTTAAAATATTCACCTACTTTTATTAGGATTTAATTGGCAAATGTGTTTGTGTATATAAAAACAAATTTGGAAGAAAATGAACTGCAGTAAACTTTTAACAGAAGTGCAATTTGAGAATTTAGAAATTCATCATGTTAATGACAGAAGAAATAAGCATTTCTCCTAAGAAGCCACCTGTAACACATTAAGTATAAATCATGGTTTCTCAAGTGCCGTTTGGGGACTTTTATGTTGCAATTCCAGATGCACAAGTTGGTTAAGCAAGGGCATTGCTGCATTAGGGAAAGCAAAGAGAAAGTGATGAAAGATGAGCCCTAAAATAGGGGAGAAATACTGTGGAATTTAAACTTCATGCAGAGTAAGTGTGGAGAACAATAGCTTAATATAGAATCACCAAAATCCTGATGTGTCAGCGTGTGCAAAGCACTGATCATCAACTCACTGGT
>OU015754.1:46992965-47012422 GCA_907169655.1 Acomys percivali | reverse complement strand
ATTTTGTAAATAATTCTGTGGCAAGACTTATTCTTAAAATAAGAAAAGTCTAAATTAGAATAAAGCTGTATTTTAGCATCTATGCATATTTTATGACATACAGAATCTAGTCCTTAAAAGTTCCTTAAAACTTTGAAAGCCTCACTCAGGAGGCAGAGGCAGAGGCAGGCAAATCTCTGTGAGTTAGAGACCAGCCTGGTGTCTACAACGAGAGTTCCAGGATAGCCAGGCCTATTACACAGAGAAGCCCTGTCTCAAAAATCAAAAACAACAACAACAACAAAACCTTTGAAAACCTTTATTACTTTAAAAATATTTATTTTGTGTGTATGTGTGTCTTGCCTGCTTATCTGTGCATCACCTGTGTGCCTGCTAACCTGAGGGGCCAGAAGCCTGATGGTGTCAGATCCCCCAGACTGCAGTTACAGATGGTGTGAGCCACCATGTGGGTGGTAGGAATCAAACTCAGGTCCTCTGGAAGAGCAGCCAGTGCTCCTAACTGCTGAGCCATTTCTCCAACTAATATCCTCATTAATTTTTAAAGAATGTATAGTGTTTATCATATGCCAGCCACCATTCTAAGAACTTTATTAAGTAATCAAATTCTTATAATAATTTCATAGGTAAGCACTACTGGCCTCTTTTGACAAATGAGGAAACACACTTCTCTCTAAGTGAAGCCTCCACATGGAACTTTATAGTCTGTCAAGGTCACAGAGCTATTAAGTGATAGAGGGGCCCGAACCCAAATTGCTTCAAGGTCTGTGAGCTTGCCTGTTCTGCTCCTTCCCAGAGCCCAATATTAGACTACAGAAAGTTATCTGCTATCAGAATACATTTGAGGCCAGACGTGGTGGCGCACGCCTTTAATCCCAGCACTTGGGAGGCAGAGGTAGGTGGACTGCTGTGAGTTCGAGGACAGCCTGGTCTACAAAGTGAGTCCAGGAAAGCAAAGGCTACACAGAGAAACCCTGTCTTGAAAAACCAAAACACCAAACCAAACCAAAACAAAACAAAAACAAAAAACCTGAGGACTCAGATGGCTGACTACGGCAGCCCTCCATAGACACTTGAACCCTTAACGATGGATGGTCCTAGAGACAGCTCATGGGACTCAGAACTCCCAGCGACGGGGAATGCATATGAATTTCATTTCAGAAATTATGTTTTCTGAAAGCTGCTCCTTCAAGCTTTTAAACTATTCCTATCCTATCTTACATCATCACACAAACATGTCCTTACTTTTTTCTTACACAGCTGGCCTTTAAATGTGAAGAAGGCCCTTACGGCCTAATTGCTGTGTCCCTCCCCCACCCCCCACCGCCCCCTACTCCAAGACAACATTCTATTTCTTTCAAAAAAATTGTATAGACATGAAGGGATTGTCTTCATTTTTAGCCTTTTCTTTTCTTGTCATGCTCCGATCAGTTCTTAAGTGTATCAATCCCAGTGGATTTCTACATTCAAAAAGTTTTGTTGTTTGGGTATTTTTGTTAGTTTGGTTTGTTTATTTGTTTGTTTGTTTTTTTAAAGACAGTGTCTCTCTGTGTAGTCTTGGCTGTCCTGGACTCACATTCTTGATTTGTAGATCAGGCTGACCTGGAATTCACAGAGATCTGCCTGCCTTTGCCTCCCAGAATGCTGAGATTACAGGCGTGTGGCACCTGGCTTTAAGGAGTATTTTTTTAATCATTTATTTTAACTGATGCTATCACACATACATACACATGATTTGTTTTGATCCCATCCATGCCCAGTTACCTCCCCTTCAACTCTCCCTCTAAGCCCCCACTTTTCCCTTCCACCTTAATGTGCTCTCTCTGTTTTTTTTTTTAAAATATTTTATTTAGTTTTAATCTATGTGCATTGGTGTGAAAGTGTCAGATCTTGGAGTTACAGACAGTTGTGAGCTGCCATGTGGGTGCTGGGAATTGAACCCGGGTCCTTTGGAAGAGCAGACAGTGCTCTTAACCACTGAGCCATCTCTCCAGCCCCTCTCTCTGTTTTTTAAACCCATCAGATATAGTGCTGTAGCTATGTGCGAGGGTACAGGACCACTTACCGGTACAAGGAGTGTTTTCTTTCTTTCTTTCTTTCTTTCTTTCTTTCTTTCTTTCTTTCTTTCTTTCTTTCCTTTTTTTTCTTTTTTCTTTTTTTGGTTTGGGTAGTCTTGGCTGTCCTAGAACTCACAGAGATCTGTCTGCCTCTGCCTCCTGAATGCTGAGATTAAAGGCATGTGCCACCACCACCCAGCTCTTGAGGAGTATTTTCACCACAATAGAGTATATTATACTTTACTGCTAAATATTTTAAATCTGAATGAACATTAAATCTTTCAGATAACAAAACCTTGCAAACTCACATCAAGCTCATCATAAAATAAAATATTTTTCTACATCATATCCCACAGCTAATAACTGGTGGAATTGATTTTTGGACATAAATTTAAAAAAAAAATTTTTTTTTTTCAAGACAGGGTTTCTCTGTATAACCTTGGCTGTCCTGGACTGCCTTTGTAGACCCTGTCTCGCAATATATGGAAGGGTACAACTCCATGAGAGAAAGCTGGGTGTCATCACACGTGGGAAAATATTTCAGAAAACTGTTTCCTCTAAAATCTTGGAAGAAAATTTTTGTGCCGCTAGAATGTGGAGACCAACACGAAGGGGTTAAAAAATGCCATTGTGTAATGTGTATTGGCAGTTGCTTGGTGTTTGTAGCGAGACACTGAAAGAAAGCGATGAGTGCCAGCAAGAATTGGCCAGCTGTCAAGCAAAGATGAAAGAGCATTCCACTCCGTTAAAGAAGAGTCTCTGGCTTTAGACCACAATCTAAACTCATACAGAGGAGTTTAGAAACAAATCGAAACGTGTGTGTTCCTCCGAGCGAGACAGTTAACTCTCCGCGCTTTCCTCTAACCTCTCTTCAGCAAGATTTCGCTGCCAGGAAAAAAAAAAAAAAAAAAAAATGGCAGCTAATCCAAAGATTAGTTCGGGTTGATGTCTTCCATCCAAGTCACTTATTAACGTAAATGGACTCTGGGCTGGATTAGGGCTCAGTGGTGGAGTGCTTGCTTAGCATGTGGGAAGCCTTGAGCTTGACTCCCAGAGCGCGCGGGGGGGGGGGGGGGGGGGGGGGGGGCGTACCTAAAATACCTGTCATTCAGCAATGAAGAGCTATATCTTACACACAAAATGTACAGACATGACATGCTTCAGAAAGCAACTTTGGCTGTAATTAGTAGCACATACACAGCCATCTGGAAACATGCTTTAAAATATTTTAGTAAATCGTATTACCAAAAACCCTCCAAGCCTGAATTGCACATGCCTATGACTCTGGGTGCCTGTGAGCTCACACATCCTCAATGAAGTGTTTGTGTCGCTGAACTTTTTTGATGTAGACACTAATATTTTTAGTCAAATGTGTGGAAAACTTGACCATTAATTTTAAAATAATTTCTTTGTCCCTGCTCTTCTCCTGGGACCACAATTAAGCAATAATTTATGGCCCATATCTACTTGTCCCTTGGTATCCGTAAGAAATTGGTTCTAGGACGCCCATGGTGATTAAATTCACAGCCAAGTCTCTTGTATAACATGGCAAAGTATTAGTAGATATCCTCTGCTCACATTCTTGTACATTCTAAATCACCTCCAGGCCACTTGCAGCATCTAATGCTATGTAAATACTTTGTAAATGATCATTATACCATGGTTTAGAGATTAAACATAAAACGCTGCCAAGAAAAATGCAGCGTAGGTAACATTTAAGAAATATTTTCAGTCTTCAGTTGGTTGAGTCCACAGAACCAAAAAAATCATAGCTTTGGAGGGTCAATTGCATTTCGTTACGTATATGAAAATGCTTAATGGAAAGTCTTCAGTTTGAAAAACAGAAATAAAATGAGGTTGAGCAAAATTGGAACAGAGTCTCACAGCCCTGTGAGACAAGAAGAAAACCAATGCATATGTTAAGGGAACTGATGAGGGGTAGAAAGAAAAGGGAGAAAAACATATGGAGAAGTGGCGGCTCAGTTGTAATCTCAGAATAAAGAAAATGACTACAAACCAACAGAGTAGCTGAATAAATTATGGGTCACACGCAAAGGAAAGAAATGAACAAGGAGTACACACGTGACGTGGACATGAAGTGGAGGTTGTAAGGACAGTATGCTAACTTGTATGCATGACAAGAGAAACAAGAGAATATACGCATATGCCTGTGTTTTAAGGAGAACACAAGGCCTGGAGAGATAGTTCAGTGGTTAAAAGCATGTCTTGCTCTTCAAGAGACCCTGAGTTCAACTCCCGGTACTCACAGAAGCATCGCACAAGCAACTGTAACTCCAGCCTAAGAGGGATCCCATACCTCTGGCTTCCATAGGCACCTGCATTCATATGCCACCCCCCCACACACACACACACAAGAAAGAGAGAGAGAGACAGACAGACAGACAGACAGACAGAGACAGAGAGAGAGACAGAGACAGAGAGACAGACACACTCACACATTCACATTTAAAATAACAAAAATAAGCCAGGTGTGGTGGCACACACCTTTAATCCCAGCACTCAGGAGGCACAGGCAGGTTGTTGTGAGTTCAAGACCAGCCTGGTCTACAAAAGTGAGTCCAGGATAGCCAGGACTGTTACACAGAGAAGCCCTGTCTCAAAAAACCAAATAATAATAATAATAATAATAATAATAATAATAATAATAATAATAACAACAACAACAACAACAACAACAACAACAACAAAAATAAGTCTTGAAAAAGAAGCACAGCTGCCTTTCCGTGCAAAGCTCCATGTATGGACCTGACTTGGGTAGTGAGGGATGACAAAATGGCAGGCAAACAGAACATCTAGGATCCAGGGGATTAGATTCTCTGATAAACTGCAACACTCTGGAAAGCACAGCATATTTATTATAATAGAGTGGAACAGAAAGGCGGGGTTATTGCGTACAGCTGAACAAGGAGGCAGACTTATGATATACAACTTATACAATATACAACACACATAGCAAGAATAAATCAATAACTAATGTCAGCTAGTACTTAGAGTTGATGAGAGAAAATAAGGTAACATTATCCTCAATGTTGCTGGTGCCTCAGAAGTCCTAATGATCATGCTTTTTTTTTTTTTTTTTTTTTTTTTTTTTTTTTTTTTTTGTAGTCTCCTCCTATAAGTAAGGTTAGTCAATGTAACCAGTAGAACATACTCGAAGTAACATTTGTGTTACTTTCTAGGCTAGGGAATAAAAGGTATGGTGGCAGCTTCTCTTTTGGATTTGCTTTGGACTTTTGCTTCAAGGGAAACAACCCCAAGATTCTGTGAAAATTCTCAAGCAACCTCAGCTACCGGCTTGTGTGCAGAGAGACCAGAAACCAGCTCTAACCAGCTGGCCATGCGCGTGAGCACTTAGAGGATGCTGATGATCGAGTCAATCCGCAGGTAACCGTGTCTCAACAGAACGCCCTAAGACACCCCAGGCCAGAACCACAAGCTGCTCCCAGACTCTTGCCCTTCTGAAAGTGGGGTGCCCTCTTACAGTCCATTTGTAAGGGACTTGGTGGCTACAGTAGTGATATTCGGATGGATATGGAACCTTTAAAAAAATACCAGATTTTAATTAATGCATTTTAACTGAATTTATTAGACAGTTTCATACATGTACATAATATATCTTGAGCATATTCACCACCCCCACCCACTATGATCTCTATTGTTCCTTTCCCATCCCCATGAGCTCCCCTATTGCACATGTATGTATGTGTGTGTACGAGAGGAGAGAGAGAGCCCCGGTGACTTTAATTAGGGTTATTTATAGGTGCAGAGGCACCTTACCAGTGACCACACCACTGAGGAAAATGTCTCCCTCTGCCATGCCCCCATCAATCATTAATTGCCAGCAGCTCATCTGGAAGGTGTGGGAACCCATGTGTAGTGGATATACACATGTTTTTCTTTTGATCCCAAGTATGGGATGGGGAACAGACTTGTGAGAGAGCAGGTGATGTTTACCCACTTAGAAGTCAAACCACTTCCTGGCGGGGGGGGGGGGTGATTGTTACCAGCTGAAACACATCCTAGTACAGACTCTGAGAGGAGATATATAGATAAGCCCACAACAGGAGGCTGGAGCTTTCGGGGTCTTGATATCATTTGGCTGTTCATCGCTTCACTTCGAGATGCTCCAAGAAGAAAATGCTCCAGTAAAGGCTTCAAGGCTTTGGGCTCCAGCTGATGCTCCAGGTTCCGGCTGCTGTTCCATGTTCCCGCAGCAACTTTGGTGGAATTGCTGGTCTGCTGAAATCCTGCCAACTACACCAGGGCAATCACTCTCAGGAACTAAATTCAACAAGATCTATTTCCCTTGTTCCCATAAGCCTCCTTTCTCTCCCATCTAGGGTAGGTGGGTTGGAAGGGAGGTATAAGCTTTTAAAGAACCCCAAATAAAGTAGGTTTGGAAGAGGTGAAGCCTACACCCATGAGTCCTCTCTTCCAAGACAGTGCTTCTGGGCTGACCTTATGAAGATCTTGTGAGGTAATCACAGTTACTGTGGGTTCTGGGGCTCCTATGTCATTCCTGGAAGTCAGCAGAGGCGGCTGTAGAACCTCTAATAGGGTTGGGTGGCTTGAAGGCGTGCCCTCAGAGGGAGTTGTATCAGTCACTCTCTCCTCCCTGTTTCAGGTGTGGTTTCTTCTTGCACTGCTTTGCTATATGTCATAGGACCTTTTCCAGAGTTGACACTATCTGGAATTACAGTCCCTAAAACTGTGAGTTAAATAAGCCTCGGGTGTTCTTGTCAACATATGGTTTTTCTAGGCCTGCCTGAGCTCTAAATAATGATAATGGAGACCTTTGTATTTATTAAAAGCTTTAGGTACTATAGCTGGGCAGATACTCAGCTACTCTAGCCCAACAATATTGGCCTGGCCTACTTACCAGCCACATGGCTGGTTACCTGCCATCCCAGTCTAACCCTGGTGCTCCTTCATCTGTGTCCTGATCACAACTTCCCTGGCCTCTATCAGAGACACTCCCACCCCCCCCCCCCCCCCCCCGGCTCTGCAGAAGTCTCACCTTAGCTCTCCAACCCAGCTTTATTGGCCATTCAGCTCTTTACGTGTCCAATCAGAAGGTGAGAGACAACAATGTTTACAACATACCAAGACGGGAGATGCTTCAGTATAATTTCAATGCCCAAGTCCAGACTGCAGCTAAATCTCTGGGCACAGATATCAGCACTTGAAATCAGTGTACAAAACTATCACCCCTACATTCTCTATTATCAACAAAAGCTGACTAGATGAATAAGCCAGACCCACTCTTCAAATAGCTCAAATTTGTAGAACCAATTGGGTCTTGGTGGGAATTGAATAAATCCCTCTCTAGGGATTTACAAAGACCTAATCATCTTCCAGTAGGGTCTACCTCTAAACAGTTCAGTCCCTGAACACAGCAATACTGGGGAACAAACTTCCAGTACAAGACTCACTTGAGAACAAACACATACTATGTCCAAACCATATCAAGCATCATAAAACATTACTGAGACAAAAGGTAATAACTGATAATCCAAATGAATTAGTACTGAACTAAATTTGGTGGTTGTGAGTGTATTGGGAGAATGTTTTCTTATGGAATAAATGCAGAGCCATTCAAGGATATTCTATCTGCAAATATCATTCTTCAAATGACTCAGAACATCTTCTATACATTTGTTCAAATGTATGTATGTATATTACAAAACCTCACTCCCCCCCACACACATGAGAGAGAGAGAGAGAGAGAGAGAGAGAGAGAGAGAGAGAGAGAGAGTGTATGTGTAGGAGAATGGAACGGGAAAGATAATTAAAAATTGGAAAACATTTATATTTAATTAATTTCAATAAAGGGTATATGAAACTATATGATTCTTTTAAATTTGAGATTTATTTCAGACTTTCAAGTTTTTAAAAGGATACCAATTAGCATTATCTATAAAATCCTCAGTGTTTTAACTTATGGGACACAATGAGAGCTGAAGGAAAGTTCATAGCACTAAGTGCCTTTACAAAGAAATTGGAGATCCTATCCTAGCAACTTAACAACACACCTGAAAGCTCTAGAACAAAAAGAAGACTCACCAAAGAAGAGTAGATGGTTGGAAATAAATCATCAAACTCAGGGCTGAAATCAATAAATTAGAAACAAAGAGAACAGTTCAAAGAGTCAACAAAACCAAGAGCTGGTTCTTTGGGAAAATCAACAAGCTAGACAAACCCTTAGCCAAGCTAACTAAAAGCCAAAGGGAGAGTAATGAAATCAACAAAATCAGAAATGAAAAGGGAGACATAACAACAGACATTGAGGAAATCCAAAGAATCATTAGGTTGTATGTCAAAAGCCTATACACCACAAAATTTGAAAATCTAAATGAAATGGACAATTGTCTTGTTAGATACCAACTACCAAAATTGAATCAAGATCAGGTAAACAAATGAAATAATCCTATATCTCCTAAAGAAATTGTGCCAGTCATCAAAACTCTCCCAACCAAAAAAAAAAGCCCAGGGCCTGATGGGTTCAACCCATAATTCTACCAGACCTTCAAAGGTGAAAGCGGGAGGCGGGGAGGAATGGGAGGATACAAGGGATGGGATAACAATTGAGATGTAATATGAATGAATTAATAAAAAAGAAAAAAAAGTCTTAGAGAGAGCAGGGATAAAATGCACATACCTCAACGTAATAAAGATAATATGCAGCAAGCCTATAGCCAACATCAAACTAAACAGAGAGAAACTTAAATCAATTTCACTGAAATCAGGGACAAGACAAGGCTGTGCACTCTCTCCACATCTCTTCAATAGTACTTGAAGTCCTAGCTAGAGCAATAAGACAACTAAAGGAGACTAAGGGGATACATATGGAAAAGGAAGAAGTCAAACTATCACTATTCTTGGATGACATGATAGTATACATAAGTGACCCTAAAAATTCTACCAAGGAACCCCTGCAGCTGATAAACACCTTCAGCAAAGTGGCTGGATATAAAATCAGCTGAAAAAAATCAGTAGCTCTGCTGTATACAAATGACAAACAGGCTGAGAAAGAAATTAGAGAAACACCACCCTTCACAATAGCCACAAATAATATAAAGTATCTTGGTATAACTCTAACCAAGCAAGTGAAGGACTTATATGAAAAAACTTCAAGTCTCTAAATAAAGAAATTGGAGAAGATATCAGAAGATGGAAAGATCTCCCATGTTTGTGGATCGGGAGAATCAACATAGTAAAAATGTCTTTCTTACCAAAGGCAATTTACAAATGCAATGCAATTCCCATCAAAATAGCCACACAATTCTTTACAGACCTTGAAAAATCTATTCTCAACTTCATATGGAAAAACAAAAAACCCAGAATAGCTAAAACAATCCTATACAATAAAAGATCTGGGGGAATCCTCATCCTGCACCTCAAGCTGTACTATAGAGCAACAGTAATAAAAACAGCATGGTACTGGCATAGTAACAGGCTGGTTGATCAATGGAATAGAATAGAAAACCCAGAAATAAATCTGCATACCTATGGGAATTTGATTTTTGACAAAGAAGTCAAATCTATACAATGGAAAAAAAGATAGCATCTTCAACAAATGGTGCTGGTCTCGTTGAATGGCTACATGTAGAAAAATGCAAGTAGATCCATAGTTATCACCATGCACAAAACTAAGGTGCAAGTGGATTAAAGAACTCCTCTTATAACCAGACACTCTAAATCTGTTAGAAGAAAAAGTGGGGAAGAGCCTTGAACTCATTGGCACAGGAGACAACTTCTCAAACACAACACCAACAACTCAGGCTCTAAGATCAACAATTAATAAATGGGGCCTCATTTAACTGAAAAGCTTCTGTAAGGCAAAGGAAACAGTCAACAGAACAAAACAACAGCCTACAGACTGGGAGAAGATCTTCACTGACCCCACATCTAACAAAGACTAATATTCAAACTATATAAAGAACTCAAGAAATTAAACAGCACCGAACCAAATAACCCAATTTAAAAATGGGGTACAGAGCTAAACAGAGAATTCTCAACAGAGGAATATCAAATGGCTGAAAAACACTTAAAGAAATGCTCAAATCGGGGAAATGCAAATCAAGACACCTCTGAGATTCCATCTTACATGCATCAGAATGGCTAAGATCAAAAGTTCAAGTGACAGCACACGCTGGCTGGGATGCAGAGAAAGGGGAGCACTCCTCCATTGCTCATGGGAGTGCAAACTTGTACAACCACTTTGAAAATCAATCTGGTGCTATCTCAGGAAATTGGTAATGAATTTACCTCAAGACCCAGCCATACCACTCCTGGACATATACCCTAAAGATGCTCCACCATACAATAAGGACATTTGTTCAACTATGTTCATAGCAGCCTTGTTCGTAATAGTCATAATCTGGAAACAACCTAGATGTCCCTCAACCAAAGAATGGATAATGAAACTATGGTTTATTTACACAATTGAATACTATTCAGCTATCAAAAATAAGGAAATCTTGAAATTTGCAGGCAAATGGATGGAACCAGAGACAATCATCCCGAGTGAGGTAACCCAGACCCAGAAAGACTCACATGGTATATACTCACTCACTCATAAGCAGATATTAGTCACTTAGTACAGGATAACCATATTACAATACAGAGAATGATGCAGCAACCGAGGCCCATGTATCATGTAGACCTAGACATTCTGCTCAGATATAGTATATAGGCAGCAAAGTCTCCTTGTGGGTCCCACAATATGGGGATTAGGGACTACTTCCAACATGGACTCAGGCCTCCCAATGTTGATCACTTCCCCTCTGACACTTGATAGGCTGAAGTCAGATGTTAGGGGAGGAGGGCTCCCCTTTCTAAGGACTAGGGGAGAGAGGGAGAGTGAATGAGGGAAGGAGGGTGGGATCAGGAGGTGATGAGGGAGGGGGCTTCAATCGGGATGTAAAGAATTCAAACCACAGAACAAGCAGGTAACTTATATTGCTAATCCCACTACGTGGGACTAGCTCTGAGACTGGCTGAGACATGAATGTCTATGCATAGACAAGGCTTCTTGTTGGTCACGGATCCCCGTGGCTTATTATTAGATGTCATTCTTCATATGGCATGAATGAAGATTTGCAGATGTCTTACTTCTGCTCATACAAAGAGCAAAGAACCAGCCTTGATTGTTCTGTACATCCTGCACACCTCATATGTTTATAATTTTAGGACTGTATAATGCTTGTGAGAAATTATATGTTTTCAGAACAAAAGAACTGGACACTGATGCTGGATCAGACCTGACAAGATTCATTCCTCTCAACATGCTGGATGCTGACATCCTGCATCCATCATGTTCCAGCCCCAGGCACTTCGGTTGCTGTTACTCATCAGAACAGGACAGCTTTCCAGGACAACTTCTGATCCCAATTGGTCCAGCATTTCAGACTGTCCCACACAGGACTCCTATTAAGCCTGGAATTTCTCAACATTTAGAAACTGGACCACAAATATTTTTCCTATCTTATTTAACCATTTTTCCCAATTTTATTTGGGCCCCTACAAAGGTATTATAAGCCCCAAATCATTGGAAAGAAACCTTAAGAAAACGACACCCCATTTCCCCTAAGTGGGGTTGGGTAGGTTTTTGTTTGCTCTGTTAGGCTGTAGATGCTTATCTTCATCGGGAGTTGGTTATAAGTTATTATTGGTCTTATAAAGAGAAAAGGAGGTCGGACTCAGGGATGTCTCTCTTTTCCTTTCTCTTAATTTCGTAGGCTTGGAGATAGGAGTTGAAAAGAAAGAAGGGCTGGATATAGAAATATATAGGGGTGATAGAACAAAAAGTAGATTATTGAATTTACTCCTCAACTTAAAGCCTTAATTGTTACTCACAAATAATGTTATTTTTTAATTCATTGGTATAGGATTTTGTATATTGATGCAAAATAAGTTTAATTTTGGTATAGAATTCAAATTTAAGATTGTTATTCACACACATTATATGTATATATTTCTACTCTAATATGAGGTATTGTACCTATACAACTCAATTATAATACAAGGTTTACTTCCAATACCTTGAAAGTGGTATTTCAGGCTGAATAGATAGCTCAATGGTTACGAGACCAGACTGGTCCTGCAGAGGACCATGGTCCAGTTCCCAGTACCTACATAATTGCTAAAAACCTTTTGTAAATCCTATTCCAGGAGACCTGATACCCTCTTCTGGCCTCTGTGGGCACTGAATATACATGCTACAGATATACTTGTGGGAATAACACTCAAATGCACAAAATACAAATACATTTAATAAATAATTACATTAGATGTTTCACTAACATCACTGTCCTTACTACAGCAACGATGACCTACATTGGCAACAGTTTCGATCTGGTTAATAATTATATATCATTAACTATAAATAACAGTTTAACACAATTAACTATACCAAATTTTTATCTTTTCTGTACTACTGGTTGTGCTGGTCAGTGTTTTTCAATTTGACACAAACTGAGGTCACCTGGGAAGAGAGCACCTCAACTGAAGAACGACCTCCATCAGATTGGCTTGTGGGGCATTCTCTTGATTAAAAATTAATGCGTAAAGGCCTTGACCACTGTGCCTGGGTGGTCCTGGGCTATGTAAGAAAGCAAACTGAGGGGCTGGAAAGGTGCCTCAGAATTTAAGAGCACTACTGCTCTTTCAGAGGACACAGCTTTGATTCCCAGCACCTACATGGTGGCTTACAGTCACCCACAACTCCTGTTCCAAGGTATGTGACACCCTCTTCTGACTTCTGCAGGAATGAGATGTGCACATGGTACATATAAATACATGCAGGCAAAACACTCACACATATAAAATTAGGTCTTAAAAAATATTTTAAAGAAAAAGAAAGCTGAGTGAGCAGCTTCTCCCCATGGTTCTGCCTCTGTCTCTGCTTGGGTTCCTGCCTTGACTTTACTCAAGGAGAGACTGGGATCGAGACGTTAAAGCCAAAGAAACCCTTCCCTTTCCTCCCCAGGTTGTTTCAAGCCAGTGTTCTATCACATAAACAGAAAGCAAACTGCTACACAGGTCTTCTGGGGGGGGGAAAAGCTTTCTGGAATTTTAGTATTGTTCTTTGCTAAGATTGTCTTGTCAGTGGGATGTGTGACTCAATGGGTAAGTTCTTTTGTGGTAGTCATGAGCCTTTGGTTTTCCCCAGGATATAGAGAAAGAGGGGGAAGAGAAGAAGGGGAGGAGAGGTGGGGAGAGGGAGAGAGGGAGAAACAAAGATGGGGGGGGCTGTTTGAGTTTCCATAACAAAACTACCATAGACAGTATGACAAAAAAAAAAAAAAAAAAAAAGCAGACATTCATTTTTCCATAGCTATGGCCATAAGCATCTGAGACCAGGGTACCAGCACTCAGGTTTACAGATGCCTGTCTTCTGGGTATGTCCTCATCCAGAAGAGAGAGAAAAGGAGTTACGATCTTTTGTGTCTCCTTATCAATGCAGCAAGCCCACTAACAAGAACCTCACCCTACAATCTCATCTAACCCTTGTCACCTAAACACCCCACTCTACAAATCTTCATCTTAGGGCTTAGAGCTTCAACTGTGAATTTAGGGAAACTCTTAATTCTGTCCACAGCAAAGGCCTTGCCCGTATCTAGGTTTAACCTATACTAGTTAGAGAAATTCAGTTGCATATATGTTTAATCCTGACATTAAAGGTTGAGCAAGAGATCATTAAAAATATACCCATTAATTTATAAAGTAGGAAAGGTCCAATTCCTGTCTCTGGTAGCAACTTGAATATTGTTCCATGGTTTTTATAGGCCCAATGAAGAAATTTGCTGAACTGTAAATGCTAAAGCAACTTAGCATTGCTTAATAGGGTCAAAGACCAAAAGCCATTCGTATGAAATACAATCATCTGAAAACCACTCGCACAAATGGGGAGTGATACGGCAGAGTCATGAAAGTACCACTGCGGTCTTCCATATAATGATGTGCCAACGTTCCTCCTTTAAGTCTCAAATTCCCATGCTAACATGTTAACCATGGCACCATCTTGTGGATGTTTCATCAAATCACCTAGATGTACAAATATTTGTAGGGAGACACTATAAATGAAAGTTATTTCTTAAAAAAAAAAAAAAAAAAAGGAAAGGCATAAAATGACATTTAACTTAACAATGTTGGCAAGGACTCTTCCTTATTCTCCTTCAGAGAGCTTCAGCTGGGAAAGTGAACTATTAAACAAGCATGAGTGTGTGTCTTTCCTAAAGTGTTTCCTGTAGTAACTGTTTACACACAATCTCAGACTAGTCAGTCGGTGATGAGACATCAAACGGATATTTTTAATCTGAAGCATTTCAGTGTGTAGAGTGGACATATGTTTACAGATAAATTTCTGTGTGTATCTGTATGTATGTGCTTTCGTTACTTTAATATGATTTAACGTTTAGGACGGTTAAGCAAAGGGAATTGATACATGGTTAAAAAAAATTAAGAGATAAAGAAAAACCTTTGAGAAACCATCTTTTAAAATGTTTAATCACTCACTGGCTATGAACATAATATTGGTCAATTTTGTGTTATTATAATGAAATATCTGAGGCTGGGTAGCACTTCAGAAAGATTTATCCAGTTTGAAGACCCATTTCTGTGGCTTGTCATGGTGGCCTTGCTAAGCTGGTCCCCAGGGGCATTGTCATTGAATTAAGATTTTATATAAGTGTAACCTTTGTCCTTCAATTTCTCCCAAGCTTTCTTTAAAATATTTTTCGAATTAAATTTGAATAATAATAGAAATATTTTTTTCTATCGCATTTAAAAAAATGCTTTGAAACTTGCTTCTTCTCTTCAAGTGCCAGGTGTGGTGGTACACAGCTTTAATCTCAGCACTCAGGAAGCAGAAGCAGGTGGATCTCTGTGAGTTCAAGGCCAGCCTGAGCTACAGAATGAGTTCCAGGACAGCCAAGGCTACACAGAGAAACCCTGTCTCAAAAAAACAAAACAACAACAAAAAAGTCTTCAAGCAGCAGATAGTTCACAAGAATAATATAGAAATATTTCAAATACATTTTTAAAAACATGCCTGGGTGCTGGAGAGCTAGCTTAGTAGTTAAGAGCACTGCCTGTTCTTCCAAAGGACCAGGGTTTAATCTCAGCATTCACAAGTTCCAGAGGATCCAAGGAACACACACATGCATGTAAAAGACACATAAAAAAGTGTTTCTAAACTGAGAAAAAATAATTAGAATCATGTTGTGACGGGAGGTTTTTTTTTTTTTTTACTAAACCAATAAGGAAAACATTGACTATACTACCAGGGTAGTAAAGATGTGGAGAGACATCCATTTCCTTACAGTGCTGAGGTTAGCACATAATATACACTCCTACAATGGTAGTTTGGTGAAACCCATTAAAATTATGAATACACATATTTTAAAGTGAATTTCCACCTAGACATATAACTTACATGTGTTACAAATAACGTATATAAAAGATTATTCAGAGTTTGTAGTGTCTAAAATTTGGAGACGACTTGATCTTTTTGTTTGTTTGTTTGTTTTTCAATTATTCAAGACAGGGTCTCTCTGTGTTAGCCTTGGCTGTCCTGGACTTGCTTTGTAGACCAGGCTGGCCTCAAACTCACAGCGATCCGCCTGCCTCTGCCTCCACGTGCTGGGATTAAAGGCGTGCGCCACCATGCCCCGCAACTTGATCTTCATTAATTGGGAACTGTGAAGTTATGACCATTAAAATGAGCAAACACAGTGGTCAGACCATGTAATCACTAGCAGTGGGTGTGTGAGAAGCAAACTGAAACAGAAGGCAGACTTTCACCACTCGCACATTTGAATCTGCTAAAAGCTGAGCCATCTCAATTAATAGCGCTTAAATATAAGTAACACGTTCTCCCTTTGCTCTGGTTTCTCAAAGGTCACAGACCTGAGTTGGAATGTCTAAGGTCACTTGTGTTCCCTTCAAATTCCAACTGTGCCCTGTGGACAATCTCTGTAGAATAGTTTTACCCTGGTCCCTGGTTTCCCTCTGACCCAACTCTTTAACGCTGCGTCTCCAAGCTTTGGGTGTTCCAGGTCAGGGGTTAATTTTGAAAATGTTGACTCAAGCTTAGGGCAAACCCACAACAGGGCAGTTACTTGCATAAGGTCACATGACTCATATAGCCGCAGATTGTCGCCTGCCTCTCAACCTGTGGTCCTTTTCTCTGCACACCTTCCTCTGAACACCCTTTCTTTTTGGGAGGAAATGTATACACTACATAAAAACACACTAATGGACAAGGAGCTTGAGTATCCCAGGCTTTCGCCACGTCTCATTTTTATGACTCCAGCCAGACCTCCCCTTCAACTCCTGACCCATTTATTTAATTGCCTCCTTGGCATCACCACTGAGATAATGTTTCAAAATTTATGCGTTAGAAAATTGGCCTGATATTCAGCTTCAAACCAACTCTTCCAAGCAACTCTGGTTATTCAGAACAAAACACTTGCTGTCCTGTTCTGGCTGCTGTAGGGAAAAAAAAAAAAAAAAAAAAAAAAAACCAGCAGAATTCCTGCTGAGAGCTGAGAGCACAGGAGTTAGCCGCTGAGGCCATGCCACAGCCATTGAAGTGGTCCCACAGTGGCTGTCCTCAAGGGTCGCAGGCAGGCAATGACAGGTAGTCACTTTGTCCACAAGGTGGGTGCCTCAGCAGTTTCAACCTGATGCCAAAGGGCCAAAAAGTACCACGAGATCTGCTGGAGGTCCCTCTGGCATCGGCGAAGTAACCAACAGCAACGGGGACAAATGTTCAGGGTGGGTCTCATTCACCCAGCAATGATCAGGACACTTCCCCAGTTGAGGCTCCCTGATTCAGCAATTAAAATTTGTAGGCAAATTGGAATTAACATCAACCACACTAAAAACTGACTCCCAGAAGCTGTTCTCTGACCTCAGAGTGGACACATCATCATCACCACCACCATCATCATCTAAAATATATCATTTATTTTTATCTTAGGTTCATTGGCGTTTTGCCTGTGTGTATGTCCGTGTGGAGGTGTCAGAAGCCCCTGGGACTGAAGTTACAGAAGGCCATTAGCTCTCACTCAGGTCCTCTGGAAGAGCAGCCAGTACTCCCAACACTGAGCGATCTCCCTAGCCTCACAGTCTAACTTCCAAATTACTTTTTCACTTGTTGCAATACTTCAGTAAAGCGACATTATAATTTGGCTGCCCAGTGGTACAGTATGTGTAGGAAAGGCACTAGAAATCCTTGATCTTCCAA
Organism: Acomys percivali; assembly: GCA_907169655.1. Lineage (NCBI taxonomy): Eukaryota > Metazoa > Chordata > Mammalia > Rodentia > Muridae > Acomys > Acomys percivali. The sequence continues at coordinate 46,995,094 of OU015754.1, read as the reverse complement.
AGCATTTCCTATCACTGACCATGAGCGGTGTTTCACCATTGTCAATCAATGGGTCTCAATGGTTTGGGGTTCTTGTGATTATAAACCTCACTGGAGTTCAGTTCATCAGGTCTGGGAAAGTGAGGACCATACTACTTTTCATTCGTGTCTGTGTCCTTTTAAGTAGAATTCTTTGCTCGCTTCCCTGCTAAATAGACAGGCAAGATGGCCCAGGAGCCCTTTGGGCAGCAAATGTTAGTTCAATACCATAGTCTGAGTGTCTGGCTGTGAAGGTTGCTAATGTGCTTATTCTTTTTTTTGGATGGTAGAGCTAAGATACACACAAATATACATGTGATAGCCTTCAAACTGAGTACCACATATCTCCAATTTACATTGAGGTTACAGGATGTTAAAACAACTGGAAGTTGGCAATACATACTTAATCCAGTCTACCAAACCCTGTAGCCTAGCAACACAGTGCACTATGGAGCTGAGGAAAGCGGCAGTTCACAGCTGCCACCCAGTAAGTGAGGACAGCATAGCTCCTATCACCAGCCTGGAAAAGATCAAAATATAATCAAGATCTTGATTAATACAATCAGTTTTGAGTCATTGTCATAAAAAAAATCATTAAATCAAACCATTACAAGTCAGGGATCATCTTTAAGGGTTTTCATAAGGCCCCTCTCTGTCTTCTGTATTGCTTCTCTGGTTCCTTTCTTTCCTATTGAGGATCCTGATCCCTAAAATACAGTAGATGTACCAATAACAACAGGAAACTTTAATGTACTTTTATCAGCAACTGATAAATCAGATTTTAAAATGCAGTAGTATCAAATTTTATATGTGGATTGACTAAATTAGCAAGGTCGACTTAATAGGTGTACTTAAAACATTGCATCTTAAACTGAAAACTCGATTTGATTAGTCAGGGTCTCAATAGGAAACAGATGGCACATTTGAAAGGTGATAACTCGACGGGGCTTATTATAAAGGAAAACTTATACGCTGTAAGAATAAGGAAACCACAGGGGATGGTTCTGGGTTTAACAGCAGCAAAGCTGTCATCATCCTGTGTCCAAAGGCGGTAGGTAAAAGGAGAGAAGTAACTTTAAAAGACAGCAATAGATTAAGTTAGTGTCACTGGGAGGAACAGTGACCTTTTTGAGGAAGAGATGAAGCCAGGTGATAAAAGGCAGGGCAGTGTAGGGCAATTCTTGGTGTGAACGCAGTCTCCCTCCAGCCTCCTGTGGGCACTTCACGCAGCTTACTAACTGAAGTAACCTCCTAATGGCACCTGCACTTCTCCCCGGGCTGTTTTCAACATCCTTAAAACAGTCCCTAGAGTGACCCTATAACACAGGGCAGGGCAGGCCACTCATCCTCTCAGTGTCTTTCAATGATTTCCTTTTCACTTACAGGGAAAGTCTGTAGGGGGAAAAAATGCAGGCATGACCTGGCGACCAGCCTACTTGGCATACTGTGTGCCTCCCAGTAAGAAGCCTGGCACATCACATCACAGAGTTCTGTCAGAACACTGAGTGCCAACGTACCATGAGTAGCTGGTAGCTGGGCTGTGGACTTCACACTGTCTGTGGTCGCCTTTCCTGTGCTGCTTCCACACAGAGACCCTGGTGGTGTGACTGCTCACCCTCCAAGCCAATGTGCTAGCCAATCACAGCTGATGGGCTTTCAGCACATAAGTGCTGGCTCATGTGCAGTCAAGCAGATGCTGTTCCCTGAACCTGTCTCTGGGGTGGTTTATCCCTGTGTCCTTTACTGACCAATTGGCCTTGTGGTCTTGTGTCAGGGAGCATGAGGGGCGATGTCCCGGTAACTATGGTGATGATGACAAAAGTCAAAGCCCTTATTAAGGTTCACAAAGCTCACCAAGATTGGAACACTCTCATTACCACTCTGACTTTATGACCTTATCTTACTGGCCGTTCTCCCAGCTAAATTACTTTCCAGCCACAGTGGCCTCCAAGCCTCTGCTCTTGACGTCTTATCTACTGGACTGTACTTCCCATATGTCTGCTGGGCTCCTTCTCCCACCTCCTTCTCTTGCCATTCTATTTTTAAATTGCAGAAATCCCCATCATCCTTTCTCCCTCCATCCACCAATATACTTTTCTATTCAGCACTTG
>OU015754.1:46942789-46953462 GCA_907169655.1 Acomys percivali | reverse complement strand
CACACACACACACACACACACACACACACACACACACACACACACACACACTTTAAAATAAAATAAGTATTTTAAGCTGGGCTTGGTGGCTTTTGCCTTGAAACCCAGCACTTAGGAGGCAGAGGCAGGTGGATCTCTGTGAGCCTCTACAAATTGAATCCAGGACAGGCAAGGCTACACACAGAGAAACCTGTCTTGAAACCTAACAAAACAAAGCAATTTCAGGATATCCAAGGCCACACACATAGAAACCCTGTCTCAAAAAACTAAAATAAAATTTGAAAAGTGGCCCATGCCTTTAATCCCAGCACTTGGGAGGCAGAGGCAGGCGAATCTCTGTGCGTTTCAAGGCTAGCCTGGTCTACAAAGCAAGTTCCAGCACAGCCAGAACACAGAGAAACCCTGTTCAAAAAAAACAGAGGAGCCGAGCATGGTGGTGCACATCTTTAATCCCAGCACTTGGGAGGCAGAGGCAAGTCATGGATCTCTGTGAGTTTGAGGCCAACCTGGTCTAGAAAGCAAGTCCAGGAAACCAAGGCTACATAGAGAAACCCTGTCTTGAAAACCCAAAAACCAAAATAAAAAAATAAATAAATAAATATTATTTTAAAAAGTGGCCTGGCCAGGCGGTGGTGGCGCATGCCTTTAATCCCAGCACTCTGGATCGCTGTGAGTTCGAGGCCAGCCTGGTCTACAAAGTGAGTCCAAGACAGCCAAGGCTACACAGAGAAACCCTGTCTCCAAAAAACCAAAAAAAAAAAAAAAAAAAAAAAGAAAGAAAAAGTGGCCTGGTAGTTCAGAACAAGCTACTAAAAAGGCTGAGGCAGGAGGATTGTAATTTCAAAGCCTGCCTGGGTTATGAGGTGAGTTCAAAGATAGCATTGGCAACTTAGTGAGACCCTGTCTCAAAAAAAATATATGCAAAATAACAGCCCAAACATAGTGGTGCTTGCTTGCAATCCCAGCAATCAGGTGAAGGAGGCAGGGGAATTACCACAAGTTTGAGGCTAGCCTGGGCTACAGAGAAATCCTGTCTCAAAACAACAAATTAACTAAAAAAAACTTAAAAGGGACTGAGTGCCGTGGCCCACACCTATAATCCCAGCAGTCTGGGAGGCAGAGGCAGGTAGATCTCTGTGAGTTTGAGGTCAACCTGGTCTACAAAGTGAGTCCAGGACAGCCAAGGCTACACAGAGAAACCCTATTTCTAAAAAAAACAAAAACAAAAACAAAAAAGGCGCTGTCTGGATAGCACAATAGGTAAAAATCACTTGCCACCAATCTGATGGTCTGAATTTAGTACCCAAAACTCAAGTTAGAAGGAAAGAAACAACTCCTACAAGTTGTCCTGTGACCTACACATCTGCTCAACACTAATAAATAAATGTAATTTTAATGTTTTAAAGAGCTGCGGATAAAGCCTAATAAGAGAATGTTTGCCTAGCATGCTCAAACCCCTTGGTACAATCCTCAGCACCACAGAAAGAACGGAAGGAAAAGAAGGAAGGGAGGGAGGAAGGGAAAGAGGAGGGGGGAGGGAATGAAGGAGGGAGGAGGGAGGGAGGGAGGGAGGGAGGTACGGAAGGAGGAAGGGAGGGAAAAAGGAATGGGGCCAGAAGGTTATGGTGCACGCCTTTAATCCCAGCACTTGGGAGGCAGAAGCAGGTGGATCTCTGTGAGTTTGAGGCCAGCCTGGTCTACAAAGTGAGTCCAAGACAGCCAAGGCTACATACACAGAGAAACCCTGTCTCGAAAAATAAGACATGACAAAAAAAAAAAAAGAAAAGAAAAAGGAATCAAGAGAGGGAGAGAATTGGGGGTGGGGAGAAGTGAGGGAAAATGAAAGTAGAAGCATATTCATCATCTACAGCTGTGTTTCTAGTTAGGCTCCATTGTGTTGCAAGTCATAGACAATGACTTCAAATCCGGTTAATCAATGAAAGAGCTTTCGGTAAACCTAACTGAAAGTCAAACAATAATATGAACCCTGGGGGCAGGGCTCAGCCAGGGCTCCTCTATGCCTGTCAGTTGTGCATGTCTGACCTCCTACATAAATACTGACAATATCCTTGGATGGCCTCTCCAGCGGACATAGTAGCTGCTAGCAGAGAAGAGATCCACATACTTTCTTGTTTGCAGGCCAAGGGATAAAGCAGTTTTTCTTTAAAAAAAAAAAGTCTCAATCTTGGGGCTGGAGAAATGGCTCAGCACTTCAGGGTGTAGGCTGCTTTTGCAGAGTACTAAAAATTCAGTTCCTAGCACCCATGTCAAGTGGCTCACAACTACCTGCAACTCCAGTCCCTGGGGTCCTCTTCTGGCTTTCAGGCACCTACACCCATATGCAAACACACACACACACACACACACACACACACTAAATTAAAAAACAATTTTTTTTTAAATCCCTAAACATTAGAGCCAGGTGTGGTAGTGCATACCTTTAATTTAGGTGCTTGGGAAACAGAGGCAGGGTGATCTCTGTGAATTTGAGGCCAGCCTGGCCAACGAAGCTAATTCCAAGGCAACTGGGACTACAATAGAAAAACCCTGTCGAAAAATCAAAATAATTCAACGCTGGCCTTTAATCCCAGCACTCGGGAGGCAGAGGCAGGTGGATCTCTGTGAGTTCAAGGCCAGCCTGGTCTACAATGTGAGTTCAGGACAGACAAGGCTACACAGAGAGACCCTGCCTCGAAAAACAAAACAAAACCAAAACAGTTCCAAACCTTATCTCATTCATCCTGAAACTATTGTTGTTGTTGTTGGGATTTTTGTTTTATTTGACAGGGTTTCTCTGTGTAGGCTGTCTGTCATGGAACTCACTCTGTAGAACAGACTGGCCTCAAACCCAGAGATCCACCTGGGTCGGCCTCCCAAGTGCTGGAATTAAAGGCGTGGGCCACCACCGCCCAACTCCTGAAACTATTTTGTTTTGCTTTGCTTCCAGGCAAGGACTCTTAGAGCACAAACCGTCCTGTAACTAGCTATGTAAACAAAGATGGCCTTGAACCCCTTAAGTTCCTGCCTTTACTTCCCACGCGCTGATCACCGCCATGCCAGCTGGGTAGTTATTCTCCCGGTTCATGGAAACAAGTCTTTATTTAAAGTAACTTTTTAAAATCTGTTTGTTTGTTTTCGAGGCAGGGTTTCTCTGTGTAGCCTTGGCTGTCCTGGACTTGCTTTGTAGACCAGGCTGGCCTCAAACTCACAGAGATTCACCAGCCTCTGCCTCCCGAGTGCTGGGATTAAAGGCGTGCAGCACCACCGCATGGCTTAAAGTGACTTTCAATATCAGAAAAACAAGCTGGCATGTAACTCAATTGGAAGAGTGCCTGCCTAGCACTCACAAGACCCTGGGTTTAGTGGTATTACTCACTCCTGTAATCCCTGCACTAGGGAGGCAGAGAAAGGAGGACTAGACATTCAAGGTTTTCTTCAAATACTCAGTAAATTCGAGGCCAGCCTGACCCTGTCAGAAAGAAAGAAAGAAAGAAAGAAAGAAAGAAAGAAAGAAAGAAAGAAAGAAAGAAAGAAAGAAAGAAAGAAAGAAAGAAAGAAAGAAAGAGAAGAAAGATTGATTCTCTTAAGGTGGCTGATACACTCACAAATATGTGTATTAATGTGTGTTGTGTGTATGTATTATCACTGCTTTAGGCACCTTAAGGCCCTTTATCAGAAAATATATATAGCTTTAAACTTGGTTTAAATTGAATTTATGATTCCTATGATTTCTCTGCACATACATGACAGGAGTATAGTAAAAGCCAACAGAGATTGTACTATATTGATAATATATCATACTTAGTTTGGGGGATTAGTGTATTTTAATATGTGTGGGTGTTTTGCCTGTACATATGTATGTGCACCATGAGGGTGTCTGGTGCCCAAAAAGTCAAAAGGAGGGTGTTGGGTCTCCCTGGAGGTGAAGTTACAGACAGTTATGAGCCACCATGTGCGTCCTAAGAACCAAACCTTGGTCCTCAGAAAAAGTATCCAGTACTCTTAACCACTGAGTCATGGCTCTAGTCACCATTTTTTTTAATTTATCTATCTGTCTATCTATCTACTTATTTGGTTTTTCAAAACAGGGTTTCCCTTTTTTTTAACTAATTTTTGTTTTTTATGTTCAATGGTGTTTTGCCTGCATGTATGTCTGTGTAAGGGTGTAAGAGTTACAGTTGTGAGCTGCCATGTGGTTGCTGGGAATTGAGCCCAGGTCCTTTGGAAGAATAATCAGTGCTCTTAACCATGGAGCCATCTCTCCAGCCCTGACAGGGTTTTTTTTTATAGCTCTGGCTGTCCTGCAACTAGCTCTGTAGACCAGGCTGGCCTCGAACTCACAGCAATCCACCTACTTCTCTGCTTCCTAAGTGCTGGGATTAAAGGTGTGTACCATTGTCCCCCTCCAGCCAGTCAATTTTTGTGGGTGTTGTTTTTGTTAAGTTTTTTAAAAAGCTGGGCAGTAGTGGTGCATGCCTTTAATCCCAGCACTTAGGAGGCAGAGGCAGGCTGATCTCTGTGAGTTCAAGGCCAGCCTGGTCTACAAAGTGTGTCCAGGGTAGCCAAGGCTACACAGAGAAACCCTGTCTCAAAAAACCACCAACAAGAACAAAAAAGTTTGGTGGCGTGGTTTTGAAGTTGACTATGATTAATGGCACACACATAAAGGACAGAAAGAACATGTGAGGAGCCCATCCTCTCCCACCCCCGTGTGGGTCCCAGGATCAAACCCAGGCTGTCAGGTTCTAAGGCAGGTGCCCTTGCTTTCCATAAGACTAGACCTTCAGTGTGTGTTGTTTAGAAACACTACACAAAACTCATGTATGTTGAGTCCTTGTTTTTTACTTGCAGTGCATGATGCAGAATAATACAAAACACTGGTTAAGTGAACACTAGTTCACATCTGTAAGACAGCAACTAGTGATGAGGATTCAATACAAGCATTTAACCATCCTCTAAACAATTAGTATTACGTCCTTTTTTTTTTTTTAAGAGAGAGTTGCAAGAGCATCTCAGACCTCGGTATCTGCAAGTGGAGAGGAGGCAGGAAAGAACGCAGCACCCAGACAGCCAAACCAAGCTCAGGCTTTCCAAGCTAGGAGTGACGTGCCTGGAAAAGGCAGGAGCACCTTGGCTGCTCTTGGCTAGTGAGAGAAGTCTGAGGTGGCAAAGGTGGGGGAGGGGGTCAACTACCTGCCATGCAAGGTGGCGAGTAAAGAGATGTGTAAAGATACTGTGGAGGAGCGTGTCATCAGCGAAGAATGTAAAATCTGGAAGAATACACCGTTTCTGTATGGCCTGGTTATGACCCACACTCTTCAGTGGCCCAGGCTTACTGTTCAGTGGCCCAGGCTTACTGTTCAGTGGCCCGGGCTTACCGTTCAGTGGCCCGGGCTTACCGTTCAGTGGCCCGGGCTTACCGTTCAGTGGCCCGGGCTTACCGTTCAGTGGCCCAGGCTTAATGTTCAGTGGCCCCGGCTTACCGTTCAGTGGCCCGGGCTTACCGTTCAGTGGCCCAGACTTACTGTTCAGTGGCCCCGGCTTACCGTTCAGTGGCCCAGGCTTAATGTTCAGTGGCCCCGGCTTACTGGTCAGTGGCCCAGGCTTACTGTTCAGTGGCCCAGGCTTACCGTTCAGTGGCCCGGGCTTACTGTTCAGTGGCCCCGGCTTACTATTCAGTGGCCGGGGCTTACCGTTCAGTGGCCCAGGCTTACTGTTCAGTGGCCCCAGCTTACTGTTAGGTGGCCCCGGCTTACCGTTCAGTGGCTTCCTGAAGTGACTAAAGCAGAAGCGAAGGATTATGCCCTTCACTGGCTTGTGCTGGGCACTCACACATCTGACGAGCAGAGTCATCTGGTGGTTGCTCAGTTCATATTCCCAGTGATGATGCACAGTTTGATGCTTCCCATTGTGACAGTGGCAAGGGAGAATTTGGTGGCTTTGGTTCTGTAAGGGGAAAAATTGAAATTGAGACTAATCATGAAGGAGAAGTAAACCGTGCTCGTTATATGCCATGGAATCCTCACATCATTGCCACAAAAACACCATCTTCTGCCGGGGCTCAGTGGCGCACACCTGTTATCCCAGCACTTGGGAAGCAGAGGCAGGAGGATCTCTGTGAGTTCGAGGCCAGCCTGGTCTACAAAGCAAGTCTAGGACAGAGAAACCCTGAGACAGAGAAACCCTGTCTCAAAAAAAACAAAAATAAAAACCACCATCTTCTGGTGTATTGAGTTTTTGACTGTATAAAATACCCTCCTAAACCAGATCCAAGTAAAGAATGCAATCCTGATCTTAGATTAAGAGGTGACCAAAAGGAAGCCTAGGGTCTTTCCTGGAGGTCTAATTTGAGTGGACATCTGCTGAGTGCATCTGATGACCATACTGTCTGCCTACGGGATATAAATGCAGGACCAAAGGCCGGCAAAATTGTAGACGCTAAAGCAATCTTTACTGGCCACTCAGCTGTTACAGAGGACATGGTGTGGCATCTGCTGCAAGAGCTCTTGTTCGGATCTGTTGCTGATGACCAGAAACTTACGATATGGGGCACCAGATCCAATACCACTTCTAAGCCAAGCCATTTGGTGCGTGGACACACTGCTGACTGAGGTCAACTGCCTCTCCTTCAATCCCTACAGTGACTTCATTTCTAGCAACTGGCTCTGCAGATAAGATGGTAGCTTTATGGGAACTTTGTAGTCTAAAACTAATACTTCATACCTTTGAATCGCACAAGGATGAAATTTTTCAGGTTCAGTGGCCTCCACATAATGAAACTATTCTGCCTTCAAGTGGTACTGATCACCGCCTGAATGTGTGGGATTTAAGCAAAATTGGAGAACAATTGGAAGACACAGAAGATGGGCCTCCAGACCTCCTGTGTATTCATGGAGGGCACACTTGCCAAGACATTAGACTCCGGTTGGAACCCCAGTGAACCTCGGGTCATTTGCTCAGTGTCTGAAAGTAACATCATGCAGATATGGAAGATGGCTAAAAATATTTGCAATGACGAAGAGTCAGATGTCACCAAGCGTGGTAGCACATGCCTTTAATCCCAGCACTTGGGGGCAGAGGCAGGTCGATTGCCGTGAGTTCGAGGCCAGCCTGGTCTACAAAGGAAGTCCAGGACAGCCAAGGCTACATGTAGAAACTCTGTCTCAAAAAAAAAAAAAAAAAAAAAAAAGACTCAGATGTCACAACATCAGAACTGGAGGGACAAGGATCTTAAAGCCGAAGTATGAGGTGTTTCTTGTGAATGTATTGCTGCATGAAAGCTTGATTTATCAAGTGACAAAAAAGCATTGTAAGGAAATGTAAGTGGAAGGCTTATGGCGATCTTTACTCTGATTCTAGCACTTTAAAGTGAGGTGTTGCGTACTGTATCATATTGTAGCTATTAGGGGGGAAAAGAGAATGTTGCTTAAGGAAAGACATTATTGTTTTAAAATACACATTGCTGGATACTGCCTTTGATTTAACTATTTTTGGTTGGTTGGTTGGTTGGTTGGCTTTGGCTTTTCAAGAATGAGTTTCTCTGTGTAGCCTTGGCTGTCCAAGACTCACTTTGTAGATGAGGCTGGCCTCGAACTCACAACATCCACCTGCCTCTGCCTCCCAAGTGCTGGGATTAAAAGCGTGCACCGCCACCACCACAGGGCAGATTCAACTGTTTTAAGTCATTTTTTCAAATTTGCTTGCTGAAGTTCCCAAATATACAAAGACAACTTTTACACTTTTTCCTTCCAACATTTCTTGACTGGTTTTGCAAAAATAAAGTTTTAAAATAAATAAATAAATAAATGAGAAAGTGTTATAAAATGTAGTTCTGACCAGCCAGGAACTCACTCTGTGTATCCTGTGGTCTCAAACTCACAGAGATCTGCTTGCTCCTTCACTGGTGTGCTGGGATTAAAGGCATACCCAATATGTCTGCCAGCTTCACATCTTTTTTTTTTTTTTTTTTTGAGACAAGGTTTCTCTGTGTGGCACTGGCTGTCCTGGAACTCACTCTGTAGATCAGGCTGGCCATGAGCTAAAAGAATGATAACAGTGAAATCCCCCAGAGACAGCGACAATACTGATGGAACCATGGTATATTTTTGTCCTTTACCTGCAGAAGAGGGCATGAGACCACATTACAGTGGTTGTGAGCCACCATGTGGTTGCTGGGAGTTGAACTCAGGACCTCTGGAAGAGCAGGCAGTACTCTTAACCACTGAGCTATCTCTCCAGCCTGAAACCATGGTGTCTTACAGTAAGGACTATGTCCCTAGCATCTACAGTATGAAGACTTTGTGAGAGAAGAAAACAATCCGTAGGAACCACGCCACCGTACAAAAGATTAAGCTTAGCCTTTATACTCTGGATTAGTGGTTCTCAACCTGTGGGTCAGGACCCTTTTTGGGCTTAAATGACCCTTTCACAGGGGTCACCTAAGACCATAGGAAAACAGATATTTACATTATGACTCACCAACAATAGTAAAATTACATTTATGAAGTAGTAGCAAAAATAATGTTGGGAGTCACCACACGTGAGGAACTGTATTACAGGGCCGCAGCATTAAGAAGGTTGAAAACGAAATCAAAGAGTTAGGTACACTTAAGGCTAAGAACAAATTAGAAGTGGCATTTGTGAGCGCCATGAAAGAGGCCAGGCCAGCTGTGTGGGGCCATGCTAGCAACTCCTTGAGTATGGAAACCGACATGGGCTGTACACTCAGGCTATAGCAACATAATGTCAGCCTTTCAGATGGAAATGGAAAACTTCAGTGGAACAGCTGGTTGTTTAGTCTACCCGACATCAAAGCAGGGCTGTTCCGGGGCTTTCAGATGTTTGGCCGAAAAGTTCAGTTCGCCTCCTCATCTAAGGGGTCTGGGAGGCACAGCCACTATGATTTTTGTCAGCTTTAAGCTTGAGGGGTCTTTTTTTTTTTTCATTTCCGTTCTCTCTTAATTATAAAAACATTTCTTGTGAAAACATAAAAGAAAAATTTTTAATGAAAAGCAAAAATACTTTGACTTTATCTCTCTGACACAACTGGTTTTCCTTTCACGTACTTTACAAGCAAATAAAGCTAACATTGCTACCCCACAGTGAACATGTGTTAGTGTGTTAGTGTCCTTTCCACTGCACTAATTGTTATATTTTCATTTTAAAGCAATGCACATTCTAAAATAATTACTGTATAATAGCACCAACTGGATATGCTAGATTTTAAGTTTAACATTCTGGAATTGTTGGAAGTTTTTATATTAAGTTTTTTTCAGTAAAGTGAATAATGGATTTTAATTATTGATGTTTCCTTCTAAATACTTTCTTTGAATAGCCTGTTAAGAATGAAAACATGAGTCAAGGCTACACAGAGAAACCCTGTCTTGAAAAAACAAAAAAAACAAAACAAACAAACAAACAAAAAAGAATGAAAACACGGGTTGGAGAGATGGCTCAGTGGTTAAGAGCACTGTCTGTTCTTCTAGAGATCCTGAGTTCAATTCCCAGCAACCACATGGTGGTTCACAACCACCTATAATGTGATCTGATGCCCTCTTCTGGCATGTAAATGTACATGCAGATAGAATACTCATATACATAAAAATAAATAAATATTAAAGAAAAAAAAAAGAATGAAAACATTCAGCCCGGCAGTGGTGGCGCATGCCTTTAATTCCAGCACTCGGGAGGCAGTCCGATCGATGTGAGTTCAAGTCCAGCCTGGTCTACAAAGTGAGTCCATGACAGTCAGGGCTACACAGAGAAACCCCATCCAGAGAGGAATGAAAACATTCGTATGACTCAATAAAGATTTCTACATTCCAAAGGGTTTGTTTTTATTTTTGGTTTTTCAAGACAGGGTTTCTCTATGTAGGCTTGGCTTTCCTGGACTCACTTTGTAGGCCAGGCTCACCTCGAACTCACAACGATCCACCTGCCTCTGCCTCCCTAGTGCTGGCATTAAAGGTGTGTGCCACCATGCCCGGCTCGAAAGGGATTTTACTAGTGTCTATTGATTTCAACAATGATTGACTGCCCACAAAAAAATTTTGTCACACCTTTTTCCCAAGTACTGAAGATTAAACTGAGGGTTTCCCATGCTAGGCAAGCATTCTACCAGTGAGATGCATTAGCCTCCCCCCTTTTCGCATTTGCTTGTTCAGATGGGTTCTTATTCTGCAGCCCAGACTGTCCTAGCCGGTTATCTGGACCCAAGCTCACAATGTACCCTGTCTCCTCCTCCAAAGTACTAAGATTGCAGTTCACCACCGTGCCCCATGTTTTGTATTTCATTTTGAGACAGTGATTACTAGACTGGCTGGCCTTGAACTCATCCTCTAGCTCAGGTAAGCCTTGAGCTTTTGAAACTCTTGCCACCACTCCCCCACATCATCATCATCATCATCATCATCATCATCATCATCATCATCGCTGGTCAAAGGTGGTGCATGCCTTTAATTTCAACACTCAGAAGGCAAAGCGTAATCTCTGTGAGTTCAAGGCCAGTCTGGTTTACAAAGCAAGTTCCAGGACAGCCAGGGCTACACAGAGAAACCCTGTCTGAAACAAAAGAAGAAAGAGAAAAAGAGAGAGAGAGAGAGAGAGAGAGAGAGAAGGAAGAAGAAGAAGAAGAAGAAGAAGAAGAAGAAGAAGAAGAAGAAGAAGAAGAAGAA
>OU015754.1:46913768-46928308 GCA_907169655.1 Acomys percivali | reverse complement strand
TGTGTGTGTGTGTGTGTGTGTGTGTGTGTGTGTGTGTGTGTGTGTGTCAGAGAGACAGATACAGAGAGACAGACACACACACACACACACACACACACACAGAGAGAGAGAGAGAGAGAGAGAGAGAGAGAGAGAGAGAGAGAGAGAGAGAGAGTTGAACCCAGGATCTCTTACCTCCTAACCAAACACTAAGCTATATTTCTATGCCCCTTGTTTGAGGCAGGATCTTGTGTAGCCCACTCCATGTAGCTGAGGATGACCTTGAAGTCCTGGTGGCCCTGGTGGCCCTGTCTCCACTTCCCCAGGTCCATGACACTATAACTGGATTACTTGCTTGCTTGCTTGCTTGTTTTGTTTTAAGGCAGGGAAGCGGTTTCCTGAAGTTTGCTGACTTCACTGAGAGAAGCCAGGAAGTGTCCTAGGGAGCTTACCTGAAAGGAGGTTCCCTTAGACTTACTCTTTATTTTGAATCAGGCTTTTGGTTCCTTGGCCAGGCTAGCCTTGAACTCACTCTCATATCACAGGCAGGGCTTCAACTTGGCGATCCTCCTGCCTCAGCTGCTGAGTAGCTAGGATCACAAGGCTGCTCCAACAGGCCCGACTTAATAAGCAAACTCTGGAGAGGTCTATTACTAACAACGGTCCTAGCACAGTGATTCAGGAGAGCATTTTGGAGGAGCTGGGTCAAGGCTTCCTGTGGCTTCTGATGTACACAGGCACTGTGTACTGACTGATACGCTCGGAGAGCCTGGAGTTAGATCAGGAAGCCTTTCAACTGGCAGCTGCAACACGGCTCCCAAGCAAGGCTGCAATCCAACACTGGAAAGCCCCAAGACTCAGCGCTGTTTCCAGAATAGGACTATGTCCCCACACTGAAGATTTGCTTTGGCAGGTGACTTTCTTCCACAGTCTGCTCATGTGGAGCTCTCCCAAAACATTCCTGCTGTCTTCACATCAGCTCTTTAAGACTCACCGTTTATAGCTGGGTTCTGGTGGTCTACGACTTTAATCCCACCACTCGGGAGGCAGAAGCAGGCAGAATCCTGAGTTTGGGGCCAGCCTGGTCTAAAGAGCAAGTCCTGGGACAGCCAGGGATACACAGGGAAACCTAATCTCAAAAAGCCTGAAACAAAAAAACCCAAAACATCACCATTTGTTTTCTTTTCTGCTATTTTCTTTGTTTTGTCGTCATTTGGCGTGTAAGGGATCGCAGGGTTGCCTAGAACTTACTATGTAGTCCAGGCTAAGCCATAATGTGTATTTTGTCTCAGCTTCATGAGTACTGATTGTAGGTGTGAACTAGGACACTTAAGTAGTTTTGTTTTGAGACAGGGTCTCATGTGGCCAAGGAAAACCTCAGATTCCTCATGTACTCGGGGATGACCTTCATTCCTTCCAGGAGCCATACCTGGCATCTATTTTTTGCTTATTTGGTTGGTTTTGGATTTTTGAGACAGGGTCTCTCTGTGTAGCCTTGGCTGTCCCGGACTTGCTTAGTAGACCAGGTTGGCCTTGAACTCACAGTGATCCGCCTGCCTCTGCCTCCAGAGTGCTGGGATTAAAGGCATAGCTACCGCGCCTGGCTTGGAATCTGGTTTTCAAAGCAGATCTCCAACTCCTGGGCTCCAGCGATCCCCTCTCGGCTTCCTGTGCTGGGGGGACTAGAGGTGTCCATGGCCTTGTCCAGTTGGAATGATTCTCCCATCTCCCTCCCCTTCCTTGGCAGCACTAGGAGTGGAACTTGGGACCTTGTGAATTCTAGACATGCGATTTGTCACTGACCTCCTTTCCTAGCAAAAATAGGGATTCACCAATCTTCTGAACTACCAAGAGACAGCAGTGAATTCAGTATCATAGGTAGTCAGGCTAAGCATGGCAGGCTTCTGGCTTTGATTGTGTCAGGCAGCAGAGGACTCCCGGAGTCAGTGTGGGTAATTTTAACATGGACTTCGATGCCAAGGACACCAAGGCCTTCCACCCATGGGAAATTGGCAAAGCAGTTTCCCCATATGGGCCAGGCTCAAGTAGGGTGGCAAAGCTTTCCTCCCAGGTTACAGTGGGAGAAAGTGACCACCATGTAAAAAACAAAAACTGGAAACTGCAGCTCCCTCCCTGCTGATGTCTCCAGCTTGAAACTGCTCACCCAAGGAGACCTCCTACCAAGGTCTCCCCCACCCCCTGTACCTTATAAGCTGAGGTTCCAGGTGGCCTGTGGTATTACGTGCCCTCCATCAGACATAGCAGACCCTCACCTAATGCCAGCCTCCGTGTGTGTGTGTGTGTGTGTGTGTGTGTGTGTGTCTTGTGTGTGTGTGTGTGTGTGTGTGTGTGTCTTCTCTTCATTCCTTCACCAAACCCCCTAGAGTCAGGGTTTCAGGCCCCAAACCCAGACATAGTAGTTGTGTTTGGTGTTGAAAGGGATTAATCTCTGTCTCTGGACGTCAATACCCGTCATGAGTAGTATTTCCAACTTGTGTTTTGTCAAGGCTCAAGCAGGTAGTTCCAGCTGTTCCAGAGGCTAAGGCAGTAGGACTGCAAATGCAGTCTGCATGCTTTACAGAACAGGTTTATGGCAACTTTTTTTTTTTTAATTCTTATGTATACAATGCTCTGCCTGCATGTACACCTGCAGGCCAGAAGAGGGCATCAGATGACATTATAGATGGTTGTGAGGCACCGTGTGGTTGCTGGGAATTGAACTCAGGACCTCCAGAGGAGCGGTCAGTACGCTTAACCTCTGAGCCATCGTCCCCAAAGGGCAACTATTTTTGAGAACCTGTCTCAAAATAAACATTATTTTATTTATTTGTTTGTTTATGTTCAAGACAGAGTTTCTCTATGTAGTCCTGGTGGGGTTAAAGGTGTTTGCCATCTTCACCTGGATAGAAGAAACATAATTTTAAAAGTCTAGCGATATGCTAGGCATGGCGAGATCTATGCCTTTAATCCCAGTACTCCGGAGGCAGAGGCAGGCACATCTCTAAATTTGAGGCCAGCCTGGTCTACAGACCCAGTTCCAGTACACCAGGGCTACATAGAGAAATCCTGTCTCAAAAAACCAAAGTGGGAGCCGGGCGTGGTGGCGCACGCCTTTAATCCCAGCACTTGGCAGGCAGAGGCAGGCGGATCACTGTGAGTTCAAGGTCAGCCTTATCTAAAAAGTGAGTGCAGGGCAGCCAAGACTACACAGAGAAACTCTGTCTGGGGGGGGAGGGGGAGTGTATGAGTGGAGAGGGAAGTGTAAGCAGGTAGCCTACTTGTGAAGTGCTTGCCCAGCATTCGTAAGACTGGAGATTCAACCAGTTGGGCAAAGAAACAAGATTTCCCATAGCTATTATGTAGCGCTTATTTATTTATTTTATCTAGCAAGTCTCTCTGTCATCAGTGATTGATTACCTGAGATCACAGCTGTCCTGGCAGCTGTGCTGGAACAGGACTGACTGGATTGGTGAGCAACAGCTGTCTTTGACTCTTGCACCTTTGCAGGCCTTAGTCATTTTTTTAAGTGGAAGCCTTGTTATGATTCTTAGGCTAGCCAGGATTTCCTGAAGCTGAGCAATTCTCTTGACTCAGCTTTCCCAATAGCTAGGACTCAAGGTGTGTCACGTGTGCACGGTAGCTTCTTAATCAGTTTAAACTCAGTTCTTAGTCACTTGACGGTTGGCAACATTTTGAACGGGGTTTTGTGTGCTTAGGGATCACTATGAACCCAAAAAACAGGAGAGTAAGTCAAGAATGAGAGGAAATTATGAAATCAAGAGATGTGGTAAGCATGAGATCATGAGTTGTATGAGGCGGTGGCTGGTGTGTGTGACTCAGGACATAAGCCTCATGTGTGTGTGTGTGTGTGTGTGTGTGTGTGTGTGTATGTGTGTGTGTGTGCACCCGTGCACGTGTGCCTGCGTTATGGTTGATGTGGAGATCAGAGGACAACTTTTGGGAGTTGATTTTCTCCTTTTACCACATGTGATCTTGGTGCTACGTGCCTCACCAGCTGAACCATCTCGCCTGCCCACCTGTTTTGAATAATAAAGATTTCAGGTCTCTAGAGATATGCTCTGAGGCGGATTTGAGGTGAGTCCTTAACAAAACTGACTGCAGGAAGTGGAGGAAGCCAGGATAGAAGAGCCACCCACAACCCACAGGTAAAACAAAGAAAAGTCTTTGTATTTATATTTCAGAGGGCAGTGTTCTTTGAGTTTACAGGAGTTAGGAACTCGTGAGTTTAGAAGACCAGTGAAGGAAGTGTAGATGGGATAGAAAGTACTAATTTAGGGAGTTGACATGTCCCACCCTACCTGGAGGCCGTTACACACTGAGAGTTCAGCATCTTAGGGAATATATTAGCCAGAGCAGTTTCTGTGATCCAAGGTTGACAAGCCCAGCTAAACTACCTTTTAAGTAGAAGTATTTTCTTTTTTGTCTTTTTGGTTTTTCGAGACAGGGTTTCTCTGCGCAACAGCCCTGGCTGTCCTGGAACTCTCTTTGTAGACCTGCCTGGCCTTGAACTCACAGCGATCCACACCTCTGCCTCCCGACTGCTGGGATTAAAGGCGTGTGCTACTACACCCAGGCTTCTCTTTGGTTTTTTGATACAGGGTTTCTCTGTGCAGCCCTTGATGTCCTGGAACTCATTCTGGAAACCCATCTCACTGAGGCAGGTTCTTCTTGTTTCTGCTGCCCTGCCATGCTGCACACCCCAGCTAGCTAGCCCTCCAGCTCTCTTGAAGCTGTCCTGGCTTTGCCTCCCATCTCACTGTAGGTGTACTGGGGTCAAAGATTCCCCACTGCACCTGTCTTTCCTTAGACTCCAGGCTTGTGCAGTTAGCACTTTGACCTAGAAAGCCCACCTCTTCCCTCCCTTTCTGAGACTGGGTGTCCTTTCGTAGCCCAGACCTGCCTTGAACTCATGGCAATCCTGGCTATCAGGATTTAGGTGTGCACCGCTACACCTGCCTTCTTTTGTTCCTTCTCATTTTCTGTAGGTGGTGTTCCAAAATCATCCTCTCTGCGTGACCAACACCTGTCTCGAATTTCTGCAAAATGAGGTGACTACATGGGTCTAAAATTTTACTTATATGAAGAAGTGAGTATATATTTATATACCATATATGACATATAAAATGCATATTAATTTTTGGAGCAAGGTAAGAAAAATATAGAATAGACAAAGCCAGGTAGTGATGGTACACAGCTTTAACCCCAACACTCGGGGAGGCAGGCAGATCGCTGTGAGTTTGAGGCCAGCCTGGTCTACAAAGAGAGTCCAGGACAGCCAAGGCTACACAGAGAGACCCTATAAAACAAAACAAACAAAAAACCCTAAAAAACAAAAACCAAAGAAAGGATAAAGACAAGAGTACGGGCTGTAGGAGCATACCTCTGTAATCCCAGCCTTTGGGAGGCTAAAAGGCAAGATAATGTGGACTTCCAAGCCAGTCTGGGCTACTTACTTAATGAGACTGTCTGTAGGGGAGAGGAGTTACTGAGAAAGAGTCCTGTGTAGCCCAGCTGACCTGGAATTCAGGAGTTGTCAGAAGGTGGTCTTGAACCCTGGCCCATCCTACTTCCACTCCCAAGTGCTGGGATAACAGGCATGCCCAGCTCAGGGTTCTATTTTTAAAACAAACTGGTTAGAAACAGGGTGTGGTGGCGCACAGCTTTAATCCTAGCACTTGGGAAGTAGAAGTAGGCATATTGGGGCCAGCCTGGTCTACATAGGGGGTTCCAGGACAGCCAAAGCTACATAATGAGATCCTGTCTCAAAAAAAATTTTTTTTTTCTTGTTAGATTGAATATAGGGTTTTTTGTTTTGTTTTTCATTAAGTAGCACTGGTTAGCCTTGAACTAGACATCTTCCTATCTTGGTCCTCTGAGTGCTTGAATTACAGGTATTTGTCAATACCTCAGCTTTTTTTTGTTTGGTTTGGTTTGGTTTTTGGTTCTTCTGTGTAGTTTTGGCTGTCCTGGACTCACTTTGTAGACCAGGCTGGCCTCAAACTCAAATCCTCCTGCCTCTGCCTCCAGAGTGCTGGGATTCAAGGCATGCACCACCAATGCCCAGTTCACACCCCCTGCTTCTAAAATAGAATTTGAGCTCCTTTGATAGTGAGTTTGTGGAATTAGGATTTAAAGTTAAAGTGTTTGGAACTTACCCATTAAACATAGTCTTATCTCTCAAAATCCCTCCTGACCTTCACCCAAATGAGACACTCAGAGTTTCCTAAAAACACCGGCACAGGGGAGGCTCAACGGTACTGTTTGTTGTTCCAGACAAACACAGGATTTTTCAGGAATAAGCCAAGTTTTATAAACCAGTTGGGCTGGGAGGGAGGGAAGAATGGGAGGATACAAGGGATGGGATAACCATTGAGATATAACAAGAATAAATTAATAAAAAATTTTTAAAAACCAGTTGGGCTGGCTTAGGGCCTGGCAATTAACAACAATAACAACAACAACAACAACAATAAATCAGTATCAATAAATGATGAGTAAAAATAGAGACCAAAGTCAACTTCTTGCCTTCTTGTTTAAGCAGAGAACACTCTCTTCTTTCCTTTGCATATGCTGTTTGAGTATTTGCTTATTCAACCAAGGAAAGAGTCTACTTTAGGCAACATGCCAGGCCTCACACAGGGAAGGGACAGGCAATTCAGCCTGACCAACCTGCCAGAAAGGCACAGGGACTCGGAGCAGGTGACTAACCCAGAGTGGAGGGGCAGGAAAGGATTCCCAATCCAAGAAGGATTTATGGGAATAGGGTCTGTCTGTGGAAATCCCAGCCAGAGAGAACAGTCTTTGAGATAACTAAAAGAACTTTGGCCATCTGGAGATTTAGAATTTATCAAAGATTTCTTCTTTTTCTTTCCTTCTTTCTTCTTCTTCTTCTTCTTCTTCTTCTTCTTCTTCTTCTTCTTCTGTTTTTGTTTTATTGTTGTTTGTTTGTTTGTTTGTTTGAGACAGGGTTTGGGTAGAACTTGATCTGTAGACCAGGCTGGTTTGGAACTCACGCCTGGGATTAAAGGCGTGACATAACGCTGCCCTGGAGATAAGAGATGTTTTAAGATTATTCTGTAGGTAGTATTTGGTTCAAATGCAACTATATGGATATGGTTTTGTTTTGTTTTGTTTTTAAGCCTCACTATCTGGACACTAAGAACTGCAAATGGTAGTTTAAGAGATGACGGATGGGGTGGTTTGGATTAGGGTGGTGGGATTGGGAAGAAATGGAACAGTCCGAAAAATCTCTTGGTGGTTATGTTGGGAAGGTAGGGCGTGCCCATTAAAGTTTGGACTTATTTATTATCTATTTAGGTGTTTCGAGACAGGGTTTCTCTGTGTAGCCCTGGCTGTCCTGGACTCTCGCTTTGTAGACCAGGTTGGCGTTGAACTCACAGAGATCCTCCTGCCTCTGCCTCCCGAGTGCTGGGATTAAAGGCCACCACGCCCGGCTAAAGTTTGGACTTTATTCTGAAAGGATAAAGGAGAAGAAAGGTATTTAAACACCTCAGCTATCTGCCTGATCCTTTCAGTTGCGGGTTTACAGACAGCACCTGGCAGCCTGCGGGAACACTCTCCGAGGACGCCGCGCAGGTAAGGGACCAGCCTCAAGCCGCGAGCGGGCTACGGAGGGGACGCCGGGGGCAGATGGTTGGGGGGCGCGGGGCGATTACACCCCTACCCAGTGCGGACCCTTAAACTCAGAGTCGAGCCACGCAACCCAAGACCGGCTGGGGGCGGGGATCGGGGTGCCCGGGGCGGGGCCAGGGCACGCACGGCGGCGTGACGTAGGCCCGACCGGCCTCGTTCTGGCCGCCGCCGCCGCCGCCGCGCTAAGGCGGAGTAGGATGAGGCCCCAGGCCGCGGCTCCAGCGTCGGCAGGGGCAACAGCAGCTGAGGCAGCAGCTGAGGCAGCAGCGACGGCCGCGCCCCCCCCTCCTGACCTGGATTAGGCCCAGCAGCCCCGTGGCCGCCGCCGCCGCCCCGCGGGGGGCGGGGTGGGGAAGCGCTCCGTCTCCCCGCCCCCGCCCCCCTCAGGTTCCAGGCGCGACCCCGGCGCAGCCCCGCGGCCTAGCCTCGCGCCCCCTGCCCCGGGGGCTGGCATGAGCGGCCCCTCGTAGGCGCCGGGGCGCGGGGTAGCCGCCGCCTGAGCCCCGGGCCTTGCCGCCTCGGACCCCCCGCGGCTCCAGACGAGCTGCCCGCGGAGTGTGCGGAGGGACCCGGTCACAGCTTTCTTCCTCCCACCCACCCCCCTCCACTCCCCTTCCCCCCCAGATCTCACGCACACACCCCAGCCCCGGAAGATGGGGAACTGCCTCAAATCCCCGACCTCTGATGACATCTCCCTGCTTCACGAGTCTCAGTCCGACCGGGCTAGCTTTGGCGAGGGGACGGAGCCAGATCAGGAGCCGCCGCCGCCATATCAGGTAGGGGAGGGTGTGTGTCGGCGGCGTGTGAGGGGAGGCGGCTCGGGCCCTCTGCCCTTGGCCTCTGGGCCTAACCTGGGGGGGGGGGGCGTTGACACCCCCCCTTCAGGGCTGGTCATGAGGGCATCTGCTGCACAGTCCCGGAATAGACTAGGACCCTAGGTATCTCTTGGGACTCTGCTTGAGGACCGTGTTCTGTCCTTGAGTTCAGGAATCAAGAATGTGATCATATCCCCTTGGCCGGTGTCTGGTACTTAGCTCATGGAGTTGAGGATGACATGATTTTCCTGCCTTTATGTCTGAGTTGTGTGATTTCCTCTGTCAGGCTGCCAGCAGGATTATGTGTTTGTGGGTAGACTGTCACCTTCCTTTATATTTATTTTCGTATGTGATCCTCCCGACTCCTACTCTAATCTTTCCTAATTGGTTCTGGTAGAACGTCTTTTTGCCATCTACTAGGGAGGTAGAATTCCAAGAGGCGATTTTAGCCTTGTTTACATATACATATGTGGTAATTTTAAGCCCCTCCCCTTTTTGCTCCACCCTGTGACACACCTTTTAAATAAGTTGACTAAATAAAAACTCGATTATCTTGAACTTGAGACCTTTCAACCTGACTTTGAAATTGCCATCTGTTACTTAAGACTCTTGAATGGGTCCTTTCCGAATGATACATTGAGTAAACTTCCCAGGTGGGCTTGAATACAATTCTTTAATATTTTCCTGAAGAGGGTTTAGTTTTCTAATTGTGCAGTCTCCTTTGATTTTTACATTTACATCATTATGTAGTGTTCTCGTTTTTCAATCCTGTGTAAACCAGTTTCTCATCACGTGGAAAAAAAGTGATCATATATGCAGATTTTCTGTCCCCCTTGAGGGGTCTTTCATGCACATTAGTAAAGTCCAACAGTGTTTATTGTAGCCTTGCAGAAGCCTCTGTTTCAAGCTTACCAAACCAGGCTGTTGACACTTTGGTCACTCCAGGTGATCTGTTTGCTGGGAGCCCTTCCCCCAAGGTTGCCCAGGTGAACATCTAATCCTCTTTAAGGACTCAGCTCTCAAGTATCTAAGGCCCTGACATTACCCTCCCTCGTCCCTCCCTGCCTCCTCGAGTTCCTGGGTATGCCCCCCCACAAACCTTCTATGCAGTACCATACTTGTAATAATTGGAGTGCTGTATCTTTGTTGAGGTAGCTGTGTGTCTCACCCTTGACCTGTGCTTCCATCCCCTGCTGAATTTGGGACGTTTTCCAGGTGCTTTTATACTCCAGCATCTGACTCATAGTCGATACTCAATAACTGAGATAGATGAAGAATAGAAGGTCTGTTCTCAATATTTCAACCAATTTCTGTTCCATAAGAATTCAATATTTGCTGTATTTATGTGCCCCATTTCTCCCAACTATTTAAATTGCTCCAAGAGCAGTGTCTAATACTAAATGGCGTCTGGATGTTTTGTCAGTAGCAGGAGTTGAACTGGGAACCCTGGACACATTAGGAGAACACTACTGCAGAGCTATAATTCCAGCTTTTTTTTTTTTTTTTTTAACTTATTGTTAGGCCTTGAACTTTGTGTCCTCCTGTCCCAGCCTCCAGAGTGGCTGGAATTAGAGCCCTACACCGCCAGGCATATCTTTCAGGTGTCTGTATCTTACTGTTTGCCCTCGCCACTGGATAGCTACTCAACAAGTGTTATTTATGTCGGTGTCATGAGCAAATCCCCTCCCCCATCTATGCTCCGTAGCCTCTTTCTAGGAAAATTTGGTATCTGACTTGCTGCTTTCTCTGTTGTTCTTACTGTAATTTTAGAGTTTATGGGAACTATATTTTTGTTCTTTCAAAAAGGACTAGATTACAATGATGGTTTTTGGTTTTACCAGTACTTTTTTTGGAATGTGTTATTTTAGATAGTGTAAATTGCATTGTGGTTGCCTTTTCCTGAAATGAATGACCCAGATACTGATGTAAAATTAGTATGAATTGAAAAAAAAAAAGTTACATTAAGAGATAAGATAGTAAGTAGCCTTTAATCCCAGCAGAGGCAGGCTGATCTCTATGAGTTCTAGGACAGCCAAGACTACATAAAGAGAAACCGGATCTCAAAAAAATCAAAAGTGGGGGGAGGGGAGGCTCCTGCCTGTCATCCTAGTACTTGAAAGGCTGAGGTGGAAGGATTGCTGACAGTTTGAGGTCAGTGCTACATACTGAGTTCTAAGCTGGTCTGCGCTATAGCATGAGACCCTATCTCAAGAATTTTTTAAAGAAACATGTAGAAATAATTATGTCCCCTGAAGTCTATATTACTAATACTTGTTTTTACATGATTTGAGAAAGTACCAGTTCAAAGTAAGTGATTTATAGCATTTGTGCTTTTAAAGAGAAAAAGGTCTGGGGGGAGGGGAGGCTGCGCATGCTTTCAATCCCAGCGTTTGGGAGGCAGAGGCAATTCCAGGCAAGCCTGATCTACAAAAAAAAGTTCCAGGACAGCCAGGGCTATTACACAGTAAAACCCAGTCTTGAAAAAAACAAAACAAGCCGGGTGTGGTAGTGCACGACTTTAATCCCAGCACTCAGGAGGCAGAGGCAGGCCTCTGTGATTGCTGTGAGTTCGAGGTCCGCCTGGTCTACAAAGCCAGTCCAGGACACAGAGAAACACTGTCTGGAAAAAAAACAACCAAAAAACCCCAAACAAACAAACAAAAAGGAAATAGTATATAATTCACAACAGCTATAGTAGTATTGACTTCTTTCTTTAAAGACTAGGTTGTGGTACACACCTTTTAATCCCAGCACTGAGGAGGCAGAAGCAGGTTTATCTCTAAATTTGAGGCCAGCCTGATCTATAAACATCAGATATACACAGATAAACCCTGTCCAAAAAACAAAAAACCAGGCCGGGCCTGGTAGCCTCCTCTGTAATCCCAGCACTAGGGAGCTGTGAGACAGGGCAGAAGTGGTGGATCTTGCTTGAGTTCCAGGCCAGCCTGGTTGACATATCAAGTTCCAGACCTGACAGGGATAAACAGTAAGACCGGTTCTCAATAAAATAAAACAAAAAACATGTTCAGTTGCAATAGGGCTTTAAATGGAAAATATCTGATTATAAAATTAAGCATGTATTTTTATTCCCTGTAGCAAGTTCTTAAAACATACAGGTCAAGACCTGTAAAGCAAAGGTCCAATATTCCTACTAACAGTAGCTGACAGACTTTATTTGGGGCTTGAAAGTAAGTAAGTCCTGGGTATATGAGGCTCTGGGTTTTATATGTGCACCAAACAAACATAGCTCAAAATAAATTATGCACCATTATAACCAACATTTGCATGGAGTCTTTATTTGTTTCTTGGATGTTTTTGTTTGTTTGTTTGTTTTTATTTTTCAAGACAGGGTTTCTCTGTGTAGTCTTGGCTGTTCTGGACTGACTTTGTAGGCACTCTGCCTCCTGAGTGCTGCCAGCATGCCTGGCTGAGACCTTGTGCAGGGATCAAAGGTGTGCACCACTGCCCCCGGCTTCTTGTGCTTTCTGTTCTTTATTTCTCTTGCATTTTTTGAGACAGGGGCTCACTCTATCTGAGACTTAGCTGAGTGTTGCGATTACAGGTATGAGCACCAAATGAGGTCCTGGTGTCTTTACTCACCTCCTCGCTGTCATGCTGATTTCACACTTCTCTACACCAGCTCTCAATGTGGCAGCTATACTCTAGTGGGATTACAGTACTCCACAAGCTCTTGGACTCATGGTTAATTAGTGAAAATTTCTTAAAGTGTTCCCTAAATTCTACATCAGCTCTCCCGTCTGTGACCTTTGCCCTGTTTGTTTCTCTGACTGGATTACTCCCCAGGTTTCACCATGAATGGATGACTGATTCCCTTACCTCCTTCAAGTTTTTATTTGTTTTTGGTACTAGGGGGTATTTTGGGTGGAGGACTATACTAGAGATCAAAAACAGGGTCTCATACACTCTAGGCAAACACTGCTACATGCCTGAAGCTTGTTTTTTAAATAGGTAGGGGCTCATGTAGCCCAGACTGGCTTCCAACTGGCTGTATAGCCAAAGATGACCCTAAACTGATAATGACGTGCAAATTAGGCATGGTAACACATCTGTAATCTCTGGCCCAGAGGACGAGGCAAGATTAGGGGTTCAGGGCGAGCCAGGGCTGCCTGAGACTCTTGTCTCAAGGGAAAAAATAAGGAAAACCTAAAAGGCCAAATGCCAATATTAAATATAAGAATTAGTTTAAAAGCTGGGTGTGGTGGTGCACACTTTTAATCACAGGTAGTGGTGGGTAGATCACTGAGTTTGAAGCCAGCCTGGTCTACAAAGCAATTCCAGGGGGAGGGGAAAGGTTTAAAACAATAATTGACTAAAATAATTTTATTTATTTGCCCTATACCTTTTTTGGTTTTTCGAGACAGGCTTTCTCTGGGTAGCCTTGACTGTCTTGGACTCACTTTGTAGACCAGGCTGGCCTCGAACTCACAGTGATCTGCCTGCCTCTGCCTCCCGAGTGCTGGGAATAAAAGCGTGCGCCACCACCGCCCAGCTATTTGCCCTATATCTTTATTGCTTGCCAGAAAGAATATACTTTATGAAAGAATGTTTGAAACCTGTATGCATAAAGTATTAGTGTGTTAATTTGAGGATGACACTCTATTAAGGAGCTTATTATTGACTGAATATATGTAGATTGGTGTCTCAATTTTATAGTTTTGATAGATTATCCTGACTCTGTTGGTTCATCTCACAGTTTTGACGGTGTAAAAGTAGTGCTTAATAGAGACTATATTTTGAGTTTTGATTCTTTTCTCCTAGATTAGTGAGATATCTTATTTTAGGGGACCTTCCTGCCCCAGCTTTCCCAGCACTGAGATACAAATGTGCATCCCTGGATTGTGCTCCCCCATGCTCTGCTTTTATTTCTTTGGGTGGGTACTGGTGATCCAGATTCAGTCTCTCATGATATGAACTGCCCCCACAACCCTGACTAAGGCTTTCTTAAACTCCATTTTGTTATTAAAAGGCTTAGTCTAGGGTTTGGGGAGATAACTGAATGGCTAAAAGCCTTTACAGCTCTTGCAGAGGACCCAGATTTGGTTCCCAGCACCTACGCGGTTGGTCACAATTGCTTATCACAACAGTTCCAGGTGATCCAATGCCCTCTTCTGGCCGCCATGGGCTTCTGCATGCATTTGGGACACAAACATAGCCACACACACACACACACACACACACACACACACACGATTTTGAAAATTTTAGTCTGTCCATATACACTTACTAAAAGTATCTCACCTTCTTTAGACATCTAGACTATCAGGGACTAGAGAGATGACTCAGCAGTTAAGAGCGCTTTGCAGCTCCTGCAGGAGACCCGGTTCATTCCTACGACCTACACTGTGGCTCATAGCTGTCTTCTTCTCGTCTCTGTGGGTTTCTGCATGTGCACATACACGAAGTAGATTTTGCTAAGTTCCCTTGTTTGTCCGAACTAGTTATGTAGAGCAGATAGCAGAAGGTGTGTACTACCATGCCTTGTTTAGCTGTTAGTAATTTCATAATTTTTGGTTTTCCAGATCAATTTTCCAGATCAGTGAGAATTAAATTTTAAATTTTTCATAAGTTCTCATTGTTGTATAGCACTGTAAATGTTTTAGACATGTAGGAGATGGAGGCAGAAGTTCAAGGCCAGCCTGTATGACATTAGACCTTGTTTAAAAACACAAATCAATATTGACACCCAGTAAATATTTGACCAGCATAGAAGTATACACCTTATTCTCATCAATATGAGATCCTCATTAATTCTAGCAACAATACCATAATTGATGTCTTCTTTACCCTTTCCCTTCTGCCTTGCCCCAGATCAGATTCTTTCTGGATTAATCCTTAGTGGTTCTTCATGAGTAATCCCTGATCTCTAAGCACTCAGAGTTATGGTTTTAATCTTATGCCTTTCCAGCCTTTTTGTAGCGCTGCATTTTCGCTTATGCAATTTATACTCCAAATAGACTGAATAGTTACGTCTTTTCTGGCGCGCGCTCTCTCTCTCTCTCTCTCTCTCTCTCTCTCTCTCTCTCTCTCTCTCTCTCTCTCTCTCTCTCTCTC
>OU015754.1:46864180-46913758 GCA_907169655.1 Acomys percivali | reverse complement strand
CTCTCTCTCTCTCTCTCTCTCTCTCTCTCTCTCTCTCTCTCTCTCTCGCCCGCCCCCCCAGGACAGGGTTTCTCTGTGTTATCTTGACTGTCCTAGACTCACTTTGTAGACCAGGCTGGCCTCGAACTCACAGCGATCCACCTGCCTCTGCCTCCCGAGTGCTGGGATTAAAGGCTTGTGCCACCAGGCTGGCTGCTAAGAGGTACAGAAGGCCACCTGCTTCTCTGTTGAAAGTAAAGACTTGGACCATCATTCCACTTTGTTTTGTCTTGTTTAATAAAACTTGTGTATGCCCTCACAACTTTGAGTATGTTCTTTATTATGGCATAGCTGTGATATTCAGAGAATAACTTTGTAGCAGCCTCCTTCCACTTAACATGGATTCAAGGATAAAACTCAGGTCCTTAGGCTTCCATGTTTGCCCCCAGGTACAATTACCCACAAGGTGTCTCACAGGCCCCTGGCTTTTATTTGTGATGATTTTTGAAATTCTTATTTATGTCTGACTTTGAACTGAGTCATTGAATTAAGTGGCATTAAGGATGCATGCTCCTTTAAGAGCAGTCGGTGTCAACAGTTTAAGTCTAGAGCTAATTATAGAGTAATAAGAGTAGGTGAGGCAATGAGAACTTGGGCCGGGCTGTGGCGCACACGCCTTTAATCCCGGCACTCGGGAGGCAGAGCCAGGCCGAGCAGCTGGGAGTTCAAGGCCAGCCTGGGCTACAGAGTGAGTCCAGGACAGTCAAGGCTACACACAGAAACCCTGTCTGAAAAAAAAAAAGTCTGAACTTGATTTTCCTTAATTTTTAGATAAAACTTGGTTTCTATGTCTTAATTTTTCATTAATTTTTGAATAATAAAGTACTTGATATAGGATAGGGCAGGGGTTTGGGGGGTTGTTTTTGAGACAGGATTTCTCTTTGTAGCCCTGCTGGGACTTATTTTGTAGGCCAGGCTGGTCTCAAATTAAGAGGCTCACCTGCCTTTGCCTCCGATTGCTGGGATTAAAGGCATTTGAGAACATGTCCAGTAGACGTTGTGCGCATATGCCTATTTGTGACAAGGTCTTCTCTTTTTGTTCTTGTTTTTTTGTTATTGTTGTTGTTTGGTTTTTGTTTGTTTGTTTGTTTGACATAGACTTTCTCTGTGTAGCCTTGGTTGTCCTCTACTCACTTTATAGACCAGCCTGACCCCCGAACTCAGAGATCCACCTGCCTCTGCCTCCCAAGTGCTGGGACTAAAGGTGTGCGCCACCGTGCTCAGCTTTTGACAGGTCTTAAGTAGCTCAAGCTGGCCTTGAATTTGAAATGTAGCTGGGAATGACCTTCAACTCCTGGTCATCCTGACTCCACCTCCCAAATACTGGATTATAGGCATACATCATCAGCATGATTCTGAGTTGTTTGTTTGATTGTCTTGATTTTTAAACAAAAGAGTTTCAGGGTTTCCCTCTGTGGTTCTGGCTGACCTGGAACTTGTTATGAAGGACAGGCTGGCCTTAGACTCAAGAGCTGTCTGCCTCTCCCTTTCCAGCTGCTGGAAATAAAGGTGTGCAAATACCATAAGCCAGGGGGAAGGAGGGAGGGGGAGAGAGGAGAGAGACAGGAGGGGAGGAAGAAATGATACATTTCTTGCTGTTTTCTGAGTGTGTCTTCCAAGTATTGCCTTCAAATACAGAGTTAGAGATGATAAGTTTTGGTTTCTAATCTGGATTCGAATAAGTTGTCAAATAAATGAAGAGTTACTATGCAGGTATATCTAGCCTTTTGACATACGATGTCATCTATGAAATGTAGCCATGAGTTGTAGGTTGGACATAACTAGTGGGTGTACAGTTTGGGTTTGGAGGTAGATATGGTAACGATTAAATGAAATATACTAAACTATAAGCTTAAGTGATAATTAAGATGGTAATCTCATGTATTTTAAAACAGAAAATAGGAAAATACTGATGTAAAAAGTGTAGAATTTAATTTCTTACTGTGTGTGGGACTTTTGTTTTGTTTTGGGCTTTTGTTTTTGTTTTTTGAGACAGAGTTTCTCTGTGTAGCCCTGGCTATCCTGGAACTCACTCTGTAGACCAGGCTGACCACAAACTCAGATCCCATATGCCTTTGCCTCCTGAGTGCAGGGATTAAAGGCGTGGGGCGCCGCCACCCAGCTCTTACTGTGCTTCTTAATTAGCAAGTACAGTATTTTAAGGTGTTGCTGTGTGTGTGTGTGTGTGTGTGTGTGTGTGTGTGTGTGTGTGTGTGTGTCTCGGTACCCATGGAGTCTAGGAGATCCGATCTCTTATAGCTGGAGCTAGTCTGTGAGATGCCTGACGTGGTGAATTCTGGAACCCAACTCTTGTCTTCTGAAAGCAGTATGTGTATGCTGAACTTTATCTCCAATCTTACAAACATATCTTTTAATTAAATAACTAGCCTGATCTGTGCTCTCAGGGGCTAGATAAGTAATTATCTTATTCCTTAATCTAGAAAGCATATAGTAGGAGAAAAACTAACTGATATTTTAGTTAAGGTTAAAGATAGAAGACTAGTATGAAATTGCTAGCACTAAGTTGTTTAATATAAGCTTTTTAATTTTTTTAATTATATAACTGGATGTATTACCTACATGCATATGTATGCTTCACATGCATGCTTGTTTGATTCCCCTGGAACTGGGGTTACAGATGTTTGTGAGCCACCATGTGAGTGCTGGGAACAAGTGCGCTTAACTTGGCTGGGGATTGTGATGCACACCTGTAGTCCGAACACTTGGGAGGCAGAGGCAGGTGAATCACTGTGAGTTGTAGGCCAGCCTGATCTACAAGGCTACAGAGAAACCCTGTCTCAGAAAAACAAAAATAAGTGCTCTCAACTCTAGGCCCTAATAGTGGGTAAAAACAGTTGAGGTGCCCTGGTTAGGTGGGAGAGCTTACAGCTGAAAGAATTATCAGTAGGTGGAAGGCATATGATAGAGTCCAGGGAGGTGTGGAATCATTTACAGTTAAGATGGACACATAAATAGTGATATGACTCAGTTGGGCTCCATCTCCAGCATGCTGATACTGGTCTACATAGCCAAGGTTATACAGTGAGACTCTGTGTTAGAAGTGGAGAGGTAGTGGCTGGAGAAATGACTCAGTGGTTAAGAGTATTTACCGTTCTTTCAGAGAACCTGAATACACTTCCCAGTGTCCATCTTGGGCAGTTTACAGTGATCTAACTCCAGCTCCAATGGATTCAGTGTCTCCAGCCTCAAATCACCTGTGCCAGCATGTACAAACCCTTGCATAGATGTACATATACATAATTTAAAATAATAAAAACCTTTTATTCATTTCTGG
This sequence comes from Acomys percivali, assembly GCA_907169655.1. Lineage (NCBI taxonomy): Eukaryota > Metazoa > Chordata > Mammalia > Rodentia > Muridae > Acomys > Acomys percivali. Next base: position 46,910,424 of record OU015754.1, on the reverse strand, counting down.
TTTTTTCAAAGAGACCCCTCTGCCTCTGCCTCCCAAGTGCAGGGGATTAAAGGCGTGTCCCACTGAGCCCAGCTCCCCTGGAACTTATAACTGTAATATTATTACACACTGCACTTCTAGCATTGTATCAGTAGCAGTTCCTACCCTGGTGTACTGGGTCTGTGCTTCAGTAATTTCTGATTCTTTGTATTCCAACATCTATTTCTCTAATGGTGAAGGCCAGTGTTTGCGCTGTGGACATCATTTCTGACTTGGTTTATTTTGTTTACTTGAGAGACTATGCCTGTCAACCAGAAGCTAGAAAGGCTTTGGTTTTCATAAGTTTTGGCCTAGAGAAATTACTCAGCAATTCACACTGTCTCCTCCTCCAGAGGCACTGGGTTCATTTCCCAGCACCCATGTGGCAGCTCATTGGCCTGTAACTCCAGCTCCAAGGAATGCAAAGCCCTCACATTAAAGCCTGGTTAAGGGTGCCGGGCCTAGTGGCATATGCCTTTAACCCCAGCCTGGTCTGCAAAGAGTTCCAGGACAGCCAGGACTATTACACAGAGAAACCCTGTCTCAAAAAAACAAAACAACAAAAAAAAGGATTAGGGTTTTTTCCTCATAATTTTATTAAAATGTTTTTGGTTTTATTTTGTTTTGTTTTTTGAGATGGAGTCTCTGTATATAGCCCTGGCTGTCCTGGAACTCACCTGCCTCCAAGTGCTGGGGTTAAAGAAAGATGTGTGCTACCATGCCCAGCTTCTGCTTGTTTTAATGTAATTTATGTGTTTTTGATTAAGATAGGATTTTGCTGTGTAACCCTGGCTTCGGTATCCCAGGTGCTAGGATTTTGACTTATGCACCACCACACTTGGCTAGATTTGCTTTATCTTTTTTGGGTTATTTGGAGACATGGTTTCTCTGTGTAACTGTAGCTTCCCAGGAACTCTGTAGCCCACGCTGACCTCAAGAGATACAGTGCTGGGATTATAAAGGTGGACAAGATGCTGGGGTGTGTTTCTCAGCTTTGTGCCATGGAGCTTTTTATGAGGAGGTATGTAGGCAGTTTTCATTTGAAAATAACCACCAGGTTGTGATATGCTTCTGCAATCCTGGACTGGATAGGTGAAGGTGGTAGGTTCGGGAGTTCAGGAGTTCAAGGCCAACTTGAGCCAGCCCTTTAACTACTCTGCACTACATGCTAGTAGTCAAATCAAACTAAAAAAACTTTTTTTTTTTTTTGGTTGTCAGTTGAGGGCTGAGTGATGCCCTAGTCCTCTGTGACATGTATAGCCTAGCTTTGTTTGTTTTGCTTTGCTTTTAGAAACAGGGTTTCTCTGTAGCCTTGGCTGTCCTGGACTCACTTTTTACACTAGGCTGGCCTCACAGAGATCCGCCTGCCTCTGCCTCCTAAGTACTGGGATTAAAAGCATGCCCCACCAGGCCTGGCCAAACAAAAACTCTTAAGTGTAAGTGACTAAGGGGCAGATATCCTTGATTTAAACAGTTTTACATTTGAGTTTCAAAGTTAATGATGCTCTAGTGAACTTTAGTTTTACCTACATTTGTTCTGTGATCAGGATTTTGACAAGAGTAGGGATGGATCCAACCCTGACTTTCAGCCTGTTAGGCAAGAAATTACTGAGCTGTATGCTTTTGAAAATATAGGTTTTTAATTTTGGTCATTACCAACTTATTACATCATTTGAGCTTTTTGAATCATTCTAAGTTTTGACTAACCTAAGGACATATGGAACTGCTCTTGTATTTTAAAGTTTTGTATTGTTTGACTTAGAGTCTCACTAACCCTGGCTATTCTGGAACTTACTATTTGGAGCTTTACCGCTGAGCTGTACTCTCAGGCCCCTGAAGAAACTGAAAACAAGACAGAAACCCAGTTTTATACTTCAGGACTTAGAGATGCTGACACATGGTCAAACTGATCAACAGTACACTGTTTAGTCCTATCTCAGGCTTGAGACCCAACCTATTATTGACTGTGTATTAGAAAACAGGTACCATCTGTGTATATCAGCTGATCTGAGTAAAGTGTAAAAAATCTTGCTAGTTGGGCCAATTTAAGTGATGTTTAGGTCCCTGTTTCTTTAAACCTTAATGCAAAATATTTCACTGAGTTTCTGGGAAATAATCGTCTTAGTGAAGTTTTTACTATAAAAATGTAAGTATTTTTATAATTTATTTTTATATACATTTGGTTTTTGGCCTACATAAATGGCTGTGTGAGGGAGTTGGACTTGAGTTGTGAGCTGCCATGTGGGTGCTGAAAATTGAACCCTGGTACTCTGGAAGAGCAAGCAGCCAGTGCTCTTAACCACAATCTCTTCGGCCCCCTTTTAGCTGGGCTGAGGCAGGCAGATCTCTGAGAAGGCCAGCCTGGTCTACAAATTGAGTCAGGACAGTCAAGACTACACAAAGAAAATGTTTTGTTTTTGTTTGTGTGATTGTTTGTTTTGAGACAGGGTTCCTCTGTGTAGCCTTGGCTGTCCTGAACAGCTTTGTAGACCAGGCTGGCCTCAATCCGCCTGCCTCTGCCTCCCAAGTGCTGGGATTAAAGGCGTGTGCCACCACGTCCAGCTGAGAAAATATTTTTAATACAATTATATCCTATCCCCCCCAGCCCTTTTCATGTCTCCTTCCTGCTCCATCTCAAATTCATGACCTCTTTAATTATTGTTACATATATAAATATATATGCACGTGCAAACCCTCTTGAGTCTGTTTAGGGTTGTGTGTGTATCTATACATATACATACATATATGTGTATATGTGTGTGTGTGTGTGTGTGTGTGTATGTATGTATGTATGTATATTCATTCCAGGGCTAACCATTTGAAATTGGATAATCAATTAGAACGCTTATCCTTGGGGAAGATATTCCCTTTATCAGCTGTCATAAATCAAGTGATAAGGGTTGGTTAGACTTTCCCCTTCCATATTAACATGTCTATTTAATAATTTATCAATAGATGACTGTAGTATATCCATATGTCCACATAAAAAGTGAAACTGAGCCAGGTAGTGGTGGCTCACATCTTTAATCCCAGCACTCAGTAGGCCAAGAGGAGGATCTCTGAGTTCAAGGCCAGAAAAAAAAGGAGAAAAAGGAAAACTGGCTTCCTTTCTCTACCATGCACAAAAATTATTACTCCATATACTTAGGGGGCGGTGAGAGTGCTGTTAATGTGAGTTTCCAAACAGACTGCTACAGAAAAACAAAACCAAACTAAAAACAAATAGTACAACTTAGACATACAGTCTCCTCATGACCTTGGGTTAGACAGCTTCTTAGGTGCCAGAAGCTCAAGTGGGCAAATGCTTGTCTGGCATCTAAAACCCTGGATAAGATCCCTGCTACCGCTAGCAAAAGAAAAAGGAACATGTACTTCAAAGAACATAGGTGCAAAGATCTATAGAAGGCAAGAAAATATTTGCAGCTCATTTCTCTAGACAATGATATTTGGCCTATTTACAAACAAAACATGGTCAAAGCTAATTTTTAAAAAACAGCCAGCAAATCAAAAGATGATTAACACTGTTCACAATCAGCTGCTATATCATACCTACTAGAGTAGTTAAAACAGGATTTGGTGATTATGGGGAGAAAATTGGGACTATCTATTAATTCCTGGTATAAATTCAAAGTGGTACCAGAGCTTTAGAATTTGGCAATTCTTCAAAAGCTTCTGGAGAATTTTATTCCTGGGTTTATACCAGAGAAATGTCTAAAGCCTTGTAAGTGAATTTTCATAGTAGTGTGATTTCATAATAGCCTCTAAATTGAAACAACCCAAGTGTCCACCAATGACTATGCAAATTGTGGTCTGTCTAGAGGATAGAGTAGCAAAACAAAACAATTAAAAAAAAAAACAGTTCTAATGCACTCTGTATTAGAGTGTAGGTGAGCTTTGAAAGCATTCTAAGTGAAAGACCTGCCACAAAAATAGTTGGGTTGCCCCACCCCTTTTTGAAAGTATCTCACACAAGTTAGACTAGAATTCACTGTACTCAGGCAGGTCTTGAACTCATTAATCTTCCTGCCTCATGCTTCTGGATACTGGAATGGAAGCCACAAAGCCAGACAAAAGGTCATATAATAGCACAATTCTGTCTACAGGGAAATGTTCAAAATCTGTAAAGATAGGTAATGAATGCAGGATTTCTGTGAAGGGGGACAAATTCTCTACAATTTGCTGCATAATGTATGAACAAGAAAACCCACAAAATAGTACTTATTTGTGTGTATTGGGGGGAGATGCCTAAGTACACATTTGGAACAGGGGATAAGGTTGGGACCTACTGGTAGAAGTTTGAAGGACAGTGTTCATAAGCAAGTTCCCTCCTTTTTACCATGTGGTTCCTGGATAGTCACATTGGGTTTGACAGGCTTAGGGACGAGTTCCCTTACCTGTTGAACCATCTCTCTAGCTCTGAAATTAATTTTAGATAGGTCTCACTGTGTATTTCTGTTCTATCCAAGATAAAAAGTATACACCACCACACCTGGCTACATTTTTTTCTTAATATGTCTCTGTGTGGGTATTAAACATGAGTGCAAGGACCCACAGAGGTCTGCATCATAATATCCCTTTGGAGTTGCAGGTAGTTGTGACACCCACACCCATACTCCACCCAAAAATGGATACTGGGAACTATCCTTGCATGTACTCAAAATCTTAACTGTTGAGCCATCTCTCTAGCCCTCTGAATTTAGTAAAATGGGGGCCAAGGATATGTATAATTCAGTTGGGATGTGAGGATGCTTTGAACCCTAATTGTATTCATGTATGATGTGGTAGCACATGACTAAATTCAAGATGTGGAAGCAGGGGACCAGGAAGTTAATTTAATCCTTGGCTACATGAGACCCTGCCTTAAAAATACCCATCCACCTCCCTAGTTGGAATCTTCTTTTTCTTTTTTAAAACAACAACAACAAAGATTTACTTATTTATTCAGTATTCTGTCCAAATATGCACCTGCCCACCACAAGAAGGCACCAGATCTCATTACAGATGGGCATGAGCCAACATGTGGTTGCTGGGAAGTGAACTTTGGAACAGCAGTCTGTGAGCCGTCTCTCCAGCCCCGGAATGCTCTTTTTCAAACATGTAGGCCACTCTGGGTTATACCATCATTGAATGTAAAGTAGTATGTTTCAGTATCATAGATGATATGTAGACTTTTAGTTCTCCATGTATCATTTGGGGACTATAGATAAACAAAACCTTGCTTTGTGGGCTTTCCCACCACCACCCTTTTATGGTCAAAATTAATGAATCATCAGAACTAAAACATAGAGCAAGACCAGCTATTTCAAATCTTCCTTTTTATGGCCTTTAGAGAAAACATTCCCAGTAAGAGCCTGCAGCTGGAGGAGGAGGTGGTGCCAATAGCAGCATGTAAGGCTGTAAAGAGAAAAATCAAGAGTGAGCTCTTATTTCCTACTGGCTGAAAATATACAGCTGTCGGTGACAGGCTGCATTCTTTAGTAGTGACTTAATTTTTCCCTCACCACAAGCCAGACTTGTACTATTTCCAGCCTTGGACACTATTTAGGCATGTCCTCCACTGCATTGTTTTAATTTCAGAAATTGTATCATATTCCCAAATTTGAATAAACAATTTTTTGAGGGGGGGGGTCTCATGTAACAAGAGTTGTCCTCAAACTTGCTGTGTGGCCTAGGATGACCTTGAACTTGTGATTCGCCTGCCTCCACTTGAATTGTTAGGGTTACAGGTGTATTCTACCATGCTGGTATTGAATCCAGCTTTATAGTGCAAGACACACGCTGTCTACCTCTCTGACTATCCTGGAATTCACTGTAGACCAGCCTGGCCTCAATTCACAGGTGCTTCTGCCTCTGCCTCCCAAATGCTAGGATCAAAGGCATACTTTACATTCCCATTTGTTTCTTATGTTAACGTTAGAGCCCACGGTATTATTGACATTTGTCATTTTAAATAGATGCTTTTCTTTATATAACAAGGAGCCAGAAATGTATTTTGACCTAGCATGTGTAAGACCATCAGAATATTTTAGTGAATTTTCTTAGTGTGTCAGAACTTGGGTGTTTTTTTGTTTGGTTGTTGGGTTGGGGTTTGTTTGTTTGGTTGGTTTTGTTTTTGAGGGGGGTGAATGTCTAACCCTATTATTTCCCTTTGCCCTGTCCCATAGTACCTTACCTTATTGTCTTTTGTTCACTGTATTGCATTTTTCTGCAAGGGATATTTTAATTTTTCCTTTAGGCCAAATACTTTTTTTGTTTGTTTTTGTTTTTTGAGTCAGAGTTTCTCTGTGTAGCCTTGGCTGTCCTGGACTCTCTTTGTAGACCTGGCTGAGCTTACAGAGATCTACCTGCCTCTGCCTCCGCCTCCCTAGTGCTGAGATCATAGGTGTGTGCCACCGTGCTTTGCTCATGTTTATTCTTGTGGAGATAGGTACCTAAGGGCCTTTCCTTTCAGTAGTAGCTAGACTCCAAGTATGTTTTGGCCTCTATCTCTACTGGTGTTTCATGCTTATACAGACTCTTGTTGAAGGCCAGTGTTTTTTTAATCAACTGTTTAGATTTCATAAGCTGATATAATCTTTTTTGTGCTATTTCCGTGCACAGAGGAAATGATTAATTGGTAAACATTTAAGATTTATATTTTGAGGTAAGAGGAGGTGGCAGAAGTGAGCACCAATATCAGTCACTCCTAAAAATACACTTCCAAAACAAAACCAAAAGACTTTAATTAGGTATTTAACAATGGGCTAAGGATTCCAGGCAGTGCTTGATACAGTAAACTGAAATCAACCCTGGGGAAGTAGATAGGTCACTGTACTTGTAGTTATTGCTGGGTAACATCTTAGAGGACTGTTAGAGCAGAGCCAGTGCAACCAAGGCAGTTTGTTCTTAACACTAGCAGAGACAGGTAGAAACTTGGAGCAAATACTGACATAGTCCTTGTCATAAATGATTTTATAAATTCACTTTCACTATAATCCAGCAAATCTTCTCAAGTCTCACTGTATAGCCCAGGCTGGCCTCAGACTCACCTTGCAACCCTGGCTGGCTTTGATTCTTCAATCTCTGCCTCCACAGTGTTTGCATTAAAGGTGTGTGAAACCATATCTGGCTCCAGTACATTTGTTAGTTTTGAGATGCTGTCTCATAGTCATAGAGTAACTGAGTTGTAATCCCAGCTTTTGTGTGTAATGTACACACTGGTAAGGATAACATTTAAAATTCCAGTTTAATGTTTTAAAATAGTATATTTGTATTTTATGTACATTGATGTTTGCCTATATGTGTGTCTGTGTGAGAGTGCCACATCCCCTGGAACAGGAGTTATAGTCAGTTGTGAGCTGCCATGTGGGTGCTGGGAATTGAACCCAGGTCCTCTGAAAGAGCAGTCAGTGCTCTTTAACTGCTGAGCCATCTCCCCAGTCCTGAGCTTTTACAGTGACCCTCTTTGTTTGTTTTGTTTTGTTTTGTTTTTGGAGACAGGGTCTCTCTGTGTTAGCCTTGGCTGTCCTGGACTCTTTGTAGAACAGGCCGGCCTCAAACTCACATCGATCCACCTGCCTCTGCCTCCTGTTAAACATGAGTAAAGGCACAGATGTTAAATAACTTGGTCAATGTTGTATATTATTAATAAACATAGTAGGGACAGTCTTTTTAACTGTAAACCATGAAACTTGTCTGCATTGAAATTTGCTTACTAAATATAAGACTCTGAAGAAGTGTGTGTGTCTAAGATGAAGATGTCCACATCTCAGTTACAGTGCTAAAGGGTCACTTTCATCTTTGATCATATAGTCAAATCTCTACAGTCTGTGAGATTCAGTCATGATTGTCCAACCTCCCACTTGTCTCAGGGCCCATTTTCCTTCCCTGGATAAGTAAGTTAATACACCCTAGAAAATGTTTTGTTGTTGTTGTTTTGGTTTTTTCAAGACAGGGTTTCTCTGTTATCTTGACTGTCCTCAACTAACTTTGTAGACCAGGCTGGCCTCGAACTCACAGCAATCCACCTGCCTCTGCCTCCCAAGTGCTGGATTAAAAGTGTGCACCACCACTGCCCAGCGAAAATGAGTTTTTTAAATCAATTTATTTTTTTTCATATAGGAACAAGTTCCCGTTCCGGTCTATCATCCAACGCCTAGCCAGACTCGGCTAGCAACTCAGCTGACTGAAGAGGAACAAATTAGAATAGCTCAAAGAATTGGCCTTATACAGCATCTGCCTAAAGGAGTTTATGACCCTGGAAGAGATGGATCAGAAAAAAAGATCCGAGAGTAAGTAGTAATTTTATGTATAGAGATTTGTGTGCAGCTTTTAAAAAAGTGATGCTAGAGATTGAGCCTAGAGCCTTGTACCTGAAGCAGCAGGTGTTCCACCGCTAAGCTCTGTTTTCAACCATAAGCATTAGCTCCAGGACATTCAGGGCTACATAGAAAAACTTTACATCAAACAAAACCAAAATAAAAAGTGCCCTTTTAGAGTCTATGTCTGTATTATTTTCCTCATTATTTAGTAAAACATCTGACAAGCAATTTATGGAAGGAAGCTGTTATTCTGACTAATGATTTCAGGGAGCCTTAGTCTGTCTTGGTGGAAAAGGCGTGGCAACAAGTGCTCTTGTCAGTGTTGGCAAGGCTGTGAGTAGCTGCTGAGAACTAACTTCACTGGAACAACAGTGTGTTGGTAACACACTGAGCAAAGCTACTTGGAGAAGTTACTGTCCATCATCCAGGGAAGCTAAGAGGCCAGAGAGAAACCATGCTTACTGGCTTGCTCAACTCCCCCCCTTTTTTGTTTTGTTTTCGAGACGGGGTTTCTCTGTGTAGCCTTGGCTATCCTGGACTCACTTTGTAGACCAGGCTGGCCTCAAACTCAGAGCAATCCACCTGCCTCTGCCTCCCGAGTGCTGGGATTAAAGACGGGCTCCACCACCTCCCAGGAACACCTACCTAGGGTGCTCACAGTGGCCCAGGCCCTCCCACATTAAAAAAAAAAAAAGCCTCTGTAGATATGCACACACACACACACACACACACACACACACACACACACACACACACACACACAGAGAGGCCAATCTGGAGGAATTTTCAGAGTTGTGGTTCCCTCAAAAAAACTTAACTAGCACCGATGGCTAGGCCAAACCAATCAAGGCCTGTTCTTAACTGGCCTATGTGAAGGGTTTACCTACCAGTGTCATAGCGTGTGTCCATGTAGTCAGTTTATCATTAAAACTGTTTAAAGTTTTAGTGATATGGGAGATCTTTCATAACTTGAGAAAGTAATGTTTTCAAGCCTGATGAGTACTTTTGTTGACTTGAGATTTAATAGGGACAGTTATTCTAATTGAGAATGGCTTTACCAAACAACACAGATCATCTAATTTACTTGGTTAATGTTTGTCTTTTTGAACTAGACCACCATTTAATTAATACTAGTAGGTAAGAGCAAAGTCTGTCTAGCGCACTGGATTTGAACCTCTGTAGAACTGAGTTTTGTAAACCTGTAGAAAAGTGCAGTGGACTTGAAAGTGAGTTAACGAAGGCTGTTTTAAACTCTGAGCACCCACAGGAGTAGACTGGATTAGTCATTCTGTTTTGATTTTTTTTTTTTTTTTTTTTTTTTCCTTTTTCCTTTTGCTTTGTTTTTGAGGCAGCCTTTTGCTATGTAGCCTTGGCTGGCCTAGAACTATGTAGAACAAGCTGGACTAAGACTCACAGAGAGCCACCTGCTTCTGTCTCCAGAGCACTGGAATTAGAGGTGTGCACCCCACCCCAGGCCGGCGTTCTGTTGTTCCATGTAGTTGTTAATGAGCACTGCTCCTAATTGCTCTAAAGACTCGTTGGAGGAAGCATCACAGTAGATGTCTCCTGTCATACAGCTGTTTCCAGACACAGCATGGCTTTGATCCTTAATGGACTCTGCTTTCTTTTTCTGTTAGTTGCTATTAAAGGCTTAGAAATTAAAAAGAAATCACAATAAAAGAATATGAATGGGGGTGCTGGAGAGATGGCTCAGTGGTTAAGAGCACTGGCTGCTCTTCCTGAGGACGTGGGTTCAATTCCCAAACACACATAATAGTTCACAACTGTTTGTAGCTCCAGTTTTGGGGTATCTGGCACCTTCACAGACATACATATAGGCACCAATGCACATAAAAATAAATAAATCTCTTTTTTAAAAATGTTAGGAAAAACAAGTTTTCATGCTTAGGTAACAGGAACTTTTTAGGTGTATGAGTATTTTGCTCGTATGTATTTGGATTAACACTGTCTTTTTAAAGACTATTCTGAGATAGGCGACTTGTGAAGAATTCTGATTCCTTCTTTGCTCCCACAGGTGTGTGATCTGTATGATGGACTTTGTTTATGGGGACCCGATTCGATTCCTGCCGTGCATGCACATCTATCACCTGGACTGTATAGATGACTGGTTGATGCGCTCCTTCACGTGCCCCTCCTGCATGGAGCCAGTTGACGCAGCCCTGCTTTCATCCTATGAGACTAACTGAGCCAGGGTCTCTCGTCTGACTTCAAGTGAACCATCGTTTTTGGTGGTTTTGATCTTTTGTCACTGAGCCCAAAGAGCCAGGGATTAGGAATTAAGATCATGCACAAAAGTTTCCTAAAGCTTCCTGGATGGCTGCAGATGTTGAGGAAAGTATGTGATATTTTAGAAATTTAGGGGGAAAGTAGGATGGATGGTATTTTTATGTAAAGCCTTGACCCAGTGTTTAAAATATAATTATTAGACCTTGTTCTTGCTCCATTACATAGGAATTGTGTAAAGTGTTACAGCAGCTGTACATGTTTAAATTGTGTGTGTTGAAGATTAGGGAAAAGGTAGTTGTTCTTTTTTCCTAAATGAGAGAAGTTTCTTCTCCCTTCCGCCCAATTTCTTTTCTGAAAAGTTATTGGCATTTGGGTCAAGGTTTTATTAAAAGTTACATTTTATAACACTGGCACAAAAAAAGTAGTTTTAAGCTTGTTTGCACAGTTCTTTTTTTCCATTGGAAATGGAATTCATTGCCTTAGGTCTTTTTAAATAGTGTATTATTATCGTTGGGGCTGGCTCTATGCTTGAAAACCAGTTTATTTATAACCTGTTGTAAGTGCTATATTCTGTTTGCAGTTAGGAAATGCAGAATTCAAAGTGATCTCCTAGCTTGTAAGCAAACTGAGATGCACTATCTCTTTTTTATTAAAAATGAGTTGATGTGTCAGAAAACCAAGGCTAGCAAAGTGGATTTGATATCCCTTCCTTGTGTGTCTTATTGTTTGGTTGTTAATATGGTGATAATTGTTGAGCTTTGAACTATGCCACTATGCTTATGTAAAAATGAAGGTGGCACCATGGTGAAACTTAACCAGAAGTAGTTTCTCAGCTGTAACAGTTTGATTCTCTTTCCTGTGACCTCTTTCCCCACTGTCTGGAACCATAGCAAAAAGATACTGCATCTCCTGTTACTGTAGTGCTGAGGTTATTGAAGTTACAGAAACACATTTAGTCTGTTTCATAGAAAGGTGTCCTTTAAGTCCTGTAGTGACTGACAGGAAAGGTAAATGTGTTTCACGTTTCCCACACCAAATGCAGCAGGATTTGTATAATCACATGACTTCATAGTTGTGATCTCAAAGGAACTTTTCCTTTACTTTTTCTTGCAATTAATGTAAGAATAACTCTAAATCTCTACACGTCTGAAGGGGGGAGGCAGAGACTAGTAAAGATGTAATGTGTTATCCATTTAGCACGTGTTTATTTTCCTTATGTTCTCGAGGTGATTTGTTCCTTGACTCAGTGATATTGTAGTTACAAGTGATGAGCAAAAGCACTCTCCACCTGACAAATGAGAAACTGTTCTTTTATATTGTGTTGAGTGTTTGACTAACCCTTTTTTGCATACAGAAGGTCTCTGAAGGTTCTTCACAATTGCATTATATAGAAATTATGTCTTAGTTATTGACATTCAGATGAAGCGTTCATACATCGCTTAGTTCCAATGGACCCCATGATGGAAAGACTTAAAGATGAACTTGGAAAATGCTGAAGAAATTAGATTATCAGGTTCTGTTAAATTGTTACGTATATCTTGCTTAATTTCTGTTCATTTATTTATACCCACCCAATTATAAAGTAAATTTGGAGGAAACACCTGAAGTTGTGCCATATTTTCAGTGCTAATTCCTTTTTAATCCTTATGTTTTCTAATTATACACATCTGTGATCATCAAACAAGTATTACAACCAGACTTTTCCTAGGTTCTCAAAATTAGTAAATTAACTTTCCCCAGTCATCTTTCATGTCTTTGGTGAAAACAAAAACCCTTCTGCCTCAGGCTAGAACTGAGTGCTCTTGGGTGATTTTTTTGTTCTTTAACTTTATTCTGCTGGTAAAGTTATAATGTAGCTATGCAGGGCTTAAAGTCAAGAGTTGGTTACATGCGCCCCAGAATTTCTATTCTTAAAAAAAAACACACACAAATACACACACACACACACACACACACACACACACACACACACGTACACACAAGTTTATTTCATATTTATATATAGTTTGTTTGAAAGCCTTTTTTCCTTGCTTTAGTAAAAAAGTGTTTACTGTTCTATTCCTTATTTCAGGCAGAATAAACAGGTTGCCCTAAAGACAGGCTTTACATAGTTGTAAGGACTCAACCTTCACCCCTAATTGGTTTTTTTTTTTTAGCATATCAGTTTAGGCTTAGGGAAGTGCTTTTATTGCTTTGTATTTACTATGGCTTAATCATACACTTAGGAACTTGATAGCTTTGGTTCCTAAACCAAGTAGGTTAGAAATAGGCAAGATATGTTCCAGCTTGGCTACAGGATTTGGAATGTCTGAAAACCCTAACCAGAAAAAGAATTTACATAAATTGAACTGCTTGGATATACTTTGTTTACATTCTTACAAGGACTCTCTTAAATTGGTATTGGAAGATTTACTCCTACTCCTGTGTGTGTCTATTATTTCACAGAACATAGGGCATTGAGGTTTTTTGTTTTGGTTTTTTTTTTTTTTTTGGAGACAGGGTTTCTCTGTGTAGCCTTGGCTGTCCTGGACTCACTTTGTAGACCAGGCTGTCCTCAAACTCACAGAGATCCCTGCCTCTGCCTGGGTGCTGGGATTACAGGCGTGCCCCACCATGCCCAGCAGCATTAAGGTTCTTTACATAAAAAGTTCCCTCATTAGGAAGAAAACTTTTTAAAGTGTTTACATTTTACTTATATGTATGAATATTTTGCCTGCAGGTGTGTCTGTATAACACTTGTGTTCCTGGTGCCTATGGAAGCCAGAAGAGAGTGTCCAATCCCTTGAAACTGTAGTTACAGTTGTAAATCCAGTCATCTAGGAGAGCAGTCAGTACTGTAACCCCTCCAGTCACAGAAGCAAGCATTTTAAAAAGCACCTTGTGGAGATAGATAGCTCGGCAGTTGAGAGTACTGGCTGTCCTTCCAGAGGACCCAGGTTCAATTCCCAGCACCCACGTGACAGCTCAGAGCTGTCTGCAGGTCCAGTTCTAGACCACCTGACACCCTCACACAGGCACACATGTAAGCCAAACATTAATGCATAATTGGAAAGTAAAACAAAAAAACAAACATTAAAACCCAGCCCATTAAACCAGAGCTACCTGTGGTCTCAACTGAAAGTGGTAAAAAGGAAAGAAGGTAAGTTTCTAGATACACTTACAAATGATACTGTTACATGCTGGGGACATGAAGCCTTGTGGTAGAGCACCTTCCACCTCACTAGAGGCCCTGAGTTCAGCCCCAGCACTACGAACAAAAATACCCTGGTTAGCTATCAAACCAATCTGTTCTTTTACGAGATAGGATCTTACTCAGTATCCCAGACTGGTCTAGTGCCCGCTGTGTAGGCCAGGTAAATTGATGGTGAACCTCCCCATCTTGGCTTCCTCCATATTGGGATTATGAGTATCAACAACTCTGTGTAGCACGTCATTTCTTAGTTATTTGCTCGTACCTGATTGCAAATGTATCTTAACTAAATAAGCTCAGACTGATTTTTAATCTTTACTTTTGAAATGAACACGAGTTGACCTTTTACTTAATAATTCTGAAGTAATATTAAATTTACTTACTTGAAAAAGAAGCAGAAAAGGCAGTCTGGCCCCTGTTCTAATGTTTATCTAAATTAAAACTTAATCTCTCAAGACTCTTAGGTGCTAACTTTGTTTAAAATACATAATCACTGGTTGATCCATATGCTGTTTACCTGAGAGGTATTAAAAGTAGTCCCTGAAAGAATTTTCATTCTGTTTGTTAGAAGCTTAAAATGTTCAGGTGCATGCCTGTAGCCCCAGCAATTGGAGGTAAAGGCCAGAGTGTCAGAGTCTGAGCTCATCCATGTAGGGTCTGAGTTTAGGAACATGGACTCTCATCTCTTAAGCTGCAGAGAGAAAAGAAACTAATTTTCACATTCTCTGTAGTAATTACTTTTCTGTTTCTAATGTATTTGGGCCAGGCACTGTGGGAGGAAGAGGCAGGCTGATCTCTGCATCTACAAAGCCAGCCCAGGACGGCCAAGCTACACAGAAACTCTGTCTTGAAACACTTTATTTGGGCTTACTTGTTCTAGAGGGTGGACTAGGTCTACACAGTGGTAGAGAAGTCATGCCAGCTGCAGGAAGCTGAGATATCCTACCTTTCATCGGCACACCCGGAAGCAAAAACTAGAAGTGGGCAAGGCTATACCCTCCCAACCTACTTGTGAAGGATAAGGAAGGCTCTTCTAGGCAGTGCTGCCAGCAGGGGGCCAGGTGCTGAATCATCTGAGCCCATGGGGGACAGTTCCTGTTGAAACCACTACAGTCTCCAAGCCATTTTGATGCAGTGGCAGAGTTTGGAGTCATTACTGTAAAGTAGTTTGCTTTGGTACATTGTGTTTTGTTCCCTTAGGTGATTGACAATAGAGTTTGGGGTGCTCTTTAATTATTTGTGACTGAATTTATAGATAAGATTACATAGCCTTCTTGCCACATGTCCTTTGCTATTTTTCCTTGTTTAGCCCAGATACAGAAAATCTAGATAAGGCATATTACAACCCTTGACCTGATCCATAATGTTCTCATTAGGTCCAGGGAAAGGAGTTTTAAAGTTACCTACACAATTTAATTTTTCACTTTATTCTTGAATATTTTGCTTTTTATAGCACTGAACAGCAGGCACTGATAGTTAATATTACTGACTAAAAATTATCACTCTATGTAAGATTTCTGTGTGTTACATGTGTGTATGCATGGAGGTTAGAGAGCAGCCTGGAGTGTTGTAGAGGGAGTTGTTTGGAGGATCATTTCCTCTGGGTCTAGTTCTTAGTCTAGAACATCAGCAGCTGGTATCCTCTGCTGGGCTCTGGGGGGTGGGGGCAGGGTGTGGGTGGGTGGGGCGCTAAGGGTAATTTTAATAGAGGCGATTCTCTATTTCTACATGACTGAGATACCAACTCTTACCAAGTGACCGACGTTTACTTAGCATATTGAAAACATGATTCTCTCCTAAGCCTAGTTCTGGTGAAGGAAGGTATAAAATATTTTTGTTAGTGTTTCAGAAAAACCAGAAATTGTTGGAGCTGTTAGCCATGTTTAACCCCAGGTAGTCCACTCTAAACAATGTTAAAATCAGTTGGATGATGTCACTCCCCAGTGAAACAGGGTAAAATACTCTTGTTTTGTTTTGACAGGGTTTCTCTGTGTAGCCCTGGCTCTCCTAGAACTCAACTGTATAGCCCAGGCTAGCCTCAAACTCAGAGATTAGCCTCCTGAGTGTTAGGATTAAGCCACCGCTGCCAGCATGAGTTCTTAATCTTCCTACCTCCACTACTTAAACCCTGGGATTACAGGTCTGTCACCACATCCTGGGAAGGAAAACCACCTTTCCCAGTCACTTTCAAGGTGCTCACTGCGATGCCTGACTGGAGCCTGCTTATCATAGTCTGTGTGGCAATGTATACCTCCAAGGAGCTCTGTTTCTTTCGCTAACTGGCTTTATGCAGTGGAAGCAGTTACAGTTGCTCATTTAGGAATGGGTTTTCAGGTTTCTAAATGGGGTTGGTTATGGTTTACCCGGTTGGTCAGTGTTCAAGTTTTCACCTGATTTTAGAGAAGTTGTGCTAACCCCAGCAGAACAGCACCTTGTAACCTTGGGAAGCTGTGGCTGACAGGTCTGAGATGTTCCAATTCATTGCTTGGATTTCAGAACCCAGCCTTCTCATTTCACATGAGGGGTACGAGGGCATTCTGAAAGGCTGTATATTTGAAGTAAATGAGGATATTGTTGGTTCCCCCTCATTTTAGAATTAAAGAATCTCAATAATGGCAGAGAAAAGTGGATGCGGTTCCTTTGTTAAATGGTCCCGGCCTGCTGAGACTTTCTGAAGACTTCTCATGCCATTCTTGCTGGGAATCACCCGCCTAGACCTGAGCCAAGCCTTGGGTTGAGGTTGGCCTTTCAGAAGCCTAGCTTTGGTGTCAGGTTGTGGGTTTTGCTGTGAATGGTGATAACTGTCTTGGAAAGACTCCCACTCTGACTCGAGAGATAAGTAGGGAGACCTGCCAAAGTGTGGGAGAGCTGATAGGGACCAGCATCCTGCCAACTACCCCGCAGACCAGTGAGCCTCCGCACTAGGCTGCATAGCCAGGGGCCCGTTCAGATCCTGTGCATGGTTGCAGCTTCCTTGGCAACTGTTCCATCCTGGGACTTGGACTGTGAAGATGGCTTGCCCTCTGGGCTTCCCAGCTGTCCCAGGCTCCTCCAGGGCAGAGGCGCTCTGAAAGTCTGCACTAGAGAAGAGGCGGCCTAGAATGACCCAGGGCATGGGAGAGCCCAGGCTAGGATTCCACCTGTTTGAGGACAGAGTTTAGAAACAAGGTGCTCTCTTTGACAGACTCTCAGAAGCTACAGGTGGAGTGCCAGGGGCTTAATCCACTCAACTGCAAGATGCAATTTTACAAATCCTGTGTTGGCGTCCTGTGAGCAGGGGCCTGGAGGGCTCACCTTCATTCAGCACTTGCTCTCTAATCACTCCTCACCCTGTCCTGCCCAGGTTGCCCTCTCAGCATCTAGGCTTTAGAAAAAGAACACACTTGTAAAGGGCTTGTGTGCAGAAAAGACTCTTTTGTGTAGATTTAACTGAAAAAAGGGATCATGAATAGAGGGGTTTGTTTTGGTTAGAATATGTGCTGTAAGGCACAGAAAAGTTAACAGCCTGCACTGCAGCTCTAGCTTCTGTCTGTCGTCCTCTGTAAGGGTCAGTGTTGCCAGATCTTTTCTATGTACATTTTAGTTTGAGACCAGGGTCTTCAGTAGCTCATTCTGGCTTCAAACTCTCCAAGAATGACCTTGCACTTCTGATTCTCTTGCCTCCCCCCCCCCCCAATTATTAGACAAAAACCCAAATTCATATATGAAAAGTTGCTTTTAAATGCTAGCTAGCCAGCAGGTCAGTGATGGCGCACGCCGTCAATCCCAGCACTTGGGAGGCAGAGGCAGGTGGAGTCTGAGGCCAGCCTGGTCTATACAACCAAGGCTACACAGAGAAACCTTGTCTTGGAAAAAAACAAAACAAAACAATAAAATTTCAGATGCTAGGAACTCCCTTATCCTCAAAAGCTAAGACATTGCTGAGGTTTGAAAAAGCAGTTTGGCCTTTGGCAGCATGTAGAGAGATTTACTTCCAGAGCAGTCAGTGAAAATAGATTTACAGGCAGTTTTGGGTTTTGGTTGGTTGGTTGTTTTTTGTTTTTTGTTTTTTTTTAAACTAATTGTAATCCCATCAATGTATTTCTAAAGAAATGTAAACTGTTGATACATTCTCTTACACATCACAGTGTAAAACAAGTACCCGTATGTGTGGTAGGGCAGGCATAGTGCCCCTGCTCTGCCTGTGGCAAAGGCCTTGGCCACACTGGTAAAAATGCTGTCTTTGCTTCTGCACAGATATTCTTGTGCCATCCCACTGGAGCACCGGGTGTACCCCGAGGAAGGGCAGGGCAAGGGGAGGAGATCTGTTGAAATGTTTCCAGGAGCTCTGTCCAGCTAGCTGTCTGTGTTCATCTTCCAGCCCAGGAGTGCTGCAAAAAGCTACAAGGACACTGATGAGACTATAGATCTGTTGCCATCTTCTAGGGAAGATCTGGCCTGGAGTGTGGCTGCCTGGATTCGGAAATGTGTCCTTGACTCCATGGAATAATTCTTGTAGTTTTGCCTAAAGGGGAGCAGAGGAGTAGATAGGTAAAGCTTGGCTGTTCTGTGAGGTGTGTCAAACCCCAAGCCCCCATTTGACCTATGTGAGAGACCACGACCATTACCACCTCCATCCACCTACAACCTGAAACTTGATTTTAGGGCACTGAAGGGAGCCAAGAGTGAGCTGAGCCCTGCCCAATGGAAGCCTTATTAAAAAGGGTATACGCTCCTGCCACTCTTGGTGGCTGGGGTGGGCCATTGGAAGCTCATTTCCTGTCTCGTGAATTCCAAGCAATTACTTGCAAACTGAGGGAAAGGCCTCTTGTAGATCAGAGCTGCGTTCCCAGAACACTGCCTTTGCCAGCAGCCTTGCTGTTGTTTGGCATCTCCGCTCAGAGGGAGCACAGACAGGAAACGTGGAGGTTGACCAAGCCTTACTTTGCAGAGTCTAGGAGTTTGATGGCCTCTTCGTTTCTGCCTTGCTCCATAAACAGCAGGGCCAGCTCCAGGAGGGCATTTGGAATCAAGTAGTGGTCATATTTAATCTTCTTTTCACTGCAGAACAGAAGCAGATGTGGCCCATCCTTTAGGTCCTCTCTCAGCCTTCTCAGAACTTCATATCCGTTTCTAAGAAAAGCTGGTATCCTATGGATCCTGTAATGTCCTATTTCAGTCTCAACCACTATTTCTCCAGTTTGATTGGTCTATTAAACTGGGAAGCCTGTTCCCTATCTGGCATCCTCTGTCCCCTGCTCCGTGCACCCTGGAGACTGTCTGCAGGGTAAGCTTAGGCCTGTGAAGAAAAGGCCTTCTGAGTCCGGCCTTTCTCTATAGGTTTAGGCAGGGGAGGTCCTGACTGGTTCCCAGCTTTAGGTGTGTCCTGTGTTCAGATACCACTTAAAACGTCCTTTTACTTTTGTCTACCAGCTAAACTAGAAGATTTATTTGCGCATGCCTTTGACCCCAGCACTCGGGAGGCAGAGGCAGGCAGATCACTGAGTTCAAGGCCAACCTGGTCTACACAACCAAGGCTACACAGAGAAACCCCATCTCAAAAAAACGATAAAAACAAAACAAAAAGAATAAAGGTCTCACTATGTCTTGGCCTCAGACTCTTTCAGAGACCCTCCTGCCTCTGCCTCTGCCTCTGCCTCCCTAGTGCTGGGATTAAAACCCTGAGCCATAAACACCCAAGTTAAACATTAGCCCTGATACAGCCTTTTCTCTTATCCTGGCACAGAGTAGACATCAGGCATGTGTGTGGTGAGTGAGTTAGCTGGAGTCAGCCACTGTAGTGGAATGAGAGGATGAAGAAGCCAAGCCCAGCAGGAGCAGCCAAAAGCACTTACTTGGCAGAGATGCTCCTGAAATTCTCCTCCGCCTCCTGGATGCGGCCCAGGTATTTCAGACACAGGCCTTTCAGCAATTTGACCAAGCAGTCGTCATCTGCTGAGTACTCATTCTCTGAGAACAGGGGTGTGGGGGAAGAAGGCAGGCTTGCTCACTTCTGCAATAGTTACTCAGGGAGCCCCTCTGTGGAACCCAGGACACAAGTGAATCAAGACACGATTCACCTCAGGGGACTCACATCTGAGAAGAAAAGACAAATACTGAGATATGGCTCCAGAGTGTATTAGGAGTGACTGGAGGAAGCTCAAGAGAAGGCCCTGGACAAGAAGACAAGGGAGGGACACTTGCTTAGAGGAGCTAACACTGGTCTTCTAAAAGATTGCTGACTGGAATAGAGGGGTGAGAAAGGACATTTTTGGCAGAGGAACCTTCAACTCTATAGACCTGACCTAGCCTGGCAGGGTCAGGAGCCTGAGGGTATTCACCTGGGCCCGTTGCCAGCATCTCTTCAGCCTTGGTGATGACCTCAAGCATCCCATCGGTGAGTTTCGGTTGCTTCCCAATCACAGCATAGCCATTCCAGATGTACATCATTTCCTGAGAGTGGGAGTGGAGTAAGTCAGGCCTAGGTCTACCTTAGCAGGGCCTCAGTTTTCCCATCTGTAAAACAGGCAGCTCAGTTCAAAAGTCTCGAGGCCTTTGGATCCCTGGTCTCCCGGGTCTCTTTCCAGCTTAGAAAGCTGCAGGGCTGAGGGCATTGGAAAGGCAGCCTCACCAGGGATTTGTTAGGGGGAGGCGATCTGGTCCATGAGGACTCGGTAGGTTTCAGGTACTTGTGTACTGTAGCATACAGGAATACTTACCATGCCCTCTCTTTACCCAGGCTCCCCCTCCTTGAGGAGTAGGCCATGCCCAGCACTGTCCAGGAAGCCCTCCTTGCCCCAGCACTATTAACATCTCAGGACACTGGAACCTAAGACTCTCTCTCCCCAACAGCAGCGGGCTGAAGGATGGCAGCCTCATCATGAAGTTAGAAAACATCCTGATTTCTTTTTTCCTCCTTGACTGATAGGAAACTCATTAAATTTTCATTTTTCAATAGCAGTTAGCTTAGAGTCACATTTCCTAAATCATCAAGCCAGGGAATGGATATGAGTGCAGTTTACAGAAAGCCCTTAAAGATTGGTACGGTTCTTGTGACAATGTAGATTTAGATCACTGTTCCTTAAGCTGCTCTGTGGTCTCAGGATAGAAAACTGGCTGTAAAGGCTCTAGAAGAATCAGCCGTATATAGCCTGGGTTAGGTCTGTCCTTCCCAGTGTACTTAATCACAAATTACTTTCTACCTAATATCTCCTGCCCTTCTCATAATACCCCCTTCCCCATTTTGGTTTGTTTGTTTGTTTGTTTGTTTTTGTTTTTCGAGACTGGCTTCTCTGTGTAGCCTTGGCTGTTGTGGACTCACTTTGCAAACCAGACCAGTCTGCCCTCCTGCCTCTACCTTCCAAGTGCTGAAATTACAGGCATGTGCTGCTGTACTCAGTCTGTAAAATACTTTTAAACTTACATAGAAATATGCATGGTACAAGCTCCCGTGTCATCAGTGGATTCTCAGGCCTCTGCATGGACTGAGTCAGGTACTCATGAACATGCTGACTTTACAGTATGTGGAAGGACCCTAAGGTTACACGCTATTGAGTGGGAGAGCTGGGACCACAAAGTTTGTCCAACAAGCAGAACAGAACAGGGCTTATCTGATGCCAGCTCCAGCCATGTGTGGAATTGGCCTAACAGTGGCCCTGGATTTAGGCTCTAGAGCCTCACAGCTGAGTTCAAGTTTTTTACTACATCTGTGTGGGCTACACAAGCCAAGATCATCTTTGTGCTGATCTGCTTTCGGCCTTCCATCCCCTGACAACCCAGGTTTTGTTCAGTCAAACATTGCCTGCCCTGAGACCCAACCCTCACCTCAGAAAAGACTGATCTAATGAGGATGGCTATGTGAATAGCAGTGACAGCAGAACAGTCATTCTAGAAACAAGACAGCCAGGTGGTCCCTCTGCTTGGAGCTGGGATATTGGTCTAGTGTCTAGGAAAGCTGTTCTTCCTGCCTTGGCATCTCCAGCCTGCTGGCCTGTCTCCCAACCCATGTGAATTGTGAAACCGTCTGGTCCCATCATCCACCTCCTGCCCCAAAAGCTCTCTTCCTACCCACCAGAGCAGGGACTGGCAATGAGATGGGGGTGGGGGAGAGGTAGCGCCTGGACTTTCGGATGGCAAATTTCTCTGTGGGTAGAGATTTCCCAGCAATCTTGAGCTTCAAGCCTGGCACAGCCCTGAAAAAGAAACGGGGAAAGAAGGGTTGAAGATGCATGCAGTTCGGTGGGGGAGCTCCTGCCTAAGACGCCCAGTTCCCCACAACAACAGGGGCAGGGGCATAGGGAGAATGAGTGTGAGTCTCCAGCATCTGCTTAGCCTGGCTAGACCTGTTCCCACACTGTATTAGGAGAGCTTGGCTCTAAAAAGCATTTCAAGGTGCAAGCCAGCCTGTGGTTATGTTCTCATTTCACAGACCCTGCATGACCTGATTGCTTTTAAAGGTGGCTGAGCCAAGGTCCCAGGCCTGGCAGTGTAAGAATGTACCTACATATCTCCTAGGCCTGGCTCAGAGTTATCTCCCTTCTGCCCAGGCCTTCCTGGGAGGGCCTACAAAAGTCTAATCCCAGTTTCACAGGCAAGACCAACACCCGGAGAGAGGGAGGGACTTGCGCAGACAAACAACTCAACCCCTTAATTAACTCCAGCCTCCTGAGCTGTGGCCTCCTGAGCTGTTTCAAGGATAGACTAAAATGCATACAGCTGGGCATGCCTTGGCTGGAGACTCACCCACTACCAGCTGCCTGGCCACTGGGTGTGGCTGGAATCTCAGACCCCGAACTGTACGGGCCCAGGGAACAACTGGACGGGTGAGGCCACCCCAGGTTCCTTGCTGCTTACTCATTGCAGAATCTCTCTAGGGCTGTCTTCTAATCCTAAAAGCATAAATCGTACCACCTCCTCTCAAGCTTTCAGGGGAGTTCTGTGAGCAGCAGGCACTCCGCACACAAGTGCTCGGTTACAGCACTGAGCCCTATCGGCATTTGAACACGTGGTTCTCAGTGGGCTGTGCTGTCTCAGGGGCGGTTTGGGAGGCATGTCTGTGCTAGCGGAAATATGTCACTGGGGCAAGCTTTGAGAATTCATAGCCTCACCCTCCTTGCAATTTCGCTCTCCCCTTTGTGCTTGCTGGCAGTTGAAGATACGATCTCTTGGCTGTTACCATGCCCACCCCTTTGCCACCACTCCTATGCCATCACCCCCGCCATGATGGACTCATCCTCTGGGACCGTAAGCCAAAATAAACTTTCTTCTATACGTTGCCTTGGTCATGGTGCGTTATCACAGCATCAGAAAAGGAACTAATACAGGGTCTGTCCTAGTGACCAGATGAAAGAGGCTGAGTGCTAGAAGATTCTGTCAAAACACATTCAAAGGGTTCTAACCACTAGCAGAACTGGCAATGGAATGGTGGCGAGAGGGGACTAAGGGCACAGGGCACTTTGGGACAGGTATCTTAGAGATGGGAGTACCTATGCCATTGCTACAGCTCAGGTAACCATGAGCAGAGCCTGACCACTTGCCTACGCTAAGGCCTACAACAGGAGCACCACGGTGGAGCCCACCTGAACAACTCCACTTCATCATCTCCGAACGGCTTGTACTCTTCCTTCCCAAACATGCTGAGGTAGGCAGCCTTCATGTAGATGTAGGTGGCCTGTGGGAGACAGCAGTGGTGCGCTGTGAGTAACCTTCCCTGTAGTCACAGCTCCACAGTCACAAGTACTGTGGTTCCACCCTCACTGTGGTCCAGCAGAGAGATTTGCCATCACCAAGCCCCCCAGGGAAGGACGCTGAAGCAGCTGAGGAGTTTTGAGCTGGGAGTTAGATGCCTGCAAAGCAGCCTTCCTCTCTACCTCTGCCCCATCATGGGAAACACCTGAGCAGCATGGCTGGGTGCTACTGGGAATCAGTGACCGCAGCTGGCCCCTGAAGGATGGTAGGAAGATTCAGAGACTCAAGGGTACCCGTCTGAGTGGAAGACATCCATGGAACACAGGGGGCTTGCAGCAGGGACTGTATGGAGATACAGGTCCAGATAGGACCCTGGCTCAGTGCTAGATCTATATCACTCAATTTTCCACCTTCCTCTCAATCCATCCTAAGGAAAACGTCTGAAAGGATCTTGCATGCTAGCTTATAGACCACCTGACAGGGGAAGTAGGGAGCCCTGCCTCAGCAGCAGACCGACCTGCCCTCGGCATGCCATCAGCACAAGTTCCACAAGAAAGGCACCAGGTCAGGGTCAGGGTTAGGGGTGTTTGGCTCTGTGCTGCCCTCAAGTGGCCAGTTTTAAAACAGCTGCCTTGGCCAAGATAGAAATGGGTGAAGGAAAGGGAACCAAGACACCCTGGACTCTCCACACTGGAGCACAGACCCTCAGGTGGGCCGCCCTTCAAATGGGAGCCAAGCTGGTCTTCGTGGGGGGTGTAATGGGGTGCCCTCATGGAACCTTTAACATGGTGTTGCCCTTGCTCACTACCTCTCCCCGGTCCCTGACAAGGGTACTCTAGTTCTGGCAAATGTACCTCTTCCCTAGCTTTGTTCTTCTAGATTGAATATCTGGTGTATCTTCTGAATTTAGTAAAGACCTGGCAGTAGCACATATATACTAATTGAAAATCAATTTCATAGGCAGTGGAGACAACTCCACATCTTCCACTCAGGAACATCTTTCTCACTGGAAACTGTCCCAAAACACTGTTTGGATTTTTAAGCTAAGAATTTAAAGCTGACAGTGGGGCCTCTAATTACCATGAGATAGCCAAGTCAGACACATTGTGATGTCTGTTTAAAAAGAAAAGACCTTGAAAAGGTTTGTCTGACAATCAACCCATTAGCAAATGAGAGGGATCTAAGCATAGTGCTGCATGCCTGTGCAACAGTCAGGAAGTGGGGGCGAGGAGGTCATGAGTTCAAGTTCATCTTTAGCTTCATTTTAAATTGGAGGCCAGCCTGGGCTAAGTGAGACCCTATCTCAAAAGAAGAATGTTTTAAATTTAAAAAAGAAAGAAAAAAGTAAAAGTCATCTAGATGGCTCCAACAGTAAAATGGTGGCTACAAGGTCAATGACCTTAGTTCAATCCCAGAAATCCACTAAGGGTGGAAGTCCACAAGTTGTCCTCTGACCTACACACACACACACACACACACACACACAGGCACACCTGTACACAATAGTAACAATACAAGCCAGTTTTCAAAGCGAGATACAAATAGACAGTAAATATCTGGGAAAATGTTCAATATCCTTGGCAACTACATTCAAGAAAACCGGCTGGAGAGATGGCTCAGCGGTTAAGAGCACTGACTGCTCTTCCAGAGGTCCTGAGTTCAATTCCCAGCAACCACATGGTGGCTCACAAACCATCTATAATGTGATCTGATGCATACTGTATACATAATAAATAAATCTTAAAAAAAAAAAAGAAAAGAAAAACAAAAAACAAAAAAATCAAATTAAAAAAAAAAAAAAAGAAAGAAAGAAAACCAATGACAAGCCGGGCGGCGGTGGAGCACGCCTTTAATCCCAGCTCTTGGGAGGCAGAGGCAGGCATATCAATGTGAGTTCGATCAAGGTCAGCCTGGTCTACAAAGCCAGTTCAGGATAGTCAAGGCTACACAGAGAAACCCTGTCTTGGAAAAAAAACAACAACCCAATGACAACAAATACGGGTGAGGCTATGGGAAAAGAGAAGGTCCTGTAGACTGCTCAGAGTGTGAACGGGTGCAGCCAGTGGACATTCTTCACAAATATAAAAACAGAGCTAGCGTGCAGTTGAGCTGTACCAGTCCTGAGGCTACCTAAAGGAACAAGCTTTGGCAGCTCCTGAGCCTGCACTGTCTGCAGTAGTCTACCCTGGCCTCTTCACAGGACCAAGCCTCAGCTGCTGTTGGCGAGTCCTCCATGCCTTCCAAACCAGTACCACCTGTGTGACTTACACATTACCGAATTCAGCTCCGAGTGCAAGGTAGAATGGCGGCCACCTCTAGAAACACTTCCCGGAAGGCTGTACCTCAATGCTGCTGGTCTCTCCTTAACCACTGCTAAGCTCTTAGCTCCAGCTAACCAGCACCAGTTGTCCCAGTAAAGCAAAGCGAAGACTTCACTTCAGAGGTTCTGGCCTCTTGTTGATCACAACAAGCTGTTTCTTCAGCCCCAGCTAACCAGAATCACAGATTATCAACTTAAAAAAGCAAACGACCCTGCCAGTCTCTAAGTGACTCTTAGACTGTCCCTTTGGAACTTCGTAAACCAGGCCTCCATCATCTGTATTACTCTCCCCAAAACATGGCCAGGTCTGTTATGGCAACACCCACGATCCTGGTACCAGTTTATCTCAGTCAGGGTCACTAGTGTTGTGATGGAACAAAGGATATTTGTGGAGGAAAGTGTTTACTCACTGTTTCACATAACAGTTCATCATCTAAAGCAGTCAGGGCAGGAACTCAAACATGGCAGGAACCCAAGGCAGGAGCTGATGCGGAGGCCATGGAGGGGTGCTGCTTACTGGCTTGCTCATCATGGCTTGCTCAGCCTGCTTTATTTATTTATTTATTTATTTATTTATTTATTTATTTATTTATTGGTTTTTCGGAGACAGGGTCTCTCTGTGTAGCCTTGGCTGTCCTGGACTCACTTTGTAGACCAGGCCAGCCTCGGAACTGACAGCAATCCACCTGCCTCTGCCTCCCAAGTGCTGAGATTAAAGGCGTGCGCCACCACGCCCGGCTTTCAGCCTGCTTTCTTATAGAACACAGAACCACCAGCCCAGGATGGCATCACCCACAATGGGCTGAGCCCTCCCACCTTAATCACTACCTAAAAAAAGAAAAATCCCTACAGGCTTGTCTATTGCCCAATCTTACAAAGGCATTTTTTCAACTGAAGTTCCCTCCTCTCAGATGACAACTCCAGCTTATGTCAAGTGGACAGAAAAAATAGCCTGGACAAAACAAAAAAACAGGGCTGGGGAGATGGCCTAGTAGGTAAGGTGTTTGCCGCCCACACATGAGGACCTGAGTTCAGTGCTTCAGCACACACTCAAAGCCAGGTGTTGTTGCAGATGTCTGCAACCCCAGTGTGGGGCTGGGGACCGGGGTGGAACTGGAGCAGCGCAGACACGGGATGCTCCCTAGAGTTCAGTGGCAAGCCCACAGAGCTGAAGTGGCAAGGCTCATGTGCACTGAAGAGACATCACCTCAAAAGATAAAGGGAGAGCAACAGGGAATGCCATCTGGAAGCCAGCCTCTGGCCTCCTCCATAGATCCACGTGCCAGATACATGCTCTAGCACACAAAAGTGAGTTACTGAGTAATAACTACCACATACGAACGGTATTAATATGTGGTCTCATGTAGTCATGGGGAACACATAGCACATGTTATATGGGGGGTGGGGGGACAGAGACAGATGGAAATCACTAAAGCCACAGGAGCTAAAAAAAAAAAAAAAAAAGGATGCTGGACAAGACTTTAAAAGCTCTGTGACAGGCGGGCAACAGCAGGGCATGCTGGCGCACGCCTTTAATCCCAGCCATTGCCCTGCTCCAGACTGGAGGGGCTCCCTCCTGCAGTCCACTGCAGCCTAAGCAGGCACACGTGGCCTACCCCTTTTTTGCTGGAAGCCAACATGAAACACTGCACATTTTGTGTGCTTTGTGTCTTTCCAGGAGAAGCTTTCAGTAGGGTTTTTGCTTTGCTCCTTCTGTATTCCTGCCCTAGGCTAGGGCCTGGCACTGCAAGCCCAACAAGAACAAGAATTCAAGGCCCAGGCTGGAGAGGTGGCTCAGAGGTTAAGAGCACTGGCTGATCTTCCAAAGGTCCTGAGTTCAAGTCCCAGCAGCCACATGGTGGCTCCCAACCATCTGTAATGTGATCTGGTGCCCTCTTCTGTTATGCAAGCAGAACATGCAGGCAGAACACTTTATATAATAAATAAATAAATCTTTAAACAAACAAACAAACAAAAAAGAATTCAAGGCCCTCTCCGTCCCACAGTTATAACAAAGCTCAAAGAGCCTCTCACCACCTGCTCCAAACTCCTCTTACGGATCATTTAATGCCATTTCTTTCCAGTATTTCCACAGCCTCTCAGGACTTTTGCCTGTGAAAACACTTTCTCTCTTCGCCTCTTTCCTCTGCTGGCCCTCACTGTACCACCAGGAGTCAGGCTGGGGTACGCAGTGACTCACGAACTGTCACCTCATCCTGGGACATCAGGCGCACCTTTCTGAACTGAGGCCTTCCTCCCTGGGGTCAGCTTTTGCCGGCTAATTCCACAAGTGTTTACCTCACTGGAGTAGGAAACACAGGCCACGCCAGGTAGACGGTGCCTGCCTGCAAGCCTCTAGCAAGTGGCCTCTGGCACCCCTGCCGTACTCTCCTACCACAGCCCTCACCCAGTGGACACGGAAGCTCTTGGTGATGCCTTTCCTGAGCCCTCACGTTTCTTGCTCTGGGTTTGGTCTGTTGTCTCATTTTCTCTCCTCTTTCCCTAAATCCTCCCTGGTTCTGCTCAAAGCCATTCGCCTTCCTTAAGTCCCCTTGGTCCTCTTGGCTGGGCCTCTCAGGGCTGCCTCTGGGCTCCCTGCCCAGATGAGCAGTGTCACCACCAAATTCCTACTATCTTAGCTCCAGGCTGCAAGCTCTGGGCAAACTCAAGGTCTACACAGGCTGAAGAGAAGGACCTGAATACAGGAGCTGGCATTATGGCAGTGTCTGCAGGCAAATAAATCCCTAGAGCTGGCAGCTGACGGACACTGAGGTGGCCTGGAGCTGGAGAGTAGAAAGGGATGAGGCCAGTTTTCAGAGGACACCTATCTGAGGAAAGTTTTGCAGACAGGAGACCATGTTGCCCAGAATGAATACAATAAGCTGTTTCCCACAGCAGAGTTCCCCACACCCAGGAAGTCTGACCTGCCCACTGCATCTCACTGTAGCTGTGTGGCCACTCCAGCTCTCCCTGTCCCCATGTGGGTGGACTTGGCTACCTGCCTCACTCCAAAGGAAAAATTCAGCAGTTACATTTAATTCCAAAAGGTCCCGCAAGGCTTTGTTTTTGTTGGGAGTGAGATGTGGCCCCAAAGCTAGGCCCGAGGAAGCACCTTCAACGGTAGGGAGGCCTCAGGGCAAATCCCGTTCCTCAGGAGGACTTGAGCAATAAAAGAAAAAATGATCTCATGGGAATGACCTCAAATCCACTGTGTAGCCTCGAACCCCAGAGTTCCACAGGGGCTCAATGGAGCCAATTACCTCTGCCTTACTGGGGACAATGAGAAGGGAAGACAGATGCTGGAGACACAGTGATTACGCAGGGGAACCCGCTCCCTCTGAGCTCCGTCTGCACCTGGGTTTCCTTCAGCTTCGTTCCCAGTAAAGAGCGTGGCAGAGCGAAATCCACACACAGGCAGAGTGAGAAAGGAATGAGATACAGATGACAAATAGATCTCATAATATGTGCCAGTGCAGAGATGTTCTAACTGCCTAGAACTCTTCAAGAAGCTTCAAAGGTCACGGGAGGATGCCAGGATTGATTAGCAATGTCTGCTGTGGGCAAGGGATAAGGTCACTGGTATGCGTGAGCTACGAGCCAGACCGGATACTGGGGACTTTTGCTTGGGAATTCTGCACTACCATGATTCCTAGCATAATACCAGCACTGTCAGCACTGACTGACTCCGATAAATCTGGCTATCTGTGTTGGCAGATTTATGCTTTATTTATGTCTTACTTTGCCTACATGGCATGTCTGTAATACTGTAGTCTCCTCCCCTCCTCTCTCTCCCTCTCTCACACGCTTCCTCCTCTTCCGGTCACATCGCCCCTTTTTTTCTTCTGAAAACACACCTCTCCTACTCGCATTCCAGAAGGGAACCTGTTTCAGACGCTGATATATAAGATGTGTGAGGTTTAATCGTGGACTTTGGTTGAAACTAAGGGGAAGATGTAACTTAGGGGCAGCCCCTGGCCACCCTGCCTGCCCTGTGAAGAGAAGCTGTCTGCAACACCGATGTCAGAGAACACAGCTGCATGTGAGATGGCTAAGCCAAATGGTACAGTCTGAGTTCGTGGAGTCAGGTGATGGCAAGTAATTTCAGTTGTATGAGCTGATGAGCCCCGGTGGCTTAGATCTGTTTGATCCCAGTGACCACTAGACCCCCCCCCCTCCCGGGGCCTTTTGATTAAAAATAAATAAAATATGAACACTCAGCCTCTTGGTTGTGTTAGGCATGCTTGGTGTGTCCATATGGCCGATGGCTAACACACCTGGGTGGCGCAGAAGAAAAACACCCCTGCCACAGGAGACAGCACGTGCTGACGCGTCAGACATCTCCACTCCTTGTGACTACAGAGCTACGCATTGGAGTTGAAGGGCCGTAGCTCTGAATAAAGGAAATGCTTAGCACAGACAGACAAGGCCCTGGATTCAATCCCCAGCAAGTTTCTCTGCTCCTCCCAGCTTTTAGCTCCTCCCAGCTTTTAGCTCCTCCCAGCCCTTCTCAGACATTTGGTTCTGTTTAGCTCCCAGTGGATACACCTTTGTTCAGCCAGGGGTCTGGCCCTTAGTTCAGGGGCTCCCTGGCCCATCTAAGGTGATTCCTGACCCCCCCCCCCCATGTGTCAGCCCACCTTGGACCAAGAATTCTCCTTGCTGAGCAGGTCTGCGTAGAAGTAGGCCATCTTCCACTGGCCCTTGTAGGTAAAGCACCACATCAGCTCCCAGTAGCACATGTGGTGAAATTGCTTCCAGTCCTGCTGGGCCTCACAGCACTCCTCGAACCGCCGGACGGCCTATGGGCAGCTGCAGGTCAGCCTGGCCCCAACACACCCTCTGCACCCTTTAACTACACAGCAGGCATGGCCTCTCCCAGGGCACAGTGGTTCACAACTGTACCAAACAGAGATGGGGGCTGGGAAGCCAGGGAGGGAATCTGGCTTCTTGTCCACAGGCCCCATGGTTGCCACTCATTTTGATTCTAGAGATTTGGTCACTAAGTGAGAGCATAGGACAGAGCACACGGGGGTAGGGTGGGGGTGGGGTGGGGGAAGGACAGTTATCCATCTTTTTTGTTTGGTTTGGTTTTGGTTTTGGTTTTTCGAGACAGGGTTTCTCTGTGTAGCCTTGGCTGTCCTGGACTCACTTTGTAGACCAGGCTGGCCTCAAACTCACAGCGATCCACCTGCCTCTGCCTCCTGAGTGCTGGGATTAAAGGCGTGCGCCACCACACCTGGCTCCATCTTTGTCTTGAGGCAAGGTTTCTCACTGGGAGCTGGGGCTCCCAATTCGACTAGGCTGGCTGGTCAGCAAACCTCAGGTACTCACCTTCCCTGCCCCCTTAGGACTGGGATTATAAACACGTGCCACCATGTCTGGCTTTTTCACATGGGTGCTGGGGACTAAACTCTGGTCTGATTCTTTTGTGCCAAGCAATTTACCAACTGGGCCATCCTCACAGCCCCAGAGGGTGTTAATATTACTCTGATAAAATAAGGCTTGTGCCTCAGAGAAAATGTCAGAATCTAGTCGTTTCCATGGTTACCCACACCTGCAGCTTTTTCCTGCTAGGGCTGGCTGGAGCCTTCCAGGACTCTGCGGTGCAGTCTTGTACTTTGGCATAGTGCCATGTAGTCATGGACTTTACCGTGACTGTGACCTTCCCTGTCTCTGGCCCAGTGGTCCTCAACCTCCTAACGCTGCGGCCCTTTAATACAGTCCCTTGTGCTGTAGTGACCCCCAAACATAAAATGACTTTTGTCACTACTTCCTAACTGTAATTTAGCTACTGTTGTGAATTGTAAAGTGAATGTCTGTCTTTTCTGATGGTCTTAGGTGACCACTGTGAAAGGGTTGCTTGACCCTCCACAAAGACGTTGCACCCACAGGTTGAGAAACACTGGCTCTCTCCCCTCCTACCCCTACCCCGCCCCCACTCAACACACCCAGTTTAGCTCACCATGCCCTGGGCAGCAGCTTTTTCTGACCAGGAATGCCATAATCCAAATCTCCCTATCAAAGGCCTATAGCACAGATGCCACACCCTCCCCCCTCACACACCACTTCCTTCAGATTTGCCTCTCCCACCCTGCCTCTTTTATGGGCTCATCCAACCCCTGAGGCTGCCTCTATGTGCCTAACTTCTTGCTTGGCTGGAACACCCCCAAGAGGCTCCCACATCACTCACAGCGTCAATATTTCCTTTGATAGCTTCAATCCGCCCAGCAAAAAACAGGAAGATGGCGCCCTGCAATGACACTCATAAGGATCCATGCGGTCCACTGGGTACTGGTAGTTTGGGGAGCCCAGCAGCCGTTGGTCTCACCTTGGGGTATCGGTTCAGGTAAGGCTTCAGCAGTTTCTCTGCTTCCTCGATGTTGACGTTTCCTGTGCCTGGAGGTGGCAGGGAGGCACAGCGCTCAGGTTACCACTGCTGGGGCCTGCGCTCCCCCTAGCAACCTGCCAAGGCCTTCTTGAGGCCTCTGTCTCTCCCTTGTGAAATGGCACAACACCCCCCATCTCCAGAATAACGAGAGGCTTGAACAAGCAAGTGTGCCTACTATCCTGGCACAGCACAGGCTCAATAACCCGGAGGCCATTTCTGAGTCCGCACCCAGAACAAGGGGGAGCATCCTCACACCTTCCACAAGGTGGCACTATTACCACCTGTTTCACAGATGGAACCTGCGCAGAGAGAAAGTGGCCCGCTGAAATAGCTCTGCCCCAGTCCTGGGCACCTAAGCGGGGGTGGGGAGGGGGGTGTCTGCAGTCTCTCAACCAGGATCCCAGCACCTAGCACACCGGTTCTCCTACCTACCGAGCACAAAGGTGAGGAAGGTGTGGTAACACAGCAGCAGCATGACGCACAGCACCGCGCGGAAGCTGTGCCCCGTCGCGCCTTCCTCCAGCTGCAGCAGCCCGTAGTCCTGGGGGCGTGGGGGAGAAACACAAGAAGACAGGCAGGGGTTCCCAGAGAACCGTGGGGCCCAGGTGGGCAGCTAGGAGAGAGTCTGTTCTCTGGAGGCAGGATGGGTGGCACCACAACTGTGGCCCTGAGCAAAGGGCTGGCCTCCCTACCCCATCTCTCCATCTGCACCTGCCCTTGACGGGCACGGAAGCCAAGCTGCCCAGCCTGCTGAGGAGCAGCAATGGCCTGAGGAAGGTAATCCTAACTGCAAGCTGGGACCGATGGTGCCAGGAAGCCTGGGGCCCAGAAAGGCTTCATGGGGAAGAATGTTCCAGAACATCTCTGGGACCAGACCCTGCCTGTGTATGTGTATGTAGTCTCTATCTACCTTCCTCAGCGTTCATGCCCTTTCTCCAATATAGGCCCGGCCTGCCTCAAGCCCTCCTGAGCCTTGAGCCTGTTTCCCTCCTCTGTGTTCTGTCCTTTTGGGTGGTGCCTGGAGGAAACCCCAGATCTGGGCTCACATAACTCAGCTCTCACCCACAGAGAGACGCCACCCAGGCAGAGCTGTGGGCCACCCCACATCTATTTCTGGAGGCTATTATGTGTCAGTCTCTGGGTTTGTGGGTTTCACCATGTATCTGTAACTGCCCTGAAACTCACTATGCAGACCAGGCTGCTGGCCTTGGACTCACAGAGAGCCTCCTGCCTCTGCCTCTGCCTCTGCCTCCTAAATGCTAGTATTAAAGCTGTGAGCCATCTTAATGATTTTTTTCATGATTAAATAAGATGGATATTGTAATAGTAACATTTCCTTTAAATACATTTAGGTAAAAATGATGTCATTTTGGGGAAAGTACAGGTAAACCATAAAGTAGTGGTCCATATAATGTGTCAGGTATCAGGAAAGGTTAGAGAGAGCCCCTCTCCCCCAGCATCTTCAGGATGATGTGAAGCCTCTTATTTTACAGAGAGGAGGCTCATGGGAAAAGAGAAGTTGTCTGGGGTCACAAAGAAGGCTAGGGATGACTCCTGATTTCCAGGCCAGTGTTTCTTTCACCACACTGGCCACCTTCTCAAGGGGCCTTCCTGGTCTTCTTCCTCCCACCCCTGCTGGTGTGCAAGGTCCTGCCCTGGTTCCTCTCAATGTCTGATGCACAGGAGGGCTCCCTGCACAGCTCACAGATGAGACAGGGTACCAAAAGCTGAGTTAGCTCCAGGTCTGGGAAGGAGCAGGTAACCAAAGAGGGAAGACTGGGGCTCCTGAGACATGCCATGTTAGGACAGTGTGGCCTCGGGTCCTTATGGGGCTGCCCTCGCATCTACCTTTATGGCACAGTCCCTCTACCCTGCAAGACGCCAGGCAGGGAGAGTTCTGTGGCCTCACAAAGCCCGAGGGACACCTGGGGCTGAGAGAGATCTGAGCCAGGCCTGGCACCAGGCCCCACAGCCCTTCAGCCTCACTCTGTCTAGCCCATTGACTGGGCAGATGGAGGGTACCCAAGGGTGGGCATTTACCTTGTTTCCTGAAAACCCGACAAACTCCAGCAGTCTCAGGATCCTGGTGGGAAGCATGGACAGCGTCTGCAGGGTCAGAGGCAGTGGGTGTGTGGAGGGCACCCTAAGGAAAGTCAGAGGACCCCACCCACGCTTGCCCTTTACCCAGGTAGGAGAGAGCAGCCACCTCCTCCGGACCCATGCCAGCTAGTTGCCCTCACAGGCAGGTTCAGCATTTCCATGTCCCTCCGACCTAGCTCACACTGCTCCTCTGCCTGGAACACACTTCCTCCCCCTGGGAACCCTCCCCAGGGGCCCCCCCAAAGAGAACTGGGTCCCTGTCCCCTGTGGGTCGCAGCAGCTCTCAGGCCTGTCTCCTTCCCCGCCCCTAGTAAGCATTTAACAGCCAGCTCTCTGGGGCAGCAGCTGTCCGGTCTCCTGTGGCTATAACCACCCCCCTCACACAGGTTCAAACCACCACGTAGGCACATGTGGACCCTCTAGGGGTGGTCATCCTCTGTGACACCTCAACTTGAGTCCTTAAGGCTAGTGATCTTTAAGAATCATCTCTAGGCCCTTATGGCTTGCACATGGCCAGGCACAGTGGCACACAGAGGTGACCTTGTGTGGGACAAAGGCACGCAGGGGAGCTGCATCTGGGGCCCAGCAACTGAAGAAATGAGGGGGCCCCCTCACTCACCAGGTTGAAGGCTCCTACGCCGAGCTTCACCCCTCCTTCAAAGTGCCTGTGGCTCTCTCCCTTGCAGTATTGTGAGGACTGGACGAGGCTATCCAGTTCCCTGTGGAAGGTGCCGCTTAGCCGCAGCCACGCTGGGGTCCATCCCTCCACCTCCCTACCAGGGTGGGCTCAGAACTCAACAGCGGTGGATATAAAGTTCTGCAGCCACAGAGAACTGGTACTCAACAGATTGCCCTCTTCTACCACAGATGCATGCTTCTCACCCCTAAATGGCACCACATTGGGCCTAGTGGTAAAACACACTCCATTGGCCTCAATTGATATCTTAGGCTGGATAATTCTGCGCTGGGGGAAAAGAGGGAGCCTGTCCACAGTGGAGGATGTTTAAGACATCCCTGGGCCCTTTCCTCTAGACGTGAGCAGGAGCCTCTCCTCAGTGGGACAGCTAGAATGTCTCTGGACCCATGTCTCAACAGGAGGCACAGTCACCCCATAGATAAGCACCACAGGCCAAATGCAAACCCCTGTGCCTCAGGAAATTTCCTTGCCTGGAATCCAACCCTCTTTCTCCTAGTGACTAGCACAGAGGCTTTCTAGTCAGATCTCGATCTCTCTCCTCTCCCCGCTCCTTCGCGCCCCCCCCCACACCTTCACTTCTCTGCACCAGGCACTAGAGGGCAGCAGCATCGAGCACAGTAGACGCACCTTGTCCCCATAGCTCTACCCTCTGCCCTGGGGCTGCGCTTAGTCTGGGTATAAAGAGGATTTCTTGAGATGGCATTTATGAGAAGAGGTGACCCGTGAGCTAGGACCTGGGAGGTGAGTTGGAGCTAGCCTGATGCAGTGTCCTGACAGAGACAATATGTCCTGAAAGCTGCGAGGCACAGATGCCTCTGCCTAAGGGTCTGCAGCGGAGTGATGTGGGAGAGGCAGCAAAGATGGGGGAGGGGACCTCATGGGGTGATCTGACTCAGGGCTCCACTCTGAGTGAGAGGAGCCTGGGAGTTGGAAAAGGGGGTGGCCTGACAAGGCTGTTGTTTTGCAGTCACCATTCTGGAAGCTGGCAAGGACACTGGACGGACTGTGGCACTTGTCTACTTGCCCCTGGACAATCACAGCACAGGCCTTCAGGTGTCCTGTGCAGGGGACAGTCACCCTGGTGGCAAAGGTTAAGGACAGCAAGTGTTCTCAAAGTGTACTGGGAAGTAAGTTCTAATGTATACCTTAGGGAGGGAGGGCCGGGGTTCAGAGCTTTATCTCATTTCAGACTTGTAGATAAAGGATGAAGCCCTACACTGGGTTAAAGTGCTCTGGGCTTTCCGTCAGCACAGCTTGTTCCTGGCCCAGAGGCCTTATGTCAGGGACCCAGACATAGTGCAGGGATGATTCTAGCCCTGGGGAGGATGTACCTGTGTGCATGTCTATGTGTCTGTGTGTGGTTGGGTGCCCGTGTCCGTGTCCGTGTCCGTGTGTGTGTGTGTGTGTGTGTGTGTGTGTGTGTGTGTTCGTGTCTGTGTCATGTGTGAGTGTGTACATATGCTATCTCTGTGTGTTGAAAAGGTCAAGGAAGGCCTCGTAGGAAAAGTAGGCTTTGGACTGGGCCTTTCCTTAAAGTCCCTCTGTCCATCTGTCTCCCTGTCCACCAGCCCAGGCTGTTTGTTTAGAACCTGGATCTTTTTCCCTAGCAGACAAGGCACTCAAGAAGCCAAACACACAAGTATAGCCAGAAATCCAGGGAGACATTATTCCAGAAAATGGAGGTTCTAGGGGGTACAGAAATCTGTCTGAGCTCTCAGTTTTCCAGACCTTGGACTTCGCACAATACAGTCTGAGGTGACTCTGTGGCCCCAGGCTCCCAGCTCTCCACAAGCTGGTCCCACTTACTTGTAAGTCTGGTAGCTGTTTCGAACTTTGATGCCACCCTTGATGAAGCTCACCATGTTCTCATCCTGTGATGGAGAGAGATGAAGAGAGCTGGGTCCAGGGCAGGTGACTGGAGGCTGAAGGAACCACACAAGGCTATAGGCCTTGACAGCCCTCCATCCTGTGCCCAGACTGCCACAACCACTTACACACACACACACACACACACACACACACACACACACACACACACACGTGCGTCAACAGTGTCTTCTCCCCGTAGGTAGAAGGGATGTGTGAGATGAGGAGGGGCACTCATTTTGGAATGTTGAGAAAAGTTATTGTAACTTATTATTTAAAGTCCCATCACCGAGAAGAGACTTGATACCCTATGAGCAATGAGCATATACAGGGGGAGGTAATCCCTCTCAGGAACAGTCATAGGGGAGGGGAATAAGGGGAAAATGGGAGGGAGGGAAGAATGGAAGGATACAAGGGATGGGATAACCATTGAGATGTAACAAGAATAAATTAATAAAATTTAAAAAATAAATAAATAATGTCCCAGCAGTCCCCCAGTTTGCCCGGTAACCCCAATCCTGGGTGTCTACTCACAGAAAAGGAATGGACATCGGGTGAAAGAGCATTCTCAGGAATGTCCACAGCATTAATGTTCATGAAACCAAAAACCAAAAGCAACCAAGGCTCACCTTTGGAAGGCTAGGTAAAGTGAGGCATATTTACAT
The DNA here is from genome assembly GCA_907169655.1 of Acomys percivali. Classification (NCBI taxonomy): domain Eukaryota; kingdom Metazoa; phylum Chordata; class Mammalia; order Rodentia; family Muridae; genus Acomys; species Acomys percivali. Next base: position 46,872,967 of record OU015754.1, on the reverse strand, counting down.
GAGAGAATATTATCCAGCCTCACAAGGACAAATGAAGAATGTCTTTGTGACACACAAAGCCAACCAAGGCATAATAACGTGCTGCTCAGGGACAAGGGGGAAGCAGTCAGGTGGGAAGATGAGGAAGGTAATGGCTTCCCCCTGGGAAGGAGGCTGGGACAGCATCAGGGGGCGGAGGGACGAGTCTCGCTAGGTAGACGCTGGCCTCCAGCTCAATCAGAGTATGTGTGTAATAATAATACACAAACAAATAAAACAAAATGCCTTCCTTGCTTCAGTGAGTCATAAATTGAGGACTAGGCTTAGTCCAGCTCCAATCACTCTAAGGGCCAGAATGATTTTTTTTTTAAGAGCTAAGGAAACCTGCTATGGTGCCCATGAACCATGTCAATGATCATCGCGGCATGATAATCATGAGTGGGCACTAGTGGCATGCATACCTTGGCAGTAACCAATAGCGCTCTAACTGAATTTAAGAGGGAAGCCATGTCTAGTATTGGAAACCTAGCCAACAACTAGTGCTAGTGAAGGGTATTGGAGGGGAATCCACATGGATCAACATACTAAACCAGCATTAACCCTAACAACAATCTATAAACATTTGCCCTTATGCCCCACAGAAGTTTCATCGAGGAAACTTCTTTCTGTGATGGATGGTGACCACGACCAGTCAAAACACAGAGCTGTGGAGCCCAGTCCCAATGACTACATCTACAAAGCATTCCCACACCTAAGGCTCAGGGAACACCACAGAAGAAGGGGCAGAGACTGTAAGAGCCAGAGGATCAGGGAGTTTGCCGTGAGCCTGTGTCTCCTGCAGTGTCCGAAGCTACACCTATAAAGTCTCACCAACGTGGCTGCCCAACAGTGAGCTGAGCATGGATGATACCAACAGACATGCCAAAGTGGACAGGGGAAAGCCAACGAGGCCTCAGCCTTACACAAGGAACTACAGGCAACTGAGGAAAGCTGGGAGCGGGAGGGGTGGTCTTCCTCAGGGAAGAGCACACCAATTGGTTGTCCAGGCCAAACTGTCAGCCTTGAAAACACACATACAAGTAACATTATATGGATTGAGTTATATTAAATATATGTGTGAATATATATAGAAACATGTGCATGTAACAACAGTGAGAAAGAAAGAGCACATTGGGCTGGAGAGATGGCTCAGTGGTTAAGAGCACTGACTGCTCTTCCAGAGGTCATGAGTTCAATTCCCAGCAACCACATGGTGGCTCACAACCGTCTATAATGTGATCTGATGCCCTTTTCAGCACTGTATGCATAATAATAAGTATTTTAAAAAAAAGAAAGAAAGAAAGAGCCCATAAATGAAGGAGACTCGGGAGAGGGATAAGGGAGTTTTTGGAGATAAGAGAGAGAAGGGAGAAATGTAATTAAATTACAATTTAAGGGGCTGGAGAGATGGCTCAGCAGTTAAGAGCACTGGCTGCTCTTCCAGAGGCCCTGAGTTCAATTCCCAGCTACCACACTGTAGTTCATGACCATCTATAATGAGATTTGATGCCTTCTTCTTTCTGATGCCCTCTTCTGTCATGCAGGAATACACGCAAATATAGCACTCATATGCATAAGTAAATAAATAAATCTTTTTTTTTTTTAATTACAATTAGCTAGGCAGTGGTGGCATATGCCTTTAAGCTTAGCAGTTGGGAAGCAGAAGGAGTCAGGCTAGCCTGGTCTACAGAGTGAGTTCTAGGAAAGCCAAAATTACAGAGAAGTCCTGTCTCAAACCTCCCCCCGACACAAATATATATAATTAGGGGAAAAAAGAGCTTAAAGAGAGGGCTGGAGAGCACATCAATTAGTTTTCCAGTACCACAGTATCAGCCCTGAAAATATACACACAAGTAATATTATAAGGACTGGGGGGCCTGGAGAGATGGCTCAGAGGTTAAGAGCACTGACTGCTCTTCTAAAGGACATGAGTTGAATCCCCAGCAACCACATGGTGGCTCACAACCATTATAGTGAGATTTGGTGCCCTGTACACAAAATAAATAAATAAATCTTTAAAAAAAATATTATAAAGACTGGTATATTGGCTCATTGGCTATCCTTCTAGAGGGCCTCAGTTAAATTCACAGCACCTACATGGCGGTTCACAACCATCTGTAACTCCAGTTGCAGGAAATCCAATGCCCCTTTCTGGCCTCCAAGGGCTCTCTAGGCATTCATGGAGTACACAGGCACATATGTAGACAAAACACACACACATATAAAATATAGTAATAAAATAATACATATTTTAGGATTTATTTATTTATTTATTTATTTATTTATTTATTTATTTATTTATTATGTATACAGAGTTCTGCCTGCATGTATACTTGTAAGCCAGAAGAGGGCACCAGATTTCGTTATAGATGGCTGTGAGCCACCACATGGTTGCTAGGAATTAAACTCCGGACCTTTGGAAGAGTACTCAGTGCTCTTAATCCCCGAGCCATCTCTCCACCTCTAAAACAATATTTTTTAAAAATTAAAAATAGCTAAAGCATCCAGGTATGGTAGCAATCACCTTTACTCTCCGCACTTGGGATGCAGAGGCAGGTGGATTGCTGTGAGTTCAAGGCTGCTTTGGTCTACAGTTTCAGGTCAGTTAAGAGCTGCACATAGAGACCCTGTCTAAAAATACAAAAAGGAGCTAAAGAAAATAAATAGCACCCAACACTAAAATGTATCTGCCCTCCTCCAATACACATGCACACATGCACATGAATACACATGTATACACATGCATACACATGCACACATGCACATGAACTGGGATGTCAGTCATATCTAACAAAGGAGTTCTAGTAAAAGAGCGCAGTGACAATGTGCGTAGCTCCCACTGTGGTATGGGGACCTGTCTCTGACTCGGCAAGACCCAAGTTCAAATCCCAGCTCACTATTTGCTAATCACGTTGCCTTAGAAACCCTCTCCTGAAGACTCTGCTTTGCTGTCCTCTGAGGCGAAAGTTAAGTAAAAGTGTAAACACGTCCAAAGGGCCTCATGTTGTGGGCGGGATACAAACAGGACATGTCCCGAAGCTAGAGAGATGCCTCACAATGAATACTTGCCAGCAAGCCTAAGGACAGAATCCCATCCCTGCAACCCATGTGCTAAGTAAGCCAGATATGGGGGAGTGCATCTGTAATCTCTCCCTGAGAATCACCGGGAAGCCTTCAGGCCAGCTAGCCTGGGGTATACACAGCTCAGCAGCAAAAACATGAGAGGCTCTGCCGCAAAGACAAAGGAGAAGGAGAGAACCAACTCCCAAAACGTTCTCCTCTGTCCTCCACACATCCATGTCAGGCCTTTCACCCTCCCTGTCACAGGCACACATGCACACACAGGACCGAACTAAATAAATAAATGTTTTGTTGTTGTTGTTGTTTGTTTTTTGTTTTGGTTTTGGTTTTTCGAGACAGGGTTTCTCTGTGTGGCCTTGGCTGTCATGGAGTCACTCTGTAGACCAGGCTGGCCTCGAACTCACAGCGATCTGCCTGCCTCTGCCTCCCGAGTGCTGGGATTAAAGGAGTGCACCACCACACCCGGCATATATAAATGTTTTAGAAAGTGGAAAGCGATAGAAGATATCCGACACACACATATACATCCACCACAAGTATATACAAAGTGTCAGGTCTATATACTCACAAAAGCCCATTGTATCATTTGCTACAAGTGTTGCTGCGAGAAGCAAGCGAAACAGATATGTGGCAGTGCCTGTGTTGGGAGCACCAGCAGTGACCAGAGGAGGAGGCACCACGAAAACCCAGGTGTGTGAGGGAGAAACACCACCCCTCCTTGTCCAGTTGGGCCAGGCTCTCTGCACATATGTGAGGTGAGCTGGGGGCTGGGGGGGAGGGGCGAAGAACGTCCTACCTGAAGGAAGGTCAGGGCTGCTCTCTGCAGCAGGCATTCTGCATAACAGACTTCTGCATGGATTTCTTCTGCAGGGGGAAAAAAACCCTGGGATTCTAGGCAGGAGGCTCACATGGAGCCACACTCCCTCTGGGGTGTGTGGAGTCACAAAGGTACATTCTGAACACCCTTGGGCCTGAGGAGCAAAGCCACTTTTCCAGACTTCCAAGGGCTTAGCTGAGAACGTTGGGTGGCTGGGCCTCTCCTGTTCCAACCCCTCCTTCAAAGACCACAGGCCAGAGCCTCCTCTCTCTGTCCCAGCATTAGGCCATTTCACAGGCCCCCTTGGGGATACCAAAATGAATAACTTTTCTCTTCTCCCCTCCACGATCTTCCTCCCTCCCTGGGCCTGGAGCCACCAGACTCCATGCTGGAGAGGACATCTTGGATGCCACACCTTCTGTGAACTGGTCCATGGTGGGACGGTGCACCAGGTTGCTAAAGGAGTCCGTCACAGAAGACTTCCTTCGGTGCCTGGAGAAGGAGAAAGGCCTCTGGTGACTCCATGGAGTTGAAAGAGGGGCCAGCCTTAGGTCACATTTGTTTGTGTACACACACACACACACACACACACACACACACACACTTTGCTATACTTTTAAATTTTTGAAGGTTTATGGGCACCTCCCCCAGGATTCTCCAGACTCGGGTGCCCTGCTCTCTCAATCCAGGCCTGGCTTGCTGGACTCCTTTATTTCTCCCTTCTTCACTGTGCTGGGGTTCACACTCAGAGCACCCCACATGCTAGGCAAGCACTGCACTGAGTCACACTCCCAACCCCAATCTGGGGCTTTCTAGTCCTTTGGCCTTGCCACTGTCTCTGGCCACCCTCCTGGACCATGCTTGGCCATCACCTCCCCTAAGAGCCCCTACTGTGGGGTGAAGCTGTACAGTGCCTCCAGCTGGCCAGCCTCTTATTAGATGTCCTGGGTAGGGCTGTGTTCCCGCCAGGTAGTGGGAAGAGTGGAACTGCCCAGGCCTAATGATTTACCGTACACACCTGGCCCTGCTGCCGGGTCCCCAGGGCAATTCTGTGACTCATAGGTCACCACACCTCTTTTATAAATGAAGAAAGTGGAGTCCTGAGAGGGACCTGCCCAAGCCAGAGTTAAAAAGTGGCAGAGACAGACTCCATTCCCCCCTGCCTCCCCACGTCCCCACCCCCACCGTGACTGCCTCAGACACGGCTCTACGCTGACAGGGCCAGCCCTCAGCACTGGAGGACACAAGCCCTCTTAGCCAAAAGCAGCAGCATTTAGCAACACACCAGGCACTTGGTTAGGACAAGAAGATGGAAGCATGGGCCTCACTCCCCCTATCCCTGCCCCCACAGCTCCAACCTCTGACACAATGACTGTGCCTCCTTCATCATGTTGCCAGCAAGCAGGATGTCCTGAGGGTCGAAGGTCATCATGGCCTGCATCTCCAGGATGGTGGCATACGTCAATGAGTGGTACATGCTATCCTTGGTTCTGTGGGACAAAAATGGACATTGAGAGCACCAGAGGTGGCTGGCTGCAGGTCACCTGCCAGCTCATCCGGGTCTTACCTGGGGCCATATTTCCAACGTTTAACCCTTTCATGGCATCTCCAGTGCCCTCCATCCAAGAAGGAATGGGAGTGGACAGAGAATGCAATGGGGGTGCAGGAGCAATCTGCTAACAGTGCATTGCAGACAAGTAAGATGCTGACAAAAGTTTAAAAACTAATTGAGAAACTAAAGTTCCTGGTCCAGTTCTAGGCTCTTCTTCTTGCTGGCCAATGACCCAAGCCTTAGTTATTCTCTCCTGAGGACAGGACCTGGTGCTAGCTGAGGATGCTCAGTGCTGGCTCAGCGCCTGCCTCTTCCTTCTGCCTTTCCTCTAGTAGGCCAGCCTCTGGTCCTGCCTGTCCCCAGCACCACCCTCCTGAGCCTTCTTTCGCTATTGCTTCCCCTACCTCATCTGATTTACAGCTCCTGGCTAGACTTCCCAGCACTCAAGACTGTAACCCTGGGGCCACCAAGCTAGACAGCCTCAGAACCCACACTTTCCTCCTCCAGGCCCTTGCAGAGGCTGTTCCCCCAAGCTTGAGTTGTCTTTCTCCTGCCCCATATCTTCTGACTCAGCACCACAGTCCTCAGCCTTCAAGACCCCTGGGAATTCAGACTCCTCCCTTGGGAACCACATGTCTATGACAAAGCACAGACCACACTGAGCCCCTGTGAGCATAAGCTTAACCCTCTCTCTAGACTGTGGGTGCCTCAGGGCAGGGCTTGGGTGTGACTCATCTCTGTGGCCTGATGTGACAAGGTTAAGCCAAGGCGCCCCATCTCAGAAAGCCTTCATCTCCTGCCTCCCTGGGCCTCCTCAGACCCCAGCCTCTAGACTAAAGGGTGTCAGGGGCAGCGCTTAGCCCAATGTGGAGAGGGCGGAGGCCAATAACTGTTAGAAAAAGGACTTTGGCCGATGCCCCTCAACACGGGGTGATGCCCTGGAGGGCTGGGGCCACTGAGGCTGGCAGGGGAACCGCTGGCCTAATGAGGCAGGAGCCTGCACAGTTTGGTTCCCTTCTCCAAGTGTGCCTTTGTCAGTTATTTACACAACTCCTCAGTACCAGGCCAATGCTGGGAACACTAGAGGAGAGATGGCTAAATTTTATAAAAGGGTTTCTTGTTAGATCACGTGACTTTTCCCATTTTCCTTTCTTGGAAAGCCTGGGGATGAGTTTCCTTCTGGGTAACCATCACAGGTTAAGATTTTGTTGTTGTTGTTGTTGTTGAGACAGGGTCTGGGATTGCAGGCATGTACCACTATACCAGGTGATGCCAGCTATCAGTAAGTATTCATGAGGACCAAAGGAATAAAAGGCTGGTGGACTTCTCCTCAGCCTTGCCAGTTCCCAGATACCTCTCAGCCTGTGCCATGGCTACTCTGTGTAGGGACAATAGCTTGTGGAAAGACTCTGGCTGTCCGTAGTGAGCCAGAGTGAGAACTTTAGAGTCCCCCAGACACAGGATGGCACCTTGGCTTTGCTGGCCACATGCTGCATGACTCAGGTAGTTCTACTGGCCTCTCTGAGCCCCTCAGGATTGCCTCACTAGAAAATAAGGTCAGCCTGGCATGGTGGAGCATACCTTTAATCTCAGCACACTCAGGATGCAGAGGTAGTAGGTCTCTGTAAGTTCCAGGCTACCTTGGTCTATATGGCATGTTCCAGGCCAGCCAGAGAACCCACAGAAGAAAGAGAGAGAGAGAGAGAGAGAGAGAGAGAGAGAGAGAGAGAGAGAGAAGCAAAGAAACAAAGAAAGAATACAATAAAGCTGGGCGTGGTGGCGCACGCCTTTAATCCCAACACTCCGGAGGCAGAGGCAGGTGGATCGCTGAGTTCAAGGCCAGCCTGGTCTACAAAGTGAGTCCGGGACAGTCAAGGCTACACAGAGAAACCCTGTCTCAAAAAACCATTAAAAAAAAAAAAACAATAATCTTTCTGTCCTGGAGTGACTGAAATTGTTCCCTGATCTCTGGCCACATGGCCCCCTGCTCAGTAAATATGAGTCTTTCTGTCCCACCAGTGTCCAGAGTCACTTTCTTGAGGACCAACCGCACCACCCCCCAGGTCTCTCCAACCCTGCTTCTCTTCCTCTTCCGTAAGTTCTGAGCCCAGGACTCAGCCCTACCCACCCAGCCTCACCGGCTGCACCTGGAAGGAAGGAGCCCTGCCCAGGCAGCTGGCAGACAAAGTGGAATTTCTAGTTTGAGACCCAAGGCCCCAAACATGTACCTCTGGCTGGGAATTCTGGCCCTCACCAGCCCACTACCCAGAAGATTCCAACCTGGAGGGGCCTGGAGTGGGAAACAGAATACAGAGGTATGGTGACACCCCCACACACACAAAAAATTCAGATACCTAGATTTGTATGTGTGCCCCACATGTGCACATGTGGCACTTGGACCCCTAAGCAGAACCCAGCTCTGTGAAAGGATGCCCTGGGGTCCTGGGACCCAGACCAGCTGTCAGGATTGGGGAGAGTGGGCAAGAGCCATCACTGGAGCAGATGGTGGTCTCAGGCCCTCTCCCCCTCCACTAGCAGCGCAAGGTTCAGGCCCTGTCCTGTCCTTGGCAGCTCTCTTGCCCTGCCTCAGCCTCAATATCTGGCCTCCTTGCCCTGAACTCTCTGGCCTTCTACTGTACCCATTAAGGAACCCCAGGCCAGGCCTATACAATTGCCCACTCCCTCAAGCTACCACTGAGCAAGGTTGCAAGGAGCCTGCAGACAGGTGATCCCTGAGCTGGGGTCAGCCTCAGCTAAACCCCTCATCCTGCTCAGAAACATCTCCTCTCCTTGTCATCCCCCCAGTACAGCCTCATCAGAGAAACTACAGTTGGAGAAACTCAAGCCTATGTATCTCCCGGCATGTCCTTTTCTGCTGCCACCCTCCTCTTGGGAGAAGCCATACAAGGCCCTCCCGTGCAAGGTGCCTACTCCACCCTGCATGAGAGCTGGGAGAGCTCAGCAGTCAGAATCAGCCTGTAGCACTGGGTGGGCCTGGATTTAAGCCTGAGCTCTGCCACTGAGCATTACTGGAGTTGCCTCCGTGTTCCCGACAGTCCCTGGAGGCAGGGTGCTGAGAATCATAAGCCAGCGGTGTGGACAGTGTTATTCAGAGATGGGTGGGCAGGAAGGGGACATGGCTGAACCCACACCCAACACAGAAGGGGTGCTGCTCCCTTGCTAGGGTCAGGACTGAATGACTGTGGATCTGGCCTTCTCTTGAGTTTCAGTGGCTGTAAATGGGGCCAAGGGGCTATGCTGCTGTGCGGCTATGCTGCTGTGGTGCTGCTGTGGTGCTGCTGTGGTGCTGCTGTGGTGC
>OU015754.1:46832284-46860214 GCA_907169655.1 Acomys percivali | reverse complement strand
TCCTGGATTTGCTTTGTAGACCAGGCTGGCCTCGAACTCACAGCGATGCGCCTGCCTCTGCCTCCCCAGTGCTGGGATTAAAGGTGTGCGCCACCATGGTTCAGCTGAGACGAGCTGGGTGTTTTGTTTGTTTGTTTATTTATTTTAAGTGGCAAAATAGTGAATTTTGGGTTAGTGAGATGGCTCAGCTGTGCACAGGCCTGACAGCCCACATTTGATCCCAAGATCTCACATAGTAGCAGGAAAAACCTGACTCCCTAGAGTTGTCCTCTAATTCACACACACACACACACACACACACACACACACACACACACACACACTTTTTGTTTGTTTGTTTGTTTGTTTGTTTTGAGACAGGGTTTCTCTGTGTAGCCTTGGCTGTCCTAGACTCACTTTGTAGACCAGGCTGGCCTCGAACTCACAGCAATCCACCTGCCTCTGCCTCTGCCTCCCGAGTGCTGGGATTAAAGGAGTGCAGGAGTGCACCACTACGCCCAGCCTAACACACACATTTTTATTAAATGTCAGTTTTATGATATGTGATGTATACCTCAGTTTGGAAAGAAGGAGAGAAAAAGTACATATACATATTATTTACAGGGAGTATGTCAAGCTGGGCATAGTGGCACACGCCTTTAATCCCAGCACTCAGGAGGCAGAGGCAAGTGGATCTCTACGAGTCTGAGGCCAGCCTGGTCTACAGAGAGAAATCCTGTCTCGAAAAAAAACAAACAAACAAAAAGAAGTAGTCTGTCAGGCCTGGTGGGGTGCATGCTGGGAACCCCTGCACCTGGGAAGTGGAGATAGGAGGATCTCAAGTCAGAGGTTGGCTTGGAGATCCTGTCTCAAAACTAAACAAACAACCCAGCAGCAAAGATTGTAGAAATGCCCTTAAAAGCCATCCTTATTAAACCCAGAGGCTCAGTGAATGGTCCTAAAGGGGAAGGAGTGGTTTAGAGTGAACTGGAAGACATCCCACCCCTTCCATCCCCACCAGTGGATCCGGTGAAAACAAGAAATCACAGGTCCCCGTGACAGTAAAAACCACCAGATGTTCACAGGCTGTGGGAGAGGATCCTTGGACATTTGGATGAGACTTCTCCGGGTCATGGTGACCCCAAAAGTGTGATGCAGTCAAGGGTCTCCTCTAACCCCTATTCTCCCTAAGTGTGTACTTGCCTGTGTGCATAGCCACCCTCAGGGACTTAGGCTCACCTGGGCTTGAGGTAGCTGAGTGCGTCTGAGAACTGGTTGGTGAGGAAGAGGTCCAGGGCTGTCATGCACTGATCCAGGGCCTCATGGAGGCTGCTCACAGGAGACCTAAGGGAAGAGACAGATATGCACCGGACACTGGAACCTTAGGTTTCTTCTGGCCAGAACAGAGCCTCACTGGCCTGCTCAACTTGACAACTGAGCCTCTTCTGGGCTGCCCACACTAATACTGAGATACCTCTCAGTGTTCCCAAGGAGGAAGAAAGGAGTGTGTCACCCAAGACTCAATGGCAGGGTGGGCACAGGGCTAAAGAGAGTGAACTTTCTTACCCTTTACAAGTGTAAAGGGAGTCCTTGTGGCCCCTCTGACCCATTGAGCTTTGCTGCGCCCCCGGGGTCGGGGGTGGCGGCGGGGCGCCACCCAACACTGATCCCACTTTGTCCCTCTCTGAGTATTTCTTCTCTGGGTTCTTACTGACCTCAGGCCTACACTCTAGAACTGACTGACACCGTCACAATGGGCCATGGAGGGCAGTGGTCCTCTATCAGCATTCCAGAGCCTTCCATACTCAAGTCACCTTCCAATGACATCTCCTACAGACCTGGCCTTCTTCTGGTGCTCAAGACCCCCCACAGCTCCTGGCACCCTACCTATGTATTTGAACCACTGTCTGTCTCCCTCCACTAAAAACCAGGAATCTTGCGTCTATAACTACTGCATCTCCAGTCTTAGTGTCTGGCACAAAGAAAGCTTCTAACGAATACATGAGTGGGTGAGTGAAGGAATACACGAAATCTAAGGCTGGGACTTTCCTGAGTCTCAACTTTCCCTTCTGAGAAAATGAAAAATGTCTCTTCTCCAGTGGCCTAACTGGAGGAAGGAAGGTGTCGTGGTCCTTTTGTTTAGTCTTTTGAGACAGAGTCTCCTGGGCTATCCTGGAATCCTTTTTTTTTTTTTTTTTTTTTTTTTGGTTTTTGGTTTTTGGAGACAGGGTTTCTCTGTGTAGCCTTGACTGTTCTGGACTCACTTTGTAGACCAGGCTGGCCTCGAACTCACAGCGATCCGCCTGCCTCTGCCTCCCAAGTGCTGGGATTAAAGGCATGCGCCACCACGCCCCGCATTATCCTGGAATCCTTTATGTCTATCAGGCTGGCCTAGAACTCAGAGATCCACCTGCCTGGGCCTTGGGATTAAAGGCGTGCCCCTGAAAAAAGGTACTTACAGAAGCTTTAAATACTGCTGAAGATAATCCTGATCTTCAAACCAAGGTGAGGAGAAAAAGTTTTCCACTGCCAGCTCCTACACATACCCCGAGGCCTGTCAGCAGATCTTCCCAGGCAAACTGAGACACATTTCAAAGCTTACGTCTTGAATGTTCTCCCAAGTCTGTTCCCTCTCAACCTTGCCATTTCTAATGAGTAACACGCCTCCACCCAGTCTCTCAAGCCAAGTCTGATAGCCATCTTTGACCCTCCCCTCTCATTGGGCTCCATCATCAAACACCATCACTTCTAAAACATGTCTTCTCCACCTACCTCCACACCTGTGGGCCTCTGGGCCAAGCTGCTGTCATGGTAACCCAAGTCAACTCTTAGCTGCTTTTAATACTGAATTTCATGTTCTATACAATGCCCTTCTCCTATGTGTCTTAGGTTCTTTGCTCATTTATTGTGGTGGCTTTTTGTACTCATTTTTTAAAAGATTTATTATTTATGATATATACACAGTGTTTTGTCTGCATGTACACCAGAAGAGAGCAGCAGATCACATTATAGATGGTTGTGAGCCACCATATGGTTGCTGGGAATTGAACTCAGGACTTTCGGAAGAGCAGCCAGTGCTCTTAACCTCTGAGCCATCTCTCCAGCCCCCTGAACTCATGTTTTAAGAAATTGAAGTTAATGGAGAGACACACTAAGGCAGATTTGAGGTGATACTTCTGTAATGTCAGCCACTTGCAGGGGAGAAGGCTGGGATAGCTTTGTTTTTTGGTTTTTCGAGACAGGGTCTCTCTGTGTAGCCTTGGCTGTCCTGGACTTGCTTTGTAAACCAGGCTGGCTTTGAACTCACAGCAGTCCACCTGCCTCTGCCTCCCGAGTGCTGGGATTAAAGGTGTGCGCCACCGCCACAGCCACCACCACCTGGAAGGTTTGTTTGTTTTTAAAGATATTAAAGATCAGCCAGGCGGTGGTGGCGCATGCCTTTAATCCCAGCACTTGGGAGGCAGAGGCAAGCGGATTGCTGTGAGTTCGAGGCCAGCCTGGTCTACAAAGTGAGTCCAGGACAGCCAAGGATATATATAGAGACCCTGTCTCAGAAAAACCAAAAATTAATTAATTAATTAATTAAAGATTTGAGTGCTCTATCTGCCTATACAGTTGCAGGCCAGAAGAGGGCATCAGGTTCTAGTCCAGAGAGTTGTGAGCCACCATGTGGTTGCTGGGAATTTAACTTGGGACCTCTGGAAGAGCAGAGAGTGCTCTTAACTGCTGAGCCATCTCTCCAGCCAGGTTTATTTTTCTTAAGTTGTGTGTGTGTGTGTGTGTGTGTGTGTGTGTGTTGTTGATGATGCTGGTGGTGGTGGTGGTGGTGATGATGATGATGATCAGGCGGCTTGGCAGCAAGCATCTTTACCTGCAGAGCCATTTTGCCTGCCCTTGTTTGTCTTTTAAGATGGGGTCTTACTAGGTAGCTTGAATGTGAAATGTCCCCTCAAGGCTCCTGTATGAGCACTCAGTCCCCAGCTGGCTAGTGTTGATTAGTGATGCTTTGGAACCTTCAGGAAGTGGGGGTCTTCTCCGGGAAGTGGGCCGCTAGAGGCAGGCCCTGAGCCTTTACAGCCCAGCTCATCTTCCTATTCAGTCTTTGCTTCCTAAGGGTAGATGTAATATGAGCAGTCAGCTTCCTGCTCCCATTCCTACACTTTCCCCCAGCATGATGGACAGCAGCTCCCAGAACTGTAAGCCCAGAATCCCTTACCCTCTTACATTGCTTTGGTCAGTATTACAGTAACAGTAAAAGATACTAAGACAGGGCCTGGAGAGTTTCCAGCTCGGCAGGTTACGGCACCTGCTGCTCCTGCCCACACGGTGGCATCTCACAGCCATCTGTCACTCGCCTTCCAGAGTTAGGACGCCCCCTTCTGACCCCTGTAGGCACCAGCACTCATGTGGTACACACATACATGCAGGCAAGACATTCATAGAGAGAAGATAAATCACTCTAAGAGAAGAAGGAGACTAAGACAGCAATCCAGGCTGGCCTCAACTGCTTAGCTCAGTCCTCCTCCTGGGTTACAGGCTGAGAGCTTCCCTCAGCAACTCCCCCTTCCCCTCGGCCCACCGCTCCCTCTTTGGGCTTTCACTGCTCCAGGTATGGGGTGTGTCAGTCACTGGGTTTCTCATGTTGTCTGTGGTTTTCATCCTCAGGGATTCCCACTGGATTCTTCTGTCAAACCTGGCTGGTTATTTTAGACAATATTTGGTTCTCTACTTATTGTTTCAGATGCAGCTTCCACTCCTCCACACATCTTAAACACAACTAAATTATACATTGTTTTAGCATCTTAGATCCTCAGAGAAAACAGTTCCGCTATTTATTGTTTCTGGCGCCTGTCGCTCCCAGTGGCTTGTTTCCTCATGTATTTTATACTGTTACTGCTAACTCACATTTGAGTAATCGCAAAGGCACCTTGTGATGAGAACCCATCTCTTCTGAAAGCATTGTGTTGACTTTGGACAGGCTCCCTGGGCACTACCACCCGAGGGCTGTAAAAATTCATTATTTTACTTTATGGATTCTGGGTCCTCAAAGGTGGTGTGCATTTAAAAAACACAGCTCTTGCAGGAAAATCTACTGGTATTTGTCATTTTTTAAAAAGCCACTCTCTATACTGGCAGATCTGTTCTAGCCACTTCCTCTCCTATTCAATGACGCGGGAACCCTTCAGGGTCCCCACAGAAGTGGAGGGCTACGTTCTGAGTCTTCACAACAGTTCAAGCTCCAAACCCTGTCTTCTCTGCCTTGGGTGGCTGGAGGTTTCAGAGTCTCAAAGCTCCAAGGCTGCCACAGCTGCTGCTGTTTCCAGTCATACCCCAGCTTCCACAGCTAGAGAGGACCTGCCGAGGGCAAGGAGTTCAGGTGGGCACTGAGAGGGAACCTGGTGTAACCCACTCTGCCTCCAAGTCTGAAGGCAGACTGTTGGAAACACTAACCCCAGACGCACCCCCATCATCACAGCCGCACCCCTATCATCACAGCCGCAGGTATCTTTGAAAGCACAGATCTGACCATGTTACTTCAAATCCATCATGGCTTCCTGTGCCTCTGAGAGCAAAGACCCACTTCCTTTCCATGGTCATAAAAGGCCCCACCCAAAGCTGGCTGGCCCTCTTCTCATGAGGCCTGGCATGACTGTCTTCCTTTGTGTTCAGGGTCCAGCCTTGCAGCTGGTGCCTAACCCATTTTTATTTGTGGTGTGAATGAATTAAGAGGCTGCAAACATAGTACCATGGGTGCTCAATGGCATTCTTTTTGTTTGTTTATGTTTTTCGAGACAGGGTTTCTCTGTGCAGCCTTGGCTGTCCTGGACTCACTTTGTAGACCAGGCTGGCCTCACACTCACAGGAATCCACCTTCCTCTGCCTCCACCCCCGGCTCTCAATGGCATTCTTTTTTGTTTTTGTTTTTTCGAGACAGGGTCTCTCTGTGTAGTCTTGGCTGTTCTAGACTCACTTTGTAGGCCAGGCTGGCCTGCCTCTGCCTCCCGAGTGCTGGGTTTAAAGGCATGCACCACCACGCCTGGCTTCAATGGCACTTTTTTTTAAATTAATTTATTTATTAATTTATTCATATTACATCTCAATTGTTAGCCCATCCCTTGTATCCTCCCTTTCTTTCCTCCCTCCCGTTTCCCCCTCTACTCCCTTCCCCTATGTCTGTGACTGAGGGGGACCTCCTCCCCCTGTATATGCTCCTAGGGTATCAAGTCTTTTCTTGGTGTCTTATTATCTTTCCTCTGAGTGCCACCAGGCCTCCCCATCCAAGGGACATGGTCCGATATAGGGCACCAGAGTTTGTGTGAAAGTCAGATCCCCTTCTCCACTTAACGGTGGAAAATGTCCTGTCCATCGGCTAGACTCTCAAAGTGTTCTGTGACATGGGCTTGTAATCACTACAGATGAAAAAGCAGAGGCACAGAGGTGAAGTGACTTGGACAAGCCCACAGAGCCAAATGTTGGGCTCTGATCTGCGTTCCTGCCTGTGTTGGTGTCCATGGGCTCAGCCTCAAGGAATCTAGTGGCTGACGTCCATCAAGTGCAGGGACAAAACCTGCTTCTCATTTTTGCAGATACCTTACCCCTCATCCTATCCTAAAGAGAGGTGATAAAGACACATGCCTGACTGGACTGATTCCCCTGGGACCCCAGGACCTCTTTGGCTTAACAAGTTAGGTTGGACTATAGTGACCTCCCTTTACACTAGAGATAGTCCTGAACCCTGTTTTCCCCTGTCTTCCCTCCCACCACACCTACTAAACTCTCTCTCTCTCTGTTGGTTGATGTTCAGTTTGGGCTCTGGAACAGCATGGGCCCAACTGGAACCTGCTCTTGAGCTCAGTGTTCTGAGCTACCCAGCAGGCAGAGCAATGACAGCCATAGTTAACAGGGCTGAGACTGTAAAAGTCATCTGGCTGAAGAGGCCCCAACTCAGGCTGGGCTGGGCACTCAAGGTAGGTCTGTGAGCCAGAGGGCACTGAACTGAAAACAAGGAGGAGGAGGAAGTCCAAAAAGGGACCAGATCCGTGCAAAGGGCTGGCCGAAGACAGGGTCTGGAAAGCCCGCTGGCAGGCAAGAAGAGGCAGGGGCTAGCCAGGGAGCTTGGGAAATTTAGAGCCATAAGCCCCAGGGGACTAATGGCATTAACAACCATTCCCTCCACCAAGAGACTGCCCAAGCTTTATCTAAAATGGCCCTGGTATTATTTCCCGCCCCTCCCCCCATTTCTCCTCCCAGCTGAGCTCTTAGTTGCATTTGAAAGACAAGAGAGTGAAGGTGCCCCAGTGTGAGCAGGCTCTTCCCAGGGGCTTTCTGCTAGAGCAAAGCACTGGACTTCCCCGGCGCTTCCCCGGTGGCGCTGTGAAGGACAGGCTGTCCCTCTTGTCATCCAGGCCTTTCTGTTCCTAGGTACCTTGTTTCGTCCAACTTGTATTCTTGTGATGATGGCCTCTCTGCTGTACTCAGGACGTTAAGGGCTGGGTAAGGGATGGGGATGGGCAGGCACTAAGCTGCATGGAACATGGCTGGTGACCTACATCAGCATCCGGTCTTGGGCACAGTGGTAAAAGGACTGTCCCATTCAGACACATTGGCACTCACCCCCACATACATGCACACACAGGGGGGCCACCGTGAGAGGCAAGCTGGAGGGTGGGAGGGGTGCCAGGCAGCTGGAGCCTCTCTCCCTTCCCTCTTATCTCCCTATGACATGGGGTTCGAGCTGATGACTTTGCTGCGTCATGGACAGGGCTGGGGACAAGGTGACAGGGAGACCCCCCCCCCCAAGACCCAGTTAACTCCCTTACCCTAGCCTCAGCCAGAAAACCAAAGTCACTCAGGGAGCAGACTGGAGCCAGACTGGACTCTAGCTCAAAGAATGCAACGTGTGTCTATGGGAAGTTGTGGCTTCTGAACTGACCTTCCTAGGTCAAGAGGTTTCACTCCTGTGGCCCTTAGCCACACACGGTCAGTACTGTACGGCATGACTTAACACGCATGACCTTGCAGAGTTGTGAAAGCAACCTTGGGCTGAGCTGGATCTCAACAGTTACCTGGTCACCCGGTAAAGGGTTTTTGCTTTTGTCTACTGAGACTGGACTCTGGGTCTCTAATATCCAGGGCTGGCCTGGATCTCATCATGTCACCAAGGCTGAGCTTGAGTTTCTGACCCTCTGGCCTCCAGTTCCCACATGCTGGGTTTACAGCTGTGCTCTGCCATGCCCAGCTTTACTCTGGCTCTGTGCATGCTGGACAAGCACCATGCCAACTGAGCTCAGCCTGGAGAACGTTCTTCAACGTCAATACACCTCTATTTCCTCATCAGTACAGTGGGCCTGATGGTGCCTACATCCCAGGTTTGTGAAGACTGAGGCCAGAATTACTCATAACTATTACTAGTTATTCTTTTTTTTTTTTTTTTTTGGTTTTTGGTTTTTGGTTTTTCAAGACAGGGTTTCTCTGTGTAGCCTTGGCTGCCCTGGACTCACTTTGTAGACCAGGCTGGCCTCGAACTCACAGCGATCCGCCTGCCTCTGCCTTCCGAGTGCTGGGATTAAAGGTGTGCGCCACCACACCTGGCTTAGTTATTCTCTTTTAGTGTTGTGCATTCTCATCATGCACTCATCAAGCATATCTGATTTAGTAGCGGAACAAGCCAGGCTTGGGGGCACACTCCTACACTCCCAGCACTCAGGAAGGCTGAGGTAGGAAGATCTTGAATCTGAGGCCGGAAAAGGTCCACATAGTGAGATCCTGTCAAAGAGAAAGGTGGGGGTGGGGTGGTCGAGGAGGTGGTGGAGAAAGGAGGAAGAGGAGGAGGGGAAGGCTTGAGGGCACATCAGTAACCTACCAGGGGGACCACAGAGGCACACTCCTTATGTACAAAAGACAGCCATACAGGAATATCCTGTGTTTGAACAGCAGGACATAGGAAACCACCTCAAAGTCTAACAGGAAGGACGAGTAAACAATCTTTACACAGGGTGGTGAAGCAGGTGTTGGGTAAGGGGGACCAGTGTGTGGGCTCAAGGAGGAAAAACCTCAGAACCCTAAATTTTAGAAAAGTAAGCCACAGAATGGTCCATGCTACAGGTTCTGGTTACAGAATGCTTGAAAGTAAGAACAAACTACCCCTGCCCCAATCTTGACTGTTTTTAGATTTTCCTATACTCAGCAGGAGAATGAAAAAACGGGAACAATAGATCAGGGTGGCAGTTATCTTTGGAGGGGGACATGGGACGGGGACGGGTGATGATTCTACAGGGGGGCCTTGAGACTAACATTCTCTCTCCATTCTCTCTCGCGCTCTCTGTCTCTCTCTCTGTCTCTCTCTTTCCCTCCCTCCCCCCACCTCTAGTTTTTCAAAACAGGGTTTCTCTGTGTAGCCCTGGCTTTTGTAGACCAGGCTGGCCTTGAACTCACAAAGAACTGCCTGCCTCTGCCTCCCTGAGAGCTAGGATTATAGTAGCATGCTACTGTGCCCGGCTGGCTTCTCTCTTAAAAAGAATAAAGTATGTGGGGCACAGGGTTAATATCTGGCTACACAGGTTGACAAGAACATGGGGCTAAATTTTATTATTTACCACAAGGGCTGGTGAGATGGCTTAGCGGCTACGAATGTGTGGTACTCTCACAAAGGGCCAGAGTTTGGTTCCCAGGACCCACATCACTAGCTCACAACTGCTCACAACTCCAGCTACAGGGACTCTGATTGCCCCCTTCTGGTCTCCACCTAGATACATAATTTAAAAATAAAAAATGCCTTAGAATTACCTGCCATAGTCTTCTGAAGCCTTAAAAACATTTCACAATTTTTAGCTGGGCATGGTGGCACATGCTAGTGGGAGGTAGAGTTGGGAGCATTAGGTGCTCAAAGTCACCCTTGGCTATACAGAGAATGCAACAGCAGCCCGGGCTACACAAGACCCTGTCTCAGCCCACCCATTGCCAATAAACTATTAATTGTTATATGGTAGTTATACGGTAGATAAGACTTCTATAGACGCAGACAAGATCTGGGTGTTTGCTGAGTGACTAAGTGTGTACAGTGGAGGTGGGATTTGCTCCTGCTTTGTTCTTCCTCTGCAAATCCTACAAGGATGACACTGCTGAGGAGCTTGGGAGTGGACAGATGGACCCATGTGGCCTCAAAGAGTGGGCCCTCACAGGCATACACCAAGACAGGTGCTCTTGTTTGTGCTAGAAATTTTGTGCTTCCTGGCCTGGAGCCTTGGAGTGTCCAGGGTCATTACAGAGACTCAGGCACAGATGTGGGCGTGGGAGCAAGAGGGACGAGTCTGGCTTTTAGCCAGGAAGTCCAGATTTGTGGATGGAAGCCTCGTTCTGTGTCTGCCTTTTCTTCTGAAAAACCACTGTTCTGGTACTGGAGGGCAGTGCTGGGCCAGGGCTGTGCAGAAAAGTACCCTGCCAAGCTCCAGACGTGAGCTCTCTGCTGGCCCAGCCTCTCTGTATTTTCCAAAGGAGGGACCAGAAGTCAGGGAGGTAAAAGCCTTGACCAAAGTTATAATACAGAAAATGATTAAGGGAAAACTTAACAGGTGACCGTCCTCCAGGTCACAGAGTCCCCCAGCACGGAGCTTCCACTGTCAGACCCACTGGACACTCACAGGCCCTGGGGAGGCTTCCGGTTGGCATGTGGCACCAGGCTTCTCCCCTCCCAGTTCATCTGTCAGGCCTCAGGCCCTTGGCAAATATTGTCCTGGTCTGAGTCCCCAGGTAGGGCGGGCACCCCTCCCACCTCACCTGAGCAGGATCTCTCAGCAGCTTGGAATCCCAGCAACTGCCTCCAAGCACTGAGACCCAGGCACAGCAGAGGTGTTGGTCTCCAGACAGCAGCTGGCAGTGCCTGGGGACAATCTAGGGGGTCTGATAGTGAGGAACAGGGTGAGGCTGGCCAAGACAGCCATGTTGATAGGGACAACACCCACCTTAACAACCGAGGGTCCCTTTAAACCCAATATCCTGGGCTAGAGCACCCTTGGAGCCCTTCAAACACCCAAAATATCCCTAAAGGGGATGCCACTAGACAGAGCTGTGTTCAAAACTCTCTATTCACTCTTACCTCCTGGATAACCAAAGGGAAGTCACTTCAGAGCTATACCTCAGTTTCCTTATCTGTGAGGAGGGGTGATTCTAACAAGGCCCACCCAATGGATACACACTCTATGAGGGGGAAGATAAAGTTAGGGCCCAGAGGTCCTGCCTGAGTCAGGGTCCCTGGGAGGCAGCGGGGCGCGGGCTGCGCAGCGGCTAGAGCCGCAGTGCGGTCCCGGGGCTCCTCCTGGGAGGCCCCGCAGCATCCGCCCGGTAAGGCCCGCGCCCGGAGGCGGCCTCCACCACTCACCCCGCGGGCAGGTCGCCTGGGCCGCTGGCCGTGGTCATCGCTGCGCACGCTGGACGCCAGGCTCAGCCCAGGTGCTGCGGCCGGATCCCCAGGACGCGGCAGCCGGGGAGGGGCGCGCCGGGGAGGGGGGGCGGGGAAGGCGGCGGGGCCGGGCCGGGCCGGTCTCGGGCTGCCCACCCGCGCAGTGGGGCCATGGCCGCGCCCGCGCTGTGCAGCGCCCGCCCCTGGCGCTGGCCAGGTGAGACCTCCGGCGGCGCTCAAGGTCGGTGCAGCCCAGGCCTTGGGTGCATACAACACCCACAGGAACTGCCAGCACCTCTAACTCGGGGCTGGGAAATTCTCCACCTTCCCTAGGCCACAGCTCCCGACACCCAGCACCTGAGCTCTCGCGGTCCAGTCGCGTTGCTGGGCATTCTGAGCCGAGAAAGCCTAGCTTTTGCAGTCAGGCGGGGACATTCATTCTAACTACCTGTCGTACGGGGGACAGTGTTTTGCCAGAGACCAGAGGGCGGGAAATCACGCGAGTTAGTATGCATCGCTATCAGGCAGCTCGTACTCGCCCTCTCAATCCGTAAGACTGCCATTTTCCAGATGTGGAAACTGGAGCTGTTAAGCTCCATGTGACCTGTGTTGAGCCACCCCGTAAGTGGCAAGCAGAAACTGCAACTCGGCCCCCTAACTCCAGAGCTCACACACTCAGTCCCTTCTCCCTTCGGTCCCCTCCCCTCACACTGTCAAGAGTGTGGGGTCAGTCCCCAGATGCCCACTATGCACTGAGACCTGAGGTGGGTTTGCCGGCTCGGATGAAGCCCACAGGATTCCTAGCAGAGAGCCCTGGCTCATTAAGAGTTAACTAGCCACTACCTCTGGGGCCCCAGATGCTCCTGTGACTCATCATAACACGTGGCTGCCATTAGATTAGAGCTGTCCCTTTACAAGGGACAGGAGGAAGGATTTCAACTGGCCCGGATTGGCCCTGAGCACCAGGATGTCAGAAGTGGAAGCAGATGGAGAAGGCAGCCTGCAGATGCAGCCGTGGTAGGAAGGGCTTGGGCCAGATCCCAGAGGAGCCAGGCAAGTTGAATTTAGGAGTAGGGAGAAGTGTCTAGGCGATTGCTGCTCACATCAAGATAGGCTGCCTGAAAAGGCAGTGGGTCCTGGTGGTTGTTCTTTTTTTTTTTTTAATTATTTTGTTTTTATTTTATATGCACTGCTCTTTTGCCTGCAGCTATGCCTGTGTGGAGGTGTGAGATCCTCTGGAACTGGGGGTGACAGACAGTGAGCTGCCATGTGGGTGCTGGGAATCGAACCCAGGGCCTCTGGGAGAGCAACCACTGCTCTTACCTGCTGAGCCATCTCCCCAGCTGTGAGTCCTTATGCTGCCCTGTGTGGGCAGAGGCCAGACACTGCATTGTGAAAACCATCCCAGTGCCGGTAGCCTCACATATGAGCTTGAAAAGATAGCTGGCTGTGGGAAGCTGACCGTAATGGCATCTACTGGCAACTAGTACACGAGGAATCCAGATTAGAGCAAGAGTGTGTGTATGTGGGCTGAGGGTCTGTCTGGGGCAGATGGGAAACAGAGCTGAGCCTTGAGAAGTGTATTTTTAATGGAGTTAGGAGCAGGTGTGCTCCATCGGGGGCTGATATAGACAAAAGCGCTGGAGTAAGCTGATGGCTGGAGTTTGTAATTCTGGAGAGACCAGCACTAGTGTAGAGACAAATCCTAGGTGATGAGGCTGAAGCCTGCCACATGCCACATGCCCTGCACAATCACGTCCCCCCAGGCATTTGCACATGCTGTTCCTTTTGCCTACCTAGAACGCACACTCCTTCCTGGTCACCTAATTCATCCATATAACGAGGGATAGAGCCAGAAGCTTACCAATCAGAGGTCTCTTTTCAAAGGAAAAGACAGAGCCAGCCATGAGAGTACATATGTAATTCAACATTTGAGAGGTAGAGGCAGGAGGCTCAGGAGTTCAAGGTCACCCTCAGCTTCTTTTTTTTTTTTTTTTCCCACCCTCAGCTTTTTAAGGACTTCCAGGACAGCTAGGTTAAACAGGACAGAGACAGACAGGCAGACAGACAGACAGACAAACACAGCAAGAAATAGAGCATAGGGGATAGGTGGACACAACAGATTGCTAATGTAAAACAGTTCAGGGTGTGCTTGGAGCCATCAGAGGCCAGGTAGGTAAGGGGTCCCGAAGCTCTAAGCTGCACTGGTTCTGATTCTATTTAGCCAGTTTTTACTAAGTACTTGCATCACTTCAGATACCATCTCTCCCGGAAGACCCTGGCTGCATCCTGGGCCCTCATCTCTTACCTCTGTTGACCAGCCCTTAACCTCTCTGAGTGGCACTGTGTGAGGTGGAGAAGGAGCAGGAAGAGAGGTTTGCTCCTGTCTCTCTTGGACATTTCTCTCAAGAGTTGGTCAGGTCGTCACTGTGTCTCTGTGCCTGACTGTGAACACTGGGCTCAGGAGGTCAAAGCTCCCTCTGAGGGAATTAGCTTAGCAACAGCGGCTGACTCTCACAAGCCACAGGTGATGGTAAGTGCACATGGGTAATCTTACCTAATTTTCACTTTTGACTACCCTGTGAAGCTCAGTTTCTACAGGGGAAAAATAGAAATGATATTACCTACTTCACTGTGAGCAGCAAGGATTTGTGCACACAAAGATAAAAGGGGCCCGGCGCACAGTGCCCGGTAGTGCTGGTGCCCGGGGCTGGATACTGGATTCGCCTCCCCATTTTACAGATGAAGACAGAAAAGCAATGTCAGCAGCAGAGTCAGAACTCCTCCCCAATCACCACAGTGGTCCTGAGGCTGGAGCCAGGCATCCCCTGAGTCAGAACACTGGTGAGGCCCACCATCAGCAGGGTGCCCACAAGGCCATTGCTGGTCCTCACGTCATCATTGCTTCCCCCTTTCAGCCCAGCCCAGGGGACCCAGCTCAGATCACCTGCTTAGCCCCACCTTGAGCCAACAACGGAGCCCTGAGGACTAACAGAGCTTCCCAAGGCCCAGTCCCTTCCTCACCCATCAGGACACCTGCCTCCTGATTTGTGAGGCTTGAGAGATGTTGGGCCTGTGTTCTTCCTCATTTCCTTCACAAGGCCAGGAGCATTACAATTCTGCATGGCTAGGAGAACCTCTGTGCACTCCTCCCACCCGTGCTTTCTCTGCTGGAGAGGTCTCAGAACATACTAGGTGACCAAAACCTCCTCAGAATGTCCTAGCAAGCATGTAGTGGCACTGCCTCCCAGCCCACAGATGAGAAAATGGAAGTTTGGATCACGGTCTAGTCAGCTTAAACCCAGGGCTTGCTCCCTTATCCTACAGAACACAGGTTTTTTGTTTTGTTTTGTTTTAGTTTTTTGTTTTGGATTTTAATCATTATTTTGTGTGTGTGTGTGTGTACAGGTCAGAGGACAACTTGCTCAAGCTGGCTCTCTCCTTCCACCACAGAGCGCGCCTTCTTGACCTGTATAGGCTGTCACTGCTGTATGGAGTTACGTAACTGAATGTGAGGGTTGCAAAATTCTTGGCAACAATAAAAGGTTTCTGAACGCATAACAATCAAAAGAATTAATTCAAAACCAAATCTGTCATGAATCCAAGGTGTTCCTGGCAGCTCCTGGCCATGCGGCCCCACTTGGTTTCACTGCGGGGCCCTGGCTCTGAGCAGCCACACGTCTTGCCGTGGTGCCATGAGATTCAGCGTTTTCCTGCAGTGCACCGAAGGTTTCTGCTATTATAGAAATATAACGAGTTAACCATGGAAAACAAGGGTGTGTACCTAGGTGGAGACTACAGGATGCGTGGAATCGTCCTCTGTCACTTTCCACCTTACTGCTTTGCAAAAGGGTCCCTCACTGAGTTTTGGCAGGGCTGGATGGTTCACCCCAAGCGCCTCAGATCCACTCATCAAAACCCGTCAGCACTGGAGTCACAGGCACGTGCAGTCACGCCTGCCTTTTTACAGGAGTGCTAGGGATTCAGGCCCTCACGCTTGCACAGCAAGCTTACTTATCCACGAGCCAGCTACATAGCTCCCCAACAGAGACTTTCAGTAAATACTGATCTTTCCTACCATCTTTCCTTAGTATCAAGATAATACATCTTCGGGTTAGATAGTTTTACAATGTTTGGCTTCAAAAACTGCTGCCTGACTGGGCGTGGTGGTGCACGCCTGTAATCCTAGCACTCTGGAGGCAGAGGCAGGTGGATCTCTGTGAGTTTGAGGCCAGCCTGGTTTAGAGATTGATTCAGGGTATCAGGCAGGGCTACACAGAGGACCTTGTCTCAAAATAAATATAAAATATTTTAAAATTCTGCCAGGGCTACATAAAGAATCCCTGTCTTGAGAAACCAAAGCCAAAATAAAAACCTGCTGCCTGCTGCTGGTGTGTGGGGACTCATGGCTGTAACCCCAGGACTTGGAAGGCTAACTAGGAGAAATGTCCAAGTTTGAGGCAGTTCTAACCTACATAATATGTTCTAGGCCAGACTAGGCTACAGAATAAGGCCTTGTCTTAAAAAAAAAAAAGCAAGCAAGCAAGCAAGCAAGCAAGCAACCAAAACCTTGGCTGTGGTGGCACACGCCTTTACTTTCAGACCCTAGGTGGCAGAGGCAGGTGAATCTCTGTGAGTTTAAGGCCAGCCTGGTCTAGAGAGAGAGATTCAGAGTGTCAGGCAGGGGTATACAGAGAGACCCTGTCTCAAAATAAATATAAAATATTTTTAAATTCTGTTGGTTTGCTAACTTGAACTTCATTGTTTAAAAAAAAAAAGTTAAATGAAGCTGGGCATGGTGGCACACGCCTTTAATCCCAGCACAGGGGAGACAGAGGCAGGTAGAATTCTTGTGAGTTTAAGGCCAATCTGGTCTACAAAGCTAGTTCCAGGATAGCCAAGGGCACACAGTGAGACCCTGCCTCAAAAAACAAAGCAAAACAAAACAAAACCCAAAGCTAAATGAGGAGGCTGGAGAGAGGGCTCAGTGGTTAAGAACATGGCTGCTCTTCCAGAGGACCCAGGTTCAAGTCCTAGCACCTACAGGACAGTTCGCAACTGTCTGCCGCTCCAGTCTCAGGGATCTGTAACCTCTTCTGGACTCCAAGGTCACCAGGCACACATGTAGTGCATACATCTACAATCATGCAAAACATTCATGTACATAAAGAAAATAAGTAAAAAGTAGAAAACACATTCATCTTACTGTGTGAAAATTTACTTTCATCTTTAATAAATGGTAAAGTTATAATTGTCAAAGAGAGGCTGAAGAGATGGTTCAGTGGTTAAGAGCACTGACTGCTCTTCCAGAGGTCCTGAGTTCAATTCCCAGCAACCACATGGTGGCTCACAGCCATCAATTATGAGATCTGGTGCCCTCTTCTGGCCTGCAGGTGTACTTGCAAATAGAGGACTCATATACATAAAATAAATAAACTATCTATATATGTGTCAAAGAACTGTTTTAAAATAAATTTATGATTTCTATGAGTCAGTGTTTGATTTGCACACCTATTTTATAGACCTATATACCTGGGGGTCATGCAAAAATTTCTTGAGCAAAGAGGGGCTGCTGCAAGTAGAGCCCCAAATAGAGAATGGGAGAAGAAAAGAAAGTTGGTATTTGAAATGGAGGTCATGGGGCTGAAATATACAGGTGTGTGACAAGTGATGCTCTTACCAGAGAAGGTGCCCCCATCTCAGCGAGCCTCTCTCTTCCATCCGTAAACCTGGAACAGTATCCCAAACATTCAGGGGCCCTGGACAGGGGCTGGCCCCCTCCTCCTCCTCAGCTGCCTCCCCCAGGCCCTGCCCTGGCATGAAGGCTCTGCCATTCCAGATCTGGCCTCTGACTCCAGAGTTTTCCCAACATGTCAGAATTCGTGACTATACAATAGGCTCTATTTCTCTGTAAACATTTTAACACTGTTTGCAGAGAAGAGGCAAGTACAGGCTGTTTACCCTGTGAGGTCAGAGGACAGCTTATCAGAAGTTGGTTCTCTCCTTCCACCCGGCAGGCTATAGGCTACCTTGGCCTTCTTAATAATTTACAAGTGAACAGGCCCATTGGCATAGGCCCTTGAAGAGGGTTTTATTTTGTGAAACTTTCTATGTAGTCCTGGCTAGCCTTGGACTCGATACATAGACCAGGCTAGCCTCGGACTTGATATGTAGACCAGGCTAGCCGAGAACTTACAGTGATCATCTTGCCTCTGCTTCCCAAGTACTGAGATTACAGGTAACGAGTCACAACCCAAATACTCCCCAGCAGTGTCCCCTAGGGAGATGCCTGCTCTCTCCAATGTACTCAGTCCCTATAAACTGTGAGACCTTGGGAATATTACTGCCCATTCTGGCCCTTAGTTTCTCTCCCCTTCCCCTCCACAGAAGGGAGAGAAAGGGGCTCTATGGTTCTCTGATATTTTAGGTTCAAGGACTAGGACCATCTCTGTTCCAGCCTGGTCTTCAGGTGCTGCTAAGGGTGGCCCAGAAGAAAGAGCAATAAGGCAGGCAAGAGCGGCCAAGGACAGGTCTGGCTGACGCCAAGGATCCTCACTCTGGAGAAGGGATCCTTGTTGGGGGCTAAAGCCTGGCTGCAGAGCCAGGATGATCTGGGTAGATGTCTGAGCCTGCCGTGTCCCAGCTAGCTTATATAGGAAGTGGCTGAGAGAGCAGGCTGCACCCCTGCTCTGACACCCCAGGATGACAGTGAGTTATTACAGGGGTGCAGTGAGGCAACAGAGGAGAGCTGTCAGAACACAGCCTCATCATTATGCCTTTGGCTTCAGTTTCCTCACAGCTAAATGGAGTAGGTTTGCTGTGAACACCAGGTAAGAAAATGGGTCAAAACAGGCCTTGCCACCATGGGAGGCTGTTGAGAGACAAAGGTGCAGCCAGGGACCATGGCCAGCACCTCAGGGCCTCCCTGCTCAGTCTTGCTTAGAGAACAGATGGCACACGGCATGTGTGGGCTGGTGGGTCTCCCTGTGTGGCAGAGGCAGGAGGAGGCAGCATCTGCAGATGGGGGCCTGGGTCAGAAGGGGTGGAAGGTTTGGTATTTGGGCTTAGAGGCAGAAGCGGCAAATGGAGGGGGACGCGATCTGCAGAGCCGTCGGTGGCCTCCCATTGGTCAGGTCTGTGCTTGGGAACAGCCTTTTAACCCTTTTTTAAAAACGGGACTCTTAGAGCTGATGGCCAGCAAAGTGCTTGCCATGCAAGCCGAGAGCCTGAGTTTGAGCTCCAGAACCATCATTATTATTGATATTATTGTTATTATTTTGTGTGTGTAGGTGTTTTGCCTGTCTGTCTGTCTGTCTGTGAATCATGTGCCCACAGAAGCCAGAAGAGGGTGTTAGATTCCCTAGAAATGGAGTTACAAATGGTTATAAGTTTCCATGTAAGTGCTAGGAATCTTCCTCTGGAAGAACAGTCAGTGCTCTTAACGGCAAGCCAACTCCCTAGATCATCAGAACCCATTTAGAGGGGGAAAAAAAAAAGCTAACCACCAAACCAAGATGAGTTCAATTGATCACTATGATGTATAGTAGAATGGAAGAACCAATTTCAGAGTTGTCCTCAGACATCCACAAGAGTGCCAGCATACACATATATGCATACCATAACAACAACAACAACAACAACAACAACAACAACAACAACAACGCCGAGTCTGATGGCATGCATTGGGAAGGCAGAGTCAGAAGGATTCCTCAGGCTTGCTAGCTAGCCAGCAGAGTCTCCTTATGGGAGCCCAAGGTCCCAGTCAAAGATCCTGCCTCACAAGACAAGGTGGGTACCTCCTAAGGATCAACACCTGAGGTTGGTTTCTGGCCTCTCCACACAGGTGCGTGCACACATCTGTGCATATACATGCGCACATATGTGCACATACACAGTCCCTACTCTGTGTCTTGACTGTGGATGTTGTGTGCTGACCAGCAGTTTGACGTTTCTGCTGCTTTGACTTCCCTGCTATGGTAGACTTACCCTTTGCCTGGGAGCCAGCATAAATTTTCTCCCTTGAGTTGCCTTCCTCAGAGTATGCTACCACAGTAACAGAGGAAGAAAATGTTTTTACAAAAGATGCTCAAGACAGAGACTCACATCTGCCACCAGGGAGGGCAGAGCACAGGCATCACACCCGAGCTGGAGAGAGCCTTTCACCAGACACGAAATCTGCCTTGTCTGGGCTTCCCAACCAGGGAAATGCGCATCTCTGTTCTTTGAAAACCAGAAAGGGAACCAAGTAGACGCAGACGATAAGGATAAGCTGCTTTGCAGAGGTAGTCCACTCAAGTGCAGTTACTCCTATGGCTGTTCTCAGAGCTTTACAGAACGAAACTCCAAAACCCTCACACTTCTCCAAATAGCACTCCCATTTTGAAAGTATTTCTCTTATTTTTTGAGATTATAATTTTTATCCATTCCCCCTTTCCTTTCCTTTCTCCAAACACTCTCACAGACCCCTCCTTGCTCTTTTTCAAACTCGTGGCCTCTTTTTTCATTAGCTGGATTTACACACATATTCATGAAAATTACTAAATATGGAAGCACAAACTGCTCAGTCTGTATACTGTCTCTCTTGGGGATGCTTTCAGGGATGGGGATACTTTCAGGGATGGGGATGCTTTCAGGGATGGGGATGTTTTCA
Source organism: Acomys percivali (assembly GCA_907169655.1). Lineage (NCBI taxonomy): Eukaryota > Metazoa > Chordata > Mammalia > Rodentia > Muridae > Acomys > Acomys percivali. The sequence continues at coordinate 46,840,187 of OU015754.1, read as the reverse complement.
GGGATGGGGATGCTTTCAGGGATGGGGATGTTTTCAGGGATGGGGATGCTTTCAGGGATGGCCAGTTGATGTGCTCTTCCCTGGGGAAGGCTATTTCTCCAGTTCCCTTAGTTACCTGTGGTTTTCTATGCAGGGATGAGACCTCAGGGGCTTTCCACCATCCGCATTATCACATCTACTGTTGTTGTCAACTACCCAGGACTCATTATGGATCCTGAAGGAGAAGCTACAACCACTATTTTACTAAAATAGCACAGCCCTTAACTATATTCTACATTGGTCCTCACCAAGGAAACTTCTCTTTGCAAAGATAGAGACCACTACCAAAAACTACAAAGGATCAAAATGCAAATTTGTGGAGCCCAGCCCCAGTGGATAACACCCTCACACCTAAGGCTCAGGGAACATTGCAGAAGAGGGACAGAAAGATTTTAAGAGTCAGGGGACACCTGGGAGTTTGCTTTGAGGCCGGGTCTCCTAGGGATACCTGAAACTACACCCATAAAGACTGACCATATGACTCTCTCTCTTTTTTTTTTTTTTTTGGTTTTTCGAGACAGGGTTTCTCTGTGTTAGCCTTGGCTGTCCTGGACTCACTTTGTAGACCAGGTTGGCCTGAAACTCACAGCAATCCGCCCACCTCTGCCTCCCGAGTGCTGGGATTAAAGGCATGCGCCACCACGCCTGGCAACCATATGACTCTCAAACCATGAACTGAACAAGGACATCATGCTCATTTGACAGACGAGGAAACAGAGGGGTTTAGCCGATATGTGTGGTGTCACACACCTGTGGTCCCAGCACTCAGAGGGCACAGGCAGGATTGCTGAGAGTTCAAGGACATCCTGGGCTAGCTACGTAATGAGACCGTGATTTGAAACGAAAAGGAAACTCAAAGTAGCCAACTCCCCACTACCCTCAATAGCCCTCCAACCCTCACCAACCAACCAACCAACCAACCAACCAACCAACCAACCAACCAACCAGAAGAGGTCTAACAGCCTCTCCTCCAAAGGCATCCTTCCTATCTCAAAGTCAGAGGACCCAGAAGCCTATGCAGCCCCGGGGGGCCTTTCACTGCTTTCAGGTGCCATCCGAGGGTTTGGCAGCCGGGGAGGTGCAGGGAGAATCAGGTGAACATCAGGAGATAGTGGAGCTGGCCATCAAAAGTGAGCTGACAGGACATTTCCAGGGAAGCAAGGCAACTCAAATCATGGATTGGAGGATCTTTCAGGAGACGAAGTATCGGCAGATCTTACGCTGTGACCCCAATAGCCTATTTCTCTCTGATGTTAAAAAGCACCCAGAAATTCCAGGCCTCCGTCTTCCTGCACTCAGAAGTCAGGACAACACTTATGTGGACGTTTTCCTATGACCCATCGCCAGGGACTGAGGACCTGATCAAGTATTTCTCCTTTCAGACTCTTGTTCCCAGCAATGTGGGAGGGTAGAACGCTGGAGTCTAAATAGTTGACATAGAAACACGGGGCTTTCAACCACAAGCCTAGGAATCACAGCGGCCGCAACTTGAAGGATCCAAGAAGCAGGAGTAAAAGCTCAGCAGTGGCCTCAAGTCCTCTGCAAACGCTGCCCATGGATTAGATTAGACCCTGGCAACCTGAGGCTGCACGGATTCTCTCTGCGGCACCGACCACACCCTGGGCTGCGGTTGCCGGGCAGGTGGTGATGTCCTCCGTGTTAAGGTACAAGGCCCAGGACAGTCCCACTCATTTCCCCAACAGTTCTGAATTTACTCTTCTCCTGCAGGCAGTGCCACCTCTGGCCCCTAAAATTTTCTGACTCTCTTCTGTTCAAGGAGAATATCTAGGATGGAAGATTTCCCCACACTCCCACCAACAAGGAAGTGAACTTGGTTACTCAACACCAGCCATACCCCAGTGTTGTCTCCAAGCGACAGGCGACGTTTGAACAGGCGTGGAAGTGCAAGCGACTCACGCAGAGCCTCGTTCCTCAACTCAGCGACTCTCTACCTGTTGTGTTGCTTTATGAAGTCTTTTTTCTGCCTCGTTCTCTCTCTCTCAGCCCCTCCATTCGCTTTATCTCTACCCCAGCGTCCCTGTCCTCAGTCATCACTCTGGCCTCCCTCCCTTCTGTCTTCCCTGCCTCTGTCTCTCCACACAATGGCACTAGAACTATACATGCATAGAATACTTGAGAGGCTCCCTGTTGCCCACAGGACAGGAAACCGCTGAATTTCCGTTGGCAGCTCGTAGGCGGGGAGAAATCCTCCTGGACACAACCAGGCCTCATTATGTCAGTCGGGGCATCTTGTCCTCCTCAGAAATTATCTCCGGTATCATCCTCAGAACCCCTGATTTTTACTGGTCCCTCGGGACCCCTTTCATAAAAAGAGTAGGCGTCCATGACTTATAGTTGAGATGATCTGTCTAGAGAGCTGTTTCTCTTTAGGGGCGGCATGGTGGTCACCTTTAGACAAAGTGAGGGTCCTGCCTAGAGCCTTTGGGTGCTTCCCAATCACTCCCTTTGTTCCAGCCAGCCTACTTCTCTGAGCTCCTCAAATCTTTAATTCTTGCCTTTTTTGCTCCCTCAGACATACCTTGGGCTTTGACACAAACCGTTCTTACTCTGGAAGGCTCTGAGCATGCTCCGTTTTCACTCTGCGTCCCATCATCTTATTGTAAAGGTAGCTAGCACCTATTTCTGGTATCTCTCTATTTACTTTTGTTTATGGTGGTGTCTTGTGCTAGAGTATGGTCTCTGGAGTAGAGCAGATGCCTCTGTGTCTGAATTCAAACTGTGGCCACAAGGCCTCATACAACACTTAAAACAAGGCAAGAGATCTACCAAGGCAAGTGTCCTGTGAGACAATGAGAACCAGAGAAGAGAAGCAGACTCAGGGCTGCCTACAGGGCTCAGTGGGTAAAGGCACCTGCGGCCAAGCTGATGGCCTGAGCTCTATCCTGTCCCTGGGACCCATATGATAGAAGGAGACAATTGACTCCTAAAAGTTGTCCTCTGACCTCCATCCACAGGTGTACTGTGGCATGTACACGCCCATCTCCCCAGTGAAAAAAGGTGCAAATTAAAAAAAATAATGTGTCAGGCCCTGGTGGCCTACACCTTTAATCCCAGCACTGAGGAGGCTGAGGCAGGCAGATCTCTGAGTTCGAGGCCAGCCTGGTCTATATAGTGAGTTCCAGGACAGCCAGGGCTATGTAGAGAACCCATCTGGGGGTAGGGATGAGGGTAGGTGGGGAGGCTGGGATTTTTAAAGAGGATACCTTAATTCTAAAGTGTCAAGGAGTGAGGAGATTGTCTTCCAGGCAGATCTGAGCAGCTGCATCTTAACTGTAAGAACACTACAAGGTGGGTGCCATTAACCCACTTTCCAGTTGATGAGCAGCCATGGCTGTTCTCTGAGCACTTGGTTCCTTCCCCCTCACACGTCCCCCCACCTCCCGAGACAGAGGCTTCTGTATCCAAGGCCATCTTGAATCTTGAACTCACTAAGTACTGAACTTTGAACTCCTGGTCTTCCTGCATGCCAGGCAAACATTCTATGCCCAGCCCTCACGAGAGTTTTAAAGTAGAAAACTGACATGCACCTGGTTTGTGCCTTAGAAAGGGTGTGTGCAAAGAGAGGACTGGAACCTGGGAGAGCTAGGGGCTACTGCAAAGGCCTAGCAGAGTCCAGAGGCATCCTGGAGATAAAATCGACCGGATGTGGACTAGGGAAGGAATGAAGAGGGAGGGGCCAGTGATGACTCTCAGGTTTCAGGCTCGGACAAGTGGGTGGATGACTGTACCATTCATTGAGATGGGGACACAGGATGAGGAACAGGTTTGGGGGTTGAAGGTGTAGAATCAGGATTGTGGCTTGTTAAGTTAGGGGTGCTCAGGGCAGTCCCTACCCTGGGGGCAGCAGTGTGGGCATCAGCTATGTCAGATGAAGGACTTGTGAGGAGGTCAGGACTGCTCCTTTTGATAACAAACACACCTGAAGGCACCAATTCATGCAGATATGGGGTAAGTGATACCCAAAGAGAGAGCAGTGACATCTCTGCAAGGCTGAGCGTGGGCATACTTTGGTGCACATTTTCCCAACTGGGGCTGCAATCAGAATCTCCGTGTCCATCCTGCAAGCCCCAAGGGCCGGCCCAGTGACTCCAGCAGCTTCCCTTAGGTGGAATGGGGCTCCATTCCTTTATCCTTAGGCTCCCACTGGCTCAGGGAGAGCACAGGTGAGCAAGGAGTATGCCTGGATGCAGGAGGCTCTGAGTTGCCCTTGGGCTGCAGTTAGACTCAAGCTCAGCAGTGACTCGCTGTCTCCACCCGGCTCCCTCGCTGTCCCTCCCGTCCGTCTGTGGCCCGCTCAGAGTCCCTTTCCGCGTCTCCATCCTGTACCTGTGGTCTCTTTTCCTGGAGGCTGCCCTCTTCCAGGTGGTCAGGAAGGCCATGGGTGTAGGCTGGCTCGGACAGGGGCGTTGGCGGCCCCTCGTGGTAACGGCTGCGGCAGCAAGGCAGGGACTCTCTGGTGACAGCACCTTGAAGGCTCATGCAGGCGGGCGGGCCCAGCTCCTCCCAGCCTTGGCGGGGCGGGCGCCTTCCTTCCAGACCTCCTAGCAGCAGGCCTGGGGGACAAGGGCACGTCCATTCCATCCAGAAGCAGATGGGACCTCGAACTGGTCAGGACCCATCCTTGGGCACAGAGGGGGCCACGTTTGTCCTGGATCACACAGATCAAGCATCTCTTCACAGACCCCTAATCGGCAAGACTCGGCGGGTGTGGGATGGGTCAGAGGCCAACCCGCCACAGCCTCTCTCAGAACAGTCGCAGGCGTTTTTAGCTTTTTATATTACCACTAACTGTAAGAATGGGCTCTGGCATCCACCAAGGCAGTCCAGCCAGCATTCGTGGGTGCTTACATAAGCTCAGACAAAGATAAGAGGCAGGGGGTCAGCTTGAGAGACCGTGGATCCAGGACCTCCTGGAAGCTGTCTTAGAAGGGGGGGGGGCTGAGAGCTCCCACTTCCTTTTGGGCTAGGTCTGCACCCCAGGGGCTTATGCAATACAACTCTTCTGTCCAACACACTGTGACTGAGCCTTAGAAGTCAGGTGCCAACCTCTGAGTCACGCGCTTTACACAAATCTTATCTTCCAACCTAATAAATACCACCTATCTCCATTTTGTAGTAGACAGAACTTGAGTTCGGAAAGGTTAACTTCCGGAGGCTACATTATAAAGTCAAGCCAGGCCTCCCATCTTTCTGCCCCAAGGCTCCACTCTGCCTGTGTGTGATCTGGTCCCAAGTACATCAGGGTGGTCACTCACTCATCCCTGCTAGGCAGAGACGTCCCCTTTCACTGAATACATACCTTCCAGTCCAGAGAGATCAACAACAGCCTGAGAATGCTGCCTATCGAACCACAAAACTAGTGTGTCCAGACCTTGAAATTCCAGCTCTTGTGTATACTCACAGGCTTTAGAAACCCCTAGGGTCAGCTTGGCAGTACTGGGCACCAAAGACAGTCAGGGCTCCCCTGGACTCAGACAAGAAACCTCAGAATAAGAGGACGACTCTCCTACAGGACCTGAGCCCAGTCTATTGACAGGATTAAAGTCCCACCCAGCCACTGGGGTCACAACCAACACCACCTCCTCCAGGAAGCCTTCTAGGCTCTCCTCCTTGGAAGTCTCTCCCTGTCCAGAGGCTACATTTTTGTCTATTTTTCTCATGTATTTAGAACTATATTATTTTTAACTAAAAAAATAAACCTACTTGTGTGCATGCATTTGGAGTTCAAAGGACAATTTTTAAAAAGGATTTCTTTCTTTTTTAAGTATACAGTGCCTGCATGTATACCTGTACACCAGAAGAGGGCACCAGATCTCATTATAGATGGCTGTGAGCCACCACGCGGTTGCTGGGAATTGAACTCAGGACCTTTGGAAGAACAGGCAGTGTTCTTAACCTCTGAGCCATCTCTCCAGGCCCCCAACGACAATTTTTGAGTCAGCTCTCTCTTAGCTATGTGGGTTCCGGGGAATGAACTCGAGTCAGCCTTGGTAGCAAGTGCTTTTACCTACTGAGCCATCTCGCCAGCCAACACTACATATTTTTAATAGTAGCCCACAAAATCAGTCTCATTCTTCATAGTCCCTCTTCTCCCCTCACTCCCTCTTACTATTTATTTTTGTGCAGTTTGAGACAAGATTTCACTCTGGAACTTTGGCTGCCCTTGAACAACCTTCCTGCCCCAGCCTCCCAAGTGCTTAGATTTCATGGCAGAGCCACCATGTCATGCTCCATTCTTCAGATTTCTATCTGAGGGCACAGGGGAGGTACCTCTATCTGTCTTTCCTGGCACCTGGCACCTGGCACCACTGCTAAACACAGCTGAGCAAATGAGGGAATCCGTACATAGTAAGTTGTGACTAGTAGCAGGCACTACAAGAAAGGGTTTACACACCAACTCCAAAATGGAAAACGACTGAAAAGCTCCAGACCTGCCTGTGCAACACCTCACTCCAGCTCAGTTTAGAGAAAAATGCTTCTGAGATTCAGTCAGGAGCGTGGGTTCAACTCAAAGGTTCTTAAACATCTGGGTGTTTCCCATTTTTCAGTATCTACTTAGAACTATATCTGGAATTGTTTTGAATTCGTCACAAGTACCAACACAATCTTCAAACAACCCTATAACCTGTGTTCTTTTATATCTCAGGCTTTTCCCCCCTCAAAGATTTATTTTTATGTGTAAAGGAGCTTTGCCTGCATGTACTAAGTGCCCCTGGAGCCTGTAAGAGCATGTCCAATTCCCTGGAGTTATAGACTGTTGTAAACTGCTATGTGGGTACTGGGAACTGAACCAGAGTCCTCTGAAACAATAATTGCTCTTGCCACAGAACCATCCATCTCTCCAGCCTCTTACACCTCAGCTTTAATAAGACAGGTGGGGAGAGGAGTAATTTGTTCCAGTAATGTATGTGCCAGGAAAGTGTTGAAAGTTTGTTACTGCCTGCCTGCCATGCAAGTTCACACGATGCACACAGTACTTAGGGACCACTTTCCCCAGCTTATCTTATTCTGCTTCATGTAATAACCCTGAGGTAGAATATTGTTTTAATAGCCCCACCCCCACTTGCACCAGAGCCAATGCCCAGGCTGAAACCTTGGCTTCAGGCCAGTTACTCAACCTCTCAGTCCTTGGTTTCTCTTCACTAAACCTAGGACAATAACAATACACACTGCAAGAGTAGTCATGCAAATGAGTCAAGAGCAACAGAACAGATCCGGTAATAGTGTTCTGTGTACTTCCTTCAGTGATAATTTTATCCAAAATAAGAAAATAAGTGTTCTGTATCAATGACTTTAATAGAAACAGGTTTATCCTCTTTATTCAGATCAACATGTTCTTAAAGTGTATCATAACTTTATCTTCTTTTAATAGTGTGTGTGTGTGTCAGTTACCAGTTTGGCAGTAAGTGCCTTTACACACTGAACCACCTTGCTGATTCCCTTCTCTGTCTTCTTAAAAATGGGCATGACAGCTCTTAGTATCTGCAATATAGTAAGAATTATGACTTTGTATCAATGATTAAGCCAACAGTCCTGACAGGAAAAACTTTATTATCATTGTGGTTGGAGAGGTCAAGAGACTTACCCTAAGCTACAGACCTAGGAAACAGTCAGGCAGCAATTAGTTAATTAACTCACAAATGGCCTTACAGTTGCTTAGGCTGGCTACCAGCTCCTGGACATAAACCATCCTTCGGCGTCGGCCTCTGTGGTTCAGACTGTAGGCATGCACTATACCATCCCTGGCTGGTTCAGACTGTAGGCATGCACTATACCATCCCTGGCTGGTTCAGACTGTAGGCATGCACTATACCATCCCTGGCTGGTTCAGACTGTAGGCATG
>OU015754.1:46817789-46832274 GCA_907169655.1 Acomys percivali | reverse complement strand
GTAGGCATGCACTATACCATCCCTGGCTGGTTCAGACTGTAGGCATGTACTATACCATCCCTGGCGGGTTCAGACTGTAGGCATGTACTATACCATCCCTGGCTAGCTCAGACTGTAGGCATGTACTATACCATCCTTGGCTGGCTCAACATAAGTGTTTAAGTCATTCATGTGGCATATACGCAACAGGACCTGAACTTGAGATATTTTTAAAAATCAGTGGCTTTCATTTTGTCTTGTGATCCAGCACATATACAATGAGAAATTCTATTACCTGAGGTCTAAAAAGATGATCTTTAACACATTGAAAGATTTACACACAATGAATCCAAAGCAAAGGTATGCAGAGTTATCTCAAAGAGACAAACAGCCACCCAACCAGCCAAACCAGACGTCAGCTCAATAAACATATTAATCTGGTGGCCCAGGCAGCTGAGCTCAAGGGGAGCCTATGCACCAGGAAGGAAGGACTCATAGTCAACCTACTGTGGGATCTCTGTGAGTCTGAGGTCAGCCTGTTCTACAAACTGAGTCCTGGACAGCCAAGGTGAAAACACCAAACCAAACCAACAACAAAAAATAAACCTACTGTGGGGAAAACCCAGCGACAATGTTAATGGGAAAGTGATATTCAGTCCCTGTGAACTCGATTAACTCTTTAACTAATGAAATAAGGTTTCTAAAAGAAGCCACTTGGAGACATAACTTTTCCTTTCTTTTCTTTTATCTTCCTCCTCCTCCTCCTCCCTCCCTCCCTCTCCCTTTCCCTCTCTCTCTCGGTTTTTAGAGACAGAGTTTCTCTATGTAGCAGCCCTGGTTGTCCTAGACTCACTCTGTAAACCAGGCTGGTCTCAAACTCACAGGGTTCTGCCTGCCTCTACCTCCTGAGTGCTGGGATTACAGGCATGTGCCACCATGCCTGGCAACACCACCTTTTCAAATACAAATCAACACTGTGTGGCCTTGGATCCTACACGTGACTCTGCCCACCGAGCTACATCCTTAGTCCTTCTACTTTCTTAGCCATGTTTTTCTTCATAGCTTCATCTTACTGGTTACTTTTCCTTGTAGTGAGAATTTCTGGTTTCTTTAAAATCACAGACATTTTCTGGGGTAATGTTTTTGTTTTTAACCCCAGGTGTGGGATATGGGCCTGCTTCAGATTGTCCACTGGGATTTGACTCATGCTCTAGTAGGGGCTTGACTTTACCAGCTGAAGATAGTTGACATTTGGAATTCTAGGGGCTCTTGAGAGGGTATGTAAATGCCAGAGCCCCAAGAGAGGTCTGATTCCTATTTGCTGGTTGGAGATACCCTGACAATGAAGGTCAACTTTACCCCAAGGAACTAAACACTCCTAATCAGCAGGAGATAGTCTAATAATATCGATATACCCTTTCTTCCTCTCCTACCTAGTGTTGGGGGGGTTGGAAGGGATAGGAATAGTGTAGGGAGGTACAAAACAAAAACAAAACAAAAAACAAAAAAAGAACTCATTAAAGTAGCCAAAAGTTCAGCTATATTTCATTTTTGCTTTACTCACTGCTTCAAACTTGTAACCCAGGCTGACCTCTAATTGCCAAGGACTTTTCTGTGAGCATCTAGAATGCTGGTCTTATTAGGCATAAACCACCACTTGGCTTAAACTTGAATTTCTTTAATAAAAAGCAAGGTTGGCCCTTTCTGTCATGTATTTATGGGATAACAATTAATAATTGAGTTCTCATACATTAGCAACTCATGTAAGTTAAACAAGACTATTAGACAATGCTTTTATTCAAGATTTATTTTATTCTTAATTATGTGTTATATTCCCACATGTGTATATGAGTGTGGATGCCTGAGGAGGCGGGAAAAGGGCACTGGATCCCTGGGGACAGAATTACAGGCAGTTGTGATCAATCAGTGCTGGTGCTGGGAACTGAACTGTTGTCTTCTGCAACAGCAGTGAATACCCATAACCACCAGGCACCTACCAGGCTCTGAGAGAAGCAGTGTTGACAGTCTTGCTATTCAGCTCTGGCCGGCCTGGGACTCTATGTAGACCAGCCTGACATCCCATGCAGGAGATCCACCTGCCTCTGCCTTTTCAGTGCTGGGATTAGGGGTGCGCAGCACCACTCTGGGCTCTGAATAATGTTTTAAGATATCAGGTGCAATGTAGTAGGCTACTCCATCAAGAGTGACTGCATAGATTACTTATGATATTTCTACTCTGGTTTATCTCTACTTAGAGTAACGAGTAGCAGTTAACTTTTGGAGCCAGTTTCTTGGATCCTTACTTGGGTATTTCTGAAAAAAAGAAAAGAAAATGGAGATGCCTGTATTTTTCATAGTTATGGTTGTGAGGACCAAGTGGACTAACACTTGCTAAACACAGAGGATCATGATAACAACTTAAAAAATGTTACTTATTATTATTTATCATGTCCTGCTCCTACCATTTTTATAGACATTTTTCACACAAAATGAAATAAGGAATGCAAACTGCATTATCATGTTGGAATCAAGAGATCAGCTGTGTACGCTGAAGCAAATTGCTTTAACGTTCTGAGTACCAGGTCCTCCACTTTGAAAGTGGAATAAAAACTCTATACTTAGTCCTCCCATGAAAACTAGACAAGAAACACAAGCTCAGACACAAAGTGCTTGGCACAGGGCTTCCCATACACCACACAGGCTAGTGCGAGGCTGGGAGAAGAGCTCAGGGTCACGTGCTGGCCTGCCATGCACGAGGCCTGGGGGTGGTGGCGGTGAATTTATTTTTAAAAAATAACTAATATTAAAAATGTGTCAAGCTGGTGGGATATCCCATGTCTATAATCCCAAGTACTTGTGAAGGCAAGGCAGAAGAGCTGAGTTGGAGTTTAGTCTGACATAGCAAGACCTGCATCTAAAAAAAGAAGATGGCCAAAGTCAACTATCAAACTCACTAAAGAGGAAAGTGAAGTTCAGGGAATCAGAGACTAAAGAACTTTCCTTCTCTTGTTTTAAAAGAATGATGTTCCTATGTAGCCCAGGCAGACTCAGAACCTGCCGGCATAGGTTAGGATAGCCACAACTCAGGGACTTGTCTGCTTTTGCCTCCTGGATTAAAGGTGTACACAACCATGTCTGGCTTAAAGAATTTTCTCAAAAGTTATTTTTATCAAAAATGGCAGAAGAAGGACTCGAAGACAGGAGTGTCCTGAGAACCCAAGGCCTTGTTCCTTATTCAGCAAAAGATACGCAGCCACATACATCTCTTTTTCTGTGCAGTACAGATGCATTTCCTAACTTCCTTTCACAAAACAGGACACAATAACAAAAAGTGTTAGTCAACATCTATTTATTCTATATAGTACTGCCCAAAACACTTTACACAGGATTAAGTATGCTGATGGCAACCTGCCCCTCCTCACACAATATGCACACAGTCAAGAACAGTGCAAAGGTTCAATGCAAAATGACAGATAGTACATTTTTTCATTTCTTAAAGTTTATTATTTCATAATTACAACTGCAATTTGTAAGTTTGAAACATAAGAAAAATTCTACGAAGAGAGCTCAAGTAAAGCTGAACAAGTACGTAAAAGAGGGTTAAAACTCTTTAAAGCACAGGCTTTGGAGCCAGGGTCAACACCATAAAACATCACAAATGACTTAAGACATTCGTCCTATACAGTCAAGCATGGAGATACAGAAATGTTTATATGATATATATATACATTTTAGTATGACATTGGCCCACTGAGCATACACATCTTAACACATCTTAACAAAGGAGTCTCTATGACCCAGCTAAGTGCACTGAAGATTAGGGCACGCTCACCACACATCAAAAGTTATATAAGTTATAGATATTTAATATTTCCAGAGTGGTTTTTTTAATTAAAATTTTTTTAAAGCATTTCAAACATTTTTTATTTTTCTCAGTGCAAAAGAAGGTTATTCAAGTCAACTTACCTTTCTCCTGAGGCGTCAGAGGAAGGGAACAAACAGAAGCACTGCCTATCACAGCCCAACACCACCTTCCATCACTGCTGGCAGCAACTATTGAGGCCACCGGACTAGTTAATCCCAACTAAAGCCTTGTGACTATGATTCAGCCCTTACTTCATATGTATGACTTTATGGCGAAATATTTATTTAAAAAGGTAGAAAAAAGTCAGCAGTGCAAGAAAGCGGTTTAAGTTTGTTTTAAATTCCAGGCATCCAACAGTGTGTGGAAAGAACAAAAAGCACCATTTCAAGGTGGACGGGTTAGACACTGAGGGCTTTGTTACAGGCCGGCAATGAGTTACCCTGGTTAACGCAGGTTAAACCACCCTAAGTTGGTGGCCATAGAGAACTTTAGTTTGTAGGGGCATTTTTCTTCATCTTGGTATTGAAAACACTAAATTAATAACTAATGTTTAAATTCAGCTGTCTGTGGGCCAATCTAGCAGAAGATGGGCTTTTAACAAGATGGACTTTGGCAAGTCTGTTTCTTTTTCTCTCAATTTAAAAACTAGGAATTGGGGTGGTGGTGGTGTGGGTGGAGTAGTTTGTCAATTTTATAGGTTAAAAAAATGCAAATAATTAAAGTAATTTAAACTACAAAAATGGACAAAAAGCAAAATGATACAGCAAAAGTTACTTCTTCCATTTATCACTGCAAATAGCTGGGCCCTCACTAAATAAACAAGACACATAATGAAAATCAAAGTACCTTGTTCCAATTCTGGCTTCCTAGACTTCAGGACACTTATGAACTAAGGCCAGTGCAGCCACAAAGGCAGAATGGGTGCAGGCTAAGTGTTCACTTACCTAAAATTGACAGGTTGCATTTTAAGATACAAATTTTCCTCACTAGCACTTAAAAATGAACATTTCCTTATAAATTTTATTTGTAAGAGATTGATCTGTTTGTTGGTTTTTAACTAGGAAACATGTAGTGAGGTATCTGTTAATCTTAAAATTCTTTAAATCCAGAAAAAATTCTTTTAAAAACATGTTTCACAAACAAGGCTTTAATGCTTTTATTCAGGACTTACTTGAGCCTGGAGCAATAATGGTTTATCTTAATTCATCTAGTTTTTCAATAGTGGAGTTGATTTATGCAGAATATTTCCCCGTCTCTAAATAACAAACTAATTGTATTTTCTCCAGAAGTACATACAATGCCCTTTAAAGTGGCGACTTTGTACCGATGAGAAGGAACAGGACGCTCTTTCCCTTCCCCTCCTTCAGCCTCTCAGCTCAGGGAGAATACTTGCACTCTGAGAAATGCAGTCACTACCACAGTAACTACAGAACAAGGGTAGCACAGCGGGAAACTACATTGGCTAAGTTTCAGAAGGCAAAGGCTTGGCGCTCTAGCTTTACAGGGAATAGTACAAGCAGGCAAGAGCTCACTGTAAATGCACACCAGAGCAGGGGGCTAGGTGAAGCTGTCTAGTTAGGGTATTGCTGCTGGAAGAAAAAATAAAAGACACATTTGAAATAGCTCCCCCCCCCCCCCCAAAAAAAAACCAGACTAGACTCTTGTCACATTTATAGGAATCTCAAACCTTTTGTATCCCATGCTCATAGGTAGTTTGATGCACATGGTAAACAGCCTCAGCATTCAAGAGAAGAGCCCTGTGCTGCTGGAGAGGCCCCTCACGCTTCTGAGATCTCTGATTTGCTGAGTGCAATGGCCAGTTCCAAGTCTTCTTGCTCCTGCTGATTTAGTCTGGCAAGCCTTTGTTCTTCTTCTCTCTCACTTTCCCTCTTTGCCCATTCAATCATATCTTCTTCAGAGGGATACTGTTGTTTAAAAGACAAAACAATGAATGAATGAATGAACGAACGAATGAAAGAACGAACAAATGATGAAAATAAATGAAGACTTACAAAAGACTTTTTATAAACTAGCATTAACTACTTGTTTTACCTAAAGAACTCTGTGAATACTGTTACTTCCTCACTGCTTTTCTGGAAATATATTTTAACTACTTCCTGAGCTCTGGTTTAATTTAAAATTTTAATGCAATCTATGGGGAGAAAAGTCTATAAAAATACAATAAAGCCTATAAAGCAAAACATTAAAACCATCACTTCAAAAAGTAGCGATTACAGGCGTGGCAGCACATGGGAGACTGGGGCATGAGGACTGCAAATCAGATGCTAATCTGGGACATATAGTGATATTCCGTCTCAAAGCAGGGTAGGCCTTTAGGCTAGAATAGGAGATTTTAAAACGGGAGTGGTCTAGTCTTCCAATTCAATGTAAAATACTTGCTATTTAAACTTTAGTGATCACTATTTTTCCTTTCTTTCATTTTTTTTTTTTTTTAAAGACAGACTCTCATTAGTTGGCCCAAGTTGGCCTCAAACTCATGATCTTCCTACCTATGACGTGAGTGGTGGGATTACAACCATACTGCAGCAGGCCTCACCAATGTATCATTAAAGTTAATGCCACTGGTGATAGAAAGCAGCCTTATCTCGCTTTTCGCTAAAATTTTGCTATACATGAGAACCTTAGTATGTGAACCAAATTATTTTTTAAAAAACACTGTGAAGATTGATAGTCTTTAGAAATTTTAACCCAGTTTTATATAACTAAAATGATCCAGTTTAAGTAAAACCTTCATACTGATTAGATTAGAAAAAATATTTTTAACTACAACCAAACTTCAACTTCAGTAGAAACTCAATACAAAATCCTACTTGGTTTCAGTCCTGTTGCATGAGGAGACCCATCAAAAGAGGTGAAACAAACTGGCAGGCCTTTTGCCAGTGTGCCTGTGACTCTCGGTAGGCTTTCTACTCCTCTCACAGCCACAGCGGAGGGAGGACTTTATTGTGAGCTACTTTATGCTGTACTGTACTGAGAGTTGAAGTGTGAAATAAGCAAAATGCCTCCACCACTGTGCAAGACTCTTTCCAGCCAGGCTTTTACTTGCAGAATCATGTTTAACACACTGACTGTCACAAACTGTAGACTGTCACTTTACTTGAGGATTAGAGTCTCCTAAGAGAGCTAATCCTCCATTCTTCTGTGCTTGAAACAACCCAAGTTCCACCTACCAGAGAACTTAAACATAATTCTGAGTTGCCACTTCTTTTCAATATTAGAAACATGGATTTCTTTCTTGTTCCTTTCTACTCAAGTGATGCCCCTGGAACCTAAGAGCACAGACTCAAAACGTGGGTACTGCAACTGCCTTAGTTGCGCACAGAGTCCTGCCCACCCCTTTCCTAAGTAGGCAGAGTAGACGCAGGGATAAAATAACCAGCGAGAGAACCCAAATAATATCCGCTGTGCCAGGGGCGCTTGGCCACTCAGCAGCTCATCTCCAAAGTCAAGGATAAAGGGTGATAAGCAGAAAAATTCCTCTTATAGAGTGGGCAGTGGTAATGAATGCCACTTTGCCTTAAAAAAAAATCTGGAAAAATGAAACTTTGTTAACTACTCTAAGAATTTCATTTTTAAAATAAATTTGTCTTATTTGAGCAATTATGAAATATATAATGGCTCCATGTCTCCATTTGCTCCATTTCTAATACCATGAAGCCCTTGCCCAACCTGTTCTCATAGGACTTCTCCAAGTTTCAGAACGAATTCTTAGACCTTAACGAGTTTATTTCATAAAAATGAAAAGGCTATCACGGTAGAGTACAAGCTTAGCATGAGTGAGCAACTGGGTCCACTGATGAATAAAAAGAACCATCACCAACAGCAAACCATGAAAACTGCTATGTGAACAGTGAGTTAAGGGTTTTATTTTGTATTCAAAGAACTCCTGCACTGTCCCCTCACACAAACTGCCAACTGGGCTCTAGAAATCGATAAAGCTTTGTACACAAACACACATACACAACTACAAATATACAAGGTTGTTATTGGCATTAAACACGGTAGGCAGACAGCAACCTTTTAAATCACTATCATATATAACCATCTGCCAAATACTAACTGTCAAGATTTTACTTATATTTTATTACCAAGACTAAGAGAAGGGTTTATAAACCAACTTCTTTACCAGAATCACAATGACTAAAATCAGCTGAGCAAGGAGTCAGCTAAGAAGCAACAAAACCAAACCAAACAGATGTTTTGTTTGGGGGAAGAATAAAAGATCATTTTTAGTATGTTGGTAAAATGATGCAAATTTGGTAGACTATGAAGAAATCTTTGAAAACTCTAAGTGGAAAGATTTCCCCACAAACAGCCCATTCACAGTACTTACAGCACTGAAGTTAGCAAAACTGCTTGGGTCAGCCTCTTTATTGGCAGTGGTAGTAGAAGAAGTGAATGGATCACAAAACATATCAGGATCTTTTTCTTTGGGACTATCGTTGCCTGGGAAAGGCTGAAATGGATCATTCAGTTTAAAGGGATCAGAAGAATCCAATTTGTTGATGGGTCTTTTCCCTGGATCAAAATCATTACAATTAACCAGTAGATACAGCAAACACAAACACACAAGAACATGTTCACAGCAAGCATTTAAAGAACTGCAGGTGTGTAGAGAGTAAGAGCCCAAGGCACATTCTCAAGTATGGCTTTATACGGCCACACCAGCTGTCCTCTAAGCTTACACACGTCTCTCTCAAATACATTCCAGGTGCAGCTAAATGGACAAGGACCAAGCAAAAAAAGAGGAAATGGGCTAAGAATCATGATTTTGTCCCAAGATTACGTATTTCTTCACTTAAAGAAGCATGCTCCCTAAGGAAGATAATGAATGACAAGCAAGAGAAAAATGGTCAAGAATAAACACAGCAATGACCTCTGGTTAGCCCTCAAGCCGGACACCAGTGGCAGTAATGATAAGAGACTGAAATTTGGCAAATTTCTTCTGTCTTTTCTCTGGTATATTTATACACACATAATGCGTAGCAGTGTAAGATCAACTCGACAAAACCTCACTTATTTTTTTCCATCTATAAAACTTCAAGCTGAGAATGATCAACACTTCTAAGTCCACAGCCTATATGTGTAGCTGCTGAAACTAATCTTTGACCAAACAGCAGTATGCTGTCCTGATAACTCACCACCCATTGTTTCAATACCACTTTAAAGCAAGTTATTTTATTTATTTATGTATTCATCTTATTCATTCATTTATTTTGTTTTTTGAGACAGGGTTTCTCTGTGTATCCCTGGCTGTCCTGAAATTTGTTCTGTAGACCAGGCTGGCCTCAAACTCAGAAATCCACCTGCCTCTGCTTCCTGAATGCTGGGACAAAAGGTGTGTGCCACCATGTCCAGGTAAGTTCTTAAATTTTCAAGTTTTACTTAAAGTGGTAACACATCCTGAAAAAAAGAGGTGATGCATAAGATTCTTCAGATATGTTTTTCTTATAGTACAGTATGCTGGTAGTAATAATTGATTCTTTTCATAAATGTTGTTTACAAGAGATACTTTCATCTCATAATACACATGACTTCAGAAAGTCCTGTGAAGGCATGCAAAATCTGAGTTACAGCTACCATACAAAAACTAAGACACTGAGGCTTAGACATGGCGAATTACACACTTAAGACCATAGAGCAATGGCTCCAGTTGTAGCTTATACCCTAGGATTGATCTTCAGCAACACACACACACACACACACACACACACACACACACACAAATCCATAAAAACAAAAGCCCAAACAAAGGAAAACAAAACCAAACGTGGGGTCAATGCTAACATTTGGGAAGTGGGGATGGGAAGGTGGGTGATAAAGAGTTCAGCTGAGGCCAGGCTGAGCTGTAGGGCACTATTCAAAATCCTACAAACAAACAAACAAGCACAAAAGGGCTGGGAACGTAACTCAGTGGTAGAGTGCTTGCCTAGCATTCATACATTAATTCAATTCCCAAAACTGGGGGGTGAGGCTGGGGTTGACTTAAATATGAAGTTAAGGCCCCTAATTAGTGATCTTTTCAACAAACCATTGTTTCCCTTTGCTCTTTCTACAATGATGTACACTTGAATTTTTGCAGCTTTATTGTAATTGTATATGTTTGTGTATGTCAGTTTTATTATTATTATTGTATATGATGTGTGTGTGAACATGTATGCCACAGTACATGTGTTGTTAGAGCAATTTCATGGAGTCAGTTCTGCCTCTGAACCTTTACATGATTCTGGGAATTGAACACAGGTCACCAGGCTCAGGCAGCAAGCACCTGTACCCTATTAAGCCATCTCACGAGACTTGTTTTCAGCTTTACTTACAGCACTAAATTAGAGCATTTGGATTCTAAAACTATGCTCACATGGGTATAAAAGTGCAAATGAAAATAAGTGTAAATGAACAAAATATTACTTTAAAAATATATAGACTATGACCAACTTAATTCTAACAATATATAATATAGGTGACGTTCCTTAAAAGATAAAAAGCGCTTAACTTATTTAGCTATGTTTTGAATAGCTATTTATATACTAGCAACTATATGTGCTATCTGTTAGCAAATACCATGGGCGGTTATTATGAAAAGGTAGGAATGATTATCTAACAAAAATAAAAAGTGATTATCTAGTATTGGGGCTGAAATGTTACCCAGGAATGATGGAGGATTAAAAACTCCTCAGTGTGCTCAACAACAGTCTGCGTCTGCTCATGGAGCATCTTGGCAGCACAACCCACACTCAGAAGAACTGCCTTCACAGCCACTTCACTGTGCTTCAAAACAAACCTTTCCTTGGTTCAGTGCTAAACACAACACAGACTAAACAAAATGAACACTACAACAATTTGCTCCTAGTCTACAAAGAATTTTAAAATCAGATTCCTTTTTTTTGGGGGGGAGGTTCAAGACAGGGTCTCTCTAAGTAGCCTTAGCTGTCCTGGACTCGCTTTGTAGACCAGGCTGACCTAAGAACTCACAGTGATCTGCCTGCCTCTGCCTCCCTGAGTGCTGGGATTAAAGAAGTGCACCACCATGCCCAGCATAAAATCAGATTCTTAAAGCCAGGTATGATGGTATACATCTTTAAACCCAGCACTCAGGAGGCAGAAGCTTCAAGAGTTTTGCATTTAAGGCCAGCCTGGTCTACATAGCAAGTTCTAGACCAACCAAGGATACTTAGATTCTGTCTCAAGCAAAACAAAACAACTGTCTGTTACAAACTAAAGGAATTTTAAAGGGCAAGCAGTTCTTTTACCCTTCCTTGCTTTTTTCTAAATAAAAACAAACAAACAAACAAAGGACTTAGGGAGACTTCAAATTAGTTTTCTCTCAAGAAAATTAATAATAATAATAAAAAAAGAGTTCAGAAAACTGCTATTCAAATTATAGTCAATGGGTTTCCAAAAAACAAAACAGAAACAAAGCGATTCTACCCATTCTTTTTCTGAAATGGGGGTAGTAAGGGGTTCATGCCTAGCCAAGGGGACAGCAGCTTTTGCTAAGCTTGCCTGGCTCTTGCTTCCAGCCCTTTCTGTGATTCCTAACGATGGAGAAAGGCCCACACAACACTCTCTAGAGAGGACAAAGGCATAAAGGACAGTATCTAGGAAAAGGCCCCAACTGCATACCAGGGGGTGGCGGGCAGGGTCTGGTTGGGGTTCCAGTCTTGGGCGGCAGTGCTGGAGGTACATCCTCACTCCTGGTGGACGGTTCCTCTAACGCAGTTTTTGGAGTGACCACACTGCTGACAGAACTTGATGTGGAAGGATTAAAAGGATCTTCATTGTTGACCTTTGTTTAAAAAGAAATTTTTATATAGTATGATACACATGCGGTCATAAAGTATTCAGAAGAAGTATTTAAGTACCATGCAGTTTTATTTTAATTCCTAGAGAAGTGACATTTTACCCTTTATATTCAAGAATAGGATTAAAAACTGATCTGTAGGTATTACATTAGTTACTTATCAATAGCAACATACATCAAAACAAGCCAATTTTAGACTGAAGACTATTAAGTAAGCATTAGGCAATACAAAACCTCCTGAGTCTTTTTTTTTAATTGATTCCCCCCGCCCCCAAGATGGTTTCTTTGTGTAGCCCTGGCTGTCCTGGAACTCACTCTGTATACCAGGTTGGCCTTGAACTCCCAGAAGTCAACCTTCTTTTGCCTCCTGAGTGCTGGGGTTAAAGGCGCCCATGGAATTTTAAGTATTTTTATTTATTTGTTTATTATATATACAGTATTCTGCCCATCTGTGTGTCTGTGCACTAGTAGAGGGCACCAGATCTCAGTATAGACGGTTGTGAGCCACAACATGGTTGCTGGGAATTGAACTCAGGACCTTTGGAAGAACAGTCAGTGCTTTTAACCTCTGAACCACCTCTCTAGTCTGAAATTTTAAGTCTTAATGTGGGTCTAAAAACCCTGAATTTCAAATATGGGGGAAAATGAAAGATTGGCTATTCTGTAAGAAAAATCGGAGTATGATTTATTTAGGTCAGTGTTTTTCTTTTTTTCTGTTTCTCCCTTTCTTTTTCTTTTCTTCCTTCCTTCTTTCTTTTCTTTTTTCTTTTTAGTCAGGGCTTCTCCGTGTAGGCCTGGCTGGCCTTGAACTCACAAAGATCCACCTGTCTCAGCCTCCTGATTGCTGAGGACTAAAGGTGTGGTCTACCACCACCCAGCTAGGCCAGTGTTTTCAACAGCTGCACTATTAACTTTTGGGGATAGAATAACTGCATTTGGGGGTGGGGGTGGTGACTCTGCAATGTACTAGAGGATGTATTCATTAGATATGGGCAGCAACCTCGACCGCACATGTCTCTGGACACTGTCAAATGTTCCTTAGAGGCAGACAATTTGGCATATCTTCAAATCCTCTCATATCACCCAGGCATAGTGGTGCATACCTTTAGCTCCAGCATTCAAGGAGGCAGAGGCAGGCAGACTGCTGTGAGTTCAAGGCCAGCCTGGTCTAAAACAGGAGTCCAGGACAGCCAAGGGTACACAGAGAAACCCTGTCTCAAAAACAAAACAAAACAAAACAAATCCTTTCTAATCTTTTTATCTTAGCCTAAACCTATGCTACACTAAGCTGGACAATAGGTAGTGGACACTCAGTGCCAAGTTTATGCATTTTTATCTTGGTGCAGACTCTAATAACTTCAAAAGATAAAGTCAAACAGTCAGTATACAGTGAATGGAATCAATGTTATGGATACTGACCCAAACAGCACACAGGGAAAAATGTAATTCAACTGGAAACGAAACATTTAAACAGACAGACAACTCTAATTATAACCCTGAGCAGATCTTTCAGATACTAATTAACACCTGTACCACCACTGTCTCCTGATGTTTGGAAATGTGAATACTTTTTGGCTGATCTGTAACTTCCATGTGAAATCAACACCTGCTATGGACTGACTGTAATCAAACCCATGTTTGTGAGGGAATTGTAACTGTTGGGGGCTGTTCATTTGATGGAATATG
This sequence comes from Acomys percivali, assembly GCA_907169655.1. Lineage (NCBI taxonomy): Eukaryota > Metazoa > Chordata > Mammalia > Rodentia > Muridae > Acomys > Acomys percivali. Next base: position 46,818,922 of record OU015754.1, on the reverse strand, counting down.
ATGTACTGTTCCTTCCTATATTGTGCAGATTACCTTTGACAATGTGCTGAAGTCAGCAAATCCATCTCCAAATGATTCATTTCCAAAAACAGAAGCAAAAGGGTCTGTGGCTAAAAGGAGTAAAGAAAATCAGTGTAAGACACTATATTTCATATCTTTTTTTTTTTTTTTTTTTTTTTTTTTTTGGTTTGGTAGCATTCAGAAAAATAATTCCTGAATTTACAACTGGCATCTGTACAGACTGTGCACACACAGAAAATCCTGTATGGAATATTCCTTAGTACACATTAGCTAGTAAATGACTCAAGATTGCAACCAGGTGCTACTTGAAGGTAAGGTGTAAAGTTCTGGAACACATGTGGAACAAGACAGCTCTGACAAGCTGCACTTTATTGTTGTTTGTTACAGGGGAAGTACAGCCCAGGATGGCATATGACTCTTCTGTCTGTCAGCCTTTTAAATGCCAGGATCACAGTCATGTGACACTGTGCGTGGTCAAATTATCTCTAATAATGATTTCAAGAAGTTTAAGGGGGTCGGGCACGGTGGCATACATCTATAATCCCAGCACTCAGGGAGGCAGAGGCAGGCAGATCTCTTTGAGTTTGAGGCCAGCCTGGTCTACAAAGCAAATTTAGGACAGCCAAGGCTACACAGAGAAACCTTGTCTTGAAAAACCAAAAAACCCCCAAACAAAAAAGAAGTTTAAAAGATCATTAGTCACACATTTCCCATGCCATTCACGTCTCATTTCAAATGCCTGCTAAAGTTTCCAGGTCAGATTTATACCTAGAACATGTGGTTAAAAATAAAAAAGAGATGGCCAGGCATGGTGGTGCACTTTAATCCCAGCACTTGGGAGATAGAGGTAGGCAAATCTCTATGAGTTCGAGGCCAGCCTGGTCTACAGAGCAAGTTCTAAGACAGCCAGGGCTACACAGAGAAACCCTGTCTCCAAAGAGGGGTGGGAGGGGAGAAAAGACAATTTATTAAGAAAGAGAAGGACCCTGTGAAAAGGAGTGGGCTAGGGAATGGGATATGCTGAAAAGACAAGGTACCTTATTTTTGTTGTTGTTTTTTAAAGACTGTGTGTGTGTGTGTGTGTGTGTGTGTGTGTGTGTGTGTGTGTGTGT
>OU015754.1:46798947-46817779 GCA_907169655.1 Acomys percivali | reverse complement strand
TGTGTGTGTGTGTGTGTGTGTGTGTGTGTGTGTGTGTGTGTGTGTGTACTATGTGTGTGCCTGGTGCCTTTGGAAGCAGAAGAGGGCATCACAATCAGTTACAGATGGTTGTAAAGTGCCAAATGGGTGTTGGATACTGAACCTGGGTCCTCTGAAGAGCAATCAGGGCTCCTGATAGCTGAGCCGTCTGTCCAGCCCCACAGCACCTTATTTTTGTCTTCTTTGCTACCAAGGCTATAAGGCAGTGAGGCTGAAGTGGGTAAAGAAGAGAGGCAGACACCTAGAGAACAGTCCTTTCCAGGTTTGTCACAACTCTGATTATGAAGAAAACACTGAAACTTCAACTACAGAAGATGCTTTTCATTAATACAGCATCTGCTGAGCCCCAGAACCAGGGGATGCTTTTCCCAGAGGTGTAGTGTCAGGTGTTCCTTTTCCCTTTCCTGTCTGCTATTCCTGGTGGGTGGCAGCTAAGGCACGGCAAGATTCCCTCTCTTGATAATGCACAAGGGTAGGAAAAGAAAAGGTTCCAGGGCTCCTTTTCCTGAAGGAATTGATTATGCTGTGTCATGCCTTTTCTCTCAAGACCTTACAAGATATTACAACACTTGTAGGAACGCAGCTCAGTTAGGCCAGGACTGAAATACTGTAAAGTATAATTTGAAAAATATTAATTGAGGCCGGGTAGTGGTGGTGCAGGCCTTTAATCCTAGCACTCGGGAGGCAGAGGCAGGTGGATTGCTGTGAGTTCAAGACCAGCCTGGTCTATAAAGTGAGTCCAGGACAGCCAGGGCCACACAGGGAAACCCTGTCTTAAAAAACGAAGAAGAAGGAGGAGGAGGAGGAGGAGGAGGAGGAGGAGGAGGAGAGAAAGAAAAATATTAACTGAAAAAAATATTTGGATATGTAATTGTTATACAGTTTTCCCACAAGATACTCAGGAAATGTACCCTAGCTGAATGACAGAATGTTTTTCTCTCTCAAATTAGAGAATAAAGACTTTGACAAAAACTCTCTCAGCTGCTGGTTGAAATGAAGCACAGGCCTGCCCAGAACCTAAGGATTCTGTTCAGATCATGTGAGACACACGCTGGAGGGAAGCTGGAAGGTAGCACACAGAGGCCAGGAGCAGAGACTGAGCTTTCACTGCAAATATGGATTCGCCAGCACCCTCTCTTCCCCAAGAATAAAGGCAATATATTGGGGAAAATGTATAAAAGCATCATGTAAAATCATTTATAATCTTATTATCTAAAACCACTCCTGAGTTCTTTTGCATATAACTTTAACAGCTTCTTCCCCCTGCCCCATTACACTATTATCATTTTCCTGTAAAGGCAGAAACAGTAAAGCTATCTTGCAGGCATGTAACTTTTATCCCTTCTCCAGCTCCCCTACAGTTCTCATCAGGGCCTGACCCAGACCTGCTTCCACCTTCCAACACAAGCTCTACGATGCCGAGAACTTAAGTTTATTCACTACTTCCGCCTCAAGGATGAGCAAAGGTCTGGTGAGTAGGAGGCGCTGGTATTTGTTGACAGTATTATAAAAATAGTGATATTAAGGATCCTCCGGAGAGATGTAACAGTTCTTAGAACAACCAGCTTACCAACAAGGAAGAAAGGAACAAATAAATGTTCCCCAAAAGACTGTGCTGGAGAGACAGCTTGTGGCTAAGAGGACAGACTGCTCCCGCAGAGGCTGTTCAGTTCCCAGCACCCACAGTTCACAGCTGTCTGTAACTCCAGTGCCAGGGGATTCAATTCTGTCTTCTGGTCTCCATGGGAATCGTATGCACATACCCACACACAGACACATAATTTTAAAAAATTGTAAAGAAAAAGTTTCCCCAAAGAGTAGCTGCTTACCAAAGAATCCTAAGATCCCCTCACCTGTATACCCTCTAAAAACATAAGATCTAAGCTCAACCTCACACCGTCTTCAAGAGATACCCCTCAATAAGATGAGCCTGCAAAGAAACATCTGTATCTTACAGACATCACTGAGCTTTGATCAGGACCTGGAAAGCCACCGTATTTCCTGAGTCTGAGGTTAGTAAACTATTACTACTATACTACTACTACTACACACAGAGGCATCAGAACTAATTTCATCTAAAGTAGGAAAATAATGCTTACAAGAATATAAAGAAAGAGGTCCTGAGTAGGCTTCTCCTTACTAGTTTTCTTTCAATTTGTAGTGTCTATCCACCAGGAGTACGCAAGTGCTGAAAAAAATCTCAAGCACTTAATGTACTTTTATTACTACCATTACAACTATATTTTAGTGGTAAGAGTACAATTATTTGTCTAATATAAATTAAATATAAATGTAATAAATAAATTTACTCATTTTAAAAACTGATTTTGAAAGCCCACAATTCTACATGTGATCAGTACCCAGCATTCAAGTAACCTGTTTGTTCCAGTCTGTTTTATTACTCACTCTAGCTCCTTATGACTGGAGTTAATATCTAATCCCCTAAGACTCAGTCATGTATTACAATTTGTTCACTATAAGAGATCCAATTTGTTAAGGCGTTTGTACTAATCTCTCTACTTGACTTGTCACATCAACAGCCTAGGAAAACAGCACCCCTACTAGCACAAGACATTAAGGCATTCATGTCTGAATTTTCATTCCTCTTATCTCCTGTGCTCCCAAATAGCAGCTAGCCTACTCACCTTATTTTTAATGAAGAGTGGAAATAAAACAATTAGCTGAAAATGTTTAAAATTCCATCAGACCTAGGATTGAATCTAGTAACTGGTCCACCATTTCATAAACTGTATAACCTTGATCAAGTTATTTAATATTCTGGTACTTAGTTTCCTGGTGTTTAGATTTTTCTCTGTATTTTAACAGAACCTATTTATATTAAAAATAATTTTCACTACTCTTTTGAAGCCACTCACCTTTAAACTTAGGCCAAGATCTTTAAGAGTAAATGCCAATCAACACTTTATAGGATGGAACACAAAGGTTGAGAGAAATAGGCACTTATAAGAAAATAAAATATACTGGAGAATATTAATGTGGGCTTTTTTCTAAGATTTATTTTATGTATGAGTGTTTTGCTTGCATGTATGTTTATGCATTGTGTGTGTACCTGGTGTCTATGAAGGCCAGAAAAGAGCATTTGATCTCCTGGACCTGGAAATAAAAGTTTATTGTGAGCCACAATGTGGGTGTTGGACCCGAATCTGGGTCCTCTGGAAGAGCTCTTAACTGCTGAGCTGTCTCTTCAGTCACCTCTTTTTGCTTTTTTTTTTTTTGGAACAGGTTCTTCTTTTATAGTCTGGGCTGGTCTAGAATCCACTTAGTTCATATTATACAGCCTAGGCTAGCCATGAACTTATAGCAATCCTACCTCACCTTCGTAAGAACTAGGATTAAAGTGTTACCATCACACTGGGCTAATTTTTAATCATTTTTTCTTTCTGGTATTTGTGTGTGCCTGTGTGCATGTGCATGGTTTTGTCATATGCTATGTGGCATATGTGTGTGGTGTAAGCACATGAATATTCATAAGGTTAGGACAGAACACTGGATATTTCCCTTTATTGTTCTTTGCCCTATTGCCTTCAGGTCTCTCACTGAGCCAGAAGCTCATCATTCTGCACAGGCTAGCCAGCCAGTGAGCAAATGAGCCTTCAGGACCCACCTATCTCTCTGCTCCCCAACGCCAGGGTTAAAGACAAGTGTAGTCATGTTTAGCTTTTTATGTGACTGCTATGGATTCAAACTCAGGTCCTAATGCTTGGACAGCAGCAGTGCTCTTACCCACAAACCATCTTTCTAGCCCAACACTACACTGCATAGAGCAAAAGCTTCTTACTGCTTTTATGACACTGAACACAGTGCATAATCTAGAAAAACCTTTAAGGTGAATGAATGACAAATGAAATAATGAGTAAGTAAAGTAAAAAGTACACAAAAATACCTGTTTCTACTATTATGTTGGAAGTGGAAATAATACATCAATGAAAAAGTTATAATCAACAGGGCAAAAACATTTAGAGAAGAACATCTTGAAGAAAAGTCAATGATTAACAGTAATAAAACTGACAAACATCTTTAGTCTTTACCTGAATCACTAGCTGCGGCAACAACTGTTCCACCAGGAGCAAATGGGTCATTGTGCTTCCAAGTTTCTACCTAAAGAAACAGTACAATCTATGACTGAGAGGCAGTATTTCATAGCTGGAACTTCACTGTCAAGCTTAAGAAAAACGCTTTTCAAATTCTGGATGAGAAAACAAACATTTGGAACCGTTTTCCCTTTCCTGATATGTAGCCTCAACGAATGGAAACTGTCCTGGACCCACTTTGTAGACCAGGCTGGCCTTGAACTCACGGCAATTCACCTGCCTCTGCCTCGTGAGTGCTGGGATTATAGGTGTGTGCCACCACGCCCGGCAACAATTGCTATTTTTGATTGCAAAATATTTATTCTTGGTTGTTGCTGTTGTTTTTGAAGACAGGGTTTCTCTGTGTAGCCTTGGCTGTCCAGGATTTACTTTGTAGACCAGGCTGGCCTGGAACTCACAGAGATCTGCCTACCTCTGCCTCCTGTGTGTTAGGATTAAAGGTGTGCGCCACCACGTCCGGCTGCAAAATATTTATTCTAGAAACTATGAGGCATATATATAATTTAATAAGTTAAGTTCATGTGCGCACTCAAGCAATCACCTTACAGGAAGGTCCCAACACTCAGCAGGCTTCCTGTGCCTCCCTCTTCTGCAGAGGCCACTGTTAGCAGACCTGGGATTGAACCTAGACCACACAAGCTGACAAAGCACTCTGCTACTGAGCTTAGCATCACTCAGGGGCACCGAAAAGACCAGATAGGTGTGGCGGTTATTACATCAGCAACCTTTTATTTTAATAGAGAAATTATGAGACGAAAGCAAGGGTAGTATCTGTTCTGAAAAGCATAAATAAAAGTAAGGACAAATAGAAACATCTCAGCCAGTGAGAAGAACAGGAAAGATGTGTTATTTTTAAGTTGGGAGGAGCTGACTTGGTTTGTCTGGCTGAGAGCAGTCAAGAACGAGAGGCTAGTGTGTGAGGTAGGGGGAGAACTCAGACCGCCACATATTTTAGAGGAACCTGGCATATGGGTCTACATTGTCAAATAGGTGTGGTAGGAAAAAAGAGTATCTGATATCCTTGTGGAGAGCACACATACTCAGTCACAGAGGTGTTCTTCCAAGTTTACATCAGTGGGAAATACCAGTTGTTGGTCAAGTAACTCTTGGTTTTTCAAGACAGGGTCTCTCTGTATAGCCTTGGGTGTCCTGGACTGACTTTGTAGACCAAGATGGCCTTGAACTCAGAGATCCACCTGCCTTTGCCTCCCCAGGTGCTGGAATTACAGATGTGTGCCACTGCACCAGGTCAAGTAACTCTTATTAATGAATACAGTAAGCAAATAATATAAGAATACCAAAAAGAAACAATTATTCTTTCAAGGAAGTAATCTTAACCTAAGAGAAGTCTCCAAACACAAACAAGCAAAATATTTCACTGTATTATTCTATTTTGAGTGTTTTCAAATATCCAGAGTATAATTTTAAATTTTATCTTTATCTTGTATGTGTGAGTGCTCGGGGTACTGTGTGTGTGTGTGTCTTACCCCCTCCCTTTTGGTTTCTGAGACAGGGTTTCTCTGTGTAGCCCTGGCTGTCCTGAATTTGCTTTGTAGACCAGGCTGGCCTCAAACGCAGAGATCCACCTGCCTCTGCCTCCCTAGTGCTGGGATCACAGGCGTGCGCCACCACACCCGGCTTGTCTGTCTGTCTTGCATGAGCACAGGGTATCTGATCATACTGTGAAACCCAAGATTGTGTTGTTTACTAGAAAAACCTGTTTCTAGTTGTGGTATGGCTTAACCCTAGCACACATCTTTAATCCAAAAGCTTTCTGTTTGAGTATTGTAAACAAGATTAGATAAAGTTAACCCTAGGTCAAGAGGCAGAGCAAGCAACCAGCTGACAGGAGTGAGCATAGGAAAACTACATAGAAAGTCAGAGGAAGTCAAGAGGACAAATAGAGAGACACACAGGAAGTAGAAAGGAGGGACACTTAAGTTTGAGAGTTTCTGTGAAACAGTATGGGGAAAGAGCATTCCTTTTTGCTCTTTTGGGACATTAGCTGAATAGGAAGATCAACTGGGTGCTTTCTCTGCCTCTCTGAGCTAGCAGGCATCTGGCATCACCACAGTATCTGGCTCCAGAGTCTTTACTGGTAAAATCGAACATTTGAGATTTTATTAAAAATAACAGGCAAGCCTGGATGCCTGTGCCTGTGCGGGCCAGAAAAGGGTGTCAGATCCCCTAGAACTTGAGTTACAGAGAATTGTGAGCTGCTGGTGGGTATGGGAAACTAAACCCAAATCTGTAATCTGCTGAGCCATCTCCTCAGCCCTTATATAAATATTTCTTAAAAGCCTTTAGGCACAAATATTTAGGGCATATTAAAGTAACATGATTTTAAAAAATTATTTATTTATTATATTTATTTATTTTTGTTTTTCGAAACAGGGTTTCTCTGTGTAGCCTTGACTATCCTAGACTCACTTTGTAGACCAGGAGGCCTCAAACTCACAGCAATCCGCCTGCCTCTGCCTCCCTAGTGCTGGGATTTAAAGATGTGCACTACCACACCTGGTGGGATTACAGTTTCTACCACTGCACTGAGAGGTTGTAGACTGTTCTCAAGAAAGCCTCATAGTCAGTGCCAATTTATACTTTTCATGATTAACATTCCAGGTATTACTATAAATAACATGAATCACTCTACTTTAAAACCTTAATTCTTTCTCTTTAAGTAATTTCCATTTCTTCATTAATACAACAGATATTTATAAAAAGTTTTACTTAAAGGGGTTGGGGATTTAGCTCAGTGGTAGAGCACTTGGCCCAGGGTTCGTTCCTCAGTTCGGAGGGAGGGGGGGGTACAAAATAACAAAAAGTTTTACTGAAGATTGGCTTTTGGATTTCCAGTCATATTCAGTGCACCAATGGAATAAGGAGAGACTTCATTTTTGGTCACTGTAAATCATTCTATTCCTCTCCATTGGGTGATCAAAGTATGAAATATTATACTGGACAAAAACCTGGATGGGTAGGATCCAGACAAACTTCATACAGACCATTAAAAATAATCAAAAGAAAGGTTCCGTTGCTACGCATTTAAGAACTTTCGTTAGGATACCTGTTTATCCATCTGAACAGTTTTCAATCCCGCCACTTACCGACGTATTACTGCTGTTGCTGGACGCACTGAAAGGGTCTGTGCTTGAGGTGGTAAAGGGATCAACAGAAGGCTGCTTAAAGAAGCAATCGGATGCAAACGGATCTGAACCTTTGAAAGGATCACCACCAAATGGATCTAAAAGAAAGAAAATAAAGTGAAACACTGAACACCTACTATACTAAAGTCTCTATTGCCTACAGGCACTATCATTCCTTAATTAAGACACTATGAGCCACTGTGAGGGTGGGCTGGGTCTGTCCACCATTCAAACTCAAAAAGCCATACCCATCATCTCTCCTTACTTCTCTGTTGTCCCTCTCTGATACTGGCCAGGGTCTGAGCGTGCATCTTCTGTACTCTGGGTTCTAGGACTCTCTCTAAAGCTCTCATCCTCAACGTGGCTACTGTCTACCACGTGGCTGACCTCCGTGCCAGCTTAATCACAACATCTCTTCTCCCTCTCCTCTCCATCCCCTTCCCCTACACAACTTCTGAGATTTACAGCTTGCCTGCCCTGGTGTTTTTCTTTTAAATACAATAAAATTGTCCTTTTTGAATAGATTTTGCTTGATTTAAAAAAAAATAAAATCACTTTGAATTCCTTTTTATTTCTGATTCTATTCTGTTTTCAAGAAAATAGAACTTTTCACTTGCTAAACATTTTAGTTAACATTTTATTTTAAGGGATACAGTCTAAATTCTCTTGTCCTACGCCTATAAAAGAAACAACAAAAGCTTTAAAATACATTTCTCTCTCCCTCAAGGCTAATACCCTGAAACACATTTGGAAAGCAAATTTAAGTAGGAAACAAGATTTCTTTTATTCTAGTGAAAAAAATCTCAGAAAAATGATTATCTCAAATTTATTAAATTTTCAATTCCCCTATTCATATGACCAATCTAAAATCATAGGATAATAAAATTATTTTATAACCTTGTAGTCTGTAGTAGTGTATAAACTCATATTAATTTAACTTTTAGCTAATATGGAGAAATTAGAATATATATTAGAATTTTAAATTATGTGTATATGAGGGCAGTGCTTTTGGAGATCAGAGGTATTGGTTCTTCCCAGCTAGAGTTAGAGACGGTTGTGAGCCACCCTGTATGGTGTTGGGATCAAACTCTGGTCCTCTCCAAAAAAACAGTACAGTCTCCTTTAGTGCCAGCACTCAGGAGGCAGAGGCAGGCAGATCGCTATAAGTTCGAGGACACCCTGGTCTACAAAGTGAGTCCAGGACAGCCACGACTACACAGAGAAACTCTGTCTTGAAAAAACCCAAAAAACCAAACCAAACCAAAAAAATACCAACAGTAGAACAGTGGCCTAGCATGCACAAAGCCTTCAGTTTAATCCAACACACACACACACACACACAAAAAAAAAAATTTCTTCTTCTCCTTCCTTCTCCTTCAAGTTTTTGAGACAGAGTTTCTTTGTGTAGTCCTGGCTGTCCTGGACTCACTTTGTAGACCATGCTGTCCTTGAACTCACAGTGATCCACCTGCCTCTGCCTCCCCAGTGCTGGGATTACAGGTGTGCACTGTGCCCAGCTTACACACAACATTTCTTAAGCAAATTCACAAAGTTCTAGCCACTCTCTACAAATGCCCATATACAGCACCTTACTTTGGCTTTAGAGCAGTTTTAAAACCAGAAAGCAGTTCATATCCTAGAACTACCCAAGTTGTGTGTTCTTGTTTCTAAACATGCATAAGGTTATAATTAAGCAGAACAGAATTAGAGTTAAAAAGAAACTAAAAAAAATACTGACCAATTTTTCCAAAAGGATCATCCTTGAAAGGATCACCTGTGACAAAAGAAGTAAAAAATAAAAGAAAGTGATATATATATATATTTTTTACCATGGAAAAGGGTATTTTTAAAACAAAAGCAAAGCTAAGTTAAACAATAAATTAATAGTTTTGACAATTCTATCTCAAAGTAAGTAAAATTAGGTTATTCACCTTAGGAAAAACTTAAAATATAAGAAGTAAATGCTGAACTCAACACACCGCATACAAAGACAAATGAGAACCGTGGTGGTTCAGGAGAACGCCCTCCATGGCCCTTATCTTTGAACACCTGGCTCCCAGTCGGAGCTGCTGTTTGGGGAGGCGTAGGAGGTTTGGCTTTGTTGAAGTGTGCCATGGGAGGTAGGCTTTGAGAGCGCAAACACTGTGGCTATAAGTCTGCTCTCTGCTCTCTGTTCCAGCGGCCATGCCTGCTGCTGGCTGCCACACTGTCCCTGCCATCACAGCCTCTGAACCTCTGCGACAATAAGCCCAAACAAATCTTTCTTACATAAGGTGCCTTGGTCCTGGGGTTTTCTCATAACAACAGAAGAGTGACTAATATAAGAACCAAATATACTTAAGCCTTGATTGAAAGAGTTTACAGGGGAAGAAAGACAATAGTAAAATTTTACCAACAAAATATTTAGTTCAAATATCTACTCCTCAGATGGGTGTGGTGGCACACACCTCTAATCCCAGCACTTGGGAGGCAGAGGTAGGCAGATCACTGTGAGTTCAAGGCCAGGCTGGTCTATAGATCTAGTCTAGGACAGCCAGGACTGTTAAGCATAGAAACCCTGTCTTGAAAAACCTAAAACAAACAAACGAAAAACCTCCTCACATGGCTATTGGGTAGATAGCACCACCAGTAGTCTTTTCAACAGATGGCATTTGAGGCTTGGGATGTGTAGACTAGCTGAGTGCTTTCCTGGGTGGCACAACGCCCTGAGCTCCATCCCCAGAGCCTGTATGTCTGGTGTGATGGTGTACATCATAATCCCAGCACTCGGATGTGGAGGCAGAAGGATCAGGAATTCACGTTTAGCCTTGGCTATTAGTGAGTCTGAGGGCAGCCTACAGAACACCCTGTCTCAAAAAAAAAAAAAAAAAAAAAATATGGACAACAAGAAAGATCTTTACCTCCTACCAGATATTGAATTAACTAAACCAATGTCTAAAGCTCTACAATTATTAAGATATCTCTCTCTCTCTCTCTCTCTCTCTCTCTCTCTCTCTCTCTCTCTGTGTGTGTGTGTGTGTGTGTTTGTATGTATGTGTACACGCACACTCGGAGTTACAGGTAGTTTGAACTGCCTGATGTAGGTGCTAGGCACTAAATCCAGGTCATCTGGTAGAACACCAAATATTCTTAACCACCAAGCTATCTCTCCAGCTCCAATGCTCTACATTTCACAGCTAAAACTATAAAGTTCTTGGAAGAAAACCAGGAGTATAAATGTTCATGCCTATAATCAACACTAAAGAGGATCAGGCAAAAAGACTGCCACTAGTTAGAGGCAGTCAAGGCTAAAAATGAGAACTTGTCTCAAAAAAACGTAATCACATGTCAGAGAATTTTACAAGTCAATAATAAAAAGACAAGAAGAGCTGGAGCAATGGCTCAGCATTTAAGAGTGTATACTGCTTTTGCCAAGCAGCAATTCCTACCATACAAATTGGGCAGCTTACAACAACCTGCAGCTCCAACTCTAGCTGCAGAGGGATCTGGCCTCTGTACCACATACCTACACACATAATTAGGAAACATGCAAAGGAGAAAAAAATGATGTGTTGCCCAACACTGACGCACATAGTTTTGTATCCTGATCTACAGAGTGAGTCTAGGACAACCACGGCTACACAGAGAAATCCTGTCTCAAAAAACAAAACAAAAACCAAACAAACAAAAAAACAAAAAATGAAGTGGGAGGTGGCTACGATCAAGATATAAAGAGAATAAATAAAATTAAAATTAAAAGAATAAGTTTAAAATCCTTTTTATGGAGGTATGCATCTATTCCTCCTGGGTACATATTAGTAACCCTGTTTAATTATTGGTATAGAAACTGCCAGACTGTTTTTCAAAGATAGATAACTATTTCCCATTCCTACTGGCAGTGTGTAACACTTGTTTTGTTTTTGTTTTTTGAAACAGGGTTTCTCTGTGTAGCCTTGGCTGTCCTGGACTTGCTCTGTAGATCAGGCTGGCCACGAACTTGCAGTGATCTATCTGCCTCTGCCTACTGAGTGCTAGGATTAAAGGTGTGTGCCACGACACCCAGCACTGTGTAACACTTAGTATCACTTGCCTTTTGATTATAGTGATCCTAGAAAGCATGAAGTAGAATCTCATTGGGGGTTTGACTAATATTGAAAGTCTTTCTATATGCTTGTTGTTTGCCTATATATTTTGGAGAAATAGTTACTAAAATAATTATGTCCATTCTGAAATTAGGTTGGAGTTGAGGCGGGGAAATTAGACTGTGGTGATGACTATAAAACTGTCTATGTTCTGAACTTATGATTGACTAATTGTAGTTCTAAGGATCAAAGAAGGCATTAAGGCTGCTAACAAGCACTCCAATGCTGAGCACAATCTCAGCCTTAGTGGTTTTTTTTTTTTTGTTTGTTTTTGCTTTTGTTTTTTTGAGACAGGGTCTCTCTGTGTAGCCTTGGCTGTCCTGGACTCGCTTTACAGATCAAGGCTGGCCTTGAACTCACAGCAATCCACCTGCCTCTGCCTCCTGAGTGCTGGGATTAAAGGTGTGCACCACCACGCCCGGCTTCAGCCTTACATATTTTAAGTGCAAAACTTACATTTACTTTTTGGTGCGTTATACATTTCAAAAAATTATTTTGTGCTTGTTTATTTTAAAGAGTTCAAGTGTTTGAGCTCATTTTTCTGCCATGACTATTGGGCAAGTTATTTTGCCTGTATGCCTTAGCTTCTTATCTTTTCTTTCTTTGTATAGATTTTATTTATTTATTTATTTATTTATTTGGTGTCTAAGTGTTTTGCCTGCTTGTCTATGCACCTGTGTATGTCTAGTGCCTGTGGAAGATGGAAGAGAGTATCAGATCCTCTGGATCTAGAGTTACAATACTGATGGTTGTGAGTTGCCATGTGGGTGCTGGAAATTGAACTCTGGTCCTCCACAAGAACAGCACATACTGTTAATTGCTGAGCCATCTCTCAACCTTGTTTGTTTGAGACTTTGCACCTCTGGCTGAAACTAGCTAAGTAGACCAGGCTGGCCTCAAACCTACAACGTCCTCCCTCCTCTGCTTACCAAGTGCAGGAATTACAAACGTATACCATATGATACCAAGCTGAGTTTCACAAGATAGTCCTGGAAATAAAATACAATTCAAAAGACCTTTGACACAAGGAATATTTAACACAGTTCACACTGTGATGACATATTTTGACTTAATTATGCTTCTTTTCTTTTTTCATTTTTTTAAAGACAGGGTTTCTCTTTGTAGCCCTAGCTGTCCTGGAACTGTAGACCAGGCTGACCTCAAATTCACAGAGATCCCCATGCCTCTTCCTCCCAAGTGAGGGGATTAAAGGCGTGCACCACTATGCCAGGCCAGAATTATGTTTCTGAAATTAGAAACATCTTAAGGTAAGGGAATCAGACATCCAATTCTACTATAGCTTCCACTGTTATTTTGTTTTGTTTTTGAGATGACAGACTCACTGGGTAGCCCAGGTATGTAAACAAGGCTGGCTTTAAACCCAAGAGATACATTTACCTCTGCCTTTTGAGTACTAGGACCATGTCACCATGCCCAGAAATGATCCAAAATTACAGTATTAGCTTTTTCCCCTCTTTTTCTCCTCTATCCCTTATTTTTTAAAAAAGTTTCCTGAGACAGTTTTGTTCTGTAGCTCAGGCTAAACTCAAACTTGAAAACTGTTGGGATTTCAGAAGTGTTATTCCATGCCTGGCCTTGTGTTGGTATCTCAGTAATTGCTAGCTAAATAATGATGATTCATGAGTGTGTAATCTCTACCACTGGATTTCCTTTGCCTTCTATTCTGAAGAAGAAACATTCTCTTAATCTGAGAATTCCATGTTATAATGTTAAGGTTGAATATTAGCAAATATAGGTTAAGTAGTATCAAATATAAGAATAAAACTCTTATTTTCTCAGCTTTACTTATGTTGTAAAAAAAAATATGCTCTCAAGGGCTGGAGAGATGGCTCAGAGGTTAAGAGTACTGGCTGCTCTTCCAGAGGACCTGGGTTCAATTATCACACCCACATGGCAGCTCACAACTGTCTGTAACTCCAGCTAAAATAAAAATAAATAATTAAAAAAATATGCTCTCAAAAAATGAAGCCTGAATGCTTATATAATTCATACATCACAAAGTATTGCTTTGGACATACAAAAGAAGGATACTTACTGCCAACAAAAGGATCAGACTGGAAAAAATCCAGGTTTGGATCTGCGACTGGATCAGTCAGTGAACTTGATTCTATATTAAATGGATCTTCCTAGAAATAATTTTTAATTAAAACAGATTATATTTTAATAATCAAACATTTAAAAGATAGTATTTCAAAAGACCCACATTCAGATCATATAAATACTTTGAAAAATTAGTCAATATTTTTGCAGCTACAAAGAACATTTAAGACATGAGTGACAAGAACAATTGAATGTATAATTATCTTCACCTCTTTTGAATGCTTGTCATCCTCAAATCTGGGAATAACTTTTTCATTACCAGCTGCAGTCACAACTTCGTTTTCATCAGTCACATCAGAAGGTGCTATTTCAGGACTACTTCTCACCTACCAAAAATACGTATGTGAGTATTAAGGATTAAAAATCTTTTGTCTCAGGCTGGTGAGATGGCTAAGTGGGTAAAGGCATTTGGTGCTAAGCCTGATGACCCGAGTTTATTCTCCAGAACCTACTTAGAGGAAGTGAAAACAAACTCCTGCAACTTTCTTCTGACTTCCACAGGAACACTATGACATGCCAATGCCCACCAACCCATTTTAGGTAAGATTTTTTTTTTTTAAAGAGAGAGAGACAAGGTCTTACTGTGTAGTCCTGGCTGTCCTGGAACTCACCATGTAAACCAGGTTTGCCTCAAACTCAGGTTCACCTGCCTTTGCCTTCTGAGTGCTAGGATTTAAAGGTGCATATCACCAAACCTGTCTATATCCCTAGCCCCTAAGAACCTTTTTATATCTAATACTAAATGGTCAGCTCTGAAATTATATACACACAAATAACATTATACGGACAAGTCCTATTTAGGAATATCTGCACATGTGTATGCCTGTGCATGTGCATACATTTGTGTGTAAAACAAACAGGAAGAGGCCATGAATTTCAGAAAAAGGGGGTATACATGGAAAGGGTTAGACGGAAGGAAAAGAAAAAAGAATGTAATTATAATTTAACTTCAAAAATACTACTAAGCTTAAAAATAAAGAAAAGTAAACTTAAAAAATGTTATTACGTCAGCCAGCTATTCGTGCTATCTCTGCAATTCTGGAAGCTGGAGCAAGATCACTTGAGCAGAGGTGTTTGAGGTTTAACTTGGGCAACATAGTAAGTACGGCCCTGTCTCCAAATGTTATTATCTAGAGAAGTGCTTTTGTTATTCTGAGACATGATCTTACTATAAAGCCCAAGATGGACGAGAACTCACAACTGTCCTCAGGCTCCTGAGTGCTAGGACTAAAAACATATGCTAGGACTACAAAGACAGCTCAGTGGGTACAGACACTGATAATCCAAGTTCAATCCCTAGTCACAAGGTAAAAGGAGAGAACTGACTACATGTGTCTTCTTCTGACTTCCATGTGGATACTCTGCCATGTGTGTACACACAAAATAAACAGAAAAATATTTAAATATTTATGCTACCATGCCTACCAGAAATACTGATTCTTACCTATATTCTACAAAAAGTAAATCATAAGCCAGGTGTGGTACCACACTCTCTTAATCCCATCAAATGGGAGATGGAGGCAAACAGACCAAGAGCATAAACACAGGGCTGAGAAGATGGGTCCCTGGGTAAAGTGCTGGGTGGATGGACATGCATGGAGAACTAACTGAGCTCAAGTTTGGAGCACCCAAGTAAAATCTAGGTATGGTGGGGTGTAACCGTAACCCCAGGCCTAGGGTGGCAGAAACAGGTAGACATTCAGGTCTAGCTAAAACAGCAACCTCCTTTTTCAGTGAGAAGACTAAAAAAAAAAAAAGGTAGAGAGTGATATCAGAAGATACCAAAGTGGAACTCTGACCTCTGTCTACACCTGCACACATGGATGAGTGCACCATAGGGTAAGCATGCTAGTGAACCCCCTCCCCACCCACAGACACATTAAATTAAAAAAGAGCTTAGTCAGGTGTGTTGAATCTCTGTGAGTTCAAGGCCAGCCGAGTCTATAAAGTGAATCCAGGATACTCAGGGTTCTGTTACACAGAACAAAACAAAACAAAAGAGCTTAAAGACATCCTTAGCTTATTTATATACTAAGTTTGAGGCCAGCCTGAGCTACTCAAAATCTTCTTATTAAAAAAGTAATAATTTATTAATTAGACTACATTTGTACATTAGTTAAAACTGAAAAGAAAGAATGTTAATTGTTGGGGCTAAAGGGGTGACTTAGCAGTTAAGGGCCCAAGTTCAACTCCCAGCACCCATACTAAACAGTTTAAATTGCCTGTTAACTCCAGCTCCAGAGGCTCTGATACCCTCTTCTGACTTATGTGGGCACTTGCATGTACATACATAAAGTTTAAATATATCTTTAAAATGTCTTTCTTTATATTATATACAATGCTAACAAAACTTTGTTCTGGGACTGGGGAGCTAGCCTATCTGATAAAGTGCTTGTCCTCCAGCATGTGGAGCTGAGTTCAGATCCCCAGCATTCATGCAAAAAGCCAAGAATGGTGGTGCATGCTTGCAATCCCAGGGCAGGGGAAGTGTAGATGGACAGGCACCTGGGAACTGCTGGCCAGCCAGCCTTGTCTAAATGGGGAGCCCCAGTTATCAGTGAGAGACATTTTATTACAAAACAAAAAACAAAAAAAAAAACAGTAGACAACATCTGAGGAATAACACTTTGAGGATGACCCCTGGCTTCTAGACCTAAGTATAGACACACAAACCTCGATCTTCATCAATCTGTGAGTGTGTGAGAGAGAGAGGTTACTTATGAAGACTATGGAATAAAGACTCACTGATGACTCCTGGTGTATGGGTTCAGACTCCGGGTTGTTCTGGCCTTCGGCAGGTTCATTGAGGTTGGCCGTTTCACTGCTGCTGGTGCTGAGACTACAATAATCTGCAGCACCATTTACAAGAATGCTCTGTGGGCTACTGCACCAATTTGATTGGTTATTATGATTTTCCAGATCTTTCATTTCCATCAGTCTCATTTGCATCTGCCAATACACAGTAGAAATACAAAACAATTTAATACTAGAAATATATGTAACATACAAACAGCTATGCCCCTAGACTTACTCAGAGACAAGTTTGCTTTCTATTAGGAGGATCCTCTGGGAACACAGCGTGACTTACAGATCTCAAAAGTCTCTCCCATGGAGTCGTCCTGCCAATTTGAGCATGCATGCATTTGTTTTTGTAAGTCTTGTGAAATCTCCAAGAATTGTGTCTCAGGTATCTGAGAACTGGCAGTCTTTCAAGGTATAATTAGAAATGGAAAGACCTTGGATACCAGAGGAAAAGATAGCCAAGTAACAGAGAAGAAGTCAGCAATGAAGCTATAGGAGAGTTACAGGAAATTAAAGTATACTTGACAGTATACTATATAGTATACTATATATATATATATATATATATATCCATCCAACAGAATATATGGCTGATTCTAAAACTTTGTATACTATATATACATACACACAGTATATATGTGTATATATAGTATATGTGCATATATACTATACTATACTATATAGTATACCAAGTTTTAGAATCAGCCATACTCCTGTTAGGGAAGGGAATAAAAATATGGGTAAGACAAGCTGCTTTATGTTCTGCTGCTATTTGTTAATGGGAAAGAAGAGCCCCAGGAAGTATCTTTTAAAAAAATGTAAGTCACATAAAGTCCAAGAAACAAAGGATAAAGCTATTTTGACCTCAACTATTCAAATGAATTTAACAGTAAGGCACAAAAGGCAGAATTCAATAAATTATGTTAAATAATAATAAAAAACAGAAACAAGAAAACAAATTATTTTAATAAGAAAAACCAATCTAAAAATTAGATCCTCAAAAAGACAACTGGTTATGCTGTGTCGCAGGATTACTACTGCTGTGATGGCCAGGCGTGGTGGCGCACGCCTTTAATCCCAGCACTCGGGGGCAGGGCAGGTGGATCGTTGTGAGTTCAAGGCCAGCCTGGTCTACAAAGAGAGTCCAGGACAGCCAAGGCTACACAGAGAAACCCTGTCTGAAAAAACAAAACAAAAACTATTGCTGTGATGAAACACTATGGCCAAAACAACTTGGGGGAGGACAGGGCTTATCTGGCTTACACTTCCACAGCACTGATAATCAATCACTGAAGGAAGTTAGGACAGGAACTCAAGCAGGGCAGGAACCTAGAAACAGGAGCTGGTGCTGAGGCCATGGAGGGGTGTTGCTTACTGGTTTGCTCACCATGGCTAGGCTCAGCCTGCTTTCTTATAGAACCCAGAACCACCACCCAGGGGTAGGCAGCACCACACACACTAGGCTGGGCCCTCCCCATTAATCACTAATTAAGAAAATGCCTTACAGGCTTATCCCATCTCACAGAAGCATTTTCTCAATTGAGGCTTCCCTCCCCAATGACTCTAGCGCATGTCAAACTGATATAAAATGGCCAGCGCAGGCTATTATTTATTTTAAAAAATATGCAGTATTTGTTGAGAATTTATCTATCAGACACTATGCTAAACTACCTCCTGTTTTGCCTCATTTAATCCTTATAACAGCCTTAGTAGGTAGGCATGTCAGTAAATGTTCAACTTTAAAGATGAAAAAAATCTGAAACCCAAAGGTGATTCCCCTAACAAAGGGCAGAGCCAGCATTTAAACTTGAACAGCTAACTACAAAGCTCCTACTCTAGTCCATTATGCAAAGACCTTCAGATGGAAACTGACAACTCTTAAGTTGTAAGCAACTAAAGATACAAAGCAGTCAGATAAAGTAGGGACGGGTGCTAGGAGGTATGAAGAGGGGGACGGGCAGGGGCGAGGAGGGGGACGGGCAGGGGCGCAAGGGACATGCAGCTCCTTCCCACTTACTGAACTGATCTCCTGTTGGGAATCTTGTAAGTGCTGCTGAAGAGGTTCCAGCTGAGCCTTTCCTGACTCCACACTTTCCTCCAATTGAGCTGTTTCTTGTTGTAGGCGACTTAATTCCTCTCTAGCTTTTGCCAGCTCTTCCTCGTAAGTGGAGATCTGAGATTCTTGACTAGTTATTTCGGCTTTCAGGGATGAGATCTATAAATGGAGATGAAGGGAGGAGAGAGAGTTAAACAAAGGTGTCTAGTTTAGAGGGTTGGAATTTTTGGTGTATTCTTTGAGTAGTCAAAGACAACAGGGAGGAGGCTAAGAGAAACTTGGATGCAAAGGTAACACTTGTGAGATCAAGATTTGGAAAATATCACTAATTTCTACTACAGAGAACGTAATCCTCACAAACATGCCTCCAACTCCTTCATAAGCAACTGCTGCCTAGACTACACTAACACGCAGACAACGGCTGCCTAGACTACA
>OU015754.1:46743140-46798937 GCA_907169655.1 Acomys percivali | reverse complement strand
TAGACTGCACTAACACGCAGACAACGGCTGCCTAGACTACACTAACAAGCAGACAATGGCTGCCTAGACTACACTAAGAAGTAGACAATGTTTTCTCTTGAAAGCACGGCGGAGGCGGAGGAGGGCAGTCAGTCATCACGCAGCCGGGCTTTACCAGCTGGGCCTCCTCAGCACACTGTTTCTTGACTTCCTGGAGCTGCTCTTCCAGCTGGGCTTTCTGCCCGTCCAGCTCATCCAGGAGCTCCTGCACCTGCTGCTTCTGGGCCTGCAGTCTCTGCAGATTGACGCTCTCCCTTTGAACTTCATCCTGAAGATCCTGAAACACAAGAAAATGCACATTTATCTCTTTGAGGCATGGAGACGTGAATTTCTGAGTCTACTTTAAGGGAAAACCAAGTTTTGTTTTATTAAATATTTTGGGTTTTTTGTTTGTTTGTTTGTCTTGGTTTTTGGTTTTTTCGAGACAGGGTCTCTCTGTGTAGCCTTGGCTGTCCTGGACTCGCTTTGTAGACCAGGCTGGCCTCAAACTCACAGGGATCCACCTGCCTCTGCCTCCCGAGCACTGGGATTAAAGGTGTGCGCCACCATGCCCGGCTTATTTAAATATTTTGTAATAAAGGAGTAAAGCATTCAATTTTACATGCAGTCTTCAAATAACCTCTTCCAGATCAGATTGGTCCTTGCATGTCTGACTGATTTATACGTGTCAAAGCAAACCTTGTACTGTTTCTTGCATGTGCTTTAACCTCAATCTTCCAGTCAAAACCATGGCATCTTCTTCCACTTTTCTTTTACTGCTTCTCTTTCTCTTAGTTTTTTGCATCCAGTCCGCCAGCAAGTCCTTCCCCACAGTGCTGGTTAAAGCCACCTTCATCTCTCTCAGAAAGTTACCGCCAGTGTGTTATACTGCTTCCTCTCAGCCTTTACACATATTTTTCAGCACCTCAGCCACTTTTAAAAACCTCTGTCAGTGTGTGGTGGCACACACCTTTGACCCCAGCACTCCAGAGGCTGAGGCAGGCAGATTTTTCAGTTTGAGGCTAGCCCTGCATGCTGGCTAGTTTATGCCAACTTGACCCATGATAAAATCATTTGAGAGGAGGGAACCTTAAGTCAGAAAATGCCTGTAGAGGAATGTTAATTCAGAGCATAGCTGCTCTGGCAAGAGATCACAGCCAAAGATCTTCTAGGTCTGTGTGACCCTCCGGGGATACAAACACACCTTTTTTGTTTGTTTGTTTGTTTTTGTTATTTTATTTTATTTTATTTTATTTTATTTTTTTGTTTTTCAAGACAGGGTTTCTCTGTGTAACCGCTCTGACTGTCCTGGAACTTGCTCTATAGTCCAGGCTGGCCTTGAACTCATGGAGATCCGCCTGCCTCTGCCTCCCAAATGCTGGGACTAAAGGCGTGCACCACCACTGCCCGGCACAAACACACCTTTAATCCAGGAGGCAGAGGCAAACAGATCTGAGTTCAAGGGCAGCCTGATATAGAGCAAATAACAGGTAAAGAAAAGCTTAGGTCCAGGCATGGTGGTACATGCCTTTAATCCCAAATGAAGGTAAAGTTAGTTTGTAGAAGGAAGCACTTATGTTTGAAAGTGATGTCTAATTGAGTGGCAGAAAAGGTGACAAATCAGAGATTTGACAGAATAAAATACACACAACTCTCACAAGAAGAGAGAGGAAAGGGAAGCTATTTAAGAGGCAGTTTTGCAGAGAGGAGGCAGTTTTTACCAGGACAGTAATAGATGGTTTGCAGAGAGAGAACTCAGGTGAAGACAGAAGGAGGCAGAAAATGAGAAGAAGCCAGAAGATCAGAGCAGACTGCTCAGTTAGTTTGGGGCCAAGCAGAGCAATTCTGGGCCGAGAGAGAACCTGTACTAAATTAAGTCAGCTGTGAGAAGAGTTTGAGCCAGATCAGCTGAGTTGAACCAGCCAGCCCAGAGCTCAAGTAAGGGTGAGCTTGTTAAGCAAATAAGTCTCGGAGGCTGAAAATATTCTAGGCCTAGGTTAGATTGTATGGAGGCTAGAAGCTTCCAGGACCAGGCCTGAGTTAGCAGAAGGAGGCAGTAAGCATTCCAGACAACAATTAGCCAAGAGAATAAATGTTTCTTTTACAAATGCCTCCATAATATCCAGCTGTAGAACATTTTCTTAGTTAATAATGTGGAAGGCTCAACCTACTGTGGATGGGGCCATCCCTGGTTTGGTGGTCCTGGGTTTGGAGGCAGAGCAAGCCAGGAGAAGCAAGCCAGTAAGCAGCACCCCTCCATGGCCTCTGCAGCAGCTCCTGCCTCCAGGTTCCTGCCCTGTTTGAGTTCCTGTCCTGACTTCCTTTGATGAACAATGCTGTGGAAGTGTAAGCCAAATAAACCCTTCCCTCCCCAATTTGCTTTTTGGTCATGGTGTTTCATCAAAACTACAGAAACACAGTGACTACCAGGACAGCCAAGGCTACACAGAGAGACCCTGCCTCACAAAAACGAAAACAAAAACAAAATACCACCACTACCACCACCAATAACAAAAGGCCTTGGCTAACCCCCAGTACTAAAACCAAAAAGAACAACTTCAACTTATGTCAAATTCCATATGTTCTTACTTGTATGTAACAGTGAAAAGCATACTCTCATGCAGTACGGAATAGCATTTGTCAGCCCTTGGGTGGGAGTAGGGAAGAAAGGGTTGAGAGTAGGTGGTGTGTACAGCTATACAGGAGTGAATCCTGATGCTCCGGAGCACAGCAGGGTAACTATGGGTCACAGCAATTAAATATTTTCAAGTGGCTGGGGCTTTCAAAGTTATCAACACACACACACAAATAATGCATGCCTGAGTGACAGTTTTGCCAATTATCTTTATCTGATCAGTGTACTGTATAAAAGGCTCAAATGTCACACTGCATCCTTAGACATATGTATAATTACTATGTATCAGTTAAAATTAAGAAAAACAAACTTTTTATTTATGTATTTATTTATTTATTTATTTATTTTGAGAAAAGACCTCATGTAGCCCAAGCTGGCTTGAACTCAGATGCGGCAAAGGATAGCTAGCCTTGGAATCCAAAGTACTAGAATTACAGGTATACCCACTACAACTGGAAAAAAATGTTTTAAAAGCATGAAACATAAAGTAAAACAAATCCTTGTGTCAAATCCTATCACTTATCCACTCAAAACCTTTCAGAGTCTCCATCTCACTGGAAAAAAAAAAAGATCAGTCCTTAAGAACCTACAGTAACCTGTATGCCAACTCATGTCCAAGTGCTCCCTCCTTCACTCAGTTTACCTCAGCCACACTGACCGCCATGCTGCACCTTGAGCAAGCCATACACAAGCTTCTCGTGCTTACTGCTCCTTTCCCTAGGCATCTAAGCATTTGATCTCTTTCTAAGTCTTTTTTTTTTTTTGTTCTGTTACAGTGTCAGTTTCTGACCAATACAATCAACACCTCCTGACTCCGCTCCTAATATATAGATAGAATACAGTTTCTTTTCTTTCTTGTGGGGGGAGGGGAATTTTTCAAGATAGGGTTTCTCTGTGTAGCCCTGGTTGTCCGGGAACTCATTCTGTAAACCAGGCTGGCCTTGAACTCAGAGATCTGCTTGGCTCTGCTTCCCAAGTGCTAGAATTAACACCACCCCCAGGCCCCAGCTTATTTTCTATAATAGCTTTCATGAAGTAATTACAGCTGAAGAGTTAATACTACATAATTTTATTCAGGGAGTTGTGCAAGTATCATGTAAAGGCATTTCGGAACATTTCCATCAACTTCCCACAGAAACTCTGTACTCTGCAGCAAGTCGCACCCTTTCTACTTCCGACCTTTCTCTTGCTTCCCATTCTCCTCTGGCCTAGGTAACCACCAAGCTATTTCTCATTTCTACCAATCTGTCTATTTTGGATATTTTACATGAATGTAATCATGTAATTGTTTCCCCTAAGAGGCATAATTTTTTCAATATTGGTATATAATTATTTTAAACCATTTTACTGAGGCATATAGCTCATATAACACATTTAAAACCTGTCCTTTTTTTTTTTTTTTTTTTTCCTGAGCCGGGGCTTAAACCTAGGGCCACATGCACGCTAGGTAAACCCACCACTGTTTATGTAGAGGAGAAATTTTAATTGATTATATATTAAAGATTGAGCTGGTAAGATGATTCAGTGGGTAAAGACTCTCAAGAGCTTCTCAGTGGAAGGAAGGACTTCCACAGGTATACAGTGACATGCATGCATCCCAAATGCATATCCAAGAAGTAGGTGCTATTACTGGTCACCTATACAGGTAAGAAAACTAAACCACTGATGGGCAAGGGAAAAAATACTATTCAGATTACTTCTCAGATTTTTGGATAAGATTAGTGTTTTGGGTTTTTGTTGTTTTTGTTTTTGATTTCTTAAGATTTATTTTTTTATTATTATGTATATAGTGCTCCTCCAGGCCAGAAGAGGGTATCAGATCATATTTTGATGGTTGTGAGCCACAGGTGGTCCCTGGGAATTGGAACTCTGAACTTCTGGAGGAGCAGTTGGTGCTCTTAACCTCTGAGCCATCTCTCCAGACCCAGTGGTTTTTTTTTTTTTTTTTTTTTTACCAATTTAATATTATACATATCCTCTAAGTGTAATATACTAAGTGAATTTTAAAAAGATTTCTTTTTTTTAAAAATTGCATGTATATGTCTGCATGTGGGTATGTGCCTATGCATGAAAGTGTCCATGGATGGTGCAGGCCAGAGACACTGTAATGCCCTGACATGGTTACTGAGAACTGAACTCGGGTCTCCTGGAAGAACATGCTTTTAACCATTGGGCAATACCTCCAGCCCCTATTAAATCAATTTCTGTAATAAGAAATGGAACAGGAGCTATCTCCATCCTGTGCTCATGACCAGGTAGTCAAAAATCCTCAAAGACCAGCATAAATCCTCTCCATATCCCCAATGTATGTACACATGACTGCTACATACCAGAACAAAACAAAAAACTTGTTTTAAAAATAGTGAAACATGTTACCTGTCCCCATCCATCCAATTTTTTTCTCTACAACCTAAACAAAAATCTAGACTTCCAATTCTCTAATCAGATCTAGTCTTTGTAAATATGTTGTCTTTAAATATAAGTTCAAAAAAGGAAAATACTATTTACCAAGAAAGAGCATATAAGAAAGTGTTTAGAGCCAGGCGTGGTGGTGCACGCCTTTAATCCCAGCACTCGGGAGGCGGAGGCAGAGGCAGGCGGATCGCTGTGAGTTCGAGGCCAGCCTGGACTACAAAGTGAGTCCAGGACAGTCAAGGCTACACAGAGAAACCCTGTCTCGAAAAACAAAACAAAAAACAAACAAAAAAAAGAAAGTGTTTAGAGCTGGAGCAGTGGCACATGCTGGGAGGCAGAGGCAAGTGGATCTCTGTAGGCATAAGGTTATTGTGTAATTCAAATGCTGATTTCTATGTATGCCTCCCCACCCCCAATCTGGTTGCAATCTTTGTTCTGAGGTCTTCTGGATCAATGTTGTATAAACACTGCTCCCCAATTGTCCCCTGGTATGCCAATAAGGCAGCTTACAGCCAATCCACGAGCAGGGGAAAGAATAGGGCTGGACTTCCTGCCAGCCAGGGGAGGAGGAGTTAGAGGAGGAAGGAAGTAGGGGATTCAGCCAGGGGAGAGGCCCAAGGGACACCAGGAGAGAGGAGTTGGAGCAGAAAAGCTACAAAGTGCAAATATCTAAGTATCTCTGCCAGGTAAGCTAGGAGGAAAACAAATTACCTTAGAGGGTTAAGAATAGAGTAATAACTGCTCAGTTATTGTGCTGTGAAGCTTATTACACAAATGTAGAAGTCTCAGTTATTTGTGTGATAGCTAGGTTAAGAGAGAAACTGAGAAACAGTTTTATAAAAATAATTATAACAGATCTCTGTGAGTTTGAGGCTAGCCTGGTCTACAAAGCGAGTCTAGGGCAGCCAAGGCTACACAGAGAAACCTTGTCTCAAAAAATAAAATAAAAGAGTGTTTAGGACTTAGTTTTTATTTTTTTTAAAGATGAATAGAAAGGTATATATATTATTATATATCTAAAATCATTTAGGTATATAAAATATCATCAAATGATTAAGAATTCACTGACAGAAAAGTTCCCTCATTTTTCAGGCATTACTGAAATTTATACTTAATGATTTGTTACATTTCATTAAGCATGTGTATGTAGGTTAGAGTCGGGTCTTCTCCTAACTATGTGGGTCCCAGGGATCAAATTTAAGTCCTCAGGCTTTACCTAATGAGCCATTTTGCTAGCCTGTATTTTCACAATTTCCTGTGACATGTGTGTACATGTCATGTGTGTACCTGGTGCTCAGGGAAGCTAGAAAAAGGCTTTGGATTGCCTGGGACTGGAGTTACAGGTGGTTATGAGCCACCATGTGGTTGCTGGGGATTGAACTTTGGTCTTCTAGAAGAGCAGCCAGTGCTCTTAACTGTTAGGCTATCTCTTCAGCTCAGCATCCTTTTTAAAATAAAAGTTTTGGGGCTGAAAAGATGGCTTAGAGGTTAAGAGCACTGGCTGCTCTTCCAAAGTTCCTGAGTTCAACTCCCAGCAACCACATGGTGACTCACAACCATCTATAATGAGATCTGGTACCCTCTTCTGTTGTGCAGGCTAAATAAATAAATAAATAAATAAATAAATAAATAAATAAATAAATATTCTTTTAACAAGGTATCACATCTCTAGTGATTTTACTAATTTAAATTTTTCTATGTTTCTGTTCTTTTCTATGTAAGAACTACCAATACAAAAATCAATGTTCATTTCTTTTAATACACTGAACTATTTTTAAAATAGCATTTTTAGTTTGTCACTTAATTGTAACCTCAGATGATAGGCTTCCATAAGAGGAATAAGAATAAACAAACCAACATAATATATACTTAGTCTTGCTCTATGTCTTTCTCTTATAAGAGCAAATACTTTCACTCAGGCAACCCAATTTTTACTACTTTTGTCTTTTTTCTTTGCTGTAATGAAAAGCTATCTTGTAACACAAAAGTACAGTCCTTTAAGAATTTTAGTATTTTACTGATAAAATACTCCTAGAAAATACTTAAGCCTTAATTAATGTCCATATTAAAAAATAGCATTTCTCCATGTTTATTTCTCAGCATGAAGAAAGAAGCATCTCTATAAAAATTCCAACATAAGGCCAGCATGGTGTCACATGCCTGCAATGCAGTCCCAGCCCTTTCAGGGGTGAGACAAAATGAGAGCTGTGAGTTCAAGGCTAGCCTGAGCTACAGCAAGCTTTATGTCAGCAAAGTGTGACCTTGTCTTAAAAGCTAAAGATAAAACAAGAGATAGCTCGGCAGTTAAGAGCATCTGCTGCTCTTTCCTAGAACCTGGGTTTGGTTCTCGGCACCCCCATGGTGGCAGCTCACTACTGTTCAGAACTGGAGAGACCCCACCCACTCTTCACTAGCACCAGGTATGCACATGGTCTACATACACACGTTCAGGCAAACACTTATAAAATTGAAAAAGAAATCTTTACAAAGAAAAGCTTAAAATTTTTTTCCAACACAAATCCACAGCAAAGGATCTTTGCTTTCAGTAAAGAGAATTAAAATTAAGTCAAAATGAAAAGTTGCAATATATATTCTAATATGAATAAGAAATTTTTCTTACCACAAATTCATTTACAAGGCTACCCCTCTGCGATGTAGCTTCGACATTATTCTCTGTATCCAGATCTGTTTGGCTGTTTTATTTTGGCACAAATTTGCTTATCTTGGAAGTAGATAAAGGCACAAATGCGTGTCTCCCATCTCCTTCCTCCAGCATTCTCCACCCAGTACACCCTAACTAGGGCAGTGCAGGTTCCGGCGCTTGGATAGCGCAGTGAGTCACCAGAGACTCCTGCAGGTGCCCTCTCTCCTGCCTCCGCACTACTGGCCTCGAGGCGCTATGGACTGCAAAGGCAAGAGGGCAATAGCAATGGAGAGCAAGAGAGACCAAAGGAACAATAATGGTGTGACATGGTGCCAACGTTTACCTTAGAAAACATCACAGCCAGACTCACCTAAGAGGCTGCATTCAGGAGTAAAGGGTTACCCGCACTGGAAATCTTAGCCTGTAATCCCACTCTGGGAAGCAGAGACAGGTAGACCGCTGTGAGTTCGAGGCCTGCCTGGTCTACAAAGTGAGTCCAGGACTGCCAAGGCTACACAAAGAAACCCTGTCTTGAAAAACCAAAAAAAAAAAAAAAGGAAGGGGGGAGGGAGAGTGAAATTTCAAGAAAAATGTCCGGTTTCCTAGAAACTTCTCAAGATACTGAAACCAACAAACTCACCTCGTGCCCTCTACATATCATGGGGAGCTATGTAAAAATAATTTTTTGTTTGTTTAATTTTGTTTTTCGAGAGAAGGTTTGTCTGTGTAGCCCTGGCTGTCCTGGACTTACTTTGTAGACCAGGCTGGCCTCTGCATCCCTGAGTGCTGGGATTACAGGCGTGAGCCACTGTGGCCAGCTTGTAAAAATAAATTTTAAACACTGTAACTCTTAAGACATATTGTTATTAAAATAACTCATCTTAGTAACCTGAATCTGATGTACTACTGAAGAAGTAATTTAACAATTAAACCTATAAAATATTAGCAACATAAAAATGAAAGGATCATTGACATATACCTGTAATTCTAGCATCTGGAAGGTGTAGGCAGGGGGAAATCTCGAATTTGAGATGAATCTGGGTTACATAGCAAATTACAGCTATTCTGGATTACATAGTGGGATCCTGTCTCAAATAAACAAACAAACCCCCATAAAACAAGAAAACAAAAACCCAATGACTTATGAATAAAACTTGCTTTTCCAACTAAAGTTATCCCTTTTCCTCAGAGAGGGAAAAATGTCAAATAAATGCATTAAAATGAAAAAAAAAAAAAAGACTAATTACTCTGAGCTACTAACTCTTGTTTTTCAAGATTTATTTTTATTTTTTCAGATTTTATTTTATGTGTATAAGTAGGCACATCACATGACTGCCTGGTGCCTATAGAGGCAAGAAGAAGGCATAGGATCCTCTGGAATTGCAGTTATAGATGGTGGTAAGCCACTGTGTGGATGCTGGGAGTTGTAGATGGCGGTGAGCCAGTGTGTGAATGCCGGGAGTTGAACCTAGGTCCTCTATCTTACCTACCAGGCCATCACTCTAGCCTGAGTTAACTCTTCACTAGTGAAATATGAATATCCAGGAGCTTCCTTTTGTGTGAAGTTACTATGAGCAAAGTCACACAAAAGTGGGACTTGGTAGATACCTACTGTGTCCCTAGTCATTCCTGCTTGTGGGTTCTGGGTACATTCTGTCCTATTTTTACTTTCATGTATAAATTCAAAGTTTGTTTATTTTTACTTGGACAGCTTCCTTAAGTATCTAACAATGTATTTCCAAATATAGTAGAAGACATATATCCCAAGTGGAATTTCGAGCTCAAGAGCCTCCTAAGATGGAAGACTAGAATGTGTGAGTACACGTACATTTGATACTATTTTTATTTGTCTGTGGTATGTGTATACATGTATGCATGTTCTTTCTTATATTATGCAGGTTTGAAAAGGTCAGAGGAGGATTCAGATGTCAAGCTAGATCACGATCCATCTTACTCCTCTAAGATGGGCTCTCTCACCCCACCTAGAGTTAGACTGGTAGCCAGCAAACCGCAGTGATCCTATGTTCCCTTTCTACTGAGCTGGGGTCACAGGCATGCGCAGTAACGCCTGGATTTTTATGTGGATACTTGGCTCTTTATGTTTGTACAGCAAGCACTGTTACCCACTGAGACATCGCCTCAGCCCATAAATATAAATATTTAATAAACATACTTAAATATATATTTAAGATAAGTCAGTAATATGAAAGATTAGTACCAACAGAAATAGCAAGTCCAAACTTGAAGCTATTTTTTTCCAACTAGACTTATTTTGGACAGAGAGGCCTTCATATGATAAACACCAAAATGGCTAACTGGAAATATACAACTGGCTCTCAGGGAGCAGAGATCTTATTGTCAATAGTCGTCAGTATCAGGGTGACTGGGAGCAGTGAGAAGAAAGAAAACATTTTAAGATGTGAGCTCACAGACCACACAAGAAACAAAAAGGTAGAAAACCAATATTCTACTTTAAAATAGAAAGCACATATAAATACAAACCCAGAACCTGGCTAGAGTGAGCTCAGTGAGGGCACATGTGCTTAATGTACATAAGGCTTTGAGGTCAACTGTCAGCACCAAAACAAAAACAAAGACAAGACCAACCAAATAACTACGGATGGGGCTAGAAAGACAGTTCAGCTGTTAGGAGCACTTACTGTTCTTGCACAGGACCTAGGCTCATTTCCTAGCACCCACATGACGGCTCTCAACTGCCTATACCTCCAGTCACAGGGATCAGACACCCCACCCCCACCCGCAGACACCAAGTGTGCACATAGTGCACCTACACATGTACAAGCAAAACACTCATAAAATAAAAATAAGTAAAACCTTAAGGCTCTTGGTTTTAAAACTTTAATTCCTATGCTTAAGATATGAATTTGTGTAACCACCTTACTTTACTAGCTAGAGAAATGCCAACACTTAAAAGAGACAAGGTAGGGTTCTCAACAACAGGCTAAGCTCCCATATTTCATCAGGATCTACATTAGAAAGTGGAGTAAGAAAAAAGTAGCTACCAATACTTCCTTAGGTTCTGCTATTTAATAACAGCTCTAGTAAATGATCTTTTACCTGAAAAACTAGAAAAGTGGTACTGAACGCAGGCCACGGTGGTGCACATTTGTAGTCTCCACACTTGGGAGGGGAAGCAAGAAGATCAGGAGCTCTGGGCCCCCCTCAACTACAGTGAGTTCAAGGCCAGCCGGAGTTACATAAAACCCAGTTTCAAAAAAGAAAAGAAAGTACCAAAAGTTGGAATTACAGATTTTAACTATCAGTGTTACTTCTAGCCTGTACCTTGTTACTAAAGGGTCAATCAGAGCTAATTCAGTAGGTCATGAATTCCATTTCTTACCAATTTTCCTAAGTCTTTTTGTGCTTCAGAAAACAGAAAATGTTTTCTGAACACAAAAATGATCACAAAATGAGGTGCTTGAGCTGTTTATCAGTTATCATCACTAGCATCTCATTACCATTGATAACACAGAGATGACTCTACTAACCCAGCCAGAACCTCCATTAACCTCAGTGTTACTTTCCAGTGAATTTATCTCCAGCCATCAGTGCTTGTCTTACACTAAGCAAGCTCTAAAATGCTTCACCCGATGCAAACCCAGTTTGGATCTCGTGCCAATCACACATTTCGGATCACAAAGCTCAGTGTTCTTTTACTAATGCCACTAAGCAGACGAGCAAGTACATTACGGAGAAATTTCAGCAATTCAAAGCTCTATAATTATAAGAAACAGTGTTTCAGGATATTCAAGGAACAATATAGATTTTAGTTCTCTCCTAAACTGGCTACTTAAATCTCCATCCAGTTTGTCTTTCCCTACAAATAACAAAATACTGTCTATCACAAGAACCTGTATATTTTAGAACAGCAGCTGGTTAAATCTAGACGTTGTCTATGATTATACCAGTAACTATATCTACTTCAGATTTTTAAAAACCCCAACTTTTGTAGATTTTTGCTCTCTGTTCCCAAGCTGTATCCAGCAGTAACTACTGAAATTAAGTTTTAGTGTTTGCATTTCTCAAGAAGCTTAAGATTATACAAAACAATAAAATTCAAGCAACTTACCAGCCCACATCTAATCTCATTAGCAGAAAGAGAAATGCTGGTTATACCACTTTTAGGAAAATCCCAATAAATATAATAAATGTAGTCATCCAATCAGAGTCAACTACCAACCACAAGTCTCCCTAGCTTCCTCAATCTGTCAATGAATCATCTTCCCCACCCTAGCATGGTTCTCCTCTAGCAAAACAAAATGATGGGCCTAACAAATCTCAGTTTTTCCACCCATTTAAAACCATCAGTACACGTTAGTAAATGCCCATCTATGAGCCCTTGCTGGCACCTGCCACCAGTGTGCCCACATGGCCCACCTCCTGTGCAGCACTCAGGGAGCATATCCCAGTAACATGGAACCCTGCTCAATACTGGCTTTAATGTGTAAAACACTGTAATTTATCAAACAGAAACAGGTTTTATTATCCTCTCTACTTACAAATTACTAATACAACACAGCAAAAAAGAGTTAAATCTCTCTATGACAAAGTTTCAGGTATTTTGGCTACAAAGCAGTTTATGTTATTTTAAATTTCTCTCTATCATTTCCCACCCTCCCAGTCATGCAAAACAGTCTCTGAAAATAGTAGGTCTCTCAGCTGACAAAAACCTTACATGCATGAAAAAGCAATTTTGTTTTTGATAATGATCCAATTTAATTTTATTGACATGATAGTATTTATATCATCATTCAACGTCATCTTTAATAATAATATGAAAGTAAATATCATTAAAATATTTTCAAATCTAGAGATATGTGCTTAAAAACACTGCTTTATCATTGCGGTATTATCTTTAAAGGCCAGAACTCGGAGCAAAAAAACATTTTTTTTTTCAAAAGAGACATTTATATTAAATTAATATTAGGTATCCCCTAGACCTAATATCATGCCTGTGAAATAGTAAATACATTTACCATGACTATTCCTACATGAGAACCGGAGCAGCACATTTTACAGCGCACTTACCTGAACCTCACTTGTCCTCTGCTTAACTGTGTCTTCCTTCTCTTTAAGGTCCTGTTCCACATTGTTCTTTTCCCTGGAAGACCAGCAAACAATGCAAGAGTATCTGAGAACATCCGCTACAGCTGGGATGGCTATCCATCCTCCTAAGCCAGAATCGCTTTTTAAATACATGTTGAAACATTCAATTTTTTAAATGAAGGGCAGAATTTTCTACCCTCTTTAAATTATTTATGAAATAGAAATCAATATAAGCTCTGTTTGTAAAAAAAAAAAAAAAAATTGCTTCCTCACTAAAATGTGGTGAAAAAAGGATAGATTAAAAAAGGAAGAAGCAAAAACTAATCAATGGAAGGCTCAGGTTTCACTGATCTCACTGTTGCTATGGTGATATCATCCAATGAAAACTGCTAGTGAAGAAAAGGAGGGGTTGCATCAGCTCTCTAAGTTTAACCCTTAACTATCACTGTCCTATTAAATAAGAATGGCTGAATGAAACAGCCATTTGTGTGTTAATTTCCCTTAAATCGCAGTGGACATCAATTTTAGAATTCAACAACCTAGAAAAATGTAAAAGAACATTAATATACAGGTAGCATGCTATCTGAAATACCACAGTTACTCCAAAGAGGTTCTTAGGGACTACCTATGAAACCCAATAGCTAAGTATGCAAAATTGTGTACATTATGTTTAAGAACAGTCCGAGGAATGTTAGGTCTTCCCCTCAAATCCAACACATAAGCCTCTTGGAAACAGCAACCCAAATTCAGATGTTCTTTAACAGAGCTGGAGCCATTCGAATGAATCTCAAAAAAACCTTAAGATTTCAATGACAAAATAAAGCTATTTCTTTTCCTGTAACAAATTTAACTTCCCATGTTTACTAAAACCATTCGCATGTACTGCTCTTTTATTTTCTACAAAATGAGAGTTAAAAAAGCCACAGAATCCTTCAGCAGTACATGGGCGTGGGAAGAAGGCAGCACCGAGAGGGAAGACAGCATTTAGGAAACCCTCTAGTCTAGTATGACAGTCTCACCTTACAGGGTCATTACCATGTTTCAAATAACTAACACCAACTCAGAGTCTAACAGAATCCAAATGTAAGCTTGAATTCCATTAGCTGTATCATAAAGGAAAGTGACAAAATTATACCAAACACGTAAGGAAGAAACTACATGCCTTATTTGTATATCTCATCCTGAAACAGTGAGACTTTGAAATGTAGCACCACATCAGCTGTTTTGGACCTTCAGGTACAATGATGTCAAGGTCTTTATGGAAGAAGAAGGCTCAAGAATAAAGCTGTTTGTACACTGTTACTTTTAAATACCTGAGATGGCCAAGGAACTCACTAACCGTTGGTCAGATGGGTTGCCATGTGGGTCTCGATGTCCTGGAGATTTTAAACAGTCCCTTACCATTCGAATCATTGTCCCAGCCTTCCTTCCATCTCTCAATGCACTGTGCAGGGCCACCCCCCACGGCCAGCCCTTACCAAATTAGGTGAAATTGAAAAATAGAAAATCACAAGGGGAAAAATCTGAAAACATAACACCAACTCTGCTAGCTCAATCTTGGAAAAATTTTTTCCTCCTTATGTGAGCAGATGAGTGTTTTCAGTCCTGCTGCAGTATATGTCAGAGATAAGTCACATGAAAATCTAGCGCTCCCCCAACCTCCACCCTGGGCTCCAGCCCCCAAATCCTCAGAGACACTGCACACAAGGTCAGTACCACTTCAGCTCCATTTGAGACAGCAGATAACAAAAACGGAAAACATGGTAATGTATCAGAGACCGTCACTGCAGACATGAGGGTGCATCATTTACATTCTTCCTGCTGTTCTTTTAACTCTTGTTACTGACAGTGTCTGCTCACCGTCTCTGCTCTGCTGCTCGCTCCTGTTACTCACAGTGCCTGCTCAGAAAACAAAATGTGCACACAAGCGAGCTGAGCTGTAAGGAGGCAGCGGCTGACTTGCAGTAGTGGGGACAGAAGACAGACAGAGCAAAGGAGGCTCACCAGGTGAGGAAGGGAGAGAGAGCAACAAAGGCTGGAGCTCTTAGCAGCAAGCAGTCTAGTCGGAGCAAAATGGAGGGTGCCTGAACAGTGCAGACTGCTGCTTATAATTTATGGCATTGGGGGGGGGACACAAACAATAGAAATATCTCTAAACATATGCTAAAGACCATTCTCCACTCATGAAATATGAGAACCTTTAGAAATCATTTCTTAGCTCAGAGATCAATAAAACCTAACTTCTATTCAAGTTTATCGAAGTAAAATTCTGGTCCCTTTAATAATTCCTTCAATAATGTGATGAAAACTAAGTAACATAGCATAGTACTAGCCAATGTGTAAAAATTAATTTAGCTTATATCAGAAACACCAAAGTGTTATTCTATTGCCTTGAAATAACTCTTAACTTCTAATAACACTCTTATTTTCAGGTAATTATAAACATTTAAACATACATTTAGATGCATGAAAATTGATTGGCTGTATTTCTTACATTCTTTCTTTTAAAAACACATTTTTCTAAAGGTAATATAAATAACCAATACAAAACATTAAAAATGTAGGTATATTTCTATGTAAATTTTATTCATGTGTATATATGTGTTCCTGTGTATATGACCAAGAGGACATGTGTGCATCGTGTGTGGGGCTCAAGGCAGATGTCTGGTGTCTTCCGTGATCATTCCCCACCTCACACACACTGAGGCCAGCCTCTCACTTGCACCTACAGCTTGCACATTGCTCGTCTACCTAGATGCTTGCTCAGGAGACACTCTGTCCCTTCTCCCATACTGAGATTATAGGCAGACCACCACACCTCCCCAGAGTTGACACTGGTGCTGGGTATCAAGGCCTCCCTTATATACACTTGCTTGACAAACATATCACCTAATGAACTATCTCAGCCCCCAAAACACTCTTTTTAACATACTTTAAAAATTATTCAAGTATTCAGCTTCTCAAGCAGTCTCCAATATGTTATATGGACAATAAAGAAGAAATTTCCAGAAAGGAGGAAAGAATTGTCCTACTCATCCCTCATTTAGAGTATCTCTCTGTCCTGTTCACTCATACATACTTACATGTCCTGAGAATACACAGTACCAACGCTACAGAGAGAGGGGGGGAAGGGACAGGATTCCCTGGCATTTGAAGGGCTCACAGTTTTGATTCTGTGTACCTTCATATTGGACCCAGCAAGGAAAGTGAGGCTCCAGCTAGGCTTTCAGAGGCCTGTGGTGAGTAACTGCAGAAACTTAACATGAGTGGTCAAATGCAGTCAGGTTAAGAAAACCTGAGTCCACAATTTACTTGTATTTATGCTGGGCTCAGTTTATAGAAAAAATAGAGGAAGCCATCTGTCTTGACTTTAATATAGTGCCAACAGCATCACAGATTAACTCACTTCCCATATCCTTCCCAGATACATACTTATTGTCATTTTTATGAATGTATCATCCATCATTTTCTAAAACTAAAAACCATTAGAAACTAGAAGGCTTATGAAAACTCACAAAGTTATTATTTTTTCAGTCTTGGTACTTCTTATAAAACTCCTTTAGATGCAATCTAAACTTAGAATGTTAATACTAAGAAACTTAACTACTGATTTCTATTACAAGTAAAGGGAAGCACTGCTATTATCATTAAATAATCTTCGGTGAGGTACCTGAGTCTTTTTGCTTTTGTTTTTGGAGACAGGGTTTCTCTGTTCAGCCTTTGCTATCCTGGACTCACTTTAGTAGACCAGGCAGGTCTCAAACTCACAGCAATCCACCTGCCTCTGCCTCCCAAATGCTGGGACTAAAGATATGTGCCACCACTGCCCAGCTGAGATACCTGAGTCTTAAGAGTAAGAAAAAGAAAAAAAACCCAGGAGACCTGGGTTTTAATCCAGCCGTCTATGAAAGTATCTTTCTGACACTGGCCAAGTCTTAGTCTCCATATGTGACCCTAATTATCTTCACTATCCTGAGTTAGGATAGCAAGATACACATGATAGAAGATACACGCTTTGAGCCTAAGCACTTAAACAATGATAATGGAATACTTTTTAAACCTGTAAAAAGAACTTATAGTTACAAGGCAAGGTTAGAAAACCATCTAAGTGCTGGGGCTGGAGCTCAGTGGTATAGCACTTAGGTCACATGCATGAGGCAGGTGCAATCCTGACTAAAGGAGGCACATTTAAATTGCTCAGAAGAAAAACTATCAATGAAGAATTCTGTACCTGCCAGGCACGGCAGATACATACTTGGAACCCCAGTAATCAGGAGGCAGAAGCAGGCATATCTCTATGTGTTCCAAGCAAGTTCCAGGCCAGCAGGAGCTACTAAGTTAGATCTGTCTTTAAACAAACAACAACAAAATCCTGTATCTGACAACACTGGCCTTAAACTATGCCCACATAAACAAAAACTAGTAGAGCTGTCCTGTAAGAAATGCTAACGAGTCCCGGACAATAAGCTCAAAGGCATATGACAACGTAAAGGCTTCCAGTAAAGGTAAATATGTGAGCAAACACTAGAAATGACAGTACTATAATTGTGATTTGCAACTTCATTTTACACTTTCTGTAAGATTTAAATGATAAATGCACTAAAACTACACATCTCAGCTAGCCAGGCATGGTGGTACACTCCTGTAACCCCAGCACTCAGGGAGGCAAAGGCAGGTGGATCTCTGTGAATTTGAGGCCAGCCAGGTCTACAGCCAAAGCTATAGAGAGAAACCCTGTCTCGGAACAAAAACAAAAAACAAGCAAACAAACAAAAAACTACAAGTCTGTTAGTAGAAACACAATCCATAAAAATATAATCTGTAACATCAATAAACTAAAAGGTTTTTATATGTAACTAAAATAAGTTCATTCCAATTAAGTTCAGATTGGGAGCTAAGGCTATAATTCAGTTGGTAGCCTTTGTGTAGCATGTATGAAACCCTGGGTTTCTCAACCCAGTACAGCATAAAACTGGACACCTTGGCACTCACAACTGTAATCCCAGCCCTCAGGAGGTAAAGACAGGGGTTCAGAAGTGCAAGGCCATCCTCAGGACAGCAAGTTTGCAGTCACACTGAGCCATGTGAGACCTTTGTCTCAAAATAAAAGAGGGGCTAGGAATAGGGAGCTAAGTAGAGCTGATCGGATATGGCCATAGACAGTCATGGACAGGCAGCCTGTCATCTTTGCCAACACACTGGGTGCGCTGCTTTTGTTGCTTGGGGTTCTTTATCACAATGTAGCATCAACTATCCCAAGGAGGAGAACTGAAATTGACATTCTCTGCCCCAGAGTTCCAGGACATGGTCTAAGGTAATGTAGAAGCGGTAAGGGGCCTTCCCCCTGGACATCATGTCTCCTATCCATCCCAGCACACAACGCAACTACACCTGCATCTTTTCAAACAATGTTTATTTCCCCAAAGTCTTTTTTAGTCCTATAGAACAAGAAGCTAAGACTGAATTGGGCCCACAAAAGGGCTGCTTTCCTTTCTACTCTTTCCCCCAACACAAAAAAAATACACATATACATTAAACTGTCCAATTTTAGAAGATTAAAAAGTTGTGGAGATTGCTGATGATAGCAGTAATAAATGTACTTAATGTCACTTAAAATATATGGACTACACCTGTAGTCCCAGCTACTTAGAAGGGCAGGGCAGGAGGAGTCCAAGTTCAAGGCCTGCACGGACCACATACATAGGGAGTTTCAAATCAGCCTGGGCAACTTAGCAAGATCCTGACTCAGGAAAGAAAAATGTAAAAACCTGGAGTTATATAGCCCAGGGGTGGAGCACTCACAAAAGCCTTCAGATCAATCTCCAGTATTAAAACAAAAGACAACACGTAACACAGTTAAACTTTGTTATAAACATTAAGCAGAGGTGAGAATTTCTAGATAGACTGAGTATGTCTGGATGAAGAGGCACACGTGAGGAAAACTGAAATGGAGCATCAGAGGCGACTGATCATAGCAGCCAGTGCCAGCGCTAGAGAAGCATGCAGAACTGCAGCAAACAGGAAATGCTGACCCTAGAGGCTTCTAGACCAGCCTGAGACTTTGCTTTTGAGCTGTGAATGACAGTATTTAACAATATGACTCTTCTTTCCGTTTTGGCTTGTGGAAAGAGAGGAAGCAGAGGCTTTTATTATTCAACAGCTGATGACAACTGTTGGAAAGGCAGCAGAACAGCCTGACTTGCTTATTTGGAAACTGTTAGAAGTCTATAGTTAGATTAGAGTAATAACTCTATACACAGCCTTCCATTCAAATGAGTCTGAAGGTTAGGTAGCTTTTTATTCTGAATTTTACTTTAGGTTTTTAATTTCTCTAAAATTAAAGTTGGGATCCTGTCTATAATCTGTTGGAAGAAATGAACATTAATCATAAAATATTAAGATAAATGTCATAACCATTTAAACATGAATGATTTACATGAACTGTCTTACTTCTGGGAGGCTGGTTGTTTTTCTGTTTTTAAATTAATTTATTTTTTATTTTACATGCTGTGTGTGTGTGGAATATACAAGTACACCATATATATGCAGGTGCTTGCAGAGGCCAGAAGAGGGCTTCCAATATCCTGGAACTAGGGCTACAAGTCAATTGTGAGCCGCCAGATGTGGCAGCTGTGAACTGAACAGGATCTCTACAAGAAGCAAGTGCTCTCAGCTACTGCATCATCCCTCTTGATGGGAGGCAGGAGTCAGGAGTCAGGGTTTCTCTGTGTAGCCTTGGCTGTCCTGGACTCTCTTTGTAGACCAGGCTGGCCTCAAACTCACAGAGATCCACCTGCCTCTGCCTCCCTGAGTGCTAGGCTTTTTAAGTAAGATTCTAGGATTCTCTTTAAAAATCTATTTCAGGGCTGGACAGATGGCTCAGAGGTTAAGAGCACTGACTGCTCTCTCAGAGGTCCTGAGTTCAATTCCCAGCAACCACATGGTGGCTTGCAACCATCTATAATGTGATCTGATGCCCTCTTCTGGCCTGCAGGTGTACATGCAAGCAGAGCACTATATACATAAAAATAATATTTTTAAAAAAATCATTTTCTGCAATAGGGTCTCACTATGTAGTTCAAACTGGCCTTGAACTTGTGATCAGATTCTAGTGTGCTGGAATTACAGGCACATGCTACTCTACACCACTTGTAAAAACTTTAAAAATAGAATTTATGAACTTATTCTGCATTAGTTTTTTTATTGCTGCACAATGAATCATACATGTGGCCAACATTATCTCTGTGTCTGTGAGTTTGGAATTCCACCTCAGTGGTGGAAGTTTGCTCAGTATGCATAAGGCCTGATCTGAGCTCTGCAAAAGAGCAAAACAACAACAAAGCTCCTGTGGATAGAGATAGTACTCAGATGGCTCTTGAGAGGCAAAAGCTAGATGTTGGCTGAGATTGGGGCTATAAGATCCATTTCCAGGGTTATTATTGCTATTAATTTATTGTTAACAAAGTTGTTATTGTTGTTTTAAATCATTCTTCAATATAAACAAGAAAGAAGCCTGTACACTGAGGCACAGAATGACATGGGCACAACCATGCCTAGACCGATGCATCAGCCTCATGGGATATTGGCAAATCCTCCCCACTCCACCCCACCTCCATGAGGCTCAGAAACGGCAAAGCCTTCCTCTACACCCTGATATTTACCACCTGCAGACTGCTCTGACCACGATTAGCTACACCTGACTTCTTGTTCGGCTGTATAAAATAACCTGATTCCTTGTTCAACTGTATATAATAAACCTGTCTCCTTGTGCAGTTAAGTGTAAAAACCCTACCTCCTGTTCAACTGTACATGATAAACACACTGCGCTTCCCGGGAGCTACGCTTCTCCATCACGAGCCCAGCCCACCCAATCCCAGCATGGTAGTGTCTTCAGGTTGCTCTGTGTCTGTCTGTCTTCATGCCCTCACTGTCACATTCCGGTCAATCCCTGGGGCTGTGCAAAGACACGGCACTGACGACCTGGCTACAACAGTCCTGCCTGTCTTCACTCAGTTGTTCTAAACAGCACTCACTGAGCAACTCTTCAGTAAGTCTTTGCTCTAAGGTGTGAGCTGTGTACGGAGGATGATAACTAATAACCTCTACTGATTTGCCATGTTCTCAGCATTTACTTGGTTACATCTGCATTTCCATTTTACAGACAAAGAAACTAAAACACTGACAGGTAAGTATATCTGACCAAATCAGGCTGGTGAGATGGCTCAGTGGGTAAAGGCACTGGTGACGTACTGTGACAGCTTGAGTTTGATCTCCAGGACAAACATGGTGGAAAGACAGAAACAGACTTCCCCCACAAGTTGTCCTCTGACCACCATGTGCATACATCACCACACACACTACATGAATGTTAAAAAAAAACAACTTGAAAAAATGATACCACATAATCTAGAAATGTTTAAAACTTCTACCACTGAAATCCTCATCTGTAATAAGAGAGAGGAGCTGGAAAGGTAGTTCAGTGGTAAAAGTACTTTTTGCTAAGCCTGGCAATCAGCGTTTTATCCCAGCAAGTTGCCCTCTGACCTCCACTATACTTTGTGGCATGCAAGCTTGTATACATGTAACACAAACCCTCGTGTTCCCATTGAATAATAATTTTAAAAGTATTAAATCAAGATAAAACCTCTTCCTCTTCAGGAATGTTGCAGAATTCAACAAAAAAATTATATAAAGTGGATATAGCAAAATACCCAGTAACTGTTATAATTACCTATCTTGGTTTTTTGGCCCCAAATTACGATAATGAATGGGCCTGAGAGGATGTGGCTTTTGCTTCCTATGTTTCTGCTAAAAGGACAGACAGGAAGGAAGTAGAATTTAGCAGATGTCAAAATATTGCCTCCTGCCTCAGCATAAATTACCATGAGCATGCTATCCAAGTGACTGATGTAGTCCCAGTTTTTTGTACCCTTTCTTCTTCAAGAACTTCTCAGCTGGGCATGGTGGCACATGCCTGTAATCCCAGCACTAGGGTGGCAGAGGCAGGTGGATCTCTGTTGAGTTCAAGGCCAACCTGGTCTACAAAGCAAGTCCAGGAGAGCTAAGGCTACACAGAGAAACCTTGTCAGGGGGTAGAAGAGAAAAGAATGAATGAACTTCTCTTAGGGGGTTGGAAAAATGATTCAGTCGTTAAGAGCACAAGCTGCTCTTGCTGAGGACCTGAAATCCATTCCCAGTACCCACAACTGCCTAGAACTTCAGCCCCACTGGGATCCTACATCTTTGGTCACCACGGGCACTTGATTCACAGGTACATACACATTAATTAAAAATAAATCTAAAACGAAACAAACCCCAGAACTTCGCTGAGGCATTTTATTTTCAGAGAAGGATTATTGTGGGATTCATCAGCAGCTTTTAAGAATTGACTGGACATAGGCATAGGTTTTGACCCAGCACTCACAAGGCAGAGGCAGGCACCTATCTGTGAGTTTGAAGCCAGGCTGGACTACACACTGAGTTCTAAGACCAATTAGGGCTACACAGTGAGATCCTGTCTTGAAAGGATAAAAATAAATAGACAGTTTCTGAAGTGGAAAAAGAGCAACTAGCAACCTAAAGATTTTGAGAACAACGCAATCAGAGACAATAAACAGTAAGAGGTGGCAGGCTGAGATGAGAGGCAATAAGCCCACTGCATCATGTG
Source organism: Acomys percivali (assembly GCA_907169655.1). Lineage (NCBI taxonomy): Eukaryota > Metazoa > Chordata > Mammalia > Rodentia > Muridae > Acomys > Acomys percivali. The sequence goes on along the minus strand of OU015754.1, from coordinate 46,776,491 downwards.
GTTAGAGGAAAGGAAGTGCTATAGTTTGAATGTAAACATCCTCACAGGCTGTTAACGTCTGAGTACATGGTCTTTAGCTGGTATTGCTCTCTGTGAGGCTGTGGGAAGTTTGGTGTGGCTGGAGGAGTAGAGTCGCTAGGAGTCGCAGCCCCACTCCACTGCCAGTGCAGTCTGCCTTCTGGTCTGGCTGCTGTATGAGAAGCTCTACAATGCATTCCTGCTTTAGTGGGTGGAGCCACTTCCACTACCCAGCTTGCCTTGCTGTAATGGGCTGAACCCTCTGAAACTGTGAGCCATATAAATATTCCCTCCCTTCAGTTACTTCTGTCATATTTCCTCACAGTAAGAGGAAAAGTGAGTGATACAACAGTAAAGCAGCAGTGAGCGGTTATAGGACTCTGCTTAGTGTTGAAGGGAAAAGAGCAAACACAGAGTCTGCTCTTAGCAAGTTTTTATGGTGTCCTAGGAGACAATATACTGTGGGGGGAGTCTAGGAATGGCCAGGATGACAGGGGAAACACTGCGGGTGTTTATTTGTTTTTGTTTTTTTAGATAGGGTCTCTCTATGTAGCCCTGGCTATCCTGGAACTCTCTCTGTAGACCAAGCAAGCTTTAAATTCAGAGATCCACCTGCCTCTGCCCCCTGAATGCCCGAATTAAAGGCATACACATCTATGCTCTGCAGAGGAACACCATGAGAGAAGAGCCCTTTATATCACAATCAAAGAAGAAAACAAGACCCAACTAAGAACTAAAGCCAGGAGTTACTAGGGATCTGAGCAGTATATCCTACGTCAGCTAGAAGTCTTGGGAATTAAACATTTTCACCTCTAAATCAATGAAAAAGCCGGAGAGGTGGCACAATGGACAAGACACTTGTCACCAAGCCTGGCAAAAAGTTTGATCCTCAAAGTCCGCCTGGTGGGAGGAGAGAACTGAGTCCAGAAAGTTGTGCTCTGGCGTTTCCATGTGCCATAGCAATTCACACACATGTGTGCACACACAAATATATAAATAAAATAAATAGATGAAAAAAATAAAGATTGAATCTTTCATCAGAGTACTTTAATAAATGTCATATATACTGTTTAAATTCTTTTTTTTTTAAGATTTATTTATTATATATACAGTAGATCAGATCACATTATAGATGGTTGTGAGCCACCATGTGGTTGCTGGGAATTGAACTCAGGACCTCTGGAAGAGCAGTCAGTGCTCTTAACCATTGAGCCATCTCTCCAGCCCATATACTGTTTAAATTCTTTCTTGTTTCACAGTCATACACATTCATTCTAATATACTGTAAAAACTCATAGAGCCAAAAATCTCAAGAGTAAAAACTTTTATACAGAAAAATTGTATTCACCATAATTAAAGACTAGGTATATAATAAAATATCTTAAAGACTTGGTGATCTAATGCAAACTTTAAAAATTGAACATTAATAGGTATAGCTTTAGTATAGGTAGATGAGTCTTCCTGTGACATGGCATGGTGGCATAATGAATGTTTGCCTATTTCACAGGTCTCACTTAAAATAGTTTGAAAAATGTCATTTCATACATTAATGTATCACACAACGTTTTGCAACTTTTAGGTTTCATAAAATAGTCACAAATTGTTATCAGTCACTATACAGGACAGCCACATATCAGAGTTACTAAAAGCTTAACTGCCCAAATATCTAGCAAATATCAGAAATGGCAGAAAATGGAAAGAGCATTTTATCTATGGTGTTCTAACGCCTATTAAAATAACTATAAAGGTATTTTATACATTAAACAACTGTGCAAGACAAAAAAGCAAGTTGTAGAACACTGGAGAAATGTGTATGTCTCTATCAGCTTGAGAAACACAGACATGCCTCTTCCTATCTGGCTGTCTAAGTGCTAATACACATACAAGCAAGAATGTTCAGTGGAGCACTTATGGGCCTTGTGAAATCTAACATTATTACAGACACAGTAAACCAATGTTTATTTTGAACCATAGTAAAAAAGTATAGTGGGGTGTCTGTGTGTGTGTCTGTGTGTGTGTCTGTGTGTGTGTGTATTTGTGTAGTACATGCATGTGTGTGTGGGTATGAAGGCAAGAGGCCAATAGTGGGCATCATCCTCTATCACCTGCCTTATATTTAATTTTTAAAAAGCATTCTGAGTCCATTTAAGCATAAATGTGGTAAAGTAGCATTTATCAAAATATGCATTAGAAATGAGGATATGTATATGTCATACACACATATTATACATATAATCTACATGTGCGCTTATCGTCAGCTATAATTTTACTTTACATACCTCTGCAGGTCAACTATTTCATTGTTAAGGGTATCTAGTTCCTTAATAGCAGAGAAATCTGCAACAGGACTTGATCCTATGATGTTCTAAAAACAAAAAATTCACAGTTATACATTACTGCTATAAATGCTAAGCACTAAAAATGCTAAAAGCTATACTGAGAAATAAGCTATTTCATTTTACTACATTATTAGCACTTTACACTTATTTAATAAAATACTTAGCAAACCATATGTAGTACATAATTGTAATTATACATGTATTTGTAAATTAAGACAGTTCCCTGACATTTTCCAGAAGGATTTTGAACCCACACCTCAGACCCTACTGCCTTTGTCACGTAATCTTAGTCTACCCAGAATTCTGTAGTAAATAAAGCACATGACAGATTATAAATTAATTTCTTCACTGAGATTTGTTATTTATCCGCAAGAGGTATGATGATTAATTTCCATTTATATTCTCTGGCACAGAATAAGTACATAAATGTTGTTGAATCTCATAATTATAATAGTGGTTGGTTTTATTCAATTCAACAAACACTAACGTTCTGTTTTGTTTTGTTTTTTAGACAGAGAAGCTCTGTATAATAGCCCTGGCTGTCCTGAACTATGTAGACCAGGCTGGCCTCTAACTCACATAGATCCATCTGCCTCTGCCTCCTGAATGCTGGGGTTAAAGGTGTGTGCCACCATGCCTGGCCTAACAAATGCTAACTTTTGTTAAAAATGCATTTAGTATCTATTCTATTTAATCTAAAACTACATATAAAACTATATATATGAAATCTTTCTTCCTTTCCTTTTTTTTTTTTCAATTTTTTGGTTGTTGTTGGTATTAGTATTGTTTTGGTTTTTTTTTTATTTTTTTGTTTGTTTTTTAAAGAGCCCTTCAATTCTCTGTGTGTGTTTGTGTGTGCATATGTACACCACAGAGGCCAGGAAAAAGTCATCAGATCCCCTGGCACTGGAGTTCCAGATGGCTGTGAGCAGTGTGACACGGTGCTAGGAGTCAAACTCCAGGTCTGCTACAGCAGCAGGACACACACTTAACTGCTAAGCCCTCTCTCTGGCCCGTCTTCCTTTCCTGAGGCAGAGTCTCACTTACCTAGGCTGGCCTTAAACTTGCTGTGGAGGCAATGGCGACTTTGAATTCCTGATCCTCCTGCCTCTATCCACAAGCACTGTGGGCACCAGTGTACCCAACACTTAGTTATCAGAATTGGTTACCAAATGGTACTTACAGATACAAAATCTAGGTTTAATCTAGATTCTGTTATTTTGTTACCTATATGCTCTTCACAAAAATGAAGATGTTAATCTCTAGCAGTTTTCTTTTTTGAACTCCCATTGATGTCCTGTTTAGCTTTCTAAAGTCAGAACAAAAGGATAACTGTTCTTTAAACACCTGACTTATACACACTATTACAAACTGATTGACAGATAACAGAATTATCAGCTTTTGGAAATGGTAAAACTGACACCTGACTGGATGGAACCTTAGATATATTAGTGGCCTTATTAGCAAAACACAAAGCTGAGTATTAATACTAATGTGAATTTAAGGTATGTCACCACCATCTTGCACAGCAGAAGAAACCTAAAGTTCCACAATGTTCCATTTCCTCATCCTTATACAATCATTTAAAATTTACTGAGCACTGTTAAGCTCATCAGTCAGCTCTCAAAAGTAATCTGAAAGGTAGATTATTAGGGAAGTCAGTATTAACTCAATTTAGAGCTGAGGAAACAGACCAAGTGCCTGCTCGAAGTTGAACCCAGCTATTAATTTGATCAAAGACTTGTGATTAAATTAAAAGTGTCATTTCACAACATGACCTTTGGCATTTGCATTCCAAAATAATTTGGGAAACACTGTGCTAAAAGTAAACTTGGTAAACAGGTCAATAAAATTTGACAAATAATTCCTTCTGCTTTTTTTTGTATATCACATTGCCTGTTAGTATTGAGTTATTTTGACTATTAGCATTAAGAGTCATCTATATGTATTCAATTAATTAAACTTCAAATTTTATATTAATTATAACTTCATATCAAGTATACTTCTTTTGGGGGGTAGTTGAGACAATGCTTCCCCCTATATAGCCCAGGCCAGTCTTTTTTTTTTTTTTTTTTTTTTTTTTAGAAAACAAGTTTATTAGACTGTGCTGCTCATTGAACTGCCACGTGCCTGGTCCAGCCTCCAGCTGTCCAGCATAAGATAGTTTGGCCAAGGCTCCCTGGGAGCTGGTCCATTGTTGGTACTGTCTCCATGGAGAGAAGACAGTGGTGCCAGTTCCCATGGGGTGTGGTGGGTTATTGGTCCCCTCATCACCCATTGTAGGGCCACCATGATTCCTGCCTGGCTGATGACAGCTGGCTCTGTAGCCCAGGCTAGTCTTAAACTCACTGTAAAGCTCCTGCCTCCGCCTCTGGAGTGCTGAGGTTACTGTGTACATTGCCATGATGATTCTCAAAAGTACTGAACCGTTTCACTAACCCTCACTGACACATATACCGTTATTGATGCTATTTTAAGAATTTTAAGCATACTTCTGCATAAGACAGTTATTCATTAAGTTTTAGCTTTATTTAAACTTGACCTGTGGTTTGGGATGAGTCAGCAAGCCAGGCAGGTGAAAAAAGAAAAAAATAGCACTTGATCTCACTTTCATCACCAAGAATAATTTCTATCGCTTAAATGCTACTGAGAAATGTTCTACCAGAGGTGCAAGTATGCCAGGAAAAACATGGCTTCCACACCTCTTCTGTCACTCCAGCTTTAAAAAGTGGTTCACATTTGACAGTCTTTGCTATTAAAATACCAACAGATAAGAAGATAAAGTCAAACAAAATTAGTTTAACCTCAAACAAATTAGAAGGTGATAGCTTCATATGACTAAAATGGCATGCAAGCAAATATAGAAAAGTTCAGCTAAAATTATGTATAGCATGTGAAGGGTACACAAAGAAAAATGTAGCATGGCCTTCTTTTAAAATATTTTATTCATTTATTTAATTTTGAGTTCTTTTTATGTGTATGAATGTTTGCGTACCTACAAATCTGTGCCCCAAGTGTGTGGTTGGTGCCTGCGGAGACCAGGAGAGGGCTCTGGGTCTCCTGGAACTGGAGTTACAGATGACTGTGAGCTGCCATGCCTGTGAGCTGGAATCAAACCCAGGTCTTCTGGTGGAGCAGCCAGTGCTCTTAACTGCTAAGGCATCTCTCCACACACCCTTTTTTGTTTAATTTTTATGTGTATGAATGTTTTGACTATATGTATGTAAGTGCACCATGAACATATAGTGCTGGTGGAGGCCAGCAGAGGCTGTCAGCTGCCCCTGGAACTGTGAGTGCAGGGAACAGAAGCCTGAATCCTTGGGAAGAGCTGTCAGTGCTCCTAATTGCTGAGCCGTCTCATCTCTCCAGTCCCACATGTACCCTTCTTACAAATATTTCTTTCCCATTTTGTGCATTTCATAAAAGTCTCACTTTAGTGATTTTGAGTGGATTAAGGAGTTCAGGGAAGGCAAACTACGGTGCACGCAAGGATCAAGTGACGCGTAATGAAGGCATGCTGACAACTGTTTTCACTGTTTATCAACTTTGCTGTATAAAAAAGCCCTCTAATTTCAAAATACATCAGGTAAATAAAAACTGTAATGCTAAAATACAACAACAAAGACAGCATAAAATAAAGCTCTAACCTTGAGAGAGAGGAGAGTTAAGAAACTGAGAGTACAAGAAAGGCGAAAGCAGGGTGCTGCAGAATGGAAAAAACAGTCCAAACTAGAAAAAACACAGAAAGGAGGAAAGCGACGTTCAAAAGGGTTAGTTGAAAGTACAAAAAATTCAGTACTTCTTGTTTTTTAATGAATCAGAATATAAGGAGAAAAGAGATTATTTCAAAGTACATACAAATTTTATTTTAATTTTTGGTTAATAGATAAGACAATCGTTATAAAATGTTTCCATCAATCTGGCACCAAAAGACAAAGTATGCTCTCATGAATGGACTTCTGAGAAGTCTACAATCCCATGTTTTCACTAGTGTACAGATTTCAATGAACAGACAAATTGATTCAGTAAACTGGGCGTGGTGGCGCACGCCTTTAATCCCAGCACTTGGGAGGCAGAGGCAGGCAGATCGCTGTGAGTTCAAGGCCAGCCTGGTCTACAAAGCAAGTCCAGGACAACGAAGGCTGCACAGAGAAACTCTGTCTCGGGGGAAAAAAATTGATTCAGTAATTTCTGTTCTCCTGGGAACTAGGGTTGATGGTCATTTCAGTCATTATAAATTAAGAATGCAGGAAAAAAAAAAAAAACTCTACACAAGTGAAGTCTACAGTGCTGCCCAGCTGGGCTGCAGGAGCAGAACCGAAAGCAGAAGCAAAACCAGTGCCTTCATCTTTCTGAGTATCACCTTCAGCCTCCCCACAGCCCACGGACCCATGCCACACACCAGAGTGGCCCATCCCAAAACTCACAAAGTACACAAACTTGTTTGTATAACTAGTTCTCAGGACCTGGCAGTGGTGAATCCCATTTAGTTTACTTGGGAAAATCCAATTTTGACTTTTGCTAGGTTAAAATGCAGTTTTAAACTATGTTACAAAATAAATACAAAATCATAACATTTTATTGATACTTGAGAGTTCTTAGTAACACACATTTGACATCTCCCGTTATATACAACCCTGAAAAACCACTACAGCAATATTTATGTTAAAGGTGAAAGGAGATTTAAAGAAACAAAGTTTGTGTGGGATATTTTATTTTATTTGTTTGGTTGTTTGGTTGGTTTTTGAGATGAGGTCTCCTTGTGCTGCCCAGGATAGCCTTGAACTTCTGGGTTCGAGAATTCTTTAGCCTCAGCCTTCCCGGGAGCTGAGACTACAGGTTCATATGATACCTGGTTATTTAATTCTAAAAGCAACTAAATCCACTATATGTAAGTCCTTTGGAAGGTCTATTATAGACCAGAATATGCTAAATGTTCTATATTAAAAAGAGTCTCTAGATAAACAAGAAAAAAATTCCAAGTACAACATGGCAAAAACGAAGATGTTCTGATAATTTCCACAGAAATCCAATTAACTTCTATCTGTTTAGATATAAAGTTCAGCTGTATATTAAGAATGATGGGTCCTCCTATGGCAAATGCCGAACACAGCAGTATCCTCAACATACAGTTTTTCTTGAAAAATTGAAACTAAGCAATCACTATCTCCTAGATTTTGTTTCCAATTTTGTATTGTTTTCTGTAAGAGTAAATCACCAAGTAACAATTTCTTTCTTACAGCTACCACTTCAATTCTATTCATAAAAATTGGCTAGGCAAGGCACATGCCTATAATCCAGGCATTTGGGAAGTGGAGGCAGGGAGGATCACAAGTTCAAGGTAATTTTCAGCTACATAGAATGTTCAATGCCAGCCTGAGCTTATATGAGACCCTGTTTCAAAAAAAACTTTTAATCTCTTCTATTTAATATGGTAAAGTACAGCTGCCATATGAATAATGAATAGTGGCATTGACAAGCTACAGTTGAAGGACGCTGTAGAAGGTATATCAGCATATTCACAGACACATGCTAAAGCACCAACAGCGGATGCTCTGTCCCTCTACTTCTGGGATTGACACAGCACTTGTCCCTCTCTATCAGGCGTGCAGGTCTTCCTTGAAGTTATCTTACCTTTTGTAAACTGGACCTGTCTGATGGTGGAATCATCTCAGGAGTGAGAATATGAGGAGGGTCAATGCCTTTTATTAGCTTTTGATTGATTAAATGAAAAGCCAAGGCAAACTGGTCTTTTGAAAGCTTCCCACAGTCCTTTGTGTCACATAGTGCCCTACACAAATAAACAAAACAGTACATAAGTGCTACAATTATTACCCCAAAACTCCAGGAGAAAAAATATGACTATAATTTAAAATTAAAAACCAATCAGCTGTGAAAAAAAGGCAGATTACAACCTGTTCAAAACTAACATAAATGTTATAGACGTGGACCACATTAAGATGCTAAAAAGATATGAAAGGCTCAGGAAACATCACAGAAGAGAGAGCAGAAAAAAATGTATGAGCAGGAAGATGGAGAGAGATGCTGCGAAGTGCTGTCTTCTGGACATGACATGGCTGTTGCCTTCACAAGCACAACAGCTGTGGTTACAAGACTGAGCCAGTCAACACTGCAGCACCAACAGGAGAGAAGCACACGAGGCCCTAGCCTTAACTGAGGTAGTTAATGGCTACAGGGGAAAGGAAGTCGTTTTTCTTCAGTGAAGTAGTTGTGGATAAATTGTACACGATCCAGTAAATATCCTTACACCCATGTACATGCAAGCAATCATAACTAAGCTCAGAAGGATAAGAAACAAAGACATAAGAGTTAAAAGGAGATATGTAGTGAAGAAGAGCTCCAGAGCGTGGGACGGTGGTAACGGAGGGCCGTGGAGTGTGTGAATAGTCAAAATATATTATATATACGTATGTATGAAATTGTCAAATAATGAGTTTTTTAAAAAAAATTTAAAGAGCACCAGAAAGCACACTAAAACCTGTCAATTGGAGGGTAAGAATGAATGTTTTATTTTATCTGCCTTTTCTTTCTTCTTTTTAAAGTTCAGCTTTTTAAAGGCTTACTTTTTTGAAAGTCAGTGTGGCCTGATGCAAAGACTAGAGCATAGTATTAAGCCAAATGTGGATTCAACCTTTCCTCTTTATGTCTCCTTATAGCCTCAAACAAAATCTTTTGAGGTCTCAAGTCTTAGTTTATTCAACTGTAAATAAAGATATCCACTTTGTAAGGTACCACGAGAAAGGCAGCATATAACCAAAGCCTGAGCATAGCAACACACCCATTTGTGACAGCTGCCACTTATGTGTGCTTAACCTAGGTGCTCATAGGTAGCCGATTATCAGCTCCACAAGTTTAATCTTCTTCAGTCTTAATACTCATCACTCTTAAGACAGACCTACTATGCTCTGCTCTCTTCAAGTTTCTCTCTGCAACTTGCTGTGTTTGTTTCTTCTTAAAATTTTCAAGATAACCTCTGGGTCAGGGTGGTGGCAGGCATGACCAATCACCTTCATATCCATTATCATATATAGTATGAAATGCACTCCCAACAAACAAGTGTCATGCAAATGCATAATGCACATACATCTTATAGGAACAGGCAGGTACACTATTTCTTCTTTTTTATTTAAATAAAATATTATCCTGTCCCAGGCATGGTGGTGCACGCTTTTAATCCCAGCACTCAGGAGGCAGAGGTAGGCGGATCTCTGTCAGTTCGAGGCCATGCTGGTCTACAAAGAAAGTCCAGACCAACCAGGGCTACACAGAGAAACCCTGTCTCAAAAAAGCAAAACCAAAACCAAAAAAAAAAACTATGTTGTACGAACCTTACAAATAAAACAAAGCAAAAACCCACCTAGTTAGACTAATGTATCATTTAAACAAGCAACTCCCCAGTCCAAAAGTCTATACAACTCAATGAACACATTCAGTCCTGTGAACACAGCCATTCTGATCACCTGCTTGGGCACTTAGCCTCCATAATCAAATTTGAAACCTACGACAGAGTTAAAACTAGAAGCCCACATTTTACTCCCTCTTTCATGACTCACGTGTTCTTCCTTATCACCTTTTCCTGCTCTCCTCACTACATGAGATACTGACTATTCCCACATGTATGTCTGTTTGCATATGTACATGTACACGATACAGGCAAAGACATACAAGGAACAATACGCACAACTTTTCCTTCTGAGATTAAGTAACTACAATATCATACATCTGTTTTCCTACAGAGATATTTGTACCCCTGTTTATTGCTGCTCTATTCTCTACAGAATGAATGGGACCAACAGACTCCATCAACAGATAAATGGTTAAAATTTGCATCTATAAAAATGAGACTACTATTCAGCTTAAAAGAAAAATGAAACCTCTCTCATGTGTGTGAGTGTCTGTGAGATGGGGGCGGGGGTCTCATTTATTCCAGGCTGGTCTTAAAGTATGTATAGCCAGGTAAGATCTGATCTTTGGATCTTCTGCTTCCATGGATACAGAATTAAGGTGCATGCCACCACACCCAATTTATTTATGTAATGAAAAGGATCAAACCAGGCCTCCCTGCACAGGAGGAGTTATGTCCCAGCCTAAAGATACTATTTATTAAAGTGTTTAAATTTCAGCTATCTGAATTCTCTCTTAAGACGACGCCCAGAGGATAACCAGCACAAACAAACGTTGCACGTTGACAACCTAGTAAGTAGCTGATGCAGTCAGCTTTCAAAAGCTTCAAGCAAACAGACCATTCTTGAATTTTGGAACTTTGTCTTTTTTTTTTTTAATTCCATTCTTGAATTTTTGTTCATTATGCATAATAATCCTTCAAATTTGAATTTCCTCTATAGAAAATGAAACATACTAACCTGTTCATAGAAGTAGTAAAAAATGTAAATGTATAAAACTAGAGTTTTATACAAAACCATATATACACCAGAACACATACTTTAAAAAAAAGAATTCTATTAAAATAAATTCTTACCAAATGTGGGCTAGCAAGGCAGAAGGTAAACCTGTTTTCAGAAAGGTTTCACGGACCTCCAGTCCAGATACATATCCATCCATATCCTTATCAGTTTTCAGAAAGATTTCATCATATTTAGCCTTTTCTGCAGGGGATACAACCCACTGGAGTAGGAGAAAAAAGTTGTGTCAAAATGAAGCCAGTACACATCTGATTCTCTTTCCAAGCATATCAGTGTCTGTCAGCAACCTTAACAAACCCACCAGATATCCTTGATGTCAGTGCACTGCCTCCCACACATCACAGCCAAACAGCACAAACAGAAGGCAATAGAATTAAAGTCAATTAGGACATTTACAAATGCCAATCTAACATTTTTAAGGAGCCAGTGAAGTCAAGCACAACTAAGCCTGACCTATGAATTCCCATACTAAAACCAGTAACCGGCAAAACCTGAAAAAACAAATTATCTAGATAATTCCCAAGCTTTAGTTTCTAGTCTCATGCAGCATTCTTGCCCAGAGTGGAACACGCACATGCTGTCATCAGTTGGCTTTACACAACCTGACGAGACACGTCAGAGGAAGTAAGAACTGATCAGAATAACGTGATCTGAAGAATCAAGACTAACTACAGATTAAAAACAATTATTATGACGGGGCAAAGCCAGTTAAACATCCACAGGACTAAGGAGCACCTGCCTTTTTTTGGCATCATGCTATGCAGGTTCAATGAAATGCAGCATCTCTGATTGCTCCTTCTATCTTTATCAATCACATCCATGCACTTTTTAAAAGCAAAATCCTTTAACCCTGGTAAATCTCTACTGTCTGAGCGGTGCCTTGGGAGGTAAAGTGCCTACAGGTGGTAAGGAGTGGCAAGATTCCGTGGCTGCTGCAGGGGGGATCAACCTCATGGAGCCTGAGATACTGACCGTTTTTCTCTTAGAAGGCGGCATCAGGGCTGGAGGCAAGGACATTGGCACAGGTTCTTTCTCCAGTGCACAGTACACCAAAAACATGGCCTTGAAGATAAACAGAACAGTCAAATATATCTAAAAATTATTACAAAATTCACTGAGCTAATCCCTGTTCAACAATAAATCATCTTCAATCTGTCTCAAACACAGACCCTAGCTAAGACTCCTAGCAATGGGGGATATGGATCCTGAATCAGCCCCCTCCTGTAACCACAAAAGACTTCCAATGGAGAGACTGGGACACCAACCCAGCCACAGAACCTTAGACCTACAATTTCTCCTGCCAACAAGATACACAGAGGTAAAGATGGAGCAAAAACTGAGGTAATGGCCAACCAGTGACTGGCCAGCTTGAGACCTATGCCACGAGAGAGAGCCCACCCGACACTATTCATGATATTCTGCTATACTTCCAGATGGGCACCTAGCATAACTGACATCTGAGAGGTTTCACCCAGCAACTTACAGAAACAGATGCAGAGACACACAGCCAAACATTAGGCAGAGTTTGGGGAATTCTATAGAAGAGGACGAGCAAAGGATTGAAAGAGCCAGAGAAGACAAGGACACCACAAGAAAACATACAGAATCAACTAACCTGGGCCCATAGGGGCACACAGAAACTGAACCACCAACCAGAAAGCATGCATGGGACAGACCTGGGCCGTCTGCACACATGTAACAGAGGTGCAGCCCAGTCTTCAGGTGGCACTCCTAACAGCAGCAGCAGGAGTGGGATCTGACTTCTGCTGCCTGTCTGCCTGGGGATGCTTTTCTCTTAACTGGGCGGCCTTGTTAGTCACAACAGAAGAAGATGCGCCTAGTCCTACTACAACTTGATATGCTAAGGTGGGTTGATGTCCATGGCAGAGCTCCCCTTCTCTGAGGAGAAAGGGAGCGGGACATAGGGGAAGGGAAACGGAGAGGAAGAGACTGGGAATAGAGGGGGGAGGGGAAACTGTGCTCAAAAGTGTAAAAATTAATTAATTTAAAAATATGTAATATCTGGAGAGATGGCTCAGTGGTTAAGAGCGCCGCCTGCTCTTCCAAAGGTCCTGAGTTCAATTCCCAGCAACCACATGGTGGCTCATAACCATATATAATGTGATATGGCACCCTCTTCTGGCTTGCAGGAGTACATGCAAGCAGAGCACTGTATACATAAATAAATAAATCGTTTAAAAATATGTAATATATATATGATTTTCTATGAGAAATTTACTCATTGAGTTAATCACAGTTCAACAACAAATCATTTTCAGGCTGTCTCAGATAGATAGATAGACAGACAGACAGACAGACAGGATGAGATAAGACAAGATAAGGTGTAGACAGACAGACAGACAGTTTTAGACAGGGTTTCCCTGTGTAGCCCTGGCTGTCCTGGACTTGCTCTGGAGACCAAACTGGCCTTGAACTCAGAGATCTCCCTGCTTCTTCTGCCTCCAGAGTTCTGGGATTAAAGTTGTGAGTCATCATTGCCTGGCATCTCAAATCTTTTTTAAAAGAGAGAAGAGAGGAGAAAAGGGGAAGAAACAAAAGGAAAAAGGAAGAAAAAATAAAGAACTCAAAGCTAAATAATTCTTAAAAAGAAATACTCAGCAAAATCTTAGAGGCATACCCTTCAATTGAAGTTCTTGTAATAGCAAAGATTATAAGAATTAGTAGAAAATGCTGTCTATAAAGAAATCTCCTAATATACAAAATCTTCATAGAAATGAATATACCATAAACTTAAGTTCAATTAAAAAAATGGACAAAGAATATGAACAACTAATTTACAAAAAAAAAAAAAAAAAAAAAAAGGCACCATGAACAGCCCATGCTTTAACATATAAAAGCCATACTTAAGTTCACTCTCAAACTAAAACTGCAGATTAAAATTACAGTGGGTTAACATTTAGCCTAAGTGGCAAGAATCCCAAGTTCCACGGTGTACTTGGCGGCTGAACTGTGGGGAAAGAGGCACGGTCAGACATTGCTAGTGGGCACTGAAGGGTAACAGATGCCACTTTAGCAGGATTATTTGGAGCAGAGGGCAGCTGGGCAACAGACACAAGATACTTTGCCATAAACCACCCTGTAGCCTCTGTTCTCAAGTGCATGTATAAGCCACAGCCTCACACAGCCTTTACACTTCTTAAGAGACTGTGGATCAGACACTTATATAAGAGGCATTACTACTAGCCTTTATCTATCGTTAGAGCCTTTCCACAATTTGTGGCCTCTAGTGACTGAGGTCCTTTTCTTTGTCTTGTCATTTATGTATGCTGAAGACATATATAATATATATATACATAAAAGACTAGTACATAATAGCGTGGTTCTCTTTTCTTTTCTTTTCTTTCTTTCTTTTTTCTTTCTTTTTTTTTTTTTTTTTTTTGTTGTTGTTTTCGAAACAGGGTTTCTCTGTGTAGCCTTGGCTGTCCAGGACTTGCTTTGTAGACCAGGCTGACCTCGAACTCAAAGTGATCCGCCTGCCTCTGCCTCCTAAATGCTGGGATTAAAGGTGTGCGCCACCATCACCCGGCAATAGCCTGGTTCTAAGCCACTTCTTGGAGTTTTTCTTTCACTAAATTGTCTCCTAAGTAAATATGAATTACACATATTAATACAATATTTTTTCTTTCGGGGAACATATTTTTTGTTGCATGAATCCCAGCCAAGAAATTACAAAAGCTAGAGGAAAAACTAGTTTTTCCTTCTTCCTCAGGAAAACACCAAATGGCAGCAGGAAGGCCCGCAGGACAGGAGTGGGGTCAGGGGGCTAGGATTAGGAGGCCTCCACTGAGGATTCTGCAGTGGTCTTAGGGGCCTCGTTGTGGCCAAGGCCATGGCTGTGGGGCTCGTGGAAGTAAAGCTGAAGATAAGGAGTGGATCCCCGGCCCAGCTGCCTGGTTAAGGACATGAAGATAAGGAATCCGAGATAATTGGCTTTTTTCTTGGGCGCATCCCTAAAGGATGAGGCTCTCAAGATCATGCCAGTGCAGAAGCAGACACAGGCTGGCCAGTGGACCAGCTTCAAGGTTTTTGTCTCTATTGGGGACTACAATGGTCAAGTTGGTCTTGGTGGTAAGTGCTCCAAGGAGGTAGCCACCGCTATCCAAGGGGCCATCATCTTGGCCAAGCTTTCCATCGTCCCTGTGCAGAGAGGCTACTGGGGGAACAAGACTGGCAAGCCACACACTGTTCCATGCAAGGTGACAGGCTACTGTGGCTGTTTTGGTGCGTCTCATCCCTGACTCCAGAGGCACTGCATTGTCTCTGCTCCTGTGCCCAAGAAGCTACTGATGATGGCCAGTATTGATGACTGCTACACATCAGCCAGGGGCTGCACTGCCACCCTGGGTAACTTTGCCAAGGCCACTTTGGATGCCATCTCCAAGACGTACAGTTACCTGACACTTGACCTCTGGAAAGAAACTATGTTCACCAAATCTCCTTATTAGGAATTCACTGAACACCTTGTGAAAACCCACACCAGAGTCTCTGTTCAGAGGCTCTAGCTGTGGCTAACACATAACGGTTTTTATACAAGAAAAATAAAGTGAATTAACTCTGTTTAAAAAAACAAAAAAACAAAAGAAAAAAAAAAACAAACCCTAGTTTTCTCCTCTACAGAACTCAAATCCTGAGTACTATCCTTTTGAAGGGCAAACTCTCTTCCCTTTGGCTCAACCATCTCATCCCCAGGAACCTGTCCTTACATTTATGTGCCTACATATGAAATGACTGTCTGCATCAGCACCTAACTGTCCATCAATAAAAGACTAACTTAAAAATTATGTTATACCTATATAATGAAAACCTATGAAGAAAAAAAAAATCATAAAGCCAGGCAGTGATGGTGCCACCTTTAGTCCCATCTCTGAGTTTGAGGCCAGTCTTATCTACAGAATAAATTCCAGGGCAGCCAGGACTATGCAGAGAAAATCCTGTCTCAAAAAAAAAAAAAAAACAAAACAACAAAACAAAGTCATTAGAAAGCTTTCTGGCATTGTCTTCACAAATATATAGTTTCCAAAATCTACCAAATTATATACTTAAATTGGAAGCAATCCATTGTATGCAATCTCAAAAACAATATACCAATAAAAAAAAATAAGCACAAAGTATTCTATGAGAAAATAAGTCCAAAGATCTAAAGTACACTGATAACATAAAAAAGTATAGTGCTGAACATACACCTCCATTGTGTGTGTGTGTGTGTGTGTGTGTGTGTGTGTGTGTGTGTGTGTGTAGTGTGCTATCTTCTAGGGTAAAGAGAAATAATTATTCACAACTTGTATACATTTGGACCAGGAAATTCAAGGATAAACCAGAAATTTTAAAAAGTAGCTGCTCAGAGAAAAACTACATCAGTTGAGGGCACAGATGGATCTTTTTCACTATCTTTTCATATTAATTTTCATCTATCAGAATGTACTACCTATTTTATATTAATAGCTACAGCATGTATATTAAAAAGCACTCCCTGCCTATAGTACATCCCAGGATATAACCTGTCCATTTTACTTACTTTTTTCAAAACTTAAAATGTTTGTGTGTATCACTTGTGTAAACCACTACAACTTCCCCATGTTAAAGGTTATATAAGACACCTTTCAGACTCTCAGAAGATGACATTTCTATAGCTTAAAAAAAAAAAAAGTATACAATAATAGAAAGACAATATTTTAGTCATGTGAAATCACTCAGTTACATGGAGCCTCTGGAAGGTTCTTGTAGAAACTGGGAAAGATTGTGCATTACTGATTTCCTTCCACTGAAAATTAATTCTCTCAGGAGGAAATCTGCTTTGCGCTCCTATCTGAACTTCTAAGTTTGAGTTTTATAGAGTTTTCAAATCAGTATTGGCTGAGTACTCAGTACAACTGTGACCCACAATTTCTATGAAAGCTAATATTTTGTAAATGAAGAAACTGAAGTTCAAGGATGCTAACTTGCCTGATACAATGTTTTAAAGAAGCATAGGTATGGCACACACTGAAGTACATGATGTAAGAGGCCTATAACCCCAGTGCTCAGGACTAAGCAGCAGAGGACTGAATTTGAGGCTAGCCTATGTCATACAAGCCTGTCTCAAAAAATTATTATATTATATTATGTTATGTTATATTATATTATATATACATATATGGTACAAACCAGGATCTACTAGGTACAGAATTCTTGCTGGATAGAAAGAGATTCCATCAGCATTAACAATAGCACCTGTGTAATAACTTGCACTACCACGATTTCCTTTATAACTGGAAAAGCTAAACCTGACGTGTAGACCCAGATTATAGTGGCATCAGAATCTCCTGGACAGCTAAGTAGCTCTATAATTGGAATTTTGGAATCAGTAAAGCTGGCAATGGACCAAAGACTCTCCATCTCTAACAGGTTCCCAGGTGACTCCGATACTGTGTATCCAGGGATCACCAAACCAAGCCTTTTCCACACACTAGACAAAAACAACAAGAATTAAATGTCAGTTTGAAAACAGATGGATGCTGTCTCCAAAAACTTGACACTACAGAAAGGGTGGAAACACCCTTGCCAGCCAAATTCACAGTGACTATAGTATTAGATTGGCACTTTGCTAAGAGAAGTGACTAACATGCATGTAAAGGTCAGCATTCTTGTTGCAGATGGAAGTCATTTCCTGGAAAAGTGGACAATAAGCAAAAAAAAAAAAAAAAAAAAAAAAAAAAAAAAAAAAAAAAAAAAGGAATGATTGCCATCTGCTGCCAATAGACAATACATTTCTTTTCTAAAAGTTAAAAAAGTTATTAATTTCATGTGTCTTGAAAATAGCTGCCCTGACAAAACTAAAGCCAATTTTTTTCACTAAAATATTAAAGGCAAGTAGATTAATTTTAGCACTGCTGGACTATGACCTTGTTTTCTTATTATACTGTATTTATCCTAAAGGAAGACTACAACTGAAACAAAAACAGCAACCACATCAAATGATCCCCTAACCCCACCTGCTCCCATGTGTGCCTGTGCATGTGAAGAGAGATAAATGCTAGTTTTCAAACTGGTATATACTAAGCGAGTACAGTTACATAGAAAGACACTAAACTAAAAAGCTTTTAGGATATCTTTTTATTTAAAAAGGGCACACACCCTTAACCCCAGAGCTTGGGAGACAGAGGCAGGTGAATCTCCAAATTCAAGGCCAGCCTAGTCTACAGAGGGAAGTTTCAGGACAGCTAGAGCTACAGAGAAACCCAGCCTCAAAAAACCAAAATAACAACAACAAAAAACCAAACAAATGCCAGGCATGGTGGCACACACCTTTAATCCCAGCACTTGGGAGGCTGAGGCAGGCGAATTGCTATGAGTTCGAGGCCAGCCTAGTCTACAAAGTGAGTCTAGGACAGCCAAGACTACATAGAGAAAGCCTGTCTCGAAAAACAAAACAAACAAACAAACAAACAAACAAAAAAAACAACCCACCAAAAGTTAACTAACTAATTAATTAAAATACAGCCATCACAAACAAACTTTACACAGAGTGCCAGGGAAAGAAAGGGCTTAGATCAGGATTACTACCGACTACTGACTTTGAGTGTTTTTCTCTTTGTGTTTAAAGCAAACGTTATCGTTCCGTGGACAACAATCCAAGGGACTTTTAAATATCCATCATCTTGATGGCACATTAACCAAGTATCTTTCCTAAGTACCTAAACTGAGAAAAAATGATGGCAAAATGTACACATTGTCTTATTAAAATACACGCATTCAACTATAAGTTCTGAAGAAGCTAATAACTACAATCTGATGGGCATAAATTAAAGGATAAATTAAAAGGGGAAATGTTTCCCAAGACAGATGGCACACACTGTAATTTAAGCATGTAGGAAGCCCATTAAGTTCAAGCCCTGTTTTAATAAAAATGTCAGGAGGTGTGAGTGTGGGAGGATTGTCTTGAGATAGTATTTTACATTTTAAGAATATTTAGTTACTTACAACTGCAAACTCATCTCTGTCAAGCTTTCCATCATGGTCAATATCACTCAACTCCCAAACCTTAAAAAAGAGAAGTGAGAAAAATTAATGCTTTTTTATTTTGTGTGCTAGTTACAGACAGAAAGAGAAAACACACTAAAGGATTATGTGTATTTGACAGGCATGGTGGCACATTCCTTTAATCCCAGTACTCAGGAGGCAAAGGCAGGTAGATCTGAGTTCAAGGCCAGCCTGGGCTACAAAAACAGTTCCAGGACAGCCTGGGCTACAAAGAGAAAACTATCTCAAAAACAAAACAAAAACCACCCAAATGAATATTTACTGAGCACCTAGTGACCCCAGGGTAGTAGACAATTATTTTTGGCAATGTGATGGCAGTCATCACCACCGCAGCACCCAACAGTCTATGAGTTTGTAACAAGCACTGCATTAAGTACATCACAGACACATCACATTCACTCCTCGGGACTCTATCACCTAAGGACTTCCCCAAAGCCACTGAACTAAGAAGTAGGGCAGCAGGGATTGGACTCTGCAGCTGTTTACTCGAGGAACCATGGAAAGACGTGGGGGTTTAAACAGAGTGGTTACAGTTCAAAACATGAAGGAAGGAAGAAAGGAGAAAAACCATATTGGAAACAGCACAAAAGAGACAAAGAGTAGGGAGAAACCAAGAGAAGATTAGCGAACATGAATTTATTTTAGCATTTTTCAAAAGCCTGTATGCAACAAAAGAAAAAGCAGATGCAAAATTGAGCTTTTAGCAAAATCAAAATTCTTAACAAAGTCAAAAAATTAAAGTTTCAAAAGCATTTAGGGAAAAGACTTAAATATGAAAGTAGGAAATCCAAGTTAATATTTATGATTTCATCAGACATGATGCTGAAGAACTATGTGAAAAACAGAGCTAGGAATAAAGGTATCAAATTATGGACAAACACACGTAAGCAGCTGAATAAAGAAAAATAATGTCTGATGACATCAAGATATAGTTTTAATCTTACAAGCTGGAAAAAGCCACGGAGATGATGGTGATGGTGACTGTACAGCAATGTCACTATGCTTAACATTACTGAACTGACAGGTAACACATGAACTATATATGGTCAGGGGAGGTAGCTCAGTTAGGTACTTGTCATGCAAGCATGAGAAACAAGGATAAGGAAAGAACATGCCTCAAAAACAAAACAAAAAAATAGGCAAGAAAATAAGAACAGACAGTTCCTGTACAGCAACAGCTGAGGCTTCCTCATGCATACACATGCGAGCACACACATACAGGAAGGAAACATTTTGTTATTGTTGTTGTTGTTGTTGTACAGTTTTGCTTGCTATAGTACAAGACAAAAACAAAAACAAAAATGACAAAAGGGGCTAGCCTGACAGTTTAGCAGGTAAAGAGCTTGCTGCCAAACCTAACAACCTGAGCTCAATCTCCAGGACTCACAGGGTGGAAGGAGCTAACCAATTCCCCCAAGCTGTCCCCTAATCTTCACACTGGCACACTGTGGTATGTGCCTGTGGAATGCGCATGCACACACTCAGACTCTCTCACACACACACACACACACACACACACACACACACACACACACACTAATTACAACATAACTTTAAAAAGACAGAGGGGAAGTCAAGGAGCCTGAGATTTAAAGGTCTTAGTAAGATCAAAGAATTAAAAGTTTTACAAACATCTAGGGAAAAACATATCAAGAAATCTAGTGACAGAGCAAATTTATGATTTTATATATTCCTTAAAACAAGACCCTATAATACATACGATAAGGCAGAAAACATAAAATGGTCTGGGCCTGGAGAAAAGGCTCAGCAATAGAAAGCACTTGCTGCTCTTCTAGAGGACTTAAGTCCTAGCACCCACATGGTGGCTCACAAGTTCCTGTAACTCCCAGTCCAAAGGATCCCACACCCAGTCTATACTCTGTGGGCACTTGTATTCACATATGCATACATACACACACAATTAAAAATAAAAATAAATCTTTAAAAAAATGATAGTCCTTAGAAGTTATCAAACAACTACATTATTCAAGTATACATGCAAAGAAAATCATATCTGCTTAATGGACACGTGTGTGTGTGTGTGTGTGTGTGTGTGTGTGTGTGTGTATGCACAACCACTCATAATTTTACAGGGAATAACTAAAACCAAAATATAATGACAAATAATTTACATGTTACAAATACAGAAAATTCTGTACTGACACACTTTAATAATAAGATCTGTTTGTTTATTAAGCAATGAGCTATTACTGCTCCTGGTAAGTATAAAATAAGAATATATAATAACTGCATCTAGCACAATACTGTAATCCCAGCACCCATGAGGTTCAGGCAAGAGAGTCGAGAGTTTCAGGCTAACCTGAGCTACACATTAAGACTATCTCAAAGCCGGGCGTGGTGGCGCACGCCTTTAATCCCAGCACTCGGGAGGCAGAGGCAGGCGATCTCTGTGAGTTCAAGGCCAGCCTGGTCTACAAAGTGAGTCCAGGACAGCCAAGGCTACATAGAGAAACCCTGTCTCGAAAAACAAACAAACAAACAAAACCAAAAGACCATTTCAAAACAAACAAACAAAGTACATTTAAAGTTTGCTATCTTACTCTTCCAAGGATTTCCACAGGTAACTTAGAGTTGAGCAACACTGGTTTCACTTTATCACCAGACAAAAATCCATCCACTGGGCTTAAACTGTCAAAAATTGCATCATATTTGGCTTTATCTTCAGACTACAATATGAAAAAAAGATGACAAATTAATAATGATGAGAAGAATTTAACTGCACATACAAAAATTAAATCCTCAAATAACATAGGTTTTTAAAAAAGATTTATTTATTATGTATACAATGTTCTGCCTGCATGTGTGCCTGCCCAACTGAAGAGGGCACCAGATCTCATTATAGATCCACCATGTGGTTGCTGGGAATTGAACTCAGGACCTCTGGAAGAGCGGCCAGTGCTCTTAAACTCTGAGCCATCTCTCCAGCCCCAACAGATAAGATTTTTAAGCTTTCAAAGTGTCTCTACTAAAGCCTAAAATCTTTGCTGTTATATTGTCAGGTTAGAACCAAACAATTTCAGAATCAGAATGATTTGAGGAACACTAGTCCACTCAAAAAGACCTACAGCAAGAAAGCAATTTTTCTAACACATACCAGGAGTGATAGTCTATCTTTCAATTCAAAGAAAGAAAATGTTTTTAAAATTTGACACAAAATGGCTAACAGAGCTAAGGTATTCCTCAAGATTTTAAATTTCAATATTTTCCCTACACTCCTTGCAAATGTACATGGAAGCCCAATGCAGAATAAGGTATTCTGAGTGTAGGAAGAAAGGTATTTATACGTAGAAAGCAAAGGGATGCAGTAAACTTACTTACCTTTACAGCCCATGGGAGCTCAGGGGCTGAGGCTGCACTCAGGGTTAGCAAAGGACTACTGGAGTCATGCTAGGAAATAAAGGGAGCATATTGTTCAAGTCCTCAGACCAATAATCAATTAAGAAAATGTAGATTTTACATTTAAATATATGTGTAAAGCGCTGGATATCGACACTATTTTACTTTAATTAGACCTTCATCTAATGTGCGCTGAAATAGAAACATTTTCAATTTGCCAAACTATTTCATAGTGGAGCACCTAAAGCATACCTGTAAAATTTCTGCTACAACTGAGAATAAGATAATAGACATCTGATCTGAATGTTAACAAAAATGCAACCTTTTGATGACTTTCCTCCTGTATTATCTAAGACAAGCAGACTAGAAAAGCTTGTTTAACACTTGTAAGTTACTTGCCTTGACACCTAGCGGTGGTATACTCAAGGTACTACTGTCTTTATCTGGCTGAAAAGACAGGTGAATATATTTGGGAAATCTCTACATTATACCAAGCCAAAAAATACCTGTGACACTTTGTAAGTCATGTCTAAATAGAGAAATATGGACATTTTAAAAACTGAAGTTAGTATTTTTACTTTGTTACTTTATTTTATGTGTATAGGTATTTAGCCTACATGTATGTATGTGTACCACATGCATTCCTGGTGCCCATATAGATCAGGAAAGTATATTGGATCCCCAATACCTCGAGTTACAGATAGTTGTAAGCCACCATGTATGTTAAACCTGGATCCTCTAGAAGAGAAACCAGTGCTCTTAGCTGCTTAGCCAGCTCTCTAGCCCCCTGAAGTTAAAAAGCCTTAATACTTCTAAAATATAAAGTTTAGAAAGAAGAGGAGTTGGATAAATTATTGGATAAAACAATGTGGCCCTGGATTTAGCTCCAGCAGCACCAAAATTTAATTCAAATTAAAACAACGGCTATTACATTTCTGAAAAGGTTTAGGGGTAGGGATGATAGCTGTATATTTTAGAAATTTCCCAAACAATAATAACCAAAACATTGTAAAATTAATACATAAACAGATCAATAAATAAGAACAGAAAAATCTAGAAAACCATCAAAATGCATATGGCAATTTAGGTCACTGCTGAAGTGGCATTTGAAATTGCTATGAAAAAGATTGATAATTCAATTTCCTTGTATTAATTCTATTTCGTAGCTATCATGAAAGAAGGAGTCTGAATCTACACTCACACCCCCATCAGGAATAACAAATATGGAAAACAAAAAAAGAAGTTTTAGCTTGACTGTTTATTTACATAAAACAATTTTGTTGTGAGGGTAGAAAAACAGAACTCAGTAAAAGATAAATGACAAATTGGAAGAGTATATTTGCAAATGATATCGAGACTTGACTTTCTAATTTTAAAAGAACTTCTAGAACTTAGAAAGAAAAAGAATAATCGCTACAGAAAAATAATCATAGACTAAAATAAAATTAAACATTTCCACAAGCTGAATATAAGCCATTCAATGTCCTAAACAAACAAACAAACAACAATTAATCAGCTGGGCAGTGGTAGCACACACATTTAGTCCCAGCACTCGAGAGGCAGAGGCAGGCAGATCCCTGAGTTTGAGGCCAGCCTGGTCTACAGAGTGAGTTCCAAGATAGCAAGGGCTACACAGAGAAACTCTGTCTTGTGGGAGCTGGGAGGAGGAAGAGGAAAATTAATCAACCTCACCCACCCACAAATTAAAAAGACAAATGTAGACATTTACATATTTACATACATTTGCCACCAAATTGACAAGAATCTATAAGTCTGACAACAGTATGCAAATAAAAGCACAAGGAAATTGTCATGCCAACCAATCAATGGTAAAAGTGCAAAACCTTTTTTTCTTTTTCTTTTCCTTTTTAAAGTTAATTTATTTCATGTATATGAGTTCTTTGTCTTCATGTACACCAGAAGAAGATATCAGATTCCATTACAGATGGTTGTGAGCCACCATGTGGTTGCTGGGAATTGAACTCAGGACCTCTGGAAGAACAGCCAGTGCTCTTAACCGCTGAGTCATCTCTCCAGGCCCAAATCTTTTTTTCTTATGTGGCTCAGGAATAAAACAGCATTGGCCACTAAGCCAGGCATCAAGCTAGGATGAACAAAGGACTGCCATCTCCTCTGCCCCTGACTGATAGAAGAGCACCACTACCACAAGGTGTCTCTTTGTCCACTGCCACCAGAGGTTACAGGCTAACACTTTGAAGACTTTGTTCTTGAGAGTTTATAATTACATTTCTGCATATGGAAAATGAAATAAACAAAATTATTATCCATTATATCATTTTTTTCCTTAAAAAATTATCTTCACCAGGCAGCGGTGGCACATGCACTCAGCAGCCGGATCTCTGTGAGTTCGAGGCCAGCCTGGTCTACAAAGCGAGTCTAGGACAGCCAGTGTTATTACATAGAGACACCTATCTCGAACAACAACAACAACACATGTAAGCATCTCTAAAAAATGTTTGTTTTAAAGGGTATGGAATCAAATACATAAAATGCTATTGTTGTAAAATTAAGAAATGCATATTTATATTTCTTATATGTACATTAACTCTAAAGGACATACAGAAAACTAGTAACAACAGTAGTTACTAAGAAATAAACCAGGTAGTTAAGTGATAGGGATTAAAGCAAAAAAAAAAAAAAAAAAAGAGTATTACTTTTTATTTCAAATCATGTGGGATCATTTTTTTAACTTTTTAAAGATTTATTTATTATTATTATACAGTGTTCTGCTTCCATGTACACCTGCAGGCCAGAAGAGGGCATCAGATCACATTATAGATGGTTGTGAGCCACCATGTGATTGCTGGGAACTGAACTCAGAACCTTTGGAAGAGCAGACGGCACTCCTAACCTCTGAGCCATCTCTCCAGTCCAAGTATCATTTTTTTTTTTTTTAAAGTATGAATGTAGTATATGTTTGTGTATGTTTCTGTGTGTAGAGGTTAGAAATTGGCTTCAGGTGTCACCTTCATTCGCGGTCCACTTGGTTTACTTAGGCAGGATCTATCAATTACTCAGAGCTCAGAGCTCAGAGTTCAGCTAACCAGCACACCCTGGGGAAATCCCACCTCATATGCTAAATTCTGGGATTACAGGCAGGTGCCGCCTGCCTGTCCAGCTTTTTATGTGGTACTAGTGAGCTGACTTCCAGTCCTCATACTTACAGGGCAAGAATTTTATCAATGGACCATCTCCCCAGGCCTAATATTTTTAATTAAATAAATTTTACATATAAGATTGTTTCTTACAAATCTTGGTGGAGGAACAGCCAGGTTCAAGCTGCTCAGTGAAACTTCCAGTCCATTCTGGGCAATTGCCACAAGCCGTAAAGCAACAAAGAATTCCTGACAAAGAAAAGCATAAATGTTAGGAGTTTTTCTCCCAGTCTACCTTCTTTTAAACCTACTTTATGGTCTGAAAATATAAAATAATGACAATTATCCCACAGTATTATGTAGCAACAAAATAACAGTACATTTGCTTCAAAGGTATTTGCTTTAAACTTGAGAAAAGAAACATGTACAAAGATTTTTCTAACATTATTAGTAAAAAAAGCAATTTAAATAAAACTTTAAAGAATATTCAATTTCACTAAAAGTGATGTCTGTTAACAGAGAGGCATCTGGGTGGGGGAGCCTAAAATGAGATAATAAGTAATTGTTATCAAAAGTTATCTCTAGAATGGGAGATATAATTTTGAAATTGGATCAGTAGTCCAAGAGTCAATCACTGCTACTCCAGAGGAGCTACAGAAAACAACTGGCAGCATCTAAAATAATTTAAACTCTTTGACTTAAAAATATTTACACATCTTCCCCAAAAGTCCTTATACTTTAAGTCTCAATTCAAGAGTATAAAGTAAAGAAATGTAAAGAATCTGAATTTATTTCTGTTCAGTCATTCTGAGTTAGACAGGTTTGAAAACAACAGTGGTGTTTTATCCCAGTAGTACCTTTTCCAGGTCTCAACATCCTAGTTCTGTTGCTGATTCAGTGTTTCACTATTTCTAGCCTCCCCTCATTCTCATCTAACCCTTCCTACCTGTTCCTATTCTTTTCTGACCTTGTCAGCTATTTGCTTTATTGAATACTTGCAGCTTGAAATTTTTCAAGAACCTCTTCTTGGGACTGGGTAGAGTCCATACATGAGACCCTTGGTGTTCGTGTTCTTGTTCTCCTCCTCCTCCTCTTCTTCAGCTTCTTCTCCTCCTCCTCCTCCTCTTCTTCTCTCTCTCTCTCTCTCTCTCTCTCTCTCTGTGTCCCTATGTCCGTCCCTCCCTGCTGTCTCCCTCTTTCTCTGTCTCTCTCTGTCCCTCCTTGCTCATTCTGTCTCACTTTCTCTCCCTTTTTTCTCATTTACCTAAGAAGTTTCTGTATAATCAGACTTCAACTCTCACAGCTGAGAAACTACCGCCCAAGTCACAGTCTCCTGGCTTCTTCATCCTCCTTACTGGCTTAGTAGCTCAGGCAAAAAAATGATGCCTCAAAGCTCTTCTCATCTACACAGCACCATGAAGCATCCCTACTTCTCCTTTGACTCCCATGTCTCTACTGCTGAAGTTCTGTTTGCACCACTAAGCATTCAACCACTCTTAAGGAATCAGATCCATTTCCACAGTGTGGATAAGCTCTGGAGTGAAATAATTCTCCATTAAATTCTAGCTCTGCTACTTAACACTGCAAAGCCATGAGCAAGTTAAATAAAACTGCTCCCTAAAAGAAGGACAAATGAATACTATCTACCTGGCAGTGTATTAGGAACAATGAAATAAAAACTATTCTGAAGGAGGAAAGAACCAAGTATCATTTTGTCATACAAATTCAATACTGGTTTCTTTCTTTCATAGGATAAACTATGTTTATAGGATGTATGTATATAGGATGTATATAGGATAAAGTATTGTCTTTGGGCTGGGGAGATGGCTCAGTGGATAAAGTAGTAAAGACTGAAGTTCTGATCTCTAGAGCACATATAAAGCTGGATGCAGTAGCATACATTTGTAAGTCCAGCATGCTAAGGCTAGAAGACGGGCGGAGACAGCAATCTATATAAGCTTATGGGCCAGCTAGGCTGGCATATACAGCTAAAAACTACAAAGAAATGCTGCCTCAATCAAGGCTGAAAGTGAAGACTGACACTTGAGGCTGTTTTCTGATCTCCACATGTGCACCAGGGCATACATGGATCTGTACTCAGACACACACAGGAACATGCACACATACATACACACACTAAACACACACATTTTTTAAAAGTATGCCTTTGCTACAGTTTGGATCTTAAACGTCCCCCCATTCACACCAGGCTCATATGCTAAAGACGTGGTCCTGGATGGTGTGACCAGGAGATGAAGGAACTTCAGGAGGCAGGGCCTACCTAGGTTCTGAGGATGGGCCCTTGAAGCGGATGTTTGGACCCAAGCCCCTTCTCATTTTCCCCTTCTCGGCAGCAGTGAAGTCAGCAAGCTTTCACTCACCGTGCCTCACACTGCTTTGATGGTCTGCTTTATCACAGACCCAGAAACAATGTAGCCAAATGACTGTGGCTAGAATTTCCATAACCCTGAGTAAACATAAATCTTTCTTCAAAAAGCCAAAACAAAACACTATGGCTTCAATGTAAACTCAAGCATCAACAGCAGACCTATTTACCTAGCAACTTGGATGTAACAAAGACAACTCAAACTCACCCAATGTCCAGGACTACCAGTGAAGAAGTTATTATACTATAAACTCTTAAGAGGAGCTACGTCTGTCATAGTCACCTCCGCACTTAGAAAGCCTGGCTCTTAACTCAATCAACATTTGCTGACTGAGTGGACTATACCTGAGTGCCCTATACGTCCTCAGTTCCTTATACTGGCTTTTCTACCCAGAACTTCCAATGAGGACTACTACAATCTAGTCCTAAAATCCTAATTAAGACTCTGGGTGTTCTTGAGACTAGAGATGACTTAGCCATTGGGAACACTTGCTGCCCTTCCAGAGGACATGGGTTCAATTCCTAGCACCCACATGGCAGCTTATAACTGTCAGTAATTCCAGTTCCAGGGGACCCAATGCCTTCTTCTCACCCCTGCAGGCACCAGGCACACATATGGTACAAGGACATGCACACAGTGCAGGTAAAACACCCAAACATATAAACTTGTTTTCATATAAAAGAGGCTGGGTATTTTGACTCTATCAGCTAATTATTACTGGCATGCCTTCTCTAGTTTGCCCTTGTTTTAGCTATGCTCATAGGGAACATGAGCTTTACACAGTGGATGGTAAGCAAGAGTGTCAGCACACAGCAAACTTTCAGCAAGTCAAGCCTAAAGTATATACATGGTATTCAATACCTTTGGCTATAACCACTTTTACATATTTATAGATCAGAGTGTACTTCCATCTTGTAAAACACTTTTTGGTTTACATGTAAGAAATAAAACCTACCCAAGAATTCAGGTTTAATTAGCCCAAAGACTCCTTTCAAAGGTCTGGACTTATATATAGTAACACTTACTTATAAAACCAATGTTTATTTATGACCTTGTATATTCAATAAATTTATTTAATAAGACACAAAGAACTAAGTCTGCCTGTGGGAGATATAAGCTTCAAAAACCAATGTGTCAGCCAGGCATGGTGGCACACATCTTTAATCCCAGAACTTATGAGGCAGAGGCAGGCTGATCTCTAAGTTCAAGGGCATCCTGGTCTACAAAGTGCAAAATGAATTCAGAGCTACATAGAGAAACCTTGTCCTAAGAAACCAGAGGGGTGCTGAGGGAGAGGAAGAAGGAGACGGGGGGGGGGGGGGGGGGGGGGGGCGAGGAAAGATGCTTTCAGGACATATGGTCTTGAAAAACAAATGTTGAGCTTGAAATTTTTTTATAACCTGATGCTTTTTATTTCAAATTAGCCAAAAAAATAATTAATATGAAGCTCTCAATCTTACTTGTTTGTTCAGGACACCTTTGCCATCTGTGTCAGCTAAATCCCAAATCTGAAATTTAGGGGGGGAAAAGAATCAATCAATCTCTCTATATATTTTAACAAAAATCATTTAAAAGATAAATTAAATCCCTGTACTTATAACTTCATGATCTATACAGACAGATCTAAGAATCATTAAAAATTATTCAGTGTAACTCTTTCACAGAGACATGAAGGCCCAGGTTAGAAGATCTGGTTTAAGAACATTAAAGGAATAAGGGAAAATTTAAACCAAGCTCCAACTTCTAGTCAAATGCCCTTTGACTAGCCCAGGGATTAACTCTGAGTCAAATGCTGTCTACTGAAACATACTATCCTGACTTTAATTCTTACTAAGATAAATGTTTCCCTATAGAAGGTTAATGTTTATCTGTCAATTATAAAATTATTATTCAAGATTTTTATGATATGTCAATATAATACATAACAATTTGGCAAAAGCCAGGCTTTCCGCCTGTTCTTTCCAATCCCTCAATCCACTTTGTACATTAAACAGAGGCAGCTCTATAAAGGAAGCAGCCGGATAGATCCAACTGTTTGAGTGGGTAACAAGGTTCCTATGCTGTACTGTATCTCCCCACAATACCCAAATTTACAATTACTTTCTCATTTCACCCTAATCACAAGTGATGTTTCTAAAATGCTCAGCATCACCTTAATTTTCAAAAGGATAAACTACTACACCATAACACACTATAATTGCTTCTATGAGTCAGCTCTATCTTGTGTGTTTGATTGTATCCTTCTGAACTTATCTGCAGTTCCACTCTGCTGCTACATATGCATTATAGCATAGTTATAATAAACACATACTACCTTTCCGAGAATCAAGTCTGGAAGCCCTGATTTTTTCAGGAATGCAGCAGCATCTGAAGCCAACACCCTTCCAGTGTTGCCTGTATCAACCTGAAAAGACAGAAACGGGAAACCGTCACTAAAACACAAAATCAAAATTATCACCTCTTAACTTCTCTGTTCCCCTCCCTACCTTAAAAACTGGACCCAGACCTCTGCTAACAAGGACAAGGACTCTGCAGAGTCCTGTAAGAATGCTATCATCTAGACAGGAGCCAATTTGCAGAATACGTGTCTATCATTATTATACAAGTAAAAAAGCAGCTCAGGAAAAGCCATTGAGTAGAGTCAGAACATGAACTTCTAACTACACATTTTTATGATTGTCATTTAAATACCAATATATATTTTAAAAATTACTTCCTCCAGGTCTTCTGACAAACTGGAATAGCTATGTATATTATCTGACCCTTGAAACAGTTTTAGATCAACTGCTTTTATATCTACTCTTAGAAATTATAATACTTAAAAAAAGAAAGAAATGAAACAGGACCAGCTCAAAGCCCAGCAGTAAGTCATAACCAAGTTTTTAAAATAGACTGCATAGTTTCTGAAGTACATTAAGAGAAACACATCATTTTAACTGATGGGGACTTTGCTTTAAGACAGAATGTGGTCACAACAAATAAAGAGAAGAAAAAAGAACCCTCATTTTTGTAAAGACTTGCTAATTTTCTATTTGTAAATATGAAAAGTAAATCTTAAAAAGTCATGGGGAAAGAAATATTATGCTAGGATATTTATGAACTAGCTATGTTTCTAAATTAGTTAAAAGACTTTTTATTGTAAACACACAAAGTATTCTGCACAGCCCAGCCACAGCAAAGAAACAAAAGAAAAAAAACTTCCAAAAACAAGAACAGGTCAGATCAGGCACTCAGCAAAAAAGAAAGAACTGCCTAATTCTTCAATATTGGGGGAAGAAGAAGTACAGAAAGTGTCAGGAAACATGCCTCTAGAACTCTCCAGAATTACTTTTCTTTGCCCACTTCCTGACTGTGGTAGAAAAGGAATATTCACACCCAGCATAACCGAAACTTCAATGCACTCAAAGTAAACATAGATCAAGTTCATTAAGTGCTTACATACTATATTCTAACATGGACTCTTACAGTCTTCCATTCTTGCAGTCACAGTAACAAATTAAGAACATTCATTTAGCCGAGCATGGTGGCAAATGCCCTTAATCCTAGCACTCAGGGAGGCAGAGGCAGGTGGATCTCTGTGAGTTTGAGGCCAGCTTAGTCTACAAAGCAAGTCCAAGATAGCAAAGACTACAAAAGAAATTATCTCAAAAAAAACAAAACAAAACAAAACAAAACCAACAACAGAACAAACAAACAACAACAACAAAAACCAAAAAAGATAACTCTTGAAGAGCTGGAGAGATGGCTCAGAGGTTAAGAGCACTGACTGCTCTTCCAGAGGTTTTGAGTTCAGTTCCCAGCAACCACATGGTGGCTCACAACCATCTACAATATGATCTGACATCCTCTTCTGGCCTGCAAGTGTAAATGCAGGCAGAGGACCGTATACATAATAGTAAATAAATAAATCTTTAAAAAAAAAAAAAAAAAAGAACATCCACTTACATTCACCTACAGGCAGTTTCTACAGTCCTCCGTTCCTGCAAAAGGCTCTCTATTATAAACTACAAGCTAGAATCGATATCTTTCACTGAGTTTCATAGCTTCACAAAAGATTTTAAATTTCAACATTTAAAAAAATACAGACTTCTGGGCTGAGAATATAGCTCAATGGCAGAGCACTTGCCTTGCATTTATGAAGCCTTATGTTCAATTCTCAGTCTGGTAAAAGAAAAATAATAGTAAAAAACCAGATACAATGGCTTTATCTTTTTAAAAATTATTTTATGTGTGTAGTATTTTGGCTGCACATACTTCTGTGTACCACATATCTATGCAGTTCCTACAGAGGCCAGAAGAGGGTATTGGATCCCCTGGAGCTGGAGTTACAGTTGATTTTGAGCCACCATGTGAGTGCTAGGAACTGAACCAGGCCCTCTGGAGAAAAGCACTCAGTGTTCTAAAAAAGCAGTCTAAGCATCCCTCCAATCCCAGCATATGTCTTTAATCCCAACACTTGGGAAGAGGCCAGAGAACTGGGAAGTCAAGACACACTCCCATTACACAGCAAGTTTCAAGGCCAGTGTGGGATACATAAAATCCTGTCTCAATAGCTGAGCATGGTGGCTGGGCACCCTTTAATCCTGGCACATCAGAGGCAGAGCAGAGGCAGATCTACAGAGTGAGCTCCAGAACAGCCAGCAGGGCTACACAGAGAAACCTGTCTAAAAAAGCAAAACAAAATGATCTGGTATTTTAAAAATGGAGAGAAAGACACCTGAAGACCTTTTAGACTACACTTGTAAACGGAATTAGGACTCTGTCTCTTTGTAGTCTGGAAGCTGATCTAATACAGCAAAGCAAACTCCTTGATACAAGGTGAGCTGAAAAAGAATCACACAGGAGTGAACGAAGTGTCTGCAACTTAATGGGGTATATTATTTGGAATGTTATTGGGACTTTGCTTTATTTTGGGGGCATTAGAGGTTGAGCTGCTGACACTCATGAGCGATGAGCGTACACTGGGCTACTGTACTGCCCAGCCCTCTATTGGCATTGTTTATTTTATTTTTTAAAAGACAGTCTTATTCTGTTGTAAGCTAACTCTGAACTACCTGATTCAAGTGATCCTCCTACGTCACATTTTTCCTTCTTCTTTTCCCTTCTTTTGCTGCTGTTTTGAAGGTTGGAGGGGTTCTTTTTAAATATTTTTAAAGTTATTTCTCTGTGTGTGATGGAGGCAGGGACATGGCATGTGTGTGGAGTCAGAGGGCGACTTCTGAGCGCCCACTCTGTCCATCCACCATGAACTGTGGGGATCGAGTTCAGATTATCAGGCTTGTACAAGCACCTTTCCCTGAGAAGCCATCTCACAAGTCCTCTCTTCTGTTTTTTTATCTTTATTTTGGTTTTGGCTTTTTGCTTCAAGAGTCAAGGCCTCATGTAGCCCAGGCTAGCCTTAAACTCCGGACATCCCACCCCACTCCCATCTCCACTTCCCGAGTGCTTGGATCACAGGTGCACCATTCTTTTTTTTCTTTTTTATGTCTCATTATGTAATCCAGGCTAGCCTCAAATTCATGACTTTCCTGTCTCAGTCTCCCGAGTGTAAGATTACAGACACTATGCCCTATGCCGGTTTAAGTTCTATTTTCCTTTCTTTTACTGAGACAGGTTTCATGTATGTAGCCCAGCCTACATCAAATCCACT
>OU015754.1:46732007-46743130 GCA_907169655.1 Acomys percivali | reverse complement strand
AGCCTACATCAAATCCACTGTATAGAAGATGACCCTGATCCTGCCTCTACCTCCCAAGTCTGAGGATCACAGGTGTGTACTACTATACCTACCTAGGCAAACCTTAAGGATGTCATTTCCCAACCCTCACTAGCACCCCAGCACCTGGGACAGAACTTGGGACAGCCTGTTCAGTGCATACAGTAAGGTACACCTTCAGTTTTTTCTTGGGCTATCTCAGTACTTAATCAGTAGGATCCACTGCAATCCCAGCACTGGGGAGGCCCAGGAAGGGTGATAAGGGAAATCTGGCTATATAACAAGACCCTGACCCAAAAAATATAAATCAAAACAAAAAGTATACTCAACCCTGGCCTGGGTGCCTGTAACAGTGACCTCAAGGCTTGAGAAGTGGAGGCAGGATAATCAGAAGGACCAAGGCATCCTCAACTACACCATGGGTTTGAGTCTAGGCTGAAAACTCAGCCTAAAGTCAAACTGACCATGGTGGCATGTACCTGTAACCCCAGCTATTCATGAGGATAAGGATGAGGATGACGAGCCCTCAAGTCCAAGACCAGCTTGAGCAACACAGGTTCCTAAGAACCCCACTCTTAAGAAGTGTGTGTATGCATATGCTTAAAATTAAAATTACATTAAGACTCTACAAATTTTTAAGAATTAGATTTAGAAGCTGCTAAGTAGTATATAGTTCTAGAGTTGCAAGTCAAATCCAAAAGGATCTCTATATTGGCTAATTAGTATTTGCTAAAATGAAGTAGACAGGCAAGTCAAATGAGAGCAGCCTTTTCTAATAGTGTGCAAATTTTCTGTGAAAACGACTGAATACACAGAAATGCGCAAATGAAGCTGCATTGTAGCACAACAGTTAGCCCAGCCCTTGGAAAGCAGAGGCAGAAAGAATTGGAAGTGCAAAGTTATACTTTCTACTTAGTGAGTTCAAGGACAGCCTAGGATATATAAAATTGTCTCAAAAAAATATCTTTTAAAAAAGAGGACAAAGAAAGAAATGAGCATTTAGAAACCATCTAGAACATCAGGACATTATCTGATCTAAAATATATGTTCCTGTTTAGCTTTTTAATAAGGCTTTTAAAGTCTGTGGAATGAGAAATTAAATTATAGAACTCTGTTATAATGCAAATGATTCCCATCCACACAAATGCAAATGAATTTTCTGGCTGAGTTTAAATCACTACGATGCATATTCTCATTTTCACTTTTAATGTTTTTCAAGGTTGGGTATCACATAGCTCACACCAGCCTCAGACTCATTATGTAACCAAGGATTATCTTGAACTCTTGATCTTCTTGCTTCTTCCATTAAGTGCTAGGAGTAACAAATATCGTCACATCTGGCTTTTGTATTCCTAATGTTATAGCTGAGTGTCTCCCTGAGTAACTATCAAAATCCTTGATACATGTTTTGTTTGCTTGGTTTGTTTTATGGTGCTGGGGATTAAATCCATGGCTTTGTATGTGCTGAACATTTAATCAACCAAAGAGCTACACGTCAGCCCTATGCTCACTTAATGTGTGTGACAGCCGTGTTTCCTGTCTGTAACCTTCACTGTAATAAGTCAGGTGTAGCGGCACACCATAACCTCAGCACTAGAAGCAGAAGGGCTGCGACAGGCTAGACAACACTCCGGGCCAGCCAGACAGTGGAGCAAGGTCTCATCAAACCACCAAACCCACAACACATAATACTTATTTCTATGTGGCTTACACAGTAATTTGGGTATTTGTATCTGAATGAATACATCTAAGTTCTATAGATTTTTTAACATGGATATTTAAGGTAATTAAATTCTCGTTTTTCTGAGAGCTAATAGCTAGTGTTTGATGTATGCCTGTAATCTCAGCACCAAGAGATTAAGGTAGGATTATTTACTAAAAGGTCAGCAGAGAGCACCTAGTAGGACTTTTTCCAAACAAGCAAACAGTATCAAGTATTCAAAGTTCGAGGCTAAAGCCCAAAAAGTCGAAAG
The DNA here is from genome assembly GCA_907169655.1 of Acomys percivali. Classification (NCBI taxonomy): domain Eukaryota; kingdom Metazoa; phylum Chordata; class Mammalia; order Rodentia; family Muridae; genus Acomys; species Acomys percivali. The sequence goes on along the minus strand of OU015754.1, from coordinate 46,741,139 downwards.
CATGATACATCAAGCTTATCTAGTGACTGATCATCTACATGCATATAATCAACAATTGATAGCACATTTTATGTTCAATTCATAATATAAATATAATAAAATCTTACCTGTCTATAGTATTTTTCATATACAGGATTCCCACTTGACAACTAAAATAAACAATAAATAGTAATTATATTTTATTCAATAACTCCTTGTGATACATTTGGCATTCATTCAAAAGATATTTGAGAAACAAAGACAAAAAGATAAAAAATAACATTCGTTTCAGGAAGATTGGGATTTTTGTTTGTTTGGGGGTTGGGGGGGGTTGGTTTTGGTTTTGGTTTCCTTCTTCTTTGGAGACAGGGAGGAGAGTAAATAAACAGCCACAGGGCTATAAAGAATCAGGAAAAGTATAATTCTACCAGAAACCTAATACATAACAAAAGTCTGTTTAAAGCTCTCTTCAAAATGTTCATCCTCTACCCAAGTATCCACGGTACTTAAAAATCAATTCAAAATGTACTTCAATAAAGTAATCAATAGAGAGCCAGGAATGAATGCAGTACAGAAGGAAAGCACTTGCCTAGCGTATAATAAGGCGTAATGACCACAGCACCACAACAACCAACCTGCGGTACACAAACTGGTGTACTAATGATGATCTGATGTCATCAGATTTGAATTGCTTACACGCAGGCAGTGCCACTCATTTCACACCCCACTTCAAAGGGCTCCTTGTTCAGCTGATGAACATAATAGCTCATCTGAAAGGCAGCCTAAGAGTATCAATGCTCGAAAGCTCAAGTTTGTCTGTATAGAAAAATTGAAGAATGCTCAGGACAAAGAAAGCTATCTAAGAAAGCTTAAGGGGTGACAGGAAAGCAAGAACTTAAAATTATGAAAGGAAGAAACGAGGGTGACTCTATTAGAGATAACACATATGCACAACAATTAACAAGGCTCAGCTACATCTGTACAAAATAGGAATAAGTATCAGCATGGTGGTACATGTCTGTGCACTGAGTTGAGGCCAATCTGACCTATACAGTACGACCATGTCTCAAATACACATACATATATACCAAGGGGAAAAAAGAAGTGATGAACAAGAGATAACAGTGTAACATTTTGTAGAAGACAATATATAAAGGGCATCATCTATCTATCTGCCATAGCAGACACTGTATTCATTAAAGAAGTGAGGGGGGAAGGAGACAAATTCAGGAGTGTGTGTGTGTGTGTGTGTGTGTGTGTATGTGTGTGTGTGTGTGTGTGTGTAAGATCTAACAGTACTTACTAAAAGGTGAGGGAGAAAAACATGGGTAGAAACAAACATGCACAGTATGGAATATCAATATATAATCAAGATAAACTATGTGTATACCAAGCATGTCCATATATCCTGTAGTTTCTGCTTCTCCAGAAAAAAATGCTTTTTTGTTTTGTTTTGTTGGTTTTTGTAGGACAGAGTTTCTCTGTTTAATAGCTCTGGCTGTCCTGGAACTTGCTTTGTTGACCAAGCTGGCTTTGAACTCACAGAGATCTGCCTGCCTCTGTCTCCCCAGTGCTCGGATCAGAGTTCACTTGTCAGAGAATCGGGTACCAACTCTGGCTTTCCTACTCCACACCACTTTGCTTCCTAACACGTCCATGGACTGCCCAGGACAGCCTTGATTCACAGTTTGTTGTCCTAGCAGCACATTCAGCTCATTACTATCTCAGATATCTCATTTTTTTTTTAATGAACTATTAGCTGGGCATGGTGGCCCACACCTATAACTAGCACTCAGGGGGGCAGAGGCAGATGGATCTCAGTGTGTTTGAGGCCAGCCTGATCTACAAAGCAAGTCCAGGATACCCAAGGCTACACAGAGAAACCCTGTCTCAAAAAAAAAAAAAAAAAAAAAAAAAAAAAAACCCACCCCAAAACAAAAACAAACAAACAAAAAATATTATTAATCATTACACTGAAATATATTACTGTAACTCAGGATGGGCTTAGTATACTTTCACTATATACTAACTCCTAGCCAAGGTATATGCTAGCAGGCTTAGGTATTTTAACAAGTGAAACAACTGACAACGTTTGAAAGACAACTGATAATTCCATTTTGCTGTCCTGATTCCTTACAGATTCAGGAGAATACCTCCCTTTCGAGGAAAGCAAGCAGAGACAGTAAGGAAGAAGCTTGCTGCCAAGCCTGACAACCTGTGCTCCATGCCAGGATTCACACGGCAGAGGAAGAGGATTGACTTCCACAAGTTGTCCTCTAACCTCTAGATGTGAGTCAGCACATGCCCCATCAATATATAAATTATTTTAAATTTTTAAAAAAGAAAACCAACCAGACTCATTTAAAAATATATCCCCAGACACAGGATCACAGATAACTTCTTCCTTAACATCTTGTAAAATAGAAATATTTGCCAGTGTTGCTGTTAGCTATTTGGTGGAGCAGCTAGAGAAGAGGTGTGTGCCGTGATACAGAAGATGCACTTGGCTACCAGCTAGCTATGTCAGTGGGAAAACAGATTAGGAACACATCAACAATGTACCAGGAGTCAATAGTCTTGAAAGGTTGGCAGTTGTTTTCCTATTCTTTTTAAGTATAGTTGTGACTACCTGTTCTGCTGTTTGGTAACCATTTTTTAATTACCTACTATAAGCCCTTTTAGGAGCAATGAGCTAAGAAAGAAAATGATGTGTAGCACAGAACTTTATTTTCATTTCTCCATAAAATGGGTGAGTAGATAACTTGCAGAAAACCTTCAAAACTACAATTTCAGTCACAGTTATGAGCTAGCTGCAAATTCACAGATACTTTTATATATACAGTTGAAATTTTATGGATGAAGCTAATATTGAATACAAAAAAGTACTTCAATATGGTAATATAACAGGTTCATACAATTTTAATAGCTTGAATCTTTATAAAAATTAAAGTTAAAATGTTAAAGCTCCTTTACAAATTTAGCCTTCTTAGAAGTAAGTCTTTTTAAAACTTAGTCCTCTAAAAGTTAGCTGTATACAAAACCAGTTAGAAATCCTTAATCAAGGATTAAAATTCAATGAAAAGAACCCTGAGACTGTATTTATAATATTAATATATATATATATATTTTAAACTGGGGTAGGCTCAGTGGGGAACGTTTGATGCACAAGCATGAGGACCTCAGTTCAAATCCCCAATACCCACATAAAAACCAGGTGTGACGTGTGTTCCTACAAGGCCAGCATTAAAGGAAGAGACAGGTGGCTCCAGGCTCTTGCTGGCTCATTGAGACCCTGTACCAAGGGAACAAGGTGGAAAACAGTAGAGAACACCACCAGACATCCTTCTCTGGCCTCTGCATACACAAGGGCACGTGCACATGAGTATATCACACACCCACAACACACACACGTGCACACACACACACGTGAAAAAAGCTCCTGAAGAAACAGTTTTTGAAACCCAGCAATCGCCAATTTCATTACCAAATTTTGTTAAGACATTCAGTGCAGACCTCAAAAGCTAAGGAGAACTGAACAAAATAAATAATGAGAATTGAAACAGATCAGAAGATTTCGTCTTGAAATTCTGTATTTTGCTTTGGAGTTAACTGCAATAATTTCATCAAGAGTCTTTTCATTTTAACTGGATACATTTCTATTCTGTACTAGAAAGGAGTAAATATAAAAGGTATACAAGTGCTCAGGATCTAAATTGGGTAGAACATGTAAAATAATCATAAACAGAGCAGATACAATGACTCTCATTTATAATCCTAGTATCTAGGAGGTTGATACAAAAAGACTGATGCAAATTCAAGGCTGCCTGAGCTACACAATAATATCAAAGCTAGCCTAGGCTACAGAGTGAGACCCTGTCTTAAAAAAGAAAACAGAACTGAAAGGAGCTATTTTACTTATCTATCAATATACTAAAAATAGTATTATTAAACACCCCCCCAAATGTTAACTATTTGTAGATTCCCCTTTTCAGTCTTAAAAAATGTTCCAGCTTAAGAGGAAAACAAACAAACAAAAACAAACTTTAACTTTTCCAGTTAAAATATAGTTTGTAGCCTGAGCCTGCTGCACAGGGTATGCATTGGAAGAGGGGTAGTCTTATACAGCGAGTACATTCCAAAGTCTATATTTTTACTGAAAAAGTTAAAGTTAGGAGTCATCATATATGCCAGAAAATATGGGTATATGGTTACCTACCTAAAGGTAAATGTCTAATTGTTTTGAAAAAAAAAAAGCAAAGATGATGAGTTGGGGCTGGAGAGATGTCTCAGAGGTTAAGAGCACCACCTGCTCTTCAAGAGGTCCTGAGTTCAATTCCCAGCAACCACATGGTGGCTCACAACCATCTATAATGAGATCTGCTGCCCTCTTCTGTAAAGCACTCACATGCAATAAATAAAATAAAATAAATTGAAAAACGAAAGTTTAAAAAAATCTGTTTAAAAAAAAAAAAAAAAAGATGATGAGTTGATTTTGCTGAATTGGTATCCAGGGGAAATCTTTAAATCATACATAAGAAAATCTGAACTCCAAGATGGGCAGTGGTAGTACATACCTTTGATCCCCGTACTTGGGAGGTAGAGGCAGGTGGATCTCTGGGAGTTCAAGGCCAGCCTGGTCTACAGAGCTAGTTCCAGGACAGCCAGGGCTACTCAGAGAAACTCTGTCTTGAAAAAACAAAAGCAGGCAAAGAAGGAAGGAAGAAATTCTGAGCTCCATACTGCATTCATCATTACAATACAGATTCACTAATTACTTCAAAACCATGTAAGAAAGAAGCAGTATACTAAGCTGAGTAAACTACACCTTGTGCTGGACTAGTGTGATACAGGTAACAGAGAATAGAAAAAGCCATCCAAACTGCCAAGCCACTCATCAAGCAAGATGGGTCAAGAATATTTTTTATGTGCCTCAGTAAAACAAGTTCTTGTCATTATTGTTAGACTATAAATCACTTTTTATATATTAAAAAAAAGCACACATTATGAACACAGAGAAAATATCTGATAGAAATGACTAAAGTGATCATAGAGACTGGCTCTGGAAAATAGGATTATGGGCAATTTTTTTACATTCTCAATAGCACTGTATATTCTCTGAAGATCCTTTGAACAAGAATACTTAAATAATGAGAATGAAACTAGTTTTTGATTGGGAAAAATAAAAATATCTAAAAATTTAATTGTATAAAATTGCACATGAACCTTTCTAGCAATGAAATGAAATTTTTAAAGGGAAACTTCTAGAACACAGTTGTCAACATAAAAAAAAATTTAATTCTATGGTAAGTTAAAAGTATTATTCTTTATAATTGTGACAAATATTCATAATTATAAGAGAATTTTCTTTTAAAGAGTAAACTGCAAGTCAGGCATAGAGGCAGGTAGATCTCTGTGAGTTTGAGGCCAGCTTGGTCTAAACTGAGAGTTCCAAGACAGCCAGGACTACATATAGAAACATTATCTCAAAAAAAAAAAAAAAAAAAAAAAAAAAGTCAAACACTACTTACTACTACACAGTCTGAAAAACTACATATAGTTTTCAGTTTCTTTCTGTAAGTGCGTAAGAATGAGGCTGTACTCTATACAGGCATGGTTTTCCCCAAAGACTGGCACACCGTGTCAGTTCTTGCCCGAGAATATGGATAAAAACAAAAAATAAATGGTACCCAGACTGTAAAGGGCCAAACTATCCCTATTCATAGAGGACAAGATCTTTTTATAAGCAAAGTACTAAAGAATTCATTAAAACGAATAAAGTTATCAAAGTTGTAAGATACAAAAATCAATAGATAAAAGTGATTGTATTTTATGCACTTGGAAGTAAATTTGGAATAAACTTAAGAAATCAATTCCATTCATACCAGCATAAAAAAGAATATCATATTTAGGAGTAAATTTAACAACTAAAAAATGGTCTCTGAAAAACTATTAAGACACTATTGAGCAAAAATTTTAAAATATATAAATGAGAAAACATCCTGTGTTCATGGATTAGAAGTGTTAACACTGTGTAAGAAGGCAAAACTCTTCAAACTCATCTACAAAGTCAATGCAGTTCCTATGAGAAGCCCAGGCAATGTTCTGCAGAAACTAACAAACTGATCCTATTTACAGTTCATATAGAGTTTCAATAAATTCAGAATAGCCAAAATATTCCTGAGTAAAAAAAAAAGTGAAGTTAGATGTCTAATACATCTCAATTTTAAAATTCACTAAAAAACAATTATTTCTCAGCTGGATATGGTGGTACATGTCCTTACTCCCAGCGTTCCGGAGGCAGAGATAGGTGAATCTCTGAGTTCGAGGCCAGCCTAGTCTACAGAGTCCCAAGACAGCCAGGGCTATACAGCAAAACTTTGTCTCAAAAAACAAACAAAGAATTATTCCTCAAGACAACAATGAACTGTACATGTTTAGACAAATAGAGATTAACAGAAAAAACTCTGAATTCAGAATAAACTCAGCCAAGATACCAAGAAGAAAAAAAAAAATGAAATTGGATCCTCCACATCTACATAAAAATTAACCCAAAGGAACAGTGGGGTAAGGGTGCCTAGGCCTAACAACCTAAATTCAATCCCTAGAATCCATATGGCAGAAAGAAAAAACTAACTCCCATAAGTTGTCTTTTGATACACACACACACACACACACACACACAGACACAAAAATAAATGTAAAGAGAATTTTTTTTAATTATCTAAAAATGCATCAATCAAGGAACCATATAAAACTGAAACTCTTAAAAGAAAAAAACATACTCAGGAGACAGAACCAGAGGGTCCCTGTGAGTTTGAGGCCAGCTGTCTACACAATGAGTTCCACGTCAGCCATTGTTATACAGTAAGACCTGTCTTTAAATAAGTTGCATTGGAGATAAATCTTTATAATCTCCGGTGTGGCACAGGAGTCTTAAACTCCAAAAGTATAAGCAGAAAAGGAATGGTGGCACGCACTGTAACAGCAACCTAGCCCTTAGCAGCTAAAGGCAGGAGGATCAGAGGGTCAGGAGTTCAAGGTCATTCTCAGCATAAAACAAGTTCAAGACCTGCTGGGTTACATGACTTTTTGTCTCTAAAAAAGAACAAGAAAGTGACTAATGTCCACATTTGGGATGCTGAGGCAGGAGAATCATGATTTTGATGTTTTTATTCCCAATCTCAAACAATGCCCCAATTATTTTTTTCCAGACCATCTCAAAACAGTCGAGTTTGTGCAGTTTTTATTATAGGGATTTGGAGGGAAAGCCTACAAGAAAAGACTCTTAATCACCTTAGTCTAGGAATACTAATACTACCAAAATTCAAGAGTTAAAGGAAAAAATGAATCATGAAAAGCAATGGGGATATAAAAGAGAAAACTTGCCAAGCACAAAGACAAACCAGGACATTTCAAACAAGTATGGCTCAAACCAGTTTTAAGCTGTTCCACAGTACCAGATGGCCCAGAATCCACCCACAAGGCCATGCGTAAAGTATGCAGGGTAGATGGGTGGGGGTGGCAGAATGCAGAGAACAGACTAAGAACAGACAAGATGCAAACTACAACATTTTAGTCTTCCTCACACTCACATTTAATGGCAATTTCCAATGATAATTAAACTCTAATAAACTATAAATGGCCTTTGTAACCAAAATAAATATGCTTATTTGCTTTAACTTAAATCCTTCCAATCAGACTGGATATGGTGGTGCACGCCTATACATTCAGGAAGTAAGAAGGTCAAGATTTCACATCATGACAACCTTTTTACTACTTTTCTATGTTTCAATTTTCTTTCACAAGTAAAGTGGTTGGTTATGGTGATACACCCCCACCCCCCCCTCTCTCTCTCTGTTCTGTTCCTTAACCTCCCTAATGCTGTGACCCTTTAATACAGTTCCTCAAGCTGTGGTGCGCCCCCCCCCATAACATTCTTTCATTGCTGCTTCATAACTGTAATTCTGCTACTGTTATGAATCTTAGTGTAAATATCTGATATTCATCCTCCACAACGGGGTTGAAACCCAAACAGTGAGACCTGCTGCTCTTCTTCTCACCCACCAGTTCATTTAGTAGTCACAGCGCGCCTAAGCTATCTCAACAGTTTACTTTTACTACACAAATGAACAGCTGAGCTGGAGATTAAACGCTGTGCCCAGGATCACAGAGCTGTTCAGGAGCAGAGTAGAAATAGTCTCTATTATTCTGCCTCTGCTTCTGAGTGTGATGGCACACACCTTTAACCTCAGCGCTCAGTAGTCAGAGTGGGCTCTTGAGTTCAAGGCTGCCCTAGTCTACTTAGTCAGATGTAGCCTAAAAAAGTTTTTAAAAAGTCTACATTTGGGGCAGGAGAGATAGCTCAGCAGTTAAGAGCACGCGTTGCTTTTATAGGGGACCCAGCTTCTGTTTCCAACACCCACATGGTGGTTTACAAGCATCTATAACTTCAGTTCTAAGGAATCTGATGCCCTCATCTGACCTCCATGACCACAGAACACACATAGCACACATATGTACATGTAAGGCAGCAAAAACACTCAGACATATAATGTTTTCTTTTTGGTTTGTTTGTTTGTTTGTTTGTTTTTTCAAGACAGGGTTTCTCTGTGTATCCTTGACTATTCTATACTGACTTTGTAGACCAGGCTGGCCTCAAACTCACAGCAATCTGCCTGCCTCTGCCTCCCAAGTGCTGGGATTAAAGGCATGCGCCACCACGCTTGGCTTGTTTCTTAACTACATATTTAGGATTGGAGATAAAGTTCAATGGTGCAACCCTTACCTAGCACATGTTAAGACCTTGGGGTCAGTATCTAGCAATGAATTAAAAAAAAAAAACAAAAAAAACCCAAAACCCTAACTGGCAAAAGCTCTGAAGGAAAGGCTATGAGTTTTTGTTTTTCAAGACAGGGTTTTCCAGTGTAGCCCTGGCTGTCCCAGAATTTTCTCTATAGATTATGCTGGCGTCAAACTCACAGAGATCTGCCTGTGAGGTCTCTGCTTCCTAAGTGCTGGGATCAAAGGTCTGCGCCACCACTGCCCAGCAAAAGGCTATAAATTTTAAACATACAACATTTAAACATTGTAATAATAATAATAATAATAATAATAATAATAATAATAATAATAATAATAATAATAATAATAATA
>OU015754.1:46709793-46731433 GCA_907169655.1 Acomys percivali | reverse complement strand
AGAGAGAGAGAGAGAGAGAGAGAGAGAGAGAGAGAGAGAGAGAGAGAAAGAGAGAGAGAGAGAGAGAGAGAGAGAGAGAGAGAGAGAGAGAGAGATCATTATAAAAAATACACATGAACAGCCAGGTTAATGGCGCACACCTTTCAGCCCAGCATTCGGGAGGCAGAGGCGCAGGCAGATTCTGGGCATTCAAGGCCAGCCTGCTCTACAAAGTGCGTCCAGGACAGCCAAGCCTACAGAGAAATTGTGTCCAAAAAACAGCTCCACAACATAGGATAAATAAGGCCCTGCAGGAGGATGGGAGAGACAGGAAAGAAATCTAACTGTGGATGCATGGAGCACAGTTTTATATTGTTATTGATGTCAGTTTAAGTTAATTTTTATAAAAGTGCTAAAACAGAGCTAGAGAGATGGCTCAGCAGTTAAGAGCACTGGCTGCTCTTCCACATGGTGGCTCACAACCATCTATAATGTGATCTGATTCCCTCTTCTGGCCTGCAAGTGTACATGCAGATAGAGCACTGTATACATAAATAGATTTTTTTTTTTTTAAGTGCTAAATCAGTTGCTAACAGAAGGAATACATGTAACTGTTAAGTGAGTTAATTAAAAGCTATAATTAATAAAATCTTAAGTGTTTTCTCTTCCAGTCTTTTTCCTTTATACATTTAACTGAGATTGATTTTCTGAATTCAATTTTCCATTTACGTATTCAAATTATAAAATCCTAAAAAAAATAAAATAAAATAAAATCCTTCAGACTATTTAAAGGTCCTAATAATTAAGATAACATTTTAATTTTAAAAAATATTATTATTGTATGAGACTATATCAGCATACATGCCATTAGCACAAATGTGGAATTCAGAACACAATGTTACAGAAATCAGTTCTCTCCTTCCACAATGTGGGTCCTGAAAATCAAACTCAAGATAATCAGACTTGCCAGCAAATGCTTTTACCTACACTGAACCTTCATACTGGCTCCTAAAGAAAATTTTTAATGAAGGCACATTTTGCCAGTGAGAATTCAATGCTTTAAAATGAAATTCTATCATATGGATTTGTCTAATAACATTTCCTTTTATTAATTTGTACCAATTCTGAAAATTAACTAGTATCTCTATGAAACTATTTTTCTTCTTGTTTCCAGAGTTACGATTTTATTGAACACAAAACTCAAAAAGAAGCTTTATATTTCTTTGGAACGCAAGTAAAATGCCCTAATGAACATTTAAAATGAGGCAACTGGAGACAGTATATGAGCCTGCTACTAACATTATCTTGTAAACAAATGAAAATAAAGGAATGCACTCTTAATTATTCCTGGGAGACTACTGAACAAACCCAACTGTTCCTAATTAATTTTAACTAAAGCAATCCTTCCCAAGTGCTGAACATTCCGAACCATTTTAAGAATGACTAGATGTCTCTCGAGTAAGCAGAGGTTTCCTGAATATACTAGTTATACTCAGTATAATTAATATAGTAGAAAAAAAGGAAAACATCCTCAGTGCTCCTTTCCCATAACAGAATCTCAAATCTGTCATGTTCAGTAAAATATTCCTTTTCTGGTCATGAAAACAGGTTATGATTTTAAAACAGTACCCTGTATTTATTGTCATAATTGTTAAATTGAAGCAATAAATTGATATGTTTACTAGTACATGTAGCGGTTTTGTTGCCAGCTCCACATTGGTTTTCTTTGGTTTTGGTTTTGCGTATTTGGTTTTTTTGAGACAGGGTTTCTCTGTGTAGCCTTGGCTGTTCTGAACTCACTTTGTAGACCAGGCTGGCCTCCAACTCACTGAGATCTGCCTGTCTCTGCCTCCTGAGTGCTGGGATTAAAGGCATGTGCCACCATGCCAGGCTTTGGTGTTCATTTTTAATTTCACTAAAAAACCAATGTGGCCGGGTGTGGTGGCTCAAGCCTTTAATCTCAGCACTCAGGAGGCAGAGGCAGGTGGATGGCTATGAGTTGGAGGCCAGCCTGGTCTACAAAGTGAGTTCAAGACAGCCAAGGCTTAACAATGAAACCCTGTCTTGAAAAACCAAAAAAAGAAAAAAAAGAAAAAAGAAATCAAAATGACACATACCTTATAAAAAAAATCAACACATAGAAGACACAAGAATTCCAAAACACCTTGGAGTAGAGAGACTAATTCTCAAAATAAATAAATACCAGAGACTAACATTATGAAAGATTTTTCCCTCCAATTTCCAAACTTTCTGTAACAAAATTATCTCATTCTTAAAATTAAAAAACAACAACAACAGCAGCAACAACAACAACAAAAACTATATATCCCAGAATTCTAAAAGCTGAAGCAGGAGGACTGCAAATTCCAGGTCAGTCTAGAAAATACAAGGAAACCTTGTCTCAAATAAGCACAGCATTCATATACTATTTACTGCATTTGGGGCTTTTGGGTTTGATTTGGGATTTTTGTTGTTTATCTGTGGTTTGAGTTTTGTTTAAGACAGGGTTTTTCGGGGCTGGAGAGATGGCTCAAAGGTTGAGGGCACTGACTGCTCTTCCAGAGGTCCTGAGTTCAATTCCCAGCAACCACATGGTGGCTCACAACCATCTATAATGAGATCCAATGCCCTCTTCTGGCCTGCAAGTGTACATGCAGGCAGAGCACTGTATACACAATCAATAAATAAATCTTAAAAAAAAAGAAAATAAAAATAAAAATAATTTCTTTGAAAAAAAAAAAAGACAGGGTTTTCACATAACCCAGACTAACCATAAACTTGCTGAATTAACCAAGAATGACCTTGAAATCATGATCATCTTTCTGCCACCACGCTCAACACTGAAAATTACAGACGTACACCAACATGCTTGGCCTTTGTTTTGTTTCCTTTTCTTCCTCCACCTTTCTTTTTTTTGTTTTGTTTTGTTTTGTTTTGTTTTTCGAGACAGGGTTTCTCTGTGTATCCTTGGCTGGCTGTCCTGGACTCACTTTGTAGACCCAACTGGCCTTGAACTCACAGAATCCGCCAGCCTCAAGCTCCCCAAGTGGTAAGATTATAGCAGTGGGCCACCCAGCCTGGTTTGTTTCATTTTTTTTTCCAAGTATAAATTGTTTTATTAGTCAACTGGAAAACTAGACAGTCCTCCAGTCCAGGAAGGTATAATTTAATCCTCTTCCTCATCGTCAGCAGCTCCAGCACCACCCTGGCCTTTCTTGGCATTCTTCCTCTTCACTGGGCCTGGGCGGCCCCCACCGTAAGGAGAATGGAGGGAGAAGTCAGTGTGCTTCCGGGAGTCCAGCCAGACAACGAAGGATGGGATGCCCCTCACCTGCGGCGGATGCTGCCGGATAAACATGCCGGCATGGTGAATAGACTTGACCAGGCCCAGCTTAAAGACCTGGGTTTGCAGCTGCCTCTCCAAGAAATCCTCACTGTTTAGGCCCAGAATGTAATCCAGCTCCATTTTGCCCTCATCCAGCACCCCAATATGAACAAGATGCCTCAGCAGAGCATTACCTTCAAGAAGACGCCGTGGGTCCTTGTAAGCCAGCGCCAGCAGCTCCCGGGTAGCCTTGCGTGTCTTGGCCAGTGTAAACTTAACCCTCCACACCTCACGTTTGTTCTGGAGCCCACATTCTCTGATCAACTTCAGTTCCTGCAATTTCTCGAAGGGTCTCCGTGGGGTCACACAGGTTTTGAGACAAAGCCAACTTCTGGCAACTGGCATGTTAGCTCCTCTAGGCCTGCTGTGTCTATAAACTCACACCAGTGACAAAGAGGCTTTTTCATTTTTTTAAAGATAGGGTCTTACTGTGCTTCTAAGCCTGGCCTAGAACTCAAACACATGACTCCTCAGTCTTAGGCTGGTAGAGTACATATTGTTTGGGGGGTCATACAGTAGGTTTTTGGTTGGTTTGTTGGTTTGGTTGGTTTTTGGTTGGTTGGTTGGTTGGTTGGTTGGTTTTTCGAGACAGGGTTTCTCTGTGTAGCCTTGGCTGTCCTATACTCACTTTGTAGATCAGGCTGGCCTTGAACTCACAGCCATCCGCCTGCCTCTGCCTCCCAGGTACTAGGATTAAAGGCGTACACCACCTTTATAAATCCCAGTACCCAGAAGGCAGAGACAGAAGGAGGCCATCTAAGTCTACATAGTAAGCGCAGGGCCAGCCCTGAAGGCCACCCTGGTCTACATAGTAAGTGCAGGGCTAACCTGTACTTCACAGTAAGAACCTGTCAAGAGTTTGCTCGTCAAACAATCACACAAAGAAACAACAAAAAGTGGACCATGGGCTTAGATCAGCAGTAGAATACAGGACCCAACATGCACACAAAGCCCTACACACCCTAAGAAAAAAAACTTTAAATATTAAGCTAAGAAAACATCTATTCAAACGGAACTGCTTAAGTATTTAAGATATGCATCATACTGTAGTTCCATAAAATAAAAAGCTCATAATGAAGTGTAGTAATACACCTACAACTAATCAAGGTACAGACAAAGGCACTGAAGGTCTTGGGGCCAAAGCTTCCTTCCTCTAGAGACTACCAGACGGGGCATCTTTACTCTCAACACCCAGGAGGCAGAAACAGACAGATCTCTGTGAGTCTGAGGCCAGTCCCATATACAAGCAAATTCCAGACCAGCAAGAGCTTTGTAGGGAGATCCTGTCTCAAAAAAGAAAAAAGAGAAGAAGGAAACTTACTACCCAACTAAAACAATAAAGCATATGTTGAAAAACAAAGAGAATTTTAAAAAGACATGCATTGGACATGCTATTACATGTAGTACACAAGAAAGTACAGTGAAACAGCTTTTAATTTATTCATCTTAAGAACAGCCTTAGATCTCAGGCAGGAACTGTGGTGTGCGCCTGTTATGTTAGCCTCTGGAAGGCTGAGGCAGGAACTGTGGTGGGTGCCTGTTATGTTAGCCTCTGGAAGGCTGAGGCAGGAACTGTGGTGTGCGCCTGTTATGCTAGCCTCTGGAAGGCTGAGGCAGGAACTGTGGTGTGCGCCTGTTATGCTAGCCTCTGGAAGGCTGAGGCAGGAACTGTGGTGTGTGCTTGTTATGCTAGCCTCTGGAAGACTGAGGCAGGAACTGTGGTGGGTGCCTGTTATGCTAGCCTCTGGAAGGCTGAGGCAATGAAGATCTAGAGCTCATTGATATGGAGTCCCAGTCAGGGGCAAATTAACAACAAGCACACGCACTCACAGGCAACAAAAACTTACAGAAATTACCTCTCCCATTTGTAAAATGAATTATTAAACTAACTGAAGTACTACTTGTGCTAAATAGTAAAAAAAACAAAAGGAGCTAGCTGTGAGTAGTTATCAGTAGGGATATAGACATTAGAAAAAGAAATCGACAGTTGAAAAAAATTGTTTTCTTTTGTTTTTGAGACAGCATCTTTGTGTATCCTTGGCTAGGCTATCTTGAAACTAACTATGTAGACCAGGCTGGCCCCAAACTCAAGAGTTCTGCCTGCCTCTGCTTCTGCCTCCAAGCAGACAAAAGTTTAAAAAGAAGTTATGCTGGGTAGTTTAATGTCAGCTTGACACAAGCTATAGAAGAGGGAACCTAAAATGAGAAAATGCCTCCATAAGCCTGGCTGCAGACAAGCCTGTAAGCTATTTTCTTAATGAGTGATTGCTGGGCGAGAGAACTAGTCCACTGTGGATGGGGTTGCCCTTGGGCCTGGGTTCTACGTAAGCCAGTAAGCAGCACTCCTCCACGGCCTCAGTATTTCCTGAGTAAGACAGACTTTACTAGGCCAGGAGTGGTGCACACCGTTCCCCAGCATTCAGGAGGCTGAAGCAGACTGATTTCTGTAGAGCCCAGGCCAGCCAAGGCTGCATGGTGAAAGTTAATGAGGAAACAGCCAGTGGTACGTTGGTTGCCTAGCATTCTAAGGCTCTGGACTTGATACAAAGTACTCTAAAACAAAAAGAAAGAAAAGAGAACAAAGTATTCAAAAACAAAAAGAAAAAAATGGTATTTTATCTTTTCTATAATCTATCAAAAAAGCAAAAATACCATTTTTCTCATTCAAATCTTTCCCATTGTTTTTCCTAAAAAAATTTTAAAATTTCAGCTAAGGTGGTAGTGACTCAGGCCTTTAATCTTAGAATTCAGGAGGCAGAGGCAGGAGGATCTATAAGATTGAGGCCAGCCTGGTCTACAGAGTTGAGTTCCATGAGGAATACAAAGAAAACCCCTCTCAAAAATAAAAATAAAGTTTCATATGTGTAACTGTATTTACATCAGTTTCCCCACCTTTCTTCCCTCCAGCCTCTCCATGTCCAGTTCCTCCCCTCAAATTCATTTTCTTTTACTGTTTCTCATACACACACACACACACACACACACACACACACATACACACACGTATGTGATTGTGAATACAACCTGCTGCGTTCATTTAGTGTAGTACATAAGTATGGTTTTGGGGCTGATGACTTGATAACAGATAACCAGTTAGGTGGCTCATCCCTGGGAAGGCTAATTCTCCCTCTCTCAGCACTCGCTCATTAACTGCCTACAGCTCTTCATCTAGGAGTGGGCCTTGTTTTTCTGCTTTGTTTTGTTTTTTCAGATAGATGCTCTCTGTAGCCCAGGCTGACTTGCAACTTACTTTGTTGCCAGTCTAGCCTCAAATTCATAGTATTTGATTTCTGTCTCAGATTCCCACATGCTGGGATTAGCCTGAGCCATCATGTAAGATTTGAATTTTACTTATCAACTGAGCGGAATCCCAGCACTCAGGAAGACAAAGGTAACACAGAAGAATCCTGTCTTTAAAACAACAACAACAAATTTGAAAGGAGAAACAGTTAAGGCTGTGCAACACTAAGTAAGGTGAGAAAATCAACACATCATCAGGTATGATTTACAAAACACTAAAAAAAATTTAATCATATTAAATTCACCTATTAAAATTTAAGCTTACATCTTTGTCTTTAAGCTTTAAAATTACTATTTTGTTCATACTGTATTCTAAGTGGCTAGATTAATTCTTGGAACACAGTAAATGCTCAACAGTATTTGTTGGGTTATACACACACACACATATTCCCACCCCACCCCCTGCCCTGAGACAGGGTTTCTCTGTGTAGCCTTGGCTGTCCTGGACTCACTTTGTAGACCAGGCTGGTCTCAAACTCACAGGGATCCACCTGCCTCTGCCTCTCGAGTGCTGGGATTAAAGGCACGGACCACCATGCCTGGCAGGTAATATTTTTTTAAGATTCATTTATTTGTATTTTATGTATGTGATTGTTTTGCCTGCCAGTATATCTGCACCTCTAGAGTGCAGTGCCTGGAGAGGCCAGAGATGGGGTTGGAGCCCCTGGGGCTGGATTTGCAGATGGCTGCTACCTACCAAACAGGTGCTGGGAATTGACCAGGTTTTCCTGGAAGAGCAGCCAGTGCTTTTAACCACTGCGGATCTATTTTTAAGGCTAAGAAAGCAGAGACCTGGAGATTTTACTCAATGCTGTATCTATTGGCAAAGCTGAAAATGGCACGCATAATCTAATAGTCTATCATCTCTAGAAAGTAAAACTTAATTTCAATCTTTGGGCAAGTAGAGGATTGTTTGGCAGGCATTCAAAACGGGAAGGGAAGCATACACTAAAGCATTTTTCACATTCTTCTCCAATTTGTTATTTTTGTTTAAGTGATAAAGGCCAAAAAGCTAAAAAGATAACCCTAAAGCAGTGTGCTACATCTAATATCTAAAAAAATATATATATATATATTTGCAAGAAGCCAGGCATAGCAGTGCATGCCTTTAATCCTAGTACCTGGGAGCCTGGGGTAAACTGATCTCTATTGAGTCCAGACCAGTGTGATCTACATAGGGAGTTCCAGGACAGCCAGAGCTAGAGACTCTGTCTCAAAAACAAAAATTTGCTGGCACACACACTTACTGAATGAGTGAATGAATGAATGATGAACTAACCTACCCCAAAGTGATCATTACCCGAGGCAGAACCTAGCATCGGGTTAATCTTCATAACTATCAAAGAGCCCTTTATCAGTTTTGGCACAGACACGAGAGTTAGCAGTCACTTTGTTCCACATAAACAAAGGGAAAGAGATGAATTGTACAATGTCCCTTGCTGGGACCAGTAGCATACATGCATAATCCCAGCTTCTTGGGAGACTGGGCCAGAAGGATCACTTAAGTCTAAGAACCTGAACCAGAATGGGCAACATAGCCATACA
Organism: Acomys percivali; assembly: GCA_907169655.1. Lineage (NCBI taxonomy): Eukaryota > Metazoa > Chordata > Mammalia > Rodentia > Muridae > Acomys > Acomys percivali. The sequence continues at coordinate 46,723,224 of OU015754.1, read as the reverse complement.
CTCTCTACCCACCACATGTCTCCACCCTGAAGGATCTCTCACTTGAGTACACCTATCTCTAACTCTGCCTGATAGAAAAACAGAAAAGAGAAACAGAAGGTAACATAAATAGATCAATAATGGATGTGAAACCAGGCTACACCATTATCTGACTTAGTTCAAGCAGTTAAAAAAATATTTTGAACAGAAAATTTGAGGAACTGAGGAAATGGCTCAGTAGGTAAAAACCCTATGTAAGCATGAGGGGCAGAGTTCAAATCCCCAGTACCCACATAAAAACACGGCATGGCTGAGCACGCCTGGAAGCCCAGCCTTGGAGAGCAGAGACAAGCAGATCTCCAGAGCACGCAGGCTAGCTGGCTCTCACAGGAATGGCACGCTCTCATTCACTGAGGCCTGCCTCAAGGCTGCAAGGCAGAAAGTGATACAGGAAGCTACCCGACATCCTCGTCTGGTCTCTTCATGCACTCTAACAGACATGTGCACCTGCACACTCACATGCCTGCACCACACACACGCAGGCGCGCGCGCACACACACACACACACACACACCCTTGCCCTGGCTTAACTAGTACTTGCTATGTAGCTCACATTAGTCTTAAGCCATCAGCATTCCACCCGCTCCCAGCCTCGCAATTGCTGGCATTACAGGTATGTGCCACCTGACCCAATTAATTTAGCTTCAAAAAAATTAAATATACCAGAGATAGGTATAACTATGAATTTAAGGCCTGCCTGGTCTATGGAGTTCCAGGCAGCCAAGGCTACACTGTGTGACTGTCTCAATATGTGCACACGTGTCTCTCTCATACACACACACACACACACACACACACACACACACACACACACGTGTAAAAGCCAGAGTCTGGAGAGACAGCTCAGCTCAACTTAACAGGAGCTGTGGCTCTTGCAGAGAACGCAGGTCCCGTTCCCAGTGCCCACATGGAGGTTTGCAACCATCCATAACTCTAGTTGCAGTTAATTTGACACCCTCTTCTAACTTCTATGGACACCAGACATGCATGTGGTATACATATATACACACAGGCAAAACACTCATATACAATTAATCAGTTAATTAATAACTGTATCTAAGAACCACAAATGTACTAAGTTTTGAAGGAAGAAACACATTAGCAAATATTTTTAAACTGATGGGTTTTTTTTTTTCTGTGCCTTTAGACTATAATCTCCCTGCATCTTGGTATTTTAATGTCAGAATATTCTAATTTGGCTTATTTGAATTATCAATTTAAGTTTAACCATGAGATACTAAAGGATAACTCCCCTTATTGATTCAGCACTTCCTCTGGATACATGTTAACACCTAAATGTATAACCACAAAAACATATGTAAATTATGAAAGTGACTATAAAACTGAGAGCCTGAAGCAAATTTCCAGAGATGAATGATAGTAACCAGAAACTGAAAACACAGTATGATCCAAGGAGAAAATAAAGTACAACCAAGAAGCGATTCTATGGAAGTCTTCAAGGGAACAAAATCTTTAAGAGGAGGAAAAAACTGCAAAAATTGGCCAAAAGAGTCAGAATACAAGAGCCTGCCAACAGAGATCATGTTTAAGGACGGTCACTAACTAGACTCAGAAAGTCAACACCCAAAAGTCAATGTTTCCATTCCCGCATTTGACTTTCGGAAGGACCCTTCATGACCAAGACAAGGCCAGTTAAAGGCTCCATCTTCACAGTTCTCTGTTATCTGCCAGTCAAAACACAACGACCCACAGGAAATAAATTTCAAAGTGTAAAGTGAAGTTTATGAGGCTATTCCTGCAGGCTGAAACTCTTACCCGAGTGTGTGTGTGTGTGTGTGTGTGTGTGTGTGTGTATAATGCGCACACACATGTATAGTACGTATAAAATCCCTTTTGCTGGAGACGTGACTCAGTTAGTAGAGGGCCTGGGTTTGATCCCAGGCAATAAATTTCGCATAGTGGTACAGTCCACAATCCCAGCACTTGGGAAATGGGGACAGAAACGATCCAAAGTTCAAGGCCATTCCTGACAACAAGGCCAGCCTGGTCTACAAGACCCTGTCTCAAAATAATTAATAAAATGTCCGTCCTGGTTCCTAGGGAAAATACTTTTCTCTCTATCCCAAAGTGCTAGGAAAGAAACACCTCACAACCCAGAAAGAATCTACTGCCCAAACAAGCCCTACCTTAGGGTAATGCCTTAGCTTAAAGTACAGACCAATGTAGGCCAAGGAGACAAGATGGCAGGGAGCTATCTCAAGGTAGGCTGTAAAAGGCTGAGGTGGGCTCAGGCCATGGTGTACACAGCCACCAGCTTTGGGGAGGACAAACTTCTGCATGATCAAGAAGGAAGGGACTGGCAGGTGTGTGGTACCTCATCCTAGTGGCTGTCGTGAGGTGACTACACTTGGTTTTACAGAAACAGAGAATTGGGGCTTCCTGAGTGAAGGATGTTTAGAGGCTTCTCCTCTGGAACTCCTCCCTAGAAACTCGAGGACAGGGCTCTGAAGGAAGAGAAAACGTAATTTTTTTTTTTTTTTCTTTTTTTGAAAGACAGAGGAGAGCCCTCGAGAACAGCGTTTGGTAGGGACCTTCCCCAGGGCAAAGTTATCACCCGGTGGTTCCCAGCACCTAGGCGGACAGAGGCGCCCCACCTGCTGAAGGCTGGCGCTGATACGGGGCTAAGACGGCGACCAGAGACTGCCCGTCGCGGGTGGGAAAGTCTGCGCGGGGAGCCGGGCAAAAGTTAACCTGCCCGGGAGGGAAAGGGGCGAGTAGGGCTAGTGCCAGCGCAGGATGCGACTTCAGGCTCACAGGAGGGAACTGGGAGGGAAACTCCGCTCCGGTCGGAGCGGACCCTGCGCCGCCAAAGCCGAGCCTCGCACCAGCCGCGGGCGCTGCCGCCCTGCGCGAGCCCTCCGGGAGCTCACCTGGCCGCCGTCAGGCCCGCAGCAGAAACTTCCCGAGCGGGTGAGCGCTGACGGGACCCGCGGCGGGGGCGGCGGCCGGGTGGGAGCCGCGCGGGGCGGAGCCGAGAGCCCGGCGAGCCGGGGCGGGGGCGCGGCGGCCACCGCTCGGGGCTCCGGCTCGGGATGGCGTCCCGCCGTCCTCGCACGCGCTCCCGCCGTGCCGCCCGAGGGCAGCCGCCGCGCCAGCGCCCCAGAGCCGGGTGGGGGGAGGGCCGGGGAACCCCAGCGGGCCCAGCCGGGCCGGCCGGCGGGCGGCGTTACCTGTGTCAGGGAGAGCTGGGCTGCCGCAGCCATGGTGTTTCCATCATGCACGGGAGGGGAAGGAAGGACGGGCGGACGGGGGGCCCCCGGGGCGGGAAGGAGGCGGAGGGACAGGCCGTAGGCGAGGCCAGCGGCCGGGCGGCTCCCCGAACTTCGACAACTTCCCTCCTCACGCCGCCCCGCCCCGCCCAGCTCCGCTCCGCCCCGCCGGCTCCACAGGCCCGGGCGGCGCGCAAAGCCCGGCGCGGGAGTCTGAGCCGGGGAACCAGGCCCTGACCCCGGCTGCCCTGGAAAACCCGGTGCGGATGGAACACTGGGGCGGACGGGCGGCGGAGGCGGCGCCAGGGAGATCTGAGAAGTTTAGGCAGGGATCTTCTTTCTGGGCTACTGTTTCTGAAAAGTGCGCGCGGGGGGTGGGGGGGGGATGGGGGGGGGGGGGGGGGGGGGGGGCGGAGGGAGGACGCGGGCGGGAGGACGGGGGGGGGGGGGGGTGGGGGGGGAATATACCCATGCCCTGGCGGGTTGTGGGAACTGAAAGGGTAATGGTACTAAGTAATGATAGTAATGGTTTAGTAATAATAATATTAAATAATACTGACTTATATGTGATTCGCTCTGCACTAAATACTCTATTTTTGGGGTTTTGTTTGTTTTTTGAGACACAGTCTCTCTATATAGCCTTGGCTGTCCTAAAGTTCACTATATAGACCAGGCTGGCCTCAAACTCACAGAGATCCACCTGCCTCTGCCTCCAGAGTGCTAGGATTAAAGGGGTGCACACCCCCCAGGCCTAAATCCTTTTTTTTTTTAACTGCATGAAACCTCTTACCTGAAGTCAAACAGAAAGCCAAGTTACAGTTTAACTCATAAACCTTTCCACCTGCTCTGAAGACGTGTAAGTCCTTTCCTCTAAAGCCAAAATCTTGGGAGCAAGAAGGGACTAACTACACTCCTCGCCTGATCCCTGTCCCACCTAGACTGTTTTTTAAAAAGCAGGTGTGGAGCCGGGCTGTGGTGGCGCTCGCCTTTAATCCCAGCACTCTGGAGGCAGAGGCAGGTGGATCGTGTGAGTTCCAGGCCAGCCTGGTCTACAAAGTGAGTCCAGGACAGCCAAGAATACACAGAGAAACCCTGTCTCAAAAAACTAAAAAAAAAAAAAAAAAAAAAAAAAGCAGGTGTGGGGCCACAGTGTGGTTCAGTGATACAGTGTGTGCACAAAGCCCTGGGTCCTACCTCAACTTCTTTCTCCATACAAGAGTCACCGCCTGGCAAAGTATCTTCTCCCCCAACCAGTGTCTACAGTCTTTTGTTAACCTCTCCCCACAGGGGGTAGTCAACAACCCCCTAATGACTTGCCAGCCACCAAGAGCTCCTCAATGACAAGAACTTTTTGATACATTTGTGTGTATTTTTAACAGCATGGCATTATAGTATATGCTTAGTAAAGGCCTTCGTCCTGCCTATGTTAAACAGAATACACCTTACTCTTTCTCGCGTGGCCTCCCTTAGTTGGAATAACCCACCACTTACTTGAAATTTTCATCTGCAAAGGCTCAGAGTCTTAGTTGGGGTTACTATGGCTGTGACAAAACACCATGACCTAAAACAACCTGGGGGAGGAAAGGGTTTATTTCACTTGTAGTCCCTAAAAGAGCTGAGCATCAGGAGCAGTAAGGGATGGAACTCAGACAGGGCTGGAACCCGGAGGCAGGAGCTGATGCAGAGGCCATGGAGGGGTGCTGCTTACTGGCTTGCTCCCCACGGCTTGCTCAGCCTGCTTTCTGATAGAACCCAAGACCACCAGCACAGGGGTGGGCCTTTTCTTATCAATTGAAATGCCTTACAGTGAGATCTTAGGGAGGCATTTTCTCAACGGACATTTCCTTGGTTCTGGTAAATCTAACTTGTGTCAAGTTGGTGTAAAACTAGCCAGCATACTGTTTGTAGGAAGCCTACTTCAGGGAGCCTGGGAGCCTGCGCACCGCCTTTTAGTTAATTTGATGTGACTTTTGCACTCTACCCTTCCTATTGAGTTTTTATTAAGCACCACACACATGCACACACGTGTGCTCTTGTGTAAGACTAATTGAGGGGAGCAAGCAGAAGGTAGATTCTCTCCTTCCACCAGGAAGGGCATGGAACTCAGGCCGGCAGTCTCGGTAGCCGGTTCCCTTAGCTACTAAGCTGCTTTCAAAGGCCACATCCTCTGCCTTGTTTTACGAGTTAGCTGATGGCCTGTCTGCATCTCATTGGCCTGGAAAGTCCTTAAAGAAGACTGAGTCACTACTGTGTCTCCCTCAGACACAGAAGTACCTAGCCCCAATATGTATTTGTCCAGATTGTTCTTCCTTTCTCAGTCCTGGTGGTTTCCAGGACAAAACCCATTTGTGGGACCCACAATTCTATCATCCCCATAGGATTGAGGAAAACACTGGGGAAGTCCAAGATCTAGTTAGCTTCACTTCTGTTTTTAGACTTTTTTTTTCCATCACAGGCAATAAACAGAGGCCTCAAGAATTCCTAACTCTACCCAAACTCCTCTGACTTGGTCCAGCCTCAAAGAGCAAGTTATACCAGTCTGATGAGCAACCACTTGAATGTGTCTCCTTTGACCTCTTTTAGCTATTATCCCTTTAACTCAAGGGAGAAGAGGAAAAACTATCCTAGTTTGAAACATCACTACAACCCAACTGATGCTTCTATTGGCATTTTCTTTTTCTTTCTTTCTTTCTTTCTTTCTTTCTTTCTTTCTTTTTTTTTTTTTTTTTTTTTTTTTGTTGTTGTTGTTGTTTGGTCGGTTGGTTTTTTGAGATAGGATTTCTATGTGTAGCACTGGCTGGACTCACATTGTAGACCAGGCTGGCCTCAAGCTCACAGCGATCCTACTGCCTCTGCCTCCCAAGTACTGGGATTAAAGGCGTGTGCCACTGTGCAAGGCCCTCTATTGACATTTTTCTACGTCATATTATTAAGTTTGAACTTCACAAGTACACACACACATACACACACACACACACACACACACACACACAACCTCTAAAAGGAAGCAATCATCATACTCACTTCCCAAATGCGGTACTCGGTGTCACAGAGGTCAAGTAATTTGCCCAAGGTTATATGGATAACAGCCAAAGCAGTTGATACATCGAAATGAACAAAACTTAGGCATCAGAATCATTGGGGTATAATTGAGGAGTCACTTACTAGTTATAGGACTTTGAGGGGATGTGAAATGATATATAAAGGATTCTTAAAGTTGTAGGTACACAATTTGAGTTCAGAAATCTGAAAATCATAGAGCATTTTGTGTTTGAAAGTAGCTGGAAGAAAAGGACTCTTATAAGCTCTCCCCTAGCCTGCACACACACACACACACACACCCCATAGTTTGTTAAGGAAATAAGATGTACTTTTTTGTTGTTTGTTTTGTTTTGTTTCTTTGTTTGTTTTTGAGACAGGGTTTCTCTGTGTAGCCTTGGCTGTCCTAGGCTCAATTTGTAGACCAGGCTGGCCTCGAACTCACAGAGATCCACCTGCCTCTGCCTCCCTGAGTGCTGGGATTACAGGCGTACGCCACGGTGCCCAGCAAAGAGGTACTATTATTATGGGTTTGCTTTAAGTTTAAAAAAAAAAAAAGAAAACCTCATATTTATATACAACTGCCCTAACAGTTTGTCTTTACTTGCAAACTCTAGCACCACTAATTCCTGGTGCCTAACAGGTCTCTTAGTAAAGTTTGCTGAGCTGAACTAAACATACATCTCAGCCATACTTATCTGTATCTTCAATTTGTCCTCATTGCTCAAATAAGGACATCAAGAGGCTGGGGAGATGGCTCAGTTGGTAAAGTTCAAACATGAAAACCTGCATTTGATCCTCACCACCCATGCAAAACAACAACAACAACAACAACAACAACAACAACAACAACAAGGCCAAGAGAAGAGGCACACACCTATAATCCTATCACCTGAAAAGCAAACACGGAAGGGTCCCTAGATCTTGATGGCCACTGAGACTACTGAAACTGGTGCACCCCAGCGCAGCGAGGGACCTTCTCTCAGAAATAAGGTGGAAAGCACTAAGAGAAGACACTCTGCGCCGGGTGTGGTGGCACAGGCCTTTAATGCCAGCAGTCAGGAAGCAGAGGCAGGGGGAATCACTGTGAGTTCGAGGCCTGCCTGGTCTACACAGTGAGTCCAGGACAGCCAAGTCTACACAGAGAGACCCTGTCTTGGAAAAAAAGAGGGGGCTGGAGAGATAGCTCAGAGGTTAAGAGTGTTGGATGCCTTTCCAAATGTCCCCAGCAACCCCATGGTGGTTCACAACCATCTATAATGAGATCTGGTGCCCTCTTCCGGCCTACAGGTGTACATACAGGCAGAATACTATATACAAAATAAATAAATAATACTCTACATCGACCTCTGTCCTCTATAAGCACAAGCATAGTGACATATAAGCAGTTTGTGTCTTCATTTAAGGGGGAAAAAATTACTGGTCTGAAAATACAGCTAAGTTAGCATACTTGCACAAGGTTCTGGGTTCAATCAAAAAGAAAAAGGGGAGGGGAAGAAGGAGGGGAGGACAGGGGGAAGAAAGAGAAGGAGAGAGGAAAAAGGAGTGCCTAGGAAAGGAAGACCGCCTTCAACTCACTGTGCAGGAAGTGGTCCCCATCCCTTTGGGAACACCAATCATTTAGTGGCTTCTCTACTTGTGACTTCTGGGTTCAGTTTATAACACCTAGCTGGAGACAGGAGCAGGTCTGTAGGGACAGCACTGATGGGCCTACAACTCCTGAGACTGAATTTTTTTTTTTATGACATACCAATGACAATTTGCAAATGTGTGTCCCAGATCTCATCAAAGCACTGGGTCACATTCCAAATCTATTTTAGGAAGAGAAAATATAGCTAATGGAAGACAAATTATAATCTAATTCACTGTGACAGGAATGAGCTACAAAGGGCAGACAAGAGAGACTTACTTATTTTTTAGGGCAGCTTAATGTCTCTTGGGCTCTAAGCTTCAAATTCCTGGCATATACCTCTGATATAATAGTAACCACTTTATACAGATGGTATAAAAATTAGATATCATAGGCCGGGAGTAGTGGTGCACACCTTTAATCCCAGCACTCGGGAGGCAGAGGCAGGCTGATCGCTGTGAGTTCGAGGCCAGCCTGGTCTCCAAAGGGAGTCCAGGACAGCCAAGGCTACATAGAGAAACCCTGTCTCAAAACAAAACAAAACAAAACAAAACAAAAATAGATATCATGCATAAATGGACTTTGAAAGAAACTGGCCTGTACTCTACGTCTGTTCAGTAACTGATACTTAGGCAACACTATTGTGTAAGGTCACCACTTAGCGCCCTAATTTTCAGTCAACTGTCTAATTACTAAGTGAGTTTGTAGGTATATTAGTTACAAGAAGTGGGAGGGTCTGTCTTACACACCTGACACATGTATCCTTGTCACTAAAGGTAGATGTTCCCTAAGATATAAAGTTGTATCTGATGACTACAGTCTGGGTACCAAGAGCCAAAACTTGTTTTTTACAACAACCTGAGGAGGATTGTTTTTACCTTACTTTACAGAAGAGGACTTTCTTCAACTTCATAATTTATAGGTCTTCTGGTTCGAACCCAATTTTTAAAAATAGTGTGTATTGTTAGCAACCTGGAGAGATAGTCCCCAAGAAGACTTCAGAAACTGGAATTGTGAGCATAGAAAGCTGAACGTGAAGCATGGATTTGTGAAAAGCCTAAACTTGAGGTGAGGCTGAAGAGAAGATCTTCAGTCACAGGCACCTTTGTAATCAGTCACCATCCTGTGTTATCCTAACTTTCCCATTCCTGAAGCTACCCTTAAAGGAAACCATTACTACTTCTGTTTCTTTGTTTCCCTACTTTTTTTTTTTTGGTTTTTCGAGACAGGGATTCTCTGTGTAATCTTGGCTGTCCTAGACTCACTTTGTAGACCAGGCCGGCCTCAAACTCACAGCAATCCACCTGACTCTGCCTCCCGAGTGCTGGGATTAAAGGCGTGCGCCACCACACCTGGCTTGTTTCCCTACATTTGAAAGCAGCTGTCATATCAGCTTTTTATGAGCATCACAGTTGTCCGTGTGATATCAGCATCTATAAATCTGAGAAATGCAGAATAGATGAAGCTAGGAGGGGAGGCTGTGGGGAATAAAAAGCCAGTTTATGTGCACGAGTCTCTGTGAAAGGCCTTCCACAGAAAGAAACAGTGCTATGCTTTCAAACAAAGCTGTACTGCAATTGTAACGGCCATGCAGAGCTCAGGCTTCCAAGATGCGGGCTTCGTAAATATAGCTCCTCATTGTTCAGATTCACCCAGGGCAGAAAGAATGTGTGGGACGCACAATAACAGCAACCGTGCTGCTCAGATAACCGTCCTTGTGCCAGGCTCTGAGCCATGAAGTGGACAAAGCGTGAAAGACCTTTACATGCCATTGACATCTACGGTGTCATAAGGCAATTCAAAATTGTCATCACCAATACATCACCAAAGGGATGTCCTGGGAACAGCTGAATTTAGAGCTTGGAGAAATCCAACTAGGTCCATTCTTGCTTCTATAACTTCTAATTTTTATAACTTTGGACAACTCAGTGAGTGATAACAAGCCATGGTTGCCCCCTCTGCAAACTGAAGGCCATATGCCTACTTGGTTGTACTATTATGATAATTAAGGTTACGTGTGAAAAGCCTGGTGCCTAGCATACTGACCTTGTATTTGTTAGTATTAGATCCTTTTCTTGTCTACTGGAGAATATCCAAGGTTTGAGTAACCTGAACCAAAAAGAAACATCATTTTTAAGGTTTTCAAAGGCCTTCATATTTTTTTCATCCATTTGTAATATTTATTGAATACTCTAGAGGAAAGGAAATTATTCAGTTGTTGTTCGCAAAGTGACATTGGCTCTTAGCGAGAAAGCAACTGCAGTTTTATGCTTGCCCTATTTCCTTCCTTTCGTTCCCCTCTCTTATGTAAGGTCCTAGAAACCACAATAAATCAAAAAGAGTACCCTGGGAAAGAAAATATTTGTGCTCATGGCTGCAGGCCCTTTCATCTACAGATTTCAAAGCCTTTTCTCCATAAGTAATTACAAGTCCTGCTCACCATGTGTGAATGCTGAGACACCATCAAATAAAGAGGCTTGTCCCCTGCCACAAGGCAAGTCGGAGGACAGGCTACAGACGGAACAAAGCTGTCTAGTTTTCCAGCTCCTGTGCTCTAAAGTAGGACACACGGGAATCAACAAAGGCTTAAAGTGTCGAGGGCAAACGTTTGAAGAGGATGCGTAGCTCGGTTGGTAGAGCTTGCTTAGCGTGCATGAAGCTCTGGGCTGGATCACAAGGACTACATGAAATTGGGCATAGCAGTACATACCTGCAATCCCAGCAACTGGGAGGTGGAGTTAGGAGGAGTAATTCTCAGAGTTCAAAATCAGACATCATGTGACCCTGTCTTAAAATAAAATGGAGGGAGGGAGGGAAGGAAGGAGGGAGGGCTTGAGAGTTTGAGGGATTCTGATTCAATTGGCTCAGTCCCTCACTTTAAGTCTATAAACTTAATGAAATCACAAATGGGGGTATTCATCTCATGGTTCGGGGTGGGCATGGGGGTGGACTCGGTGACACGATGTCTGTGGAAGAGCTGAGCTCAATGTCAGGTGCTTTGCAAATGATGACAAAGTTGGCTCGTGTGGCTGGGAAGATGAAGGCATCCTTCTTAAGTACACATAAAGAAAACAGACGACTCTTTCAGCCTAAGAGCTTTAGAGCCATAATCATAGCGTGTCTTAGCTTCAGACCAAGACTGTATGTTGAGTACCTCACATTATAACAGATAGAGGGTGCTTTGTCCAGGCTCCCGATTTCTGTCTCCCTGGAATTCTTTGCTTTCTCTCACAACCTAAGCCCAGTCTCCTAGCAAGTTCTGTTGGCTGACTCTCCGATATGTATCCGAAGTTCTAACTTCATTTTCATAGCTCTTGCTCTACCCATGGTTATCTTCTTTTTCCTGGACCACTGCTGAAGCTCCTTAGCTAAGGCCCCACCCCCACTTCCGTGCCCATGCCCTTCTCCACACCATGATCTTCTGAAAACATCATTCTGATCTTAGACTTCCCTACTTAACCTACAGGGCAGAGGGAGATGACTTGAGCGATGGCTCAACTGCTAAGAACTCTTATTGCTCTCACAGACGACTCAGGTTTGGCTCCTAGCTCCCACATCACATGGCTCATAATCCCCTGTAACTCCATTTCCAAAGGATCTGACACCCTCTTCCGGCCTCCACGGGCACATGTGGTGCACTTACATGTGCAGACAAAACATTCATACACATAACATAAATCTTTGGCAGGAAGGGGCCTCAGCACTGGCTTAGCAGTTAAGAATACTGCCTGCTCTTCCAGAGGACCCAGATTAGAGCCTGTTGATCCCCCACAATCTCATATAAATTCAACTCAGGGGAATATGACGCCCGCTTCTGGCCTCCAAAGACACTGCATGCAACGATGAACAGACACACATGCAGACACACATTCACAAAAGTCCAGAAGAGCAAGTGTGTTCTGTCTATGCTGAGATTTTTTTTTTCTAAGACAGGGTTTCTCTGTGAAGCTCTGCCTGTCCTGGAACACTCTCTTTCTGTAGACCAGGCTGGCCTCAAATTCAGAGATCCACCTGCTTCTGCCTCCTGAGTGCTGGGATTAAAGGTGTGCTCCACTACTGCCCAGCTGCTGAGATGTTTGACAGAATGAAACAAAGCATATATGGGGAAAAAAGAAGAACTAGCAGAAGACAAAAGAGGAACTAAAAAATAACAGGACAGATTCAGGAATAGGCTGGGCCAGGCTTAGAGACTGGGTCCCTAGAGATTCTCAGATAAGCAAAATCACCACTCATAGTAAAAAGGATACCTACTTCTTTGTGTTGCAGGCATTTTCAAGTCTAGTGCTTTTTAAAAGATTGATTTTTTTATTTGTCTGTCTGTCTGTCTGTCTGTCTCTGTGAGTGTATACACAGGTGTATGTGCTGGTACACAGACGTTAGGAGGGTGTCCTTTTCTGTCATATTCCACTTACTTCTTTGAGGCAAGTCTATCCCTGAGCCTGGGGCTTGCACTTTCCAGGCTAGGATAGACTTATATACTGTAATGCTAGCTTAAAAAAAAAATAGGTAGAGCACAATTGGGGAAGATGCCTGAAACCAACCTCTAGTACACACACACCAGTGTACATATATACCAGTAATACCAGAACAAAACAGTTTTGTTTTGGTTTTGGTTTTTGGTTTTCGGTTTTTCGAGACCGGGTTTCTCTGTGTAGCCTTGGCTGTCCTGGACTCACTTCATAGACCAGGCTGGCCTCGAACTCACAGAGATTCATCTGCCTCTGTCTCTCAAGTGCTGGGATTAAAGGCATGTACCAACACAACAGTTTTTAAAAGACACTAGAACCCTTACATGTTGCTGGTGAAGATGTGAAATGGTACATTTTAGAGAACAGTTTTTCAGTTCCTTAAAAAAATTACACCAAGAGTTAACAGACATCCAAACAAGCACTCTGCCAAGGGAGCCACATCCCTGCTCTCACTAACATTTTCTGATTGCCTTAATTGTTCTGGTCCAGGAGATGAAACAATAAAACCACCAGAAAGATGCAGGACCAGTTCTTACTGCCATCAAGTGGTGGTGGCCCAAATGTCTTCTGGTTTTATAAACATAAAATATACCTTCAAAAGAGCTAATGGTGTCTATATAAAAAGACTACCACTTCAAAGAACCTAAGTGCATGCTTTTTCCTTCTTCCTCCCTCCTCCCTGCCTGTGTCTGGGAGCTTGATTTGACATAGTGGCACATGTCTGTAATCCCAGCTTTGGGGAGGAAAGAGGAGACAGGACGATCTACAGTTCAAGGCCAGACTGGGTTTGTTTTGTTTTGTTTTGTTTTTGTTTTTTTTGAGACAGGGTTTCTCTGCATAGCCTTGGCTGTCCTGGACTCACTTTGTAGACTGGGCTCTGATAAGGCGCTTTTTAAAAAAAACGAAAAGAAGAGCCAGGCGTGGTGGCGCACTCCTATAATCCCAGCACTCAGGAGGCAGAGGCAGGTGGATTGCTGTGAGTTCAAGGCCGGCCTGGAAGGAGAAAGAAAGGAGAGTTGAGGAG
>OU015754.1:46696972-46709693 GCA_907169655.1 Acomys percivali | reverse complement strand
GGGGGAGGGGAGGCAGGTTGAGACTCCCCAGTTGATAAGATGCTCACTGGGCAAATGTGAAGATCCTGTTCAGATTCTCAAAAACCCCCAATGAAAGCCAGGCACAGCTGTGCACAGGTACAGTCTCAGTGCTAGGAGGCAGAGGCAGGAGGGTCCCACGGCGGCTAAACAGTCTATCCACATGCAGCCTCACAGGTAAGCATGTGTATCTACACATGTACACAGAGAGAGACAGAGACAGAGAGAGACACACAGACAGAGACAGAGGCAGAGAGACCACACATGAAAGAGGAAGAGGAGGAGGAGGAGAGGAGGTTGAACCCAGGGCTTTGTGTGGACAAGCATTCTACTACTGAGTTGTGCTCCAGCCCTCAGTGTGTATTTCTCTTTTCTTGTCATGGTTTTGGTTTTGGTTTTTTTCCAGTCAGGGTCTACTGTAGCCCATACAGGCTTTGAACTTGCGATGTAGCTGAGGATGGCTTGGAACCTGTGATCCCCCTGCTCCATCTCTAGAATGTTGGGATGCCCACGACACACCATGCCCATTTAATGCAATGCAGCAGAGTAAACACAGGGCTTTGTGATGCTAAGCCAACACTGTGCCCACTGAACCATACCTCTCTCCCTATTTGTCCTTTTTTTTTTTTTAGTTTGTATTTTCTTTTCTTTTTTTGTTTGTTTGGGTTTTTTTGTTGTTGTTTGTTTTTGTTTTTTCAAGACATGGTTTCTCTGTGTAGCCTTGGCTGTCCTGGACTCACTCTGTAGACCAGGCTGGCCTTGAACTCACAGTGATCCACCTGCCTCTGCCTCCTAATCAGTTTGTATTTTCTAAGAACAAAGATATTCTCTTTCATATAGCTATAAAACCACCTATTTTAGTCGTTATAATTATGCACGACTTTATTGTGCTGGCTAGTTTTTGTCAGCTGGATACAAACCTACACATAGCTGGAAGAGGGGATCTCAGCTGGGGAACTGCCTCCATTTGATTGGCCTCTGGGCATGTCTGTGGGCATGTTCTTCGTTGCTGACTGATGTGGGCCAGCCGATGGTGCTCAGCGCTAGCCCTGGACAGATGGGAGATGTAAGAAAGCTAGCAGAGCAAGCCAGGAAGCAGCGCCTGTCCTTGCTGGTCGGCTCTGCTTCTGTTTCTGCTCCAGGCTCCTTCCTTGCCCTCCGGGCCCCAATTTCCTTCAGTAAATGAACCATGACCTAAAAGCTGAAGTAAACCCTTTCCTCTCCACATTGCTTTTTTGGTCATCGTGGTCTTTTATGACAGCAACAGAAACCAAACAAAGACAAAAATTGGCTATAGAAAGTGACATCTTGCTGTGATGGACCCAACCATGATGTTTTGGAGCACGGGTTGTCGAGGGATTTTTGGAGCTTTGGGCTGGAAAAGCCATTAAAGTGCGCAGAACTTGACTGCATGTTCTGTGGGAGGTTGGAAGCTAAGAATGTCAAGAGAAAAGCAGAGCACCGAGGCCTGATTTGTGAGATTTCAGAGGGAAGTTTGAGACTCCCTCAAAGACCTTAGCAGGGATGGTCATGTGTTATACTTGATTTAAGAATCTGTAGAAGCAGCTGGGCCTGGTGTAGGCCCATAATCCCAAATCTCAGCACTCTGGAGGCAAAAACAGGTGGATCTGTTTGAGTTCCAGGCCAGCTAGGGCTACATAGGCAGATCCTTCTATTAGAAAGGTGCACGGGAGATGGGGGGGAGGCGGGGAGGGTGGAGAAAAGAAAGTGGAAGTGAAGCCTTTGCTTTAATGAGACAGTAGATGCCACTTAGCTGGGGCTGGAAAGCCACCTGTGACTAATAAGAGACGAGCATCACTGCGGTGAAATCTTCTGGGAAGTAGTTCCTTGAGGTAGCAAAGCAAGAAGCTCTGGTCCAGTGAGGGACCGAGGGTGCATATCGAGCTGGCTATAAAACTTGAGTTTCCCCGCACGGTACTCACTTTGGGACCATGAAGGGGAAACGGAAGAGCAGCTGAAACTTGGCACTGTCGGGCAGGATCTAAGTCTCAATGAGAGAGGCCACAGGTAAAAGTGCATCCTCGGTTTCAGTGGAAACTCCTGGTGCGGAGGAGGGGTCATGGAGAGAAGGTGGAACTTGACCCCATGTGCAAGTGTCAGGGTCCTCCAAGAGACCAGGGAAGGCAGTTGCTGAAGGAGGTGGGATGACCGCTAAGGAGAGCAGCGCGCGGAGTGGAGAGCAAGTCTGAGCCTACCAGACAAGCTCTGTGTGCCGCCAGTGCGAGAGATAAAGAAGTGGGTCCGCTCACAGCCTTTGAAGCCCAGAAAATCTTGAGTCGCAGACGTTAGACACTAAGTAAATTTCTTTCTTTTATTTTGGTTTTTTGAGACAGGGTTTCTCTGTGTAGCTTTGGCTGTCCTGGACTCCCTTTGTAGACCAGGCTGGCTTCGAACTCACAGCGATCCGCCTGCCTCTGCTTCCCGAGTGCTGGGATTAAAGGCGTGCGCCACCACCGCCCGGCTCGACACTAAGTAAATTTCACTGTTAGATTTTGAGTTTGCTGTGATCTGATTATGACTGGGTTTTCCCTCTTGAATAAGAAGACATTTAACTTATTTTTATTTATTTATTTATTTTTTTGAAAGTTAACTAAGCAAACAAGAGAAAAGCAAGCCAAAACCTACGTTTCCTTCATGGTCTCTGCTTCAGGTTCCTGCCTTGCGGGCAGGCTCTGACTTCCCTCGGTAAGGGACTGTGACCTCTGAGGTGAAGTAAACCCTTCCCCCAGCCAGGTTGCTTGCGGGTAGTATTTTGTCACAGCAACAGAGAAACAAACCAGAACACCTCTTCCAAGTTTACTAACTGGCCTACACTCTGATGTAGTGCCCCACCCACATTGTTTGTTGCCTTTAAACAACACGAGCCTTCACTCTGTAAGCCAGAATGGGCCTCCATTCTTTCATTTTTTAAAAATTGATTATATTCACATATTTACATTTTTATTAACTTTCACGTCTTTGGGACAGTGTTACCTTGAGCTTTCAATTCTTCTGCCTCTGTCTCCCAAGTGCTGGGATTATAGGCAAGCACCACCACACCCCAATGCTTGCCCAGTGTCAGAGCACCCCGTTGGATGCAAACAATACTGTGTTTTGAGACGGGAGCAGCCAAGAACACTTCCTGAGTATGGTTGTTTTTGAGGTGCTGTGATTGGGACACCCCACCTGGGTAACAAAAATCTTATGACTTTGAAATTTCATTTACAATTTCTAGGTGGCATTTTACTATAAGTAAGACACTCTCCTCTCTCCCCAATTCTCAGGTTTCATGTGGTCCATGCTGGCTTCAGATGTACTACATAGAGCCGGGCGTGGTGGCGCATGCCTTTAATCCCAGCACTCGGGAGGCAGAGGCAGGTGGAGCTCTGTGAGTTCGAGGCCAGCCTAGTCTACAAAGCAAGTCCAGGACAGCCAAGGCTACACAGAGAAACTCTGTCTCAAAAAACCAAAAACCAAACCAAAACAAACCAAAACCCAAAAAACTCAAATGTACCACATAGCCAAGGATGACCTTCAAGTCTTGGCCCTCAGCCTTTATCTTCAGAGTGTTGGGGGTACAGGTGTGTAGCTCCACACCATGCCGCTCCATCCTTTTCCTCGCTTATCCATATGTTAACATGTTGTCCTCAATATAAGCCATGGGTCCTTCTTTTATTTACTAGGTTATAACCTATCACGCTCGCTGCATGTTTTTCTTATTTAACTTGTCCCTGTGTTGAGTAGTGAGAAATCCTTCAAGCTGCCTTCTGTATCCCTTTGATCTCTTTTAATGTCCCCTCCCCTCCTCTCTCTCTCTCTCTCTCTCTCTCTCTCTCTCTCTCTCTCTCTCTCTGCACCTCCTTGCTTTCTTACATAAGTTGTCCCAGGTTCATCTTGTACTTTCACTGCCTATTTCTGGAAGTCAGCACTAGCCATTTCTCTCAAATAACTTCCTGCATTGGTAGGCCATGGATATTTAGAAACCAAGATCTGGGCACCAGGTATGCTCACTGCTACCGGGGTATAATTGCTTCTAGGCCCTTTTAATAAACAAAGGGGGGAGTGAAATAACAGTTTGATTTAGCTAACTGTGTTTAATCATGGATTCATTACTGGTACTTCTAATAAGCCCCTTAGAGTTCTTTCTTTCTTTGCACCTCTTTCCCACAGTGGCAGCTCTGGCTCCCAACATCATCGATGTCTCTTTTCATCTGCTCCGTGCAGTAGCACACAAAATAGTTTCAGAATTGCTGTATTGATTCCATTACCAAAATTACCCACTAAATAGGATTCAGGATTTTTTTTTTTCCGTTTGCTTTGTTTTTAGAATGTGGGTGTATTGTATATATTGAAAACACTGCATCAAAAGGGGGTGGGGCTAGAGAGATTGCTCAGAACTTAAGAGCCCTGGCTACTCTCCCAGAGGACCCAGGTTCGATTCCTGTCACCCTCATGGCAGCTCACAACTGCCTGTAACTCTAGCTTTAGGGGCTCTAGAACCCTTACACAAACATGTACATGCAGGCAAAACCCCAATGCACACGAAAATCAATCTTAAATAAATAAATAAAAGGGCTGGGCGTGGTGGTGCACGCCTTTAATCCCAGCACTCGGGAGACAGAGGCAGGTAGATTGCTGTGAATTCAAGGCCAGCCTGGTCTACAAAGCGAGTCCAGGACAGCCAACGATACACAGAGAAACCCACCCTGTCTCGAAACACTAAATAAATAAATAAATAAATAAATAAATAAATAAATAAATAAAAGCCATGGGTTGGTCTGCCTTCCTTTCAAAGCTGTTGTATTACATATTTAAGTGTAGTTAAATTCATTTGCTTCTGTTGCTATTCAGTTTCAAGATACATATTCTTTTCGGACAAGGTCTTACTATATATAGCCCTGGCTGGTCCTAAATTTGCTATGTAGCTCAGGCTGGCCCCAAACTCACAGAGAGCTGCCTGCTTCTTCTGCCTCCTGAGGGCTGGAACTCAAGTTGTGTGTCACCGTACCCAACTTAAGGTAACCCATTCTTGTTAATTGAATATGTAAAATATTAGTCTTGTCCCCAAATTCAAATCCCTGCAAAAAGTGTATAGAATACTCCACAAGTCTGTATGTAGGAGTTATGTGCATTTTCTGTGCATTGTTCCAGTTTTAACACTTGTGCTATCAAAGAAAACACCCCTTATTAATACATCCCAGTACCCAAGTCTTTTGGGTACTTCCACTATGTGAGTTCTTGGATCGAACTTAGGACATTAGGCTTGGTGACAAGCAGCTTTACACAGTGAGCCATCTGACGGATGCCTTGTTTGTTTGTTTGTTTTTTAAGGGTTGGAAGACTTATTTTGGCCCAAAGTTTTAGGGTCTCAGTTCATTGTGGCCCGAACAGCACACTAGAGCAAGCAGCTCACACCATAGTGTGAGACCCACACAGAGGAGGTAGGTGCCTGTGAACACATGGTTCTTACTTAGTATTTCCCCCTGCACTCCTCAGCGACCCCTGTTCTTTTTGTTTTGTTTTGTTTTGTTTTGTTTGTTTCTCTGTGTAGCCTTGGCTGTCCTGCCTCTGCCTCCTGAGTGCTGGGATTAAAGGCGAGCGCCACCACGCCTAGCTAGTGACCCCTATTCTTACCTCTTTGGTGTCCTTCCTGCATCGCTGACCATTCAGGGTTTGTTCAAACACTCTCTACTCTTGTCTATGAAAATAGCTGCATCTCACTTTCTCTTTCACGGTTTCTTCTCAGTCCCCTGTTCCAGTTCCCTGCCTTAAAATTTGCAATTCCTCCAGCATCCTCGTGGCTCTCATCACTTCCCCTCAGTGTCAGCTCCTAGATAATCTAAACTACTCCTGGATTTAAATGCTGATTTGCTGGTGACCTCAAAATTCATGCCTTCATGCCAGACTTCCCTGATCTCAAACTTAAAACCAACTGTGTGCTGACATCCACACGTATCTCTCCCGGACTCTCAGGTTTACCATGTCTACTTCTCTTCCAGGATCCCGCCTTGAGGTGAATGTCGGCCATTCAGCTCCTTCCTTTAGCTAGAACCCTGCAAGGTGTTCTTCACGCCTCCCTTTCCCCAACTGCAGTACAACCTACTGCAAAAATAGCAAAAATCATGTCCAATTAGGCAAAATCATGTCCAATTAGCCATCCCTGGCTGCTTCCTCTGATTTCGGAATACTCTGCATAACGGGCCTCTCCCCAGGCACTCCCCCTTCTCAGTTCCCACAAGCTCACTGTGCATAAGGCGTGTGTGCCTGTATTCCCAGCACGCGAGAAGCCGAGGTGGGAGGACTGAGTATGAGGCCAACCATAGCCACAAAACAAGACCCTGTAACAACAATAATAATAACACAGGGAGGCAGATCTCTGAATTCTGTCTGAGTCCGCCTGGTCTACAAAGTGAGTTCCAGGATGGCCAGAGCTACACAAAGAAACCTTGCCTCAGGGGGAAAACACACACACACACACACACACACACACAGCAATTTATAGTCATTATTGTCTCTCTCTCTCACACACACTCTCTCTCTGTATTCAAGGTCATGCATTTGGTAAGTGGTGGAAGTTAAAACTTGGGTCTCTCCCCAGACTGAGTTCTTGGCCTTTAAATACTTTTAAAATGTATTATTAAGCAGGGTGTGGTGGCACACACTTGTAATCCTGGCACTCTGGGAGCCAGTTCCTTCACCTTCACTGTTATTTAACCACATCATATTGGGTCATGTCACTGACCACTCTCAAATATTTTGATGGCTTCTCAGTATACCAGAACCAAACTCTCAATTTCTTACCAAAGTCTTCAAGATCCTGTGTGACAAACTCCAAACTCACCTCTTCTTTCTTTTCCTCTCCTTTGCTCTGTGCGGGTGTGTGTTATATGCATGTGTGTGTGTGTGTGTGTGTGTGTGTGTGTGTGTGTGTGTGTGTGTGTGTGTGTGTGTCTTTCCCTCCTGGCTGTTTTCAGCCAACATCTGCTATACGTTGTCTCTCAAAGATCCCTCTCCCTGCTCGTCAAGCTGCTTCCAGCTTGTCTTTCAGACCTCATTTTAATTTCTATACAGAGAAGCCTTCCCTCCTTTGCTATTCCTTTCAAAGAATGTCTTTCAACCTTTATTTATTTATTGGGGAGGGGGTACTCAAATACCACAGTTAAGTTTGGAGGTAGAGGATGACTTTCAGGAGTTGGTTCTCTCCTTCCACCATGAGAGGTCTGGGGCAGGAACTCAAAACTCAGGTCTGCCTGCTGGGTGCCAAGTGCCTCTGCTGGCTGAGCCAGCTCACCAGCCTTGCTCTGCTGTTTCTTAATTGGGTCCCTTCTTAGTAGGTTGTCTCTGTCCTGTATTTATTTTCTTCTTAGCCCTTAGTAATTTGCAATTATTTGCTTGCTTGCTTTGTTTCTCTTCCCCCACCCAAATTAAGTGCTCGGAGACAAACTCTGTGTCTGAGTCACTCTTGTGTTCTCATAAGAGGCCAACACAGTTGCTGTTTCAGAAGGGACTCTGGCATTTGTTGCATAAACATACACTGTCTTTTTCTTCTTCATAGCTTCTGTTTATTAACAGTTTCTGAACTGACCACTTTAGTCTGTCATAGGCTAGATTCTAGCTCCTCCCATGTATAGCCTTACTCCACCTCACTGTGCCTCTCTCTACAAGCTGTCAGCCATGGTTTTTATTGCTGCTAATGGCCTCAGTCATTTCACGGTTCCTGATTCAGATTCCTGAGAGAGACAGAGAGAGAGAGAGAGAGAGAGAGAGAGATTGATTTGCCCAACTCATTTTCAAGAAGCCAGGATGCATTTGTAGGTCACTGGCAAACCCTCAGGGTGCTTGCCTGTGGGTTGTATTCCAAGGCCCAGTGCAAGCAGCTGTGTTCTGGCAAGGAGTGGGCAGAGACTGTCAGCAGAGCACTGGCTTCGCACAAGAATGAGGAGTTTGCAGGCACAGGGGCTGGTATCTGAGCATTAGTTGCAGCAGCAGCAACTTAACAACCAGACCTCACCTAAGGCCCATGTTCCCCAAAAGCTAACTACTGAGACAGAACTCAATCCATCTCTGAGTCCATTTCACTCTCTGCAAGAATAGTAAACACGAATTGTAGCCCAACACATGCACACAGTGTTTCTAAAGTGCAAGATGGGCACTAACGTCTGCATCTATTCCTCTAGCAACCACAGGAGGTAAGGAACATTAAACAAATGAGAACATTAACTAAGTATAAAAGAATAACAGCACATCCCTGTAACCTCAGTACTGAGACTGGGCTCAAGGTCACACACACACAAACATACACACACGTACACACACACAAGCCCCTGCTAGACAGCAGGCCTCTTAGCTCCTACACCATATCTTGCTGCTTCCTTCTTTTCCTGGTACTGTAATTCTGTCATCCCAAAGAGTTATGAGAATAAGCAGTTGGGTGTACAGTGAGCTGCTTTGGAGGAGCTCGGTGGTGATGGGAGCTTCCTGGAGACAGCAGGGCAGCAGGATAAAGAGTCTGAGCTCTTAGCATAAAGCTTAAGTAGCTGGCCATCTATGGAGCTCAGATCACCTGGCAGTAATTCAGCTTCCCATGCTCTCTAAACTCAACCTTACAATATCTGTGTGCGCCAGATAATGTTATAATTCCTCTCTCAACACATAATGGACATTGAAAATTTAAAATTAGGTCCCAAGGACAGAGTTTAAGGTCTAGTAAATGGCCAAGCTGGGACTCTAATTTAATTTATGTCCATCTGATCCCCAAGCCCTCCCTCACTCCCCTCTTTTGTTTTTGTTTTGTTTTGTTTTTCAAGAGGGTTTCTCAGTGTGTAGCTTTAGCTGTCCTGGAACTCATTCTGCAGACCAGGCTGGCCTTGAACTCAGACCCACCTGCCTCTCCTACATTCTTACAGGAGTCTGCCTCCCTTCTCTCTCTTCATTCCTGAGGGTTTCACGTGTACCAGGCAAGTATCCTGCTATCTGACCTGCCTGCCTTCACTTGGTGAGCTTTGTTATCTACATCAAGTCAGCTCCTTTCTTTTCTTTCTTTCTTTCTTTCTTTCTTTCTTTCTTTCTTTCTTTCTTTGTTTTGGTTTTTTGAGACAGGGTTTCTCTGTGTGGCCTTGGCTGTCCTGAACTCACTTTGTAGACCAGGCTGGCCTTGAACTCACAGTGATCCTCCTGCCTCTGCCTCCCAAGTGCTGGGATTAAAGGGTCAGTTCCTTTCTTACTGTCCATTTCCCTAGCTGTAAAGTGAGGCTATCTTTGTGGAGTCTGTGGAGTCCTTAGAAGCATATGGCGTATCCCTATCCGGGAAGCCCTACAGGGATACACTGTCTTCAGTTTAGTCTGAATCTAAACCCTTCCTGTGTGAGAAACAGCACAATTATACCAATTCCAGTTGACAATAGGGGAACTCAATTCCTCTTATGAGACCCTGCTGGCAAATGTTCCTGGTCTAAACGCATTAAGGCCAACAATAGTTATTCTCCAAGGAGAGGAAAGACGTGGCGTTTATTTTATTATTTATAAAAAAAAAAACAACTAATGACAACATTTTTATTTTTTAAAAAAGGAAATCTGAATTTATAATTGAGCTTGAGATCTTTTCCTACACTAAGGTTTTAATGTCAATGATCTTATTTAATATTATCACAATGACCAAAATGGAGTTCTTATGGCCTCCACTTTTCAGGCAAAGACACTGTAACCCAGAGAATTTAAATTCGTGGAAATCTAACTGAAGATAGTGAAGGAACTGAAGCTCCATTGTAAACCATTACATCAAACTTCCAGCTCTAAGAACTTGGAGAAGTTACTAACAAGTTATCTGGGCTCTGACCTAAGAACTCTGGATGCCTCAAAAATATAAGGTAGTAGTAGTAGTAGTAGTAATAATAATAATAATAATAATAATGATAATAATAAAAGAGGAGGAGGAGCTATAGTAAGGGGGTGTCCTGGGCTTGTAAAGCAGTACCACTAGGTACAGTGTTTTTTTGTGCCAAGCAATGTGAACGGAAGGACATTGGAAGAACCCCAGAAGCAAATCTCTCTTTGGCCTTCTTCTACCTTCCTCTCTCCCATCTCTTTCTCCCTTGAAGTTAGTCACTGAAATAAAAACTTCAATTTCCCAAGGTGGGTCAGCGAAACTAGAAATATTAACCTAACTTTCCCTTTCCTTTCTGTAAAGGACAATTTGTCTGACAGCGAGACATTTAAACGCTTCATCCCACCCGTGCCTGAGAAACTAAGGAGAATCTGAGCAGACGGGTAGGGTCGAGTGGCCCCTCTTGATCTGTTGCCCTTTGCTCAGCAACAGTTCTACCTGATTGCCCAGTGTTTACTGAGCTGAAGTGCAAGAATAGTCTTCTCTCAGTTTTTTATCATTTCAGAATGATTGGCTATCTATCTATTTATCTATCTATCTATCTATCTATCTATCTATCTATCTATCTATCTACTGGTGTTTTGCAATAGAGTCCAGACTGGTTTCAAATTCCTATTCTTCCTGCCTCAATCTTTTAAAATAATATAAATCCTCAATTTTAAAAACATCTTTTTTTTTTCTCATTTGAACCTGTTTTTTGTTACAGGGATGTCTGCCACTCTCACAATGGTAGAACTAGATATTTTATTTATTTATTTATTTATTTATTTATTTATTTATTTATTTATTTATAGACAAGGTTTCTCTGTGTAACAGCCCTGGCTATTATGGACTTACTTTGTAGACCAAGCTGGTCTCGAACTCACAGAAATCTGCCTCCCTCTGCCTCCGAGTGTTGGGATTAAAGGCATGCACCACCACACCCAGCAGATTTATTTATTTATTTGGGGGTTTTGTTTTGTTTTTGTCTTTTTGAGGCAGGTCTCTCTACATAGTCCTGGATGTCCTGGAACTCACTATGCAGACCAGGATGATCACTAATTCACAGAAATCTCCCTGCCTCTTCCTCCAGAGTGCTGGGATTAAAGGCATGCACTGCCACACCTGGCATGACATATTTATATTTTTATGTATTTGTATGAGTGTATTGTGTACTTAGTTGTATGTGCCCCTTGTGTGTGCAGTGCCCTCAGAGGCCAGAAGAGGGCACTGAAGGGCCAGTTGTGAGCTGCTATGTGGATGCTGGAAATCACACACATGCTGTGATATGCCCCTCAGACACATCATGTACACATGTTTAAAATCATAGTAAATTTAAAAGATTTAAAACCTTCACAAAATAGTGATCAGAGTAAAGATCTAAAATAACAAAATGAATCTTTAAAGTCACATAAATAGAAATATTCATACAAAACAAAAGTCACATTCTAAAGAAGATATACAAACAAGAAAACATATTAAACAAAATTTAGTTCTACACGTGGGAAAAGGGGAAAAAAGTCAAAGACTCAATTCCAGTGCCATTGTCAGAGACCAAAGATGATAAAGTACTGTGTACAAAATCAAAGCCACCCATCAGCAAGTGAGCGTAAAGCCTAGAGGTAATACAATAAACCCTGTACAGCTGTCTCTGGGGGAGATGAGAACCTCGGGCTGGCTTCCCTAACACATACATAATTCTAAAGATGTATGCTAAACATCTGTTTTTGAGGCCGGGTGTGGTGGCGCACGCCTGTAATCCCAGCACTCGGGAAGCAGAGGCAGGTGGATCGCTGTGAGTTCGAGACTAGCCTGGTCTACAAAGTGAGTCCAGGACAGCCAAGGCTACATAGAGAAACCCTATCTCAAAAAACAAACAAACAAACAAACAAAAACCCCAACAACAACAAAACCAAAAACATCTATGTTTTTAAAAAATAATTATTTTGAAACATTTAACCATATATTTATATATTTATATATTTATATATATAATCTGGAGAATGATGGTCTCCAGAAGAAAAGCCCTAGAGGAAGCAGCTGTGACACCAAGCTCAGGCCAGAACCAGAGTGGACAAGCTGCTGGATGGGGGAGGGGCAGGGGGCTCAGATCACCACCTCGGTGTCCATGGACACGAGATCCAAGCTCTGCAGCAGATGAGGAAAGTGGACAGCAGGCCTGGAGAGGCTGAATCTGAGGCGGCCTTCTTGAGCTGTAGGATCCAGCCTGAGGAAGCAGATAGCTGTGAGAGATGTATAAATGTTATTGAAGCTGGGTCGTTAAGAGTCAGAACTCTGACTCAGAAAAGCTAAACCACAGAAGCAGAGATGGGGGGTGTGGTGACACGTGCTATCAATCCCCACAGAGGCAGGTGCATCTCTGTCACTTCCAGGCCAGGTTGGTCTACAGTTTGAATTCCACGCCAGCCGGGGCTATATAGCGAAGTGCTGTCTAAAAAAAAAATAAATAAGTAAAAAGGCAGACAGGAAGTGTGAAGAGGAGACCCTGAAATTGATGTTTAAAGGAGGCGAGGAACCAAGCTGAGCAGGGGAGTCCTCTGCATAGGCATAGATAAGCCGGTCACACTGACTGGCCTGAACCGGAAGGGCTTGAAGGCAAAGATGAGGAAGAGACCAAGATTCCTGCTGATAAACTCAGAGGGAAGCAGATATCCGCCGAGTTTGCTGAGAGGTTGTTAAATAAACCGAAAAGACAATTGGTGACTTGGAAGGTAAGCTTACTGCACAGAAGAGGAACTCTTGTGTACACAAGGGATGCTGGGCCAGGCTCAGCTAGGAGTAGCCTTCCTGCTACTCCTGCTGAGCCTGACTCCCCGCCCC
>OU015754.1:46678754-46696572 GCA_907169655.1 Acomys percivali | reverse complement strand
CAAGCATATGTTCAGGTAAAACACCTATATACATAAATTAAATTTTTTTAATTTAATTTTTTAAAGCATTCTGTGATATATATATATTATAATGGCTTTGTTGTTGTAGCAAACTTTTGTTTGTTTGTTTTTAAGATTTATTTATTTTATTTATTGCATATGAGTGCTTTACAGAAGAGGGCAGCAGATTTCATTATAGATGGTTGTGAGCCACCATGTGGTTGCTGGGAATTCTCAGGGCCTCTTGAAGAGCAGGTGGTGCTCTTAACCACTGAGCCATCTCTCCACCCTGTTTGTTTGTTTTTTGAGACAGGGTTTCTCTGTGTAGCCTTGGCTACACAGACTCCGAATACCAGGTTGGCCTCAAACTTACAGAGATCCATCTGCCTCTGCCTCCCTGAGTGAGTGCTGGGATTACAGGCATGCACCACCACTTCCAGCATAGCAATTTTATTTATTTATTTTATTTTATTTCATTTTATTTTGCAGCTTACTTTACAGCTTAGAAGCAGCAGTCTAATTTCTTTCTTCTTTTTGGAAGATGTCTTTCCAGCCTAGTGCATACTATCTTCTCCATAGAGGTGGAAAACAGGTCCGAGCCAGCCTTACCAACAGCCAAATTGAAGCCAGACAGAGACTCCATCTTGGGAAAACCTCACTTCTCTTGTACAAGAGCCAGTCGGACAGGAAAGGGAGTTCTAGGAAGACTTAGCCCTCGACAAAACAAACCCTGCACTGTTAAGCTTTAGGTATCTTTGGACAACCTTGGTTTTTTTTTTTTTGTTTGTTTGTTTGTTTGTTTGTTTTTCTTTTAACTATTTTTTCATTAGCAGTAACCAATTTAAGAAATTAAGGCGGTGAGACCTCTGAGAGGCACCCCTTAGTTCTTCCAGCACTAGGGTCTTGCACATGTTAGGTAAGCACTCTGTCACTCATCCACAGCCTGGAGACCAAGCTGACCTCATGCCTCTCACTTTTCACACTGCAAAAAGTATCGTGTGCTCCTTAGTGCTCAGAGGACCATTGCGCACTCCCCCGAATCCTTCAGTGCAAGAAAGAAAGCTGTTTGCGCCACAGAACCACTTGCATGAAGCTCACCTCATCGCCCTTTTTTGGGTCTTGGCTGCTGTCTCTAAAGTGACATCTCAGTGTGCTTTGTCTCAGGCAGTGCCAGAGAGATCTTGAGTAGTCATGTGTGATATTTTCAAACTTGGTATTATTTTGAAACTTTGCCTTTTGTGGGTTGGTATGCCTTGGTCACTCCACCTGGCTACGAAAATTTTCTACAGTCCATGGCGCTGGCACTGTGCTAATCTTTCTAAGGTTCTTTCCATACCCAACTGCCACTTAATTGTCTTTTAAAAATTTGTATTAATTCTTGTATGTATATACACTGCCTGTGTGTGGAAGGCAGAGGTTGATTCTCTTCTAATACGTGAGACTCAGATGAAACTCAGGTCTCGACGGCTTGCTCCTTCACCCATTCTACTGGCTCCTAATCTAGAATATTCTAAGAATCCAAACTCACCATTAGGAGCTGGGCTGTTTTTGCATGCCTGGGATTCCAGTGCTCAAAGGCCAAGGTAGGAAGAGGTTCAAAGGCAGCCTGTGCTTCATAGTAAACTCTCTGCCAGTCAGTGGGTCACGATGAGAACGTGGGACCCTGTCTCAAATCAGGATTGAGCTACTTATGCATAGTATAAAAATGTCAACAACTTATTCTTTTAAAAGTCAAACATTTAGTGAGAACTGACTAGGGCCCAGCACCCTGGGAGGAAGGAAGAACTTCCTGCTGCTCTCGCTGACCTATGCCTCCATTTCCTGTTGTCCAGGCCCTTTGTTCTTTAACTCCAAATCCATCCTTGCACTTTCCTGCGTTCTTCCATAGCTGGCTCAAAGGTTATTTTCTTTATGAAGTTGTCTCTGACACCCGCAGGCACAGGCAGAGGGAATTGGCTTGTTTTGTTTGGTTGGTTTGTTGGTTGGTTGGTTGGCTTTTGGTTGTTTTTTCTTGAGACAGGGTCTTAGTCTAGGTTGGCTTTGCGCTCACTATGCAGTTGAGGATGACCCTGAACTCCTAGTCCTCCTTCCTTTAACTCCCAAGTGCTGAGAGCTCATTCTTTCTAACAGATCTTTAAAGAGCACTTTGATTCATGTTTGCAGCCCTATGCTAGCTATGTTGGCTCCTTAAAATTGGATTAAAAAAAAAAAATACCCAAAAGGACATTGCTTGCATGTAACAGGTTGCCTACTGTCTGTGTTCAGTAGCAATAGCTATTCATTCAAGCAGCCTGGTGCAGTAGAAGGGTACACTTCTCAACCAAATAAACAAGCTCAGACTCTGGCCCACTCCTTACTGACTGACCCCGCCCTATGACTGACCCCGCCCCTTACTGACTGACCCCTGAACAAGTTTCCGTGTCTGTAACATGAAGATAGCAATAACTTCTGCAGCGACCACGGTAAGACTGAATGGATGCATTGTAGGCCCGCTGAGAATTTGTGGGAAAACCGCTTTCTAATCTATAAAGAACTACAAGAATGCAAGAGACAATGATGCCATGAGCAGTTAGGACAGAACAGATAGAAATAAGACGGGCAAACTTGCAAACAAGTAACAGTCATTTAAAAATTAGGGCATGAACAGCAGGCAAACAAAATGACTTTCATGAAGCATTTTTCCAGACGTTCAGAGGATGGTCTCTTTTGGTTTTAGGTGCACAGTGCATTCAAAAAAGAAACACTGGGGACAATGGTCAGCACTGCTCATTAATAGTAAGAAGTGCATATATTTAAACAAATGAAAATCCCCAGAAGTGGAGGGCTCAACAGAAAGTGAGAATCAAGTTTATACAGAAGCTTATTTACCAACAATGAATTTCATAAACACCATGATAATGATAGTAGTTTTAACTACTCCTTTTTTAAAAAGAAAAACAATATATTTACTTTGAGTACTTTATACACATTCAGTCCCTAAACCAACTCATGAAGTACAAATTATCATTCCCTTTCTACCAGTAAGCAAATAGAGCAAGAAAAGGGAGGTGGGGCGGTGAAAAAATGTAAGTCCAAAGTTTATCCAAAAAGGAGTCCTGTTACTTCCCACAGGTTGCTAACCTGAGGACCATTTCCTTCCTAAGCACTGTTTCTTGCTCTTCTTCGTATAACCATTCTCCCTGCAGTTACAGCTCATCCTTCTGTTCATAACGGGCTTTCTCAGCACCGGCTCCCTTCCCGGGCCCCGCATCAGCTTCCTCTTCCTCGTCCTCCTCTTCATCCTCCTCGTCCTCCTCGTCCAGTCCCCAGATGTCCTCTTGCCTGGCTAGCTCCTTTTCCCTCTTCTTCTTGGTCTCTTCTGCCTCCTTCTTTTTCTCCATTTCCTCATACAGCTCTCTCCACTGCTGCTCTACATCCTGTTTAAAATGTGGAATTTCAAAGTTTCACAGATGATATAAACAGATAGCCCATTTTAGAAACATCTGCTGTCTTCCCATTGGCTTCAAGACTCCCAGGATGATGTTCGTTTACATATAAATTTCAGTACCTCTGGGGGTGGAGAGAAATCCGTGTCTGGGTGTTGACATATAGTTCCTTTGTAAATAAAATAGATTGAAAGCCAGTCATACTGTTGTATACCTGTAATCCTAGCACCTGGAAATGGAGGCAGGATCAGGAGTTCAAGGACATCCTCTGCCAGACAAAGAATTTAAGGTTGACCTGGGCTACCTAAGACCCTGTCTCAAAATGAAAAAAAAAAAGTAAAAATGAAATAAAAACTAAAGTAAAATAATTTTTAAAATATAAAGTGGGCTGGAAAGAGGACTAAGTAAATAAAGGTGCTTGACACCAAGCCTGATGACCTGAGTTTCATCCTGGGACTCACATAGTATCGCGAGAGAACCAAGCCCCACAAGTAGCCCTCTGATTTCCACATACAGACTGTGGCCTGTGTGTGTACTCATGCACTAAATCAATGTAGCCCCCCCCTTTTTTAAATCAAACTATTTTTAAATTAAATAAGATACTAAAATAAAATTAATTCAGATTCATCATCTATTATTAGATGCCTATGTCATTGCCCAGCACAGGCTAAAAAACATTTGTGTGGTATTTGTACTTTCCACAGCAATCGTAAGGTTACGCTTCTACTTTCTACATGAGGCATCTAAAATTTGGATTTGTTTATTTTGTTCTTGAGACTGGGTTTTGCTATGTGGTCCAGAGTGGCCCTGAATGCTTTCTCTCTTTTCTTTTTCTTTTCTCTTTTTTAAATTAGTTTGAGACAGAGTCTCTCTATGGAACTCTAGCTGTCCTGGAACTCACTCTGTAGACCAAGCTGGACTCAAACTCACAGAGATCCACCTGCCTCTGCCTCCGGAGTGCTGGGATCTAAGGTGTGTCCCACCGTGCCTAACCCTTGAACTCTTTTTTAATTCTTCTGCCTCTGCCTCCTCTCTGTTGGGATTGCAGTGTTGACCGTGTAATCACACCCGCTCATCCGCACTCCCGCTCATCCGGACTCCCACTCATCTGGACTTTCTACATTTTGCTTTTCCCAAACTGAATACAAGTCCTATGAAGACAGAAATGAAGATAGATTTTATTTCTTCGCTATGTCCCCAACAACTACCATGACAAACCGGATCTTACCAAGCATCTGCCAAGTGAAAGTGCGGTTTAATAGCTATCATGTATTGCACTCATCCTAGATGTTAGGGACTTAAGAGATAGTTGCTATCATCATTCCCAACTGATAGATGAGGACAGGTTAAGTAAATGGACCAAGTCCACATAGCTGGCCAAGGATGGAGCCTGGATTCGAACATAAGCAATCTACCTAAAACATTCGTGCTCTTAACTATTATACATATATAATGACACAACACAACGCTATTAGAGGGTTGGGGAGTGGTTCAGTAACGGAGTGACTGTCCAGTATGGACAAAGCTCTAGGTTAGATTTCTAGTATCACAAAATAAAGATGATAACACTAAAGTAAAACAAGACAAAAGTAGACTAAAAAGCATGTTTTAAAGCTGGGCGCAGGGTCAACAAGATAGCCCAGTGAATAGAGGCAAACGCTACCAAGCCCAACAGCGTCAGTTAGATCCACTGGGAGGCAGGCCTGGTGCCACAGACCTGTAATCTCAACTCTTAGTAGGCTGAAGACAGCACGTGTTCGGGCCAGCCTTGGCTACAGAGTGAGCCTAAGGCCAGCCTGGGGAATTTTGTGAGACCCTGTCTTAAGAAGACAAAAGGAGTTCTAGGAATACTGCTCAGCAGCAGAGTGCTTGCCTTGCCTACCTGTCCCTAGCAACACGTATGGCTTTTATCTGGGCTCTGGGGATTTGAACTCTGATCCTCATGCTTGTACAACACATGTTTTATCAATGGAGTTGTTTCTCCAGCTCCGGGTAGGCAGGCAGGATTGTGGTTTTTTGTTTTTACTCTCTGTGCTGGTGCTTTGCAAGGACCTAAGTTTCCTGCTAAATTATTAAGCACTGGCTATAAACCTACTTGAATTGACCTTCCTGCATAGGCAGGCCATCTGGATGTAGGATGTCTTCTTCAGGAAACCATTGTCCTAGCTATTACTCCACACATAAAATGGCTCTGGGAAGGAAGGAGCTGGTAAACAGCACTGCCACCTCTTCTCTGCGGTGGGCTGAGAGGCTCCCTCTAATGGCACACAGAGAAGGCAGTGTGGCACACGAAAGGAGCACGGGTTCTGGGTTCAGGTGCCAACTCAACAAGTAAAGGCTATGTGTGACCATTGGCAGTTTAGCCTCTGAATCTGTTCCCATACCTGAGAAATGGAATAATATCCATATTTCAAGGTCACCTTCAGGGCCAAGTGAGATACATTTTGCAAAGTGCTCAGAGTGACAATATAGACTCAAAGATGTCCAGTGAATGTGCGTTCTCTATCTCTCAAGGTCAAGTGACCAGAATTGGGACAATGATAGTGAGTCTTGATTTTGCAAATGGCAGAATCAGACATCTGAAATTCAGGGTGAAGGAACATCTCACCTTTCTCAATCCCCAGGTCATATTTCCAACCTCTTCAGCAAACTCTTCATCATTTGTTAGAAGGAAATTGTCAAAGATGCTGCCTGATTTCACCTGTTGAAATGAAAAGCATGAGATCATTACAACTAGGTCCTAGGCGGTAGAGAGATGGCTTGGTGGGTAGGCACAATTGCTGCCTAAGTATGGGACCCAGAGTTTGGATCCCTAGCACTGGTGGAAATGTCTGTGGCTGTGACATGCCTGGCAACCCCAGTGCTGATCACTGTGCTTGCTGGTGGCCAGCCTAGCTTCGGACTCAGTGAGAGAGCCTGTCTCAAGAGAATAAGGAGGCAAGTGATACAATGGGGTACCCAATGTTCTCCTCTGGCCATGGTGTGTGTGCCCACATATACATATGTGCATAAATATCACACACACACACACACACACACACAATCACTCACCAAAATGCTTTGCCTTATTTATTTATTTGTACATTTGTGTCAGTTTATGTTCACCACATCCATGGAGAAGTCCTCAGAGGCTGGAAGAAGGTACTGAATTCCCTGGCACCACAGTTACAGAATATTGTGAACCACTATGTGGGTACTGTTAACAGAACCAGGGTCCTCTGCAAGAGCACTTCATAACTGCTGAGTCATCTCTCCAGTCCCTGCCCCTCTTGGTTTTTTTTTTTTTTTTCAAGACAGGGTTTCTCGGTGTTACCTTGGCTGTCCTGGTCTCACTTTGTAGACAAGGCCGGCCTAGAACTCACAAAGAACCGCCTGCCTCTGCCTCCAAGAGTGGTAGTATTACAGGTGTGAGCCACCGCACCCATCTTCTTCTTTTTTTTTTTTTTAAATACTATTGTAAGAAGCCAGGTATAGTGGTGTGGGACTGTAATTTCAGCATATGGGAGGTTTCATGTACCAGAGGCCAACTTCAAACTCTTTATGTAGTGGTACATGAAACCTTGTCTCAAAAACCAAACAAGATCTTAGTATTTGTGACTAAAAGGTTAAGTCTATCCTTTATAATAGTTTCAGTGCATATCTATCTCATGACAAAGGAATACAATAGAAAGGAGCACAACACAGGGAGCTGAGCAGACCAGCTCAGCTGCATTCTAAATCTGTGACATTAGGAGGGTTACTCAACCCCTCCGAGCTCCTCTCTCATAAATAAATCAAGGAAGCCAGGTATGACGGTCCGAGGCTGTAATCCCAGGACTGGGGCGACTAAAGCGGAAGGATCAGGAGCTCAGGGTCATCTTCAACTACACAGTGAGCTTGAGATCAACCAGGCTACCTGAGACCTGTCTATAATGATGAAGACACGACGATGGTGGGTGTGGCACATACTCCTGTGATCCCAACACTCAGGAGGCAGAGGCAGAGGCACGTAGCAGGCGGAACTCAGCCAAGGTTAACTCCATGCTCCATGAGGATGATGATGATGATGATGATGATGATGACAGTAATAATAATGTGAATCATGGAAAATAATAAGCCTCTCATAAGTAGTGTCATAAAAGTGAGGACTAATGTATCTAAAGCACATTAGATACATTAATCTTGTGTATGTCAGTCAACAGATGATAATGATTTTATAACTCTTCAGTATCTGGAGGTTTTCTTTTTTTTAAGATTTATTTTTTATTTTATGTATATGAGTACACTGTCTTCTGCACATCCGAAGAGGGTATCAGATCATATTATAGATGGTTGTGAGCCACCATGTGGTTGCTGGGAATTGAACTCAGGACCTCTGGAGGAGCAGCCGGTGCTCTTAACCGCTGAGCTATCTCTCCAGCCCCCTCCCACCTCTTTTTTTAAAAAGATTTGTTTATTTATGGAGATTTTCAAAGGACCAAAAGGTTGCAAGTCTGTGATTTTTTTTTCCCCAATATGTTGACTAAATCATTGTTAAGCTAGGCATAGTGGTGTACACCTTTAATCCCAGAATTTGGGAGACAGAAGCAGGTTGATCTCTGTGAGTTCCAGGCCAGCCTGGTCTAATGACTTCTAAGATAGCCAGAGCTACATAATGAGACCCTGTCTAAGAAAAGAAAAGAAAAGAAAAGAAAAGAAAAGAAAAGAAAAGAAAAGAAAAGAAAAGAAAAGAAAGAAAGCTTTAATCCCAGCACTTGGGAGGCAGAGGCAGGTAGATCGCTGTGAGTTCACGGCCAGCCTAGTCTACAAAGTGAGTCCAGGATAGTCAAGACTACACAGAGAAATCCTGTCTTGAAAAATCAAAACAAACAAACAAAAAACAAACAACAAAACAAAAACAAAAAAAAGGAAAGAAAGAAAGAAAGAAAAGAAGCCAGGTGTGGTGGCGCACCCAGAGACTCCAGGACAGGCAAGGTTACACAGAGAAACACTGTCTCAAAAAATAAAATAAAATAAAATAAAATAAAATAAATCATTGTTAATTTTACTCAAATAGCTGTGTGCCCAGGAAAGGGTTTGCAGTATAAGGGCTTGTGTGTCTCTCCTCTATACTTTATAAAGCTCTGTCTTACTCTTTTGTGGCCAAAAGCCTATATATTTTTTGCATTTTTATTTTTAATAAAAAAGCCTTTTTTATTCAGCTCACATATCATTCCTTTAACACTGCTTCCAACAGAAAAACAAATGACAAATGGACACAGGAGAGAAGACTTTTTAGTTTGCTCTAAGCCAGGCATTTTTAAGTTGACTTGTAAAATTCCTTTTACGACTGTGAGATGTTTTCTGACCTTTTGGATTTTTCTCTTCTGAGTTGTCTGCAACCTCATTAGAAAACTCCCTGTTTGTTGGCTTGCCCATCTTCTCTGCTGAAGAGCATGCTCCTGGCCTCCCTTTTCCCCAGCGACCTCCTGTTCCCTCTCCACCGCACTTCAGACTCCAGAATTAGGAGAGTGCCAGCCTGGCTTCCCATCTGTGCTTACAAGTTTTTATCTTCAAAATGCAAATGGAAAGAAACACACCTCCCCTGCTGTGTTCTCATAGTTAAGAGAAAAGGACGTGTGAGAAAGAGCTGTGTTTGATTGTAAAAACACAACATTTTAAAGGTGTTTTAACAAGTTAATTCATTGGAAGTCCCTGTGCTGTTCGGCTTGGATCATAAAGTTGAAAGAGTAGGGGCTAGAGAGACGGCAGCAGGTAAAATGCTTATATAGACCTGAGTTTGGATGCCCAGCATCTGTGCAAAGCCAGGCATCATGGTCCAGGCCTCTGTCCCAACCTAGTGGGACAGAGACAGGTGGACTCACTAGACAGCCAGTCTGGATAACACAGCAAGATCCAGGCAGGCAGAGGCAGGTGGATCTCTGTGAGTTCGAGGCCATCCTGGTCTACAAAGTGAGTCCAGGATAGCCAAGGCTACACAGAGAAGCCCTGTCTCAAACACACACACACACACACACAGAGAGAGCAAGATCCAGGCTCAGTGGGAAACCCAGTCTCAACAAGTAAGATGGACAAATGGTTGAGGAAGAACATCCAGATGTGAGCCTTTGGCTTATACACAGGCTAATGTACTATATACACATACATCACACACACACACACACACACACACACACACACATACACACACACAAATTTTAAATTAAAATAAAAAGGAATATAAGTATTTAGCTATGAGTCAGTCCACATCCCTGAGCCCTAACTACACCTCATTAATAAAGTGGAGTAAAGATATAGGCGTAGCTCAGTGGTACAGTGCTTGCCTAGCAAGTAAGGCCTTGGGGTTGCTCCCTGCAAGGCCCGCCCTCCTCACCTCACAGGGCACTAGAAAGACTAGCCCAAGTTTTCTGCTTGCTTTACCAGATGTGTATCTTCAGGAAATTTATTCAGCTTTTCTGAGCCTTCTTTTGGTGTTGAAAATAGACATACGACAAAACAAAAGAACAAACATGCAAAGTCTTTAATTCAGCGGTGCATAGAAGGGACTAAGTAAAATTTGGCTTGTATAATTTTGAGTATGAATATAATTACTATTTATTTATTTATTTAGAGACAGTGTTTCTCTGTGTTATCTTGGCTGTCCTGAACTCACTTTGTAGACCAGGCTGGCCTTAGTGATCCACCTGCCTCTGCCTCCCAAGTGCTGGGATTAAAGGTGTGCGCCACCACGACCGGCTCATTACTACCATTTTAAAGAAGAGTTGTTTGAGGTTTAGAAAGATCAAGATTTATTCAAGTCTGTAACTTCCAGGCCGAGGCATCTTCGACCTTGTGGGAGCTCCAAGGACCACCTGTCAGGGGCTGTGAGCCCAGAGAGCTTTACCTGCCAAAGATCCAGGCCAAGGACGCTGATGTTGTAATAGTGACAAATGGTGGGGTCAGGCTTGTATTTGGGGTTGTCTATCTCTGGGTGAATCCATTCGCCCTGGTAATTGGGATTGTCAATGACCCGAGGTTTCCATTGTCCCTAAACAGAGAACCAACCAAGAGTGGACATGTCAGAAATAATTTTTTTATTCTTCTACTATGCAATCAAAAAGCATCAATCGCCAGGCGGTGGTGGCACATGCCTTTAATCCCAGCACTCCGGAGACAGAGACAGGTGGATCTCTGTGAGTTCGAGGCCAGCCTGGTCTACAAAGTGAGTCCAGGACAGCCAAGGCTACACAGAGAAACCCTGTCTCGAAAAACAAACAAACAAACAAAAAAGCATCAATTCAACTTATAAACAGTGATGTACCAGACCCCTAGAACTTTCCCCTTCTTTGAGTAAAGGCATAAGACTTTTTCTAGCTCCCCTTCCCGCCCACTGGGAGCGACATGATGACATGGCAGGGGTCTGTTCTGGCCAGGCCCTCTCTCTGAACAGGCACATTCATGAAGCTCAGAAAAATGCAGCTTCTTAGAGAACATTGCCTAAGTATCTTGGCGCTTGGGGCTGTTCTCGGTCTTCTGTGTGGCACGGGAAACTGTGGCCAGATAAAAATCCTGATCCCCACTTTTATTGCTGGGCTACTTGTCAGCCGATTCCTTTTAGTTCTTGCTTCTGACACAAGCTCAGGAGTTGACCCTTAAAAGGAAGTCCCTCTACCCTTCAATGCTTTTGGACTCATAGATGCCACTCTTTTGCCCTTCTGGGCTGCCTCCAAGACGTTCGATTCCATTTCCAGTTTGTATCATGTTCCTTTAACTGGCAGATTTCCCTAGCTCTGGACAAGCTCTTTGCCCAAGCCTGCCTAAACCACTACCTCTTAGTGCTTTACCAGCCCTCTCCCCCTTACAAGTAGGAGGAAGCTAAGAACAGGGCTCCGATGTGGCCACCGTCCCATTCAGAGTGTAGAGGAGGAAGAAACAAAACAAAACACAGAATCTCAGAATTTCTGTTCTCTCTTTATTTTTTTATTTTATTTTGAGATAAGGTCTTGCTGTACAGCTCAGCCTGGCCTTGAACTTGGAATCCTCCTGCCTCAACCTCCTGAAGGCGAGGATTACAAACCTGTAAGTTAGAACTTTTATTTTGTAAGTTACAATTTACATCTCTCCCGCCTGATTTCACTTTATAAAAATTCATTGACACGAGGGTCTCCTCACCTTGTACTTGACGTTTGGTATCAGGGGCCCTTCCCATACTCCATCCATCGCTTCATTCCAGTCATCCGGCTTCTTGGCTTCCGGGTCTGGGATGAACTCAGAGTCCTCCCAGTCCTAAAACAAAATGTTCCCCGTGAAGATAGAGGGAGGAAACTGGGAGCTCAAGCAGACAGGGGGAACTGGCCCAGTGCAGGAGAGAAAAGGTCGTTACGGACCCCCTAACCCCGGGTGCCCCGTCATACCGTCCTTGAGTGCTTTAAACTCACTTCAGATGGGCATTATCCTTGCCTCTGACCTCCTCCTGCCCTCAGCCGTGTGAGCTGCTGCTACGGCTTGTATGCGTGTGCTCCCACACAGTCTTCACCTCTAGTCCTGCTGCCCTGAGCATGCCTGCCGGACCTGGCTTGAACTCAGACCCTCATTTGCTCATGGCGCCAACCTCCCAGACACTTGACTTACTCATCTGCTTTAATGTCCTGACTACACGTTCTTCTTTCTGAGATTAGCCTCCCAGCTAAACTCCCTCTGACCTCAGGTTTCTTATCTTCCGGGTCCTCTATTTGCAGCCGTTCATCCCATTTCCTTGGTTTCCTGGCATAAGGGTCTTTAATTTTCTTGGGAGGCAGGAAGTCCCAGTCATCCTCCAGTCCTCCGCTTGTCACTTTCTCGTTGTCGATTTTAACCTCGTAAGTGGCATTAGGGCGAATGATCAGCGTGTACAGGTGAGTGTCTTTATTAATCTATAAAGGGAATGGGTAATATTTCAGTCCCACATAGGAATAGTGTAGGCTTCAGACCCTTTCCAGAATGCTCTCTCCCACGTATTTACACACGCATTACGACATTCCTTCTCCCCTTCCTGCAGTCAACGCGCCTGCAGCCCCTGCGGGCTCACACCCCTGGCGCACGTTCCTGTCTGCCCCACCCCCTAGCCATGACTCATCCGATTATTCTCCGACCTGTCTTGCTTTCTGTCTGTACTACTAAACTGCGAGCCTCTCCACAGCAGGGGTCACATGCGGTTTCTCAGCTACAGCCCCACAGGGGGATCCAGTCCCGTGTACAGTGCTGATCAAGAAGGCCTACACTTCCACATGCGGTCCTGGGTGACCCCGGGCCCTGTGGGCTTTTCTAGACTCTCTTCCTGCCTTTCCCCTGTGCTCCTGCCGTCTCCGCCCTCACGCTGGGCCGTGGTCTCTTGAGTCTCCTGGACTTTTCTCCTGCAGTCTCCTCAGGAATTCATCTCTCCATAAAAACTGCCCCACTCATCGACTGGCATCTTCATCTTTCAGCACCAGGGAAGACCCCTCCAGGAAGCCTCCGGTTAGGGGAAGGGCTTTTTCTCTGCTCCTGTGTCATATAGGGAGTCACTTTCCTTTGCTTGACTCTTTCCCCTGCCTCTCTCGGCCCCACCCCCACCCCTTCCACCCCATCCCCTCCTGCCCCATCCCCCCTAACCCCCACCCCCATCCCCCCCCAACAGGGCTTCTCTGTGTAGCCCTGGCTGTCCTGGAACTGGCTCTGTAAACCAGGCTGCTCTTGAACTCAGAGATCCACTCTCCTCTGCCTCCCAAATGCTGGAATTAAAGGCATGAGCCACCACTGCCCCACCCTTTGCTTGACTCTTTAACCGGTTGTGAAAATTTGGTTTTGTTTTGGTAAGATCTAGCTAAATTGCCCAGGTTGGCATTGAACTCACAACCCTTTCACCTCAGCCTTCAAAGCGGCTGGGATTATAGACACAGATGACTATGGCAAGCTTTACTGTGAGTTTGGTTCATTTGAAAGCCCTGTCTATCCCACGCTCAAGGTCCGAGGCAGAATTAACAGTTGGTTAGTAATGCCGGTTAGGACAGTTGATTGAACATACTACTGTCCTCTGGTTAATCTAGATGCTTCTAACTTTGTGTTACTGAAGTAAACTGACCCACCCCATCTCATCTAAGCACAGCAGCACTCCTGACCCCTGCCCCTCCCCCCAGTATCTAGCAGTGAGTAACTGCCACACCACACACTGCACTACATTACATCCCAGTTTTGTTTTGGTTGGTTGGTTGGTTTTGGTCTGCTGTTCCCTTATTAACTTCCTCCAATGTACAGCACATCTCTAGGTCTACATAAGAGATGATAACATTTAATTTGTAGAGTTTTATAAGGAAAAACTGAGATAACATATATAAAATGTCCCCCCACCGCACCCCCCGGGACTGGAGAGATGGCTCAGTAGTTTAACGTGCTGGTTGCTCTTCCAGAAAACCCAGATTCAACTCTCAGTACCCACTTGGCAGCTCACAGCAGTCTGTAACTCTGGTACAGGGGATCTGACATCCTATTCTGATCTCTGTGGGCACCAGGCATGCATGTGGTGTAAACAAACACATTGGCAAAATAACCATACATTTACAAATAAACAAATTTTTTAAAAAACGGAATCTTTTGCTCTGGCCTGAGGACCGAGGCACATACTCACCCTGCACTTGAGGGTCTTGTTGTTCTCGTGGTATTTCCCTTTGTGATAAAGGATGACCTTTAGCCTGTTGTTGCCAAAGCCACAGATGTCCGGGCCTGGAAATTAAACCCCGAAGCATGATTTCACATCGATTTCAGGCAGTGTGCCCAGTCTGAGGCCAAGACCCAAGACAGATGCTGCCTGTGTATTGTTCTGTATCTTTCAGGGTCCCAGAAAGAGAAAGATGCCACATTTAAAGGCAGAATTATTTGAGAAGGATTTAATGAATGATATATATATTTTTAAACAAAGGGGAGACTGAGAGAAGGAAAGGTACAATGCTGCTTGTGGATAGCAACAATGAAGGGGAGCGAAGTGGTGAGAGAGAGTACCAGGTCCTGAAGAGAGAGTCTGGGAGCAGGCACAGCAGGAGAGAAACTGACTCTCTGGAAATACAACTCGCTTTTCTTCCTCTAATCTCCTGCCAGGTCCCCGTTGACCAAACTGTCTGGAAGCCCCTCTGCTGTTAGTTAGTTTGTTTTTCAAGACAGGGTTTCTCTGTGTAGCCTTGGCTGTACTGGACTCACTTTGTAGAACCAGGCTGGCCTCAAACTCACAGAGATCCACCGGCCTCTGCCTCTGGACTGCTGGGGTTACAGGCATGCGACACCATGTCCGGCTTCTGGAAGCCCCTTTTAAGCCAGGGATTGCTAACACGCCACTTAATTCTGACAGGTCAGCATTATCATCTCACTGTAGGTGGGAGTGACTCAGAAAAGCTTGTCCAGAGTCAAGAGCTGCTAAGATGCCTTGCTAGGATTCAAAGCCCTGCCCACCAAGGAACAGAGCCTACGGACTCTTCCACTTTATGGCAATTCTAGTGAGAACTGTGGGGCAGAGCTGGGGAGCCCCAGGAGTGCTGAGCCTCTTGCTATCGCTCTCTTCTCACAACTCCCAAAGAGCTTCTCAGTCTTTCAGCTAATATCAAGTGTGAAACACAGTCTCTCTCTCACACACACACGCGCGCACACACACACACACCACGTGCACTCACAACACAACACATATATCACACTCATGTACACAAGGCACGTACACTGTCCTCTCCCCACATTGGTCTCCTCCCTACTTCCTTACCAGGCACTTGAATTTCATGTCTGAGCTCTTGCACATGCTGTTGATTTTGCTCTCATTACATGTTCTCCTCCTCCTCCTATTAAAATCAAGCTCACTCTTTAAAGAATAACTCATATCTCCTCTGAAAAGCCCTCCCCCATTGTATTGATTCATGCTCATGATCTCTTATGATCTCATAGCACCTCATCAGTACTTTTTTCCTCTAAACTTAAGATTCTCAGCTGGGCAGTGGTGGCGCACGCCTTTAATCCCAGCACTCGGGAGGCAGAGGCAAGTGGATCACTGTGAGTTCGAGGCCAGCCTGGTCTACAAATTGAGTCCAGGACAGCCAAGGCTACACAGAGAGACCCTGTCTCGAAAAACCAAAAAAGAAAAAAGAAAAGAAGATACTCTGTAGCCTTGGCTGTCTCATCAGCCAAAGGAAAGATGAATTCCTCAAGACTCATTCAAGCACCCTATAGACAGCCGGGCCATTCAGGGGGGTCA
Organism: Acomys percivali; assembly: GCA_907169655.1. Classification (NCBI taxonomy): domain Eukaryota; kingdom Metazoa; phylum Chordata; class Mammalia; order Rodentia; family Muridae; genus Acomys; species Acomys percivali. The sequence goes on along the minus strand of OU015754.1, from coordinate 46,680,945 downwards.
TGTTTGGTGGTAGGCCTTGGAGTATAACACCAGGCCTCCAGGAGCTCACATCTTAGGGAGAGGGAGTCCCTGTGACCTTGGAGAGAAGGTGGGGACAAGGAATAAAGGGTGAGTTGGCTGGCTTGGGACATGAGACAGGAATGTACAGGCATGCGTTGTGGAAAGACTGTGCTCTCAGGGGAGATGTGGACAAGGCTGGCCTCAGATTCCTAGCATTCTTCCTGTTTCTGCCCCTGAGTACTGGCATGTAGCACCACAATTTGTTCAATACCCCTTTTGGTTTTTTTATATATTTTATCAACTTATTCATATTACATCTCAATTGTTATTCCATCCCTTGTATCCTCCCATTCCTCCCTCCCTCCCATTTTCCCCTTACTCCCCTCCCCTAAGACTGTGTGACTAAAGGGGACCTCCTCCCCCTGTATATGCTCATAGGGTATCAAGTCTCTTCTTGGTAGCCTGCTATCCTTCCTCTGAGTGCCACCAGGCCTCCCCATCCAGGGGACGTGGTCAAATATGGGGCACCAGAGTTTGTGTGAAAGTCAGGCCCCACTCTCCACTCAACTGTGAAGAATGTCCTGTCCATTGGGTAGATCTGAGTCAGGGTTCAAAGTTTACTGCACGTATTGTCCTTGGCTGGTGCCATAGTTTGCGCCGGACACCTGGACCCAGAACTACCCATCGTAATGTTCTTCTTATAGGTTTCTAGGACCCTCTGGATCCTTCTATTTCCCCATTCTCCCATGCTTCTCTCACCTAGAGACCCAATAGGATGCCCTTCCCTCTGACCCACTTTAGTGAGTGAATACTTTCATGGGACATGGCCCTTGGGCTAGTGTCCAGATATAATGGTACCATACCATTATATACCATTTCAGTCTTTCTGCTTCTGTCAATACCCCTTTTAAATTGAAGCTTTATGGAGCCGGGCGTGGTGGCGCACACCTTTAATCCCAGCACTCAGGAGGCAGAGGCAGGCAGATTGCTGTGAGTTTGAGGCCAGCCTGGTCTACAAAGTGAGTTCAGGATAGCCAAGGCTACACAGAGAAACCTTGTCTCAAAAAAACAAAAAAAGGAAAAAAAATCGAAGCTTTATGTGTATTTTACGTGTATGGGTGTTTTGCCTGCATATGTGCTTATGCACCACTTATGTGCCTGGTCTCAATGAAGGCCAGAAAAGGCAGATGGATTCCTAGAACTGGAGATGGTTGTGAGTGCTAGGATCACAGCTGGCTCCTCTTGACAGGCAGCCAGTGCTCTTAACCGCTGAGCCATCTCTCCAGCCCCACCCGGCTCAATAGTTTTTACAAATATAGGTTTAATTCTGCTTTTTGCAAAGTTATCCAGCTGCCTTAAGGAAGAAGGTGTAGGCTTTATAGACAGACTGACTCAAATTCTGGCTTTCTACTTACCTTGAGCAAATTTCTTGCCTCCATTTCCTTATCTGCAAAATGGAGATAGTAACACATGGCATAGATTCCAAAGAAAATACAAAAATGCCTGAGCAGACACACTTTACACATGCCGAGTGGTACACTCTGCTTAAGAGAGAGACTGGAAGCAGGTGTTGGGGGCCTGCATCTATGCTCTAGGCTACAAAGTAAGTGTGGAACTAGAGTGAGACCTGGTATGGTGTGTGTGTGTGTGTGTGTGTGTGTGTATGTGTGTGTGTGTGTGTGTGTGTGTGTGTGTGTGTAAAAAAGAAAATTCAGATTTTAAAGGGGGGAAATGAAGCTGAAGAAGAGAATTTGAGAAAGGAAGACTAGGGCTGGAGAGATGGCTCAGTAGTTAGGAGAACCGGCTGCTCCTCCAGAGGTCCTGAGTTCAATTCCCAGCAACCACACACTGGCTCACAGCCATCTATAATGTGATCTGATGCCGTCTTCTGGCCTACAGGTGTACATGCAGATAGTACACCTTTAAATGTACATTTATTTTTTTTATTTATTATTTTTATTTTCTTTTTTGGTTTTTCAAGACAGGGCTTCTCTGTGTAGCCTTGACTGTCCTGGACTCGCTTTGTACACCAGGCTGGCCTCGAACTCACAGAGATCTGCCTGCCTTTGTCTCCCGAGTGCTGGGATTAAAGGCGTGTGCCACCATGCCCAGCACTAAATGTACATTTATATTATATGTATATAAAGAAGAAGAAGAAGAAGAAGAAGAAGAAGAAGAAGAAGAAGAAGAA
>OU015754.1:46640182-46678744 GCA_907169655.1 Acomys percivali | reverse complement strand
AAGAAGAAGAAGAAGAAGAAGAAGAAGAAGAAGAAGAAGAAGAAGAAGAAGAAGAAGAAGAAGAAGACGACACTGGGTGCTCTTCCAGAGGACCTAGGGTCAAATCTTAGCATGCATAGAATGGCTTACATTTGTCTGTAACTGCAATCCCAGGGAATCCAGCTCCCTCTTCTGCCCCCCAAGGGCACCAGGCACACCCACGGTATGCATAGACATAAAATCAATAAATATTTTTTTTAAGGAAGACTAGCTGGGGAGAAGAGGTGAGGAGGAGAGGGGAGGAGCCCTAGCTGAGGCCGCCAGGTAAAGAAAATGTCTAAAGAGAATTAAGGGAGCTGGGGTGGTGGCACTCAAGGAGGTAGGGGCAGGAGGATCTCTGTGAGATTGAGACCAGCCTGGTCTACAAAGTGAATCCAAAACAGCCAAGACTACACAGAGAAACCCTGCCTTGAGAAAAAAACAACAAGGAGAATTGAAGGAATGTTAGCACCTGCCAGCCAGCACAGCCCTGTACAGACTTTGTACAGAATATCCGGTCTAACCTACATTCTTCGTCTGTGCTTCAGTGCTTGATGGTTGCTGGTTTTTCTATATCAACGATGTTGAAACTGGATTCAAGGTTAGTTCGGGCTAAAAGCTGGACCACCTCAAGAAGGCCTAGTTATATATGTAGGCTACAAACGTCAGTCTGGACATTGACAAATGCTTACACAGAGTTATTTCCCTGACCTCGGCTGTCTTTCTCTTGAGGCAGAACACAGTGCCTCTCTGTAGGTCTGTGCTACTCCTTTTCTGAGAACCGGGCTGTGTCTTCATGTACTATATAGTCTTGCCAATAAATAGCATGTGCTTTCCTGCCTCTTTGGCCTGTTTATGTTAACTCTGGAGTTTAGAGATGTTTTCTCTCCAGGTCTCTAGGGAGCCCAACTACACAAGGGCTGTGGAACTATCGGATTACAAACTGTCTGTCTCAGGTCTAGCTAAGACTTGCCAACCACCACAGTGGTTCTTATACAAACCCGAGGGGGCTGAGAGCAACTGCTAGCAGGGAGCTTACCGAACATGACGTAATACTGCGACTCTGAGTGCATGTCCTCCTGGTTCAGGGAGGCAGGAAAGAGTTTCACATACCCACCGCCGCAATCGATACCTTGCTCGTGCTTTACTGAAAACTGAACCACCAAGGTCTCATTCTCATTGCTGAATGGCTTAAACCTGGTGGAAAGGGCGTAGAACTTGGCATCTTCCGTGGTCTGGAGACCTGAGAGCCGAGAGAAAAACGCAGAGGGTTCAGGCTGAAGTTTCCGAAAGTGCCTAGAAAGACGCGGCACTTGACTTAACCAAGCTCCGGTATTTCCTCACACACATGGTGCGCCAGGTGCTGTCCAAGGAGCATTATAAAATCACCGCATCCAAAACTCTGAACATCCCTGAAAAACGGGCGCGATGCCCGTTCGATGAGCTGGGAGGCTGAGTCGTGGGGGAGGAGAAGTGATGCGGGTAAGCTGCAAGGCAAAGCAGGAGCCTAACTGGAGTTTTAAGCCACACCGATGCATTCTTTGGCGACACGCTATCCCTTTCTAGAGACACTTCAGCTTTCATTCTGCATCTTTATAAGGCCAAGGCCCTGCTTTGCTGAGGCTGGCTGGCCAGCGAGTAAGATTCTGCTATGTACAAATGCTACAGTAGAAAGAAGCCCAGAATTAACTCAGATAAAATAATAATTGTTGCTGTAGTTCACGGAATATTTTAATCTCTGAGTCATTTATCTCTTCTATAAACACTGTGTGTGTTGCATGCACACATGTGTGCATGCTTCCAAATACACGGAGACCAGTTGCCCTGCCCTATCCCTCTCTGCCTGATTGCCTTGAGACAGGGTCTCTCACTGAACCTGGAGCTAGCAGCCAGTAAGCCCAAAGCTCTCCTTATCTCTGCCCCTAGCCTCACCCTAGCACTACAGTTACAGGAGTATGACAGCCATTCCAGCTTTTTATGTGGGCCCTAGGGGCTTACTTATTTATTTATTTTACTGGTGTGTGGGTGTGGGTGTTTTGTCTGCATGCATGTCTGTGCAACACATACACGTTGTGCCTGTAGATGACAGAAGAGGGCAACGGATCCCCTGGGACCGGAGTTCACAGATGGTTGTGAGCTGCCATGTGGGTGCTGGAAAGCTGGGTCCTCTGGAAGGTCTGAGTCATAGCTCCAGCCCTGGTTCTAGGGATTCGAACTCGGGTCGCCGTTCTTTCCAGCAAGCACTCTTACCCAATGTCACCTCCCCAGCTCTTCACAGTTCACTCTACCAGATGGTTTCATCACTCCCTCATGCTTGTGTGTTTGACCCTCACGGTAACAGTGAAAGGTGAGCTAGACCAGCTGCTTCACTTTGTCATGAAATCCCTCAAACTGTTTCACGTGGCAGGGAGCATTAAATCGATTGTAAATGCAGAGCCCCAAACCTCCAGCGAACACCACAGCCCCCGGGGACCCTGGAGCTTTGCTCCGCTAAAGCATACGAAGCGATCAAATCAGAGTCCCTTGCTAATGACCAGACGTCACCACTGACAGACATGTGGAAATGTTCAGTGGGTCAGTGTTAAATGGAGCTGGGTGTGGTGGCACACATCTATAATCCCAACCCTTGGGAGGTGGAGGCAGGGGGACAGGTAGTCCAAGACCAGCTTGAGATATACAAGATGCTGTCTTAAAAACCAGCACCAGCCGGGCGGGGGGTGGTGGCGTACGCCTTTAATCCCAGCACTCGGGAGGCAGAGGCAGGTGGATCGCTGTGGGTTCAAGGCCAGCCTGGTCTACAAAGTGAGTCTAGGACAGCCAAGACTACACAGAGAAACCCTGTCTCGAAAAACAAAACAAAACAAACAAACAAACAAAAAAACCCCAAAAAACAAAAAACTAAAAATTCTGCTAAATTATGAGAAGGAGCATAGGGCCTGATTCAAATTTTCGAGCATTTTGAGCTCTATGCTAGGCAGTTTTGTATTTGACATCACGCTGGGAGCTGTCTGCATTTTGGAGCATGTTCCCACTTCTCTTAAGGCCTCTAAGGGGCTAGAGGAGCAAGGAAGGAAGGAAGGAAGGAAGAGACTGCAGAAAGCCAAGCTTTGAGTCTCTGCCCTGCCACACCCTGCTATATAAACAAGCCAAGGCCCTTCTGTCAGTCTCACTGTCACCCCATCGTCCTTCTGGACAACCAGGAGTCTAATGAGCCTCAGAGTGTTGCGTGCAGGAGGACTGGCCACACTGCGGTACCGAGCACAGGCGTCCCGTGAAAAGCCAGTCTTCTGTCCTCTGTCCTCTGAAAACAATATTCCAGAGAGGACTCAAGTGGGATTTTAAAATGCTCAAGCCAGTTCGTAATTCTCTGCTTTAATAAATATGAAAATGAGATTCCTAGCAGTAGCCAGATGGAGGAAGATGGGAATCTGCTCTGGGGGATGATCAATGAACTCTATTTATAGAACAAAAGCTTTCTCGACCAAGAACCCATGCCCACAGCCCTTGGCCTCAGAGCCTGCACTTCCCCCACAACGCTTTTTACAGATGCTCCGTCTAGTGAGCATGGCAGGTGAAGGTTATCTTGGTCTAATGTCAACAATCAGAGGCAAAAAGACATTTATACAGCTAGTCAGTTAGGCCCCTCTGCTCGCCTCTCCATCCCCACAGCTGCTCTGGGAAGGACGGCACTTGGGTGCTTGGCAGTGCTCTCTCAGGTTTCCAGAGCAGAAAGCTACCTGTAAAATCCTAGGAGTCTGGGGAAACAGCACACATTAGCGGTAATGAACACAGTCCCTGAGTTAGACCCAGAGTCAAACCTCAGCTGTTCTTTTCAGCCGTGTAGCATGGCCTTGGGCAATTCTCAAAACCTCTTTAGAGGCTCCTCATGCAAAGCTAGGAAGATAATAATAACCACTTCGTGGAAACGTTAGGAAGATGCAATGTGTAAAGGGCTGTCGTAAAATGTCCATCACTCAGTTACAGGACGTATAAATCCTCTGGGCGGGGTGGGGGTTGGGGGTTGGGGGGGAGGGACTCCATCCTTCCTTCCTTTTTATTTTTTGTGTGTTTGTGTGTGTGACAGGCTCTTACTCTGTAATCCAGGCTGTCCTGGAAGCTGTCTTTTTGTTTGTTTGTTTGTTTTTTGCTTTTTGTTTTTTGAGATAGGGTTTCTCTGTGTGTAGCCTTGGCTGTCCTAGACCCCCTTTGTAGACCAGGCTGGCCTCGAACTCACAGCTATCCGCCTGCCTCTGCCTCCCGAGTGCTGGGATTAAAGGTGTGCGCCACCACGCCCGGCTCTGGAAGCCATCTTTTAGTCCTAACTGGCTACAGCCCCATGGCTGCCCTGTGCCTCAGTCTCCTGAGTACAGATGTTACAGGACTGGAGTTACAGATATGCGCCCCCAGGTTCAGCTCCACCTGCTTTTTTCTTTTCTTTCTTTCTTTCTTTCTTTCTTTCTTTTTTTTTAAATATTTTTTTATTTAATTTTAATTTATGTGCACTGGTGTGAGGGTGTTAGATCTTGGAGTTACAGACAGTTGTGAGTTGCCATGTGGGTTGCTGGGAATTGAACCTGGGTCCTTTTGAAGAGCAGACAGTGCTCTTAACCACTGAGCCATCTCTCCAGCCCCCTTTCTTTTCTTTCTTTTTTTTTTTTGAAACAGAGTTTCTCTGTGTAGTCTTGGCTGTTCTGGACTCACTTTGTAGACCAGGCTGGCCTCGAACTCACAGCGATCTGCCTGCCTCTGCCTCCCGAGTGCTGGGATTAAAGGCGTGCGCCACCACGCCAGGCCCCAACTGCTTTTTTCTTAGGTAAGAGAAATGAATTAACAATCAGGGATAAAAACAACTGGGTAAAAGTCGTAAAAGCAATACATTCCTGGATTCTAGTACTTACCTTTATCTCTTTCTTTATCTTGATAAAATTTCCCCGAATTAAGCTGGAATGTACCATAATCTGACTGATGTTTAGATTGCACCCATCGCTTTGTCCATCCATCTATGGAATAAAGAAGAAAACACACACACACACACACACACACACACACACACACACACATATTCAGATGAGTTACGTTTTGGGGAGTCATTTGAACCCTATGGGAAGAGTAACAGTGTAACACAGGGTGACTCAGAATATTCCTGGAATCAGGCTCACCGCACAGTGCCTGGAAGCCGCGGTTCATGTCCTGTCATGAATCACTGCTCAAATGCTAAGCAATGAATGAGCCACTTTCCCACTCACTCAAGACAGGTAAGTCCTGAAAACCACTATGGGAAGGTGTAATTGGAGAGCACAAAACGTTTTGTTTTTTTTTTTTCTCACAAAAGTCGATGGAAAATGAGCTTATGAGGACCGAGACCTGACTTACCTTTATGTCTAGTAAAGTAACATAATAAAACCTGCTCTCTCAGGGAAGAGACTAATAAAGACCATCCCATACATTTTGAATTAGTAATAACGGTCACAAACAATCCATTTCTACTTGCCCCCTTTGGTTGCTTAGACTTTTTAGACCCTCCCTTGCAGTTCTAAGATGGTGATAAATGTGTTTTTGCTTTGGCATGGATGACATGCGGACAAAGAAGCTTTCTCTTGAGGACCTGGCATTCCACCCAAGCGCTCAGTGTCTTTCTAATCTTTTGCGTCAGAGTCGCTGACTCCTACTTCCTGGGCCCAGTCCCAGTCCCAGAGGCACAGAGTCGTTTGGCAGCTTTAGATAGAAGAGGCTTTGGGGGGGGGGGGGCTTCGTTTCATCTCCTCCCTGGCCCTGGACATCTCCACTCTCACTGCCTCACAGGTAAGGAGGACCAAGGCCGCTGTCTTCCCATGAAATCCGCACATCAGCACGCATTCCACAAGAACACCAGTCAGCCACCAGTCAGTTCCTCTTACCCAAGGCCCAAGTCTGATGACTCAGCTGCTCTTCAGGAAACCCAGGGGCTTGGTCTTGCCTTCCTAATTTTTTATTTTTAGTTTTTCACAGGGTCTCATGTAGCCCAGGCTGTCTTTGAACTCCTAATCCTGATTACTGGTATATCTTTGCTTCCTGAGTTCTGGAGTTACAGACAGACTACACAACCACACAAAGAGTGCTTTCTCTCTCTCTCTCTCTCTCTCTCTCTCTCTCTCTCTCTCTCCTTGCTCTCTCACTTTATGTCTCTGTCTCTCTACCTCTTTCTCCTTTTCCCTCTCCCTCTCTCTCCCCATCTCTGTGTGTATGTGTGTGTGTGTGTGTGTGTGTGTGTGTGTGTGTGTGTGTGTGTGTATGTGTGTTTGGGTGAGAGCTGTTATATGTGCACATTGCACATGCGTTTACTAACATGTGGAGGTCAGATGTCATCTTCAGGTGTCCTTACTCAGGTGTTGTCCATGCTATTTGAGACACTCTTTTTCACTATAACCTGGGCTTTGCTGAATAGGCTAGATTGAGAAGCCAGCAAACCCCAGGGATCCTCGTGTCTCTGCCTCCCAGTGCTATAATAACAAGTACATGTCGCCATATCTGACTTTTTAATGTTGTCATGAAGCATGGCAAGTGCTATACTGACTGAGCATTCTACTGTCCCCTACCCCTTCAGTGGCAATGTTTCACTATGCATCCCTAGCTGACCTTAAACTCATAATGATCCTCCTGTCTCAGCTTCTTAAGTACTGGGATTACAGGCACACACTACCAGGACTATATAGTAGGATTCCATTTTTAAAATGAGAGAGAGAGACAGAGAGAGAGAGCGAGAGATTGAGAGAGATCCAAAATACATTGCTGTGGTATAATGCCCATTTTGAATTACCAGCACTTTTTTGTTTTTGTTTTGTTTTGTTTTGGTTTGGTTTGGTTTGGTTTTTCGAGACAAGGTCTTTCTGTGTTAGCCTTGGCTGTCCTGGACTCACTTTGTAGACCAGGCTGGCCTCGAGCTCACAGAGATCTGCCTGCCTCTGCCTCCCGAGTGCTGGGATTACAGGAATGCGCCACCACGCCCGGCTCTACCAGCACTTTTTGTTAAAACAGCAGGTAGCCAGCTGTTCTTGCAGAAGAACTGGGCTCAATTCCCAGCACCCACATGGCAGCTCACGACTGTCTATAACTCTAGTTCCAGAGGATCCAATGCCCTCTACTGACCTCTGTGGACACTGCATGCATATGGTACAGAGACATATGTGCAGGCAAAACAGCCATGCACATAAAATGAAATTGAGTAAAATCTAAAAGGAAAAACAGGCGCAAGATCATTCTGAGCTCATCCTCTTTCTCAACGGCAACAATGGCATTGCCAAGTGAACAATGTCTTCTCTACCCAAGAGGAAAATAACATTCTTCTTGCCCCACATACAGCAAGCTGCAGCTGAGGGGATTTGTATACACAGACCCCGTTACACTACCTTCTATTTTCTTGGTCACCTCTAAATCCATTTGCTTCCTTACACCAAGCTCCTTCACCTCGCCACAGTGTGCAGCTTACTATTACTTGTCCAATTCAGTGTATGTGATTGCTTGTATAACCTCTTCATTGGTTGTTGGGGGGTTTGCTCTGCTCTGGTTTTGATGTTTTGAGTTTCATGTAAGCCAGACAAGCACAAAACTGCCTTGAACTTTCAATGCTCTTGCCTCAGACTCCTGAGCGCTGGAATCCCACCATTCCACCAAGCTTTCTGTTACTTCTCCATTTCTTTAGAAAGACTCCTGTATTAATATACTAAAAAACAAAAAAAACAAAACAAAACAAAAAACACCAAAAACCCTGATCTGCATTAACCTTTTAAAGACAATCACATACTTAATGCATGAGTTGGTTATTTTTTTGTTCAACCTGACATAACTAGAATCACCAGGGAAGCAGGACCCTCACTGCCTCCATCAGATTGGCCTATGGGCATAACTCTGGGACATTTTCTAGGTTAATGGTAGATGTGGGAGAAGCCATCCCGCTGTGGCTGGTGTCACCCCTGGGCAGGTGGGCTTGGGTTGTGTAAGAAATCAGGCTGAGGCCGGGCATGGTGGCGCACGCCTTTAATCCCAGGCCTCGGGAGGCAGAGGCTGGCGGATGGCTGTGAGTTCAAGGCCAGCCTGGTCTACAAATGAGTCCAGGACAGCCAAGGCTATACAGAAAAACCTTGTCTTGAAAAACAAACAAACAAAACCAAAAACAAAACAAGAAAACAGACTGAGAGAGCCATGGAGAGTGAATCAGTAAGCAGTATTCTTCCATAGTCTCCGATTTGGGTTTCCTGCCTTGGCTTCCTCAATAACTGACTGTGACCTATAAGCCAAATCCACTCTTTCCTCCTGAAGTTGTTTCTGGTCGTGGTGTTTTATCATAGCAACAGAAAGGAGGCTATAGCAGGGTAAAAATACATGCACACTTTCCCCCTACTAACCTGTCTTAGCATGTACATGACCCTGGCTTGACTCTCGGTTCCACAAGGTGCAAAACAAAAAACAAATAAGTTCTTAAAAATCCAGAAAGGGGATAGATTAAAACTCTTCCTCCTCAGCTCTTCCCAAAGTCTTCCTGTCTCCCCCAGTGTCTCAGTGTTCAATAGGTCTTGGTGAACAGCTTTATTATCTCCTCTTTGTTGTTGTTGTTGTTGTTGTCTGTTTGTTTTTGTTTGTTGAGACAGGGTTTCTCTATGTAACAGCCTTGGCTGCCCTGGACTTGCTTTGTAGACCAGGCTGGCCTTGAACTCACAGTGATCTGCCTGCCTCTGCCTCCCGAGCGCTGGTATTAAAGGTGTGTTCCACCACACCTGGCTGAAGAGGGAAATCTCAGGAGTTTGTTTCTGCATAAAGTCCCAGTGGCTCAGATGACGTGGATCCCGCTTCTCTGGCCATAGTTAAGCCGCTGAAGGAAGGACTGATGCAAAAGCCGAAGCGCAGATTTGAAAGTCAGTGTATGTTAGGCCCTCGTGTGGCTTTCTGCAAACTTCACTCCATGTTCATAGACAATGCTGTATTATTATTTCTATTTTGTACGTAGTGTGCTGGCATCTTTTATGTCAACTTGACACAACTGGGGTCATCTAGGAGGAGGGAACCTCAGTTTTAAAAAATGAATCCATCCAGGTGTGGTGGCACACGCCTTTAATCCCAGCACTCGGGAGGCAGAGGCAGGTGGATCTCTGTGAGTTCGAGGCCAGCCTGATCTACAAAGTGAGTCCAGATAGCCAAGGCTACACAGAGAAACCCTGTCTTTAAAAACAAAACAAAACAACAACAACAACAACAAGAATCCAAAAGATTGGGCTATAAGCAGACAAGCCTGTAGGACATTTTCTTAATTAGTGGTCTATGAAGGAGGGCACAGGGTGAGCGAGTTACCATGCAGCAAGTCAGGAAGTAAGCTGCACCCCTCCATGGCCTCTGTATCAGCTCCTGACTCCAGGTTCCTGTCCTGACTTCCTTTAACAATCAACAGCAATATGGAAGTGTAAGCCAAATAAACCCTTTCCTCCCCAGGTTGTTTTGGTCATGGTGTTCCACCACAGCAATAGTAACCCTAACTAGGACACACAGTAAGCATTGTGCTTAAGATCTCATCCCAAATCTGTCCGATTTCAAAGCTGTCTTTCCTCTTGAAGTGATGAAGAAAAGTGTTATGTAGAGAAAAAAATGCACTGTAATAATAGCTACTAAAAAAAGATTTTAAAAATGAATGGTATGTTAAAAAGAAAAATAGCTACTACTTAACAGCCATATGCCAGGCATTGTGCTGAAGGCTTTGTGTGTGCACACGCGCCCTCCCTCTCTCATAATAGCCCCGGGATGAATGCCCTATTTTTTTTCTATTAAAGATGAAGAAACTGAAATTCAGAAACTTGCTCAAGAGCCCAGTTTATGAGTAAGAGAGCAAGCCAGGCTCACATCCAGGTCTACGCAAACCTGCGATCTGCACTTTTAACCCCTAGATTATATAACTCCCCTCAGGCCTTGTATGTGAAAAAGCCCATTATAACCTAAAAAAATGTGCAACAGGGATTAGTCAGCCGTGGTCTGTTATAATTTATGCACAATCTGAATGATGTCTGTCTTCCCCTTGTTCTGTAATTATTGTGTCGACCCTGGTGTCCCAGTATCTAACACAAAGTAAACTACCCAATCAGTGCTGAGTGAGTGAACAGACGTGTGGCTACGCCTTTCTTCTAAGCCATAAGATTCTTAGCCTTACAAATGGAGGACTAGAGTTCTTATTCCCTCACTTGACAACTGTTAACTGAGCCCAACAAACATAACAATAAGAACTGTACCGCTTCGACCCTGAACTCCATGGTTGAAGAGTTTAAAACAGAATTTCAAAGTTATCAGTCTTAATTCTTTCTCAGGGTGAAGAGTACTGACCTAAGTCACACCTGTCATAATTTAAGTTGAGGCTAGGACGATGACCAACTGTTAAGGGCATGCACTGCTCTTCCAGAGGACCCGTGTCTGTTTCCCAGCACTCACATGGTGGTTCACAACCATGTGGACCTCCAGTTCCAGGGGATCTTATACACCTTCTGACATCTATAGGCTCTTTCACACAGGCGTGCGGTGCATATACATACACTGAGACACATACACATGAACTAAAATAAAATATTGTTTAAAATCGTAGCTTCTCCATAGGAGAATAATGTTATATAATTAATAAAGACCCACTTTAATACATCGTGCTTTTCTTCTTAATCTTGTAACGTCTTAATATCGGAAAAGGCTCAGGCTAGAATGACTAACTGCTCATTTACTCTTATTTCTACGTAATGCTGTTAGGGAAACTGAGGCTCACGGGAGGAAGTGACCTATTTGTGGACACTTAGTCATCAGCTGCAGATCTGATACTAGAGCCAGGTCCTCGGCAAAGATTTATTGAGCATTCAGTTTGCACGAGGCACCTGGCACAGAGACAGGAATCTGACAAGGCCCCTTCAGAGACCTCAGAACCTCTGGGGATTCAGGAAGTCTGGGGGAAGAGGCATTCCAGTAAGCAACTGAACAGTAAACAGAAGAGGGAAGAACCGGAGCACCAGAGCAGTTAGTGTTAACAGAAGGCAGCACTGGGTAATGAAATTCCACAAATCATAGGCTTCTCGGCATCAGGGAGGGCTTCAGAGAAAGCACAGCCGGAGAACTGAACCGGCAGAAAGGCGCGGCGTGGGCGTTCCAAACAGAAAGGCTGAACAGGGGGGGGGGGGGGGGGGTTCCGGCGAGAGAGAACGGTGTGCTAGCCAAGGTTGGAGGATGCTGGCTCTTCTACCTGAAACCCTTCCCTTTAAATTGGCCAAATGTGTGTCTCCAGAGGGTGCTCTAACAAGAAGCAATGTGTTCAGGGCTGGGCACATCTAATGAAAAATGTCCCCAATCTTCCCCAAACTTGTGCAGACACAGTCAAAACAAGGCAGTCACACAACTGTAATTCCCCCCTGACATGAATTTACCCTATATCTGCACTGGCAAAAGATTGGGCTTAGGGACTCATCTCTTCAGAAATATTTTTAACCTCTTCGGGTCTCAGTTTTTCATCTATAGAAAAGGTATTACCTAACTCACAGGCTTGCTGGGAGACTGAAAAGAAATAGAGCCGGGCGTGACGGCGCACGCCTTTAATCCCAGCTCTCGGGAGACTGAGGCAGGCGGATTGCTGTGAGTTCGAGACCAGCCTGGTCTACAAAGTGAGTCTAGGACAGCCAAGGCTACACAGAGAGACCCTGTCTCAAAAAACAAAAACAAAAACAAAAACAAACAAACAAAAAGAAATAGCATGCAACACAAGGGTAGATTCAATGAACTACTGGAGTTGTATCTGCAAACACACATACACACATATGTAAGAAAGATAAATAACAGCGGTAACATAACATTAGAGGCAAAGAAATATGAATACATTTGATTTGAGGGTAAAAGTTGCTCTTTTCCCAGTGGGGACATTGCATTAGAAGCTTGCATAATTAGGTAAATATACACATTTGCTGTACTTATTCAATATTGTTAGATTGTATTCATACGGTCCCTACCTCCCCCACCCCCAGGTCTTCCTTAGTGATCCAAGATGGCCTCAGATTCATGACCCTTTTACGTCTGCTCCCTGAGTTCTAGAATTACCAGAGTGCTCCACTACGCCCAGCTTTGTCTATTGTTCTAGTATTCATTTTCAGTGGAAAATTCTAGACACCGTAGAAGATCCTGACTTCTTATAAAGAATTCTAATAAAATTTTAATTTTTTTTTTTTTTTTGAGATGGGTTCACTTTAGCTCAAGAAAGCCCGTAGCTTATTATCTAGTCTACTCCGGCATCAAACTCGTGGGAAATGCCCCTGCCTCAGCCTTTGGAATGGAAGGAGCCCAGGAGTAGTATACCACCATACCTGGCTTAAAATTAAACTTTGATTTTATCCTTTTATTTTCATTTTTTTAAATTTTCCTTTTTTGATTTTTTGAGACAGGATTTCTCTGTGTAGCTGTGGCTGTCCTGGAACTCACTCTGTAGACAAGGCTGGCCTTGAACTCACAGAGAGATCTGCCTGCCTCTGCCTTCCAAGTACTAGGATTAAAGGCGTGCGCCACCACTGCCCAGTTAATCCTCTTATTTTCATATTTATTTAAAAATGGGGGAAGGTAGGGGTGGCATTTGAATGCCATATGTATAGAAGTTGATTTCTCTCCTTACACCATGAGGGTTCAAGGGATTGGACTCGGGTCATCAATAGGCTTAACAGCAAGCACATTTGAGATGGCCAATAACTGTCTAAAAACTAAACTTTGATAAAGACTCAAGTCTACAATAGGCTGTAATGAGCAGTCAAGCTGTGGGTCTAGTTCGGAAGCCTCTCAGTAGCCCCTGCCATGAATCTGCTGTTAAGTACTTGGCTCTCTACAGTTAGTGACTTTGCCTCTAGTGATGCATCCAACTTCTGAGTGGGCTCTGGGCAATTCACTCTCTGAGTCAGTGTCTTCATTTCTAACGAAAGACTATACTAAAGCTCTCTGAGGTAAATCAGGTATTTGTAGGGTGACTGAGGCAGGAGGATCATGAGTTCAAGGCTAACCTGGACTACATTCTAAGATGCAGTCCCAGAAAACCAAAACACCAAAACAAAACAGAACCTCTTCAAAGAAAGTAAGTATACAATAATGTTTATAAAAATGGATTGACTTGGGGCCCCAATTAGTTAGAACAATAAAAAATAATCTTTAGGCTAACGAGATGGCTCAAGGGATAAAAGCACAGTCACTGAGCCTGATGATCTGAGTTCAGTTCTGGGATGCACATGAGGGAGCAAGAGAATAAACTTCTGCACGTTGTCCTCTGGCCACCACACACTTGGCATGTGCCCAACCCCACACAGTAAGTCCATAATGCAATGAAAAGCAATGGTTGTTAACTCTCATCACGTGAGAGCCTCTAGCGGTTCCTCCTTTTATTTTAGAGGTGGTGTTCCCAAGCAGGCACTTCATCCACTAAGCGTTCACAGCCCTGGGGGTTGTCATTTCTAATGCAGCATTTCCCCGGGGGACAGATAGTCAGGTTTACTAAGGAAGTGTGTAGCACACCTTTAATCCCAGCATTCAGGAGGTAGAGGCAGGTAGATCTCTGTGAGTTCAAGGCCAGCCTGGTCAATATAGTAAATTCCAAGCCAGTCAGGGCTACATAGTGAGAACCTATCTCAACAAACAAACAAACAAACAAACAAGGGCTGGAGAGATGACTCAGCAGTTAAGAGCACTGTCTGCTCTTCCAGAGGCCCTGAATTTAATTCCCAGCACCCACATGGTGCCTCACAACCATCTGTGATCTGGTGCTCTCTTCTGGCCTGCAGGTGTACATGCAGATAGAGTACTCATACACACTAAATAAATAAATCTTTAAAACAAACAACAACAACAACAAACTCCCCAAACCCCAAAACAACAACAACAAAAACAAAGTGCACATTAAGGCTGTATGAGTTTACTAAAGAATAATACTCTATACTCACTATGTATACTAGGAAATCTCTTTCTCTCATTCTCCCTCCCCTCTCTCTCCCTCTGTCCCTCCCTCTCTCCCACAGACACAATTAGTATTTCCACTTACAACTGTATCCTGTGTCTTTAGAAATTATTCATAAACATTATGACGGCTGCGCAGTTAAGAGAGTTGCTGTTCTGTATTGAGAACTAGCTCGGCTCCCAGCACCCATGTCAGGTAGCTCACAGTGACCCCAGCTCTATGGGTCCCTTGCTCTTTTTGGCCTCTACAGGTATTTGTGCAACACACACACATACACTTACACAGACTCATAGATAAAAAATAAAGTGAATCTTTAAAAAAAAAAAAATATATATATATATGTATATATATATATATACATACTTTTGTGGTTGCATAGCATTTTTTATCAGAGTAGCATGATTTGCCTGCCCAACCCTAGAATTTCTTGCATTAAAAATGATGTAAATTTTAAAATTATAAATTATGTTGAGACTAATGTTTTATATACTTCTAGGAACTTTTCTTAGGAGCTTGACTAGAAGAAAGAATAAGATTTTTTTTTTCTTTTAACTGATTTCTTGAAAGCCTTGGAGAGGAAAAAAAATTTTTTTTTTCAAGACAGGGTTGGTTTCTCTGTGTAGCCTTGGCTGTCCTGGACTCTCTCTGTAGACCAGGCTGGCCTCAAACTCAGTGATCCACGTGCCTCTGCTTCCCGGGTGCTGGGATTAAAGGCGTGCGCCACCACGCCTGGCTTTTGGAGAGGAAATTTTTAAGTAAAATAATGAAGTGGGGTTTTTGTTTGTTTTATTAAACACCTTTTCCCCTCTTTTCTGAGACAGGTCCTCTGACCACCACACCCATGCCATGAACTTCATGCCGCCTGGACAGTGAGTTCATCCTGGGGATGACTTTGAATTTCTGACCCTTCTGCCTCTACTTCCCAAACTTGGACTTCGTGTGTGTGTCACCACACCTGGTACTACTTCTTGGTTTTAATTACGTTTAATTTATTCTTTCTCCCCCCCTCCCCCTGTGTGTGTGTGTGTGTGTGTGTGTGTGTGTGTGTGTGTGTGTAGATCAGAGGGCAACTTGCAGGAGCTGGTTCTCTCCTTCCATTGCGTGGGTTCTGGGAACAAACTCAGGTGGTCAGCTTTGGTGCCATGCCATTTACCCATGAAGCCATCTGGCTCCTGCTTTTCATTTCTTTCTTCCTTTCTTTCTTTTTTTAAAGCTTTATTTATTTAGTGTGAATGAGTTAGCTGTCTTCATGCACACCAGAAGAGGGCATCAGATCCTATTATAGATGGTTGTAAGCCACCATGTGGTTGCTGGGAATTGAACTCAGGACCCTTGGAAGAGCAGGCAGTACTCTTAACCTCTGAGCCATCTCTCCAGCCCTGCTTTTCATTTCTTAAAAGCAACTTTTACTTTAGAGCAGCGATTCTCAACCTTCCTAATACAGTTCCTTATGTGGTGGTGACCACCCCCCAACCATAAAATTACTTTCATTGCTACTTCATAAGTGTAAATTTGCTACTGTTATGTATTGTAATGTAACTGTCTGTGCTCTCTGATGGTCTTAGGTGACCCCCGTGAAAGGGTTCTTTGAACCCCATCCCCCAAAAGGAGTCAAGATTGGGAACCTCTGCTCTAGAGCCTCTTCAGACTCTCAGAAGAACTTCAAGGGTGTTCCTGAGAATTGCTATGTACCCTGACTGCTTTCTCTTCCGTTCGTACTCCTGTGGTTGACTCGACACAGCTGAGGGGTTTGTGTTGAACCATGATGAGCTAAGAGTTTTACTTTGTTTGGATTTCCTTAGGCTTTACCTAATCTTTTGTTGTTGTTCTAGGATGCTACTCAGGATGCACAGTACATTTAGCTATGTGCTCAGTTGGTTCCTCTACTTAGTGACCATTTCTCAGACATTACCTGTGTGACTGTCACTTTGAGGAACACACAGACACTTGGTAGAGTGCCCTTTAGTTAGGGTTTCTCTGATACTGCTCTGTGGTCAGACAGGAGTTATAGGTTTGGGGAAGGAAGATCACAGAGGTCAAGTGCCATTGTCCCTTAGTCACCTAGTTAGTATGATGGTGTGATAACTGAGTGGAGTTCACTCACTCATCTCTGCACTAATAAGGAAGGACTCCTGGTATTGATGTGCTACCGGGGATTATAACTTGAGACTACATTATTTATTTTGTTGCTTCAAGGTTTTTGTTTTTGTTTTCTTTTTCTTTTTCTTTCTTTTTTTTTTTTTTTTTTTTTTTTTTTTTTTTTTTTTTTTTTTTTTTTAGTTTTTCAAGATAGGATTTCTCTGTGTAGCCTTTGCTGTCCTGGACTCGCTTTGTAGACTAGGCTGGCCTCGAACTCACAGCGATCCGCCTGCCTCTGCCTCCTGAGTGCTGGGATTACAGGCGTGCACCACCACGCCCGGCTGCTTCAAGGTCTTTTAGCCTCAGACGCTCTTTCAATTGGCTTCTGGCTCTCTGGAAAGGTCCTGTAATTTTCTTCATCATGTCCTTACTTTCTTGGAAGTATAAAACACTAAGATTAATCTTGTGTGTCCCCTTCCCTAGCCCTAGAATTAAGCATTTCTGTAAAGAGTGCTGGTGGCAAATTATAAAGCCTCAGCGTAGACACTGGGAATCATTTTAAAACAGTGTTTCATAAACCAGGGGTGGTAGTGTACACCTTTAATCCCAGCACTCCGGAGGCAGAGGCAGGCGGATCGCTGTGAGTTCGAGGCCAGCCTGGTCTACAAAGCGAGTCCAGGATAGTCAAGGCTACACAGAGAAACCCTGTCTCAAAAAACAAAAACAAACAAACAAACAAACAAACAAAAAGAATAATAAAGCTAGTTCCTTCATTCATGGAGTTTATCTACTGACTGAAGAATCACATGACAAAGTTTAAGCAAGGAAATGTAAAGACACAATATGCACTATAACAGCAGAGAAATTATAATTTTTATGAAGAAAATTACAGAGTGCTGAGATATTATTAGTTGAGAGGATGGCCAGCCTCTGCGCTGAGATGGCATGTGATGAAGGGACTGGCTGAGGAGAGTGAGGTACATTCTAAGTAGGCCACAACAGCAGAGTACCACAGAGAAAGGGAACAAGGAGGAGCCGTGATTGCTATGCACCGGAGCGCGTGGTTTCCAAGCTTCCTTTCCATTCAGCCTTCACTGCAGCCACTCGGAAGTCAGGATGCTCACCTCTGCCTCATGCTATCTCAGACAAATTCGGGGACATGATGTAGCTTCAGAGAACTTGTTTGGGATACGTGGGTTTGACTCACCACAAAAATAAATTTAAAAATAGAAGAAAACAAACCAGTGGGGTTAGTAAGTTATACATGGTCACCCACTGAGCAAATGGCAGAATCAGAGCATGAAGTCTCCCTCATCCACCCAAGGCCCCACTCTTGCCTCCTCATCCCAGCAGCATCCAGAGAGATCCTCGCTCGCCATCGGTTCATACTTGAGCTCTGGAAAGGCCAGCTGGACTGGGTCCCTTCAGTTCGGGCGTCTGTCCAGGGCAATTCTTCCCCAGGCTCAGCATGTCCAAGTGTCCCTGATTCACAGATGGTCTCAATTGCTTATCAGTCGGAGGCCTGAGCAGCAGGGTGTTCCTCAGGCCTGCTGGGCTGTCCCCAGTGTGTCTATGCCAGCTGGGTACAAAGGCCCTTTGTGTCAAAAATGTCTCTGCAGCCAAGTTTTCACAGACAAGTCTGAGAGCTAACAGAATTAACATTCACACACACACACACACATACCTTGTGACTTCTGCATCACTCAGACCCTCATTGGAATTCCAGTTTCTTTCCTCCACATTTTATACCTTCACAATGGTGGCGGCAGTGACCATTCATTTTCCTGTCATATCTGTCTGTGTTGTTGGTACAATGATTCTCCCATTTACTCTGTCAACGTTCCTGCCTGTGGTAATGTGCCAGTCCCTGGGAAAGTTCTGGGTTTTTACATGCTCATGTTGTTCCAGAGATCACTAGTGTTATTGTCTGCTGGGCTGCCAGACACTTGGCAGCTTTCAACAGTGACCACTGAATGTTTTATGAAGGAATAAGACCTGGGTTTGGAGCTGGGCGTGGTGGCGCACATCTTTAATACCAGCACGTGGGAGGCAGAGGCAGGTGGATCGCTGTGAGTTCGAGGCCAACCTGGTCTACAAAGTGAGTCCAGGACAGCCAAGGCTAACACAGAGAGACCCTGTCTCGGGGAGGTGGGGCGGGGGGGGGCAAAGACCTGGGTTCGACAAGAGTCTCTGCCACCATACATTGTGAAACTTTGGGGAAAGGACCTTATGTCTCTGGGGCTCAGTTTCTCCATCTGTACAAAGAAAGGTGCCTTCTAAGGGGTTCACACCCTCTCTGTACTGTGGTGTTCTGTGGCCCAGAATGTTCTAAGGGAACAGCAGAAAGCAGCCTGGATTTCCATCTACCTCAAGGAGGCATTTGAATTAGATGACCTCTCTGTGCCCTGTTGCTTCTGGAATTAAAAGCACATAAGATTTACATTTATTGTGCTTGCCAAGCAAGAAGGCCTTCAACATACTTGCCTCATGGGGGTGGAGGCCATGGAGGAGAGCCAAAGTAGAGCAAGAAAAATGAGTTTTGAAGTCATATGGTGCTGGATTCAAATTCTACATTTGCCACTTTAATAGCCATGTGCCCTCAGACAGCCTATTCTGTTTCCTTGGGCTCCGGGGAAGTGGACAACCACTTTGCAGAGGTGAACTGAGGCTAAGTAGCTGAGACTAGCTTTGAACTCCTGATCTTCCTTCTTCTGCCTATTTAGCGCAGGAATTACAGGCATTTTGTTTTGTTTTTACAATTAAAAACATACGTTTGTTATAGAAAAAATTAAGGGTAAAACCATCTGTCTTTTATTTACCATGTGTGCTTTGGTATATTTTCTTCTGTTAGTTTTCCTATGCATAATGGCAAAATATACTTTATATATAATTTTGTACATCTTATATAATATTAGATATGTTTAAATATTTAGTCAAAACTTTTTTCTATTACAGTAAAACATTATATTATTTACTTATGCACTCATTTATTTGGGTCTTTGAGGCAGGGTCTCATGAAGCCCAGGCCCATCTTAAAGTTGCTGTGTTTCCACAGATAACAAGAACTCGTTTGTTTGTTTGTTTGTTTGTTTGTTTGTTTGTTTTTTGAGACAGGCTTTCTCTGTGTAGCCTTGGCTGTCTTAGACTCACTTTGTAGACCAGGCTGGCCTTGAACTCACAGCAATCCACCTGCCTCTGCCTCCTGAGTGCTGGGATTAAGATAACCAGAACTCTTAAGCCTTCTCTGTCCTCTTCCTAAAAGCTGGAATTACTGGCAGATACCAACACATTCAGCTTTCTCTGTGAGCCTAATTGTGATTGTGTGCCAAGCATTCAGGGCCTCACACTTCCCTCTGTAAAGCTCTCACCTCGTGTCCACTGAACCTATACTTTTCTAACGGGAGCTTTACTCCTTCTGGACATAATTTTCCAAACCATAACTAACATCTCTGTGTTCGCTCCCCACACTTTCATCTACTCTTCAGCCCACTGCAGGCAGGCTTCTGGCTCCATCACTCTACTGATCCACCTACGTGGCTTCCGGAAGGCCCTGGCCTGATCATGCCTTTCTCTCCCAACTGTTGTGCTGGGCATCAAACCAGGGTCTGTGCATGCTAGACAGATGCTCTAGACAGTTACATCCCCGCTCCTCACATCTGCTTCTCCCACTCCTTTCTATTTTATTTATATTTTATTAGTTTTTTTTTATTTGTTTGCAAATCCCAACTGCTATTTGACACTGTTTAACCTTGGGAAAAAAATCATCCAGCCTCTCTTCCCTTCACCTTCTTTACCACATGATATACCCCAAAACAAAACCAAAAACCCTGAAAGCCATATATGTCAAAAAAAAGTTGACTAAAAAATAAAGTTATTTAAAAAATTAGGCACAGTAGCATACACTCAGTCCTTTGGAGGGATAGGCAGAATATCCAGAAATTCAAGGTCATCCTCAGCTACATCGTAAATCTGAGGACAACCTTTCAGGGTTGGGGCATGGGAAAACAGGAGCTGCATTGGGAAGTGCTAGGCTGGGAAAAGTTAATGGAAAGCCCATCTATGGATCTGGCTAAAGACTTTCTGACGGGGTTAACTTAGGGTCCCCCACACTCCTGTAAGCGGGAGAGTACTGTGTGACCTCATGCACACTCTAGAAGCAAGCCCAATAAACTCATTCGTTTCCCAGTGGAATCATACTTCATTGGTGGTGCTTCATAAGGAGGGGACAAACAGATGCCATTTATGTCTCCCTAGGTAAGGAATTATCCCAGCAACCTCAAAAAGAACACTCTAAAATGGATATCAGAGGAGACTGGGTGAAGCTGGGCGTGGTGCCAGACAATCTGACCCTACAATTTGGGAGACAGAGGTGAGGGATTGGGGGCGGGGAGAGGGAGATTCAAGGTCAACCTGGGTTGCAAGAAACCTTGTCTCAAAACAAGACCAGGTAGGTGACAGATACCTTAATTCCAGCACTTGTGAGTCAGAGGCAGGTGAGTTCAAGATCAAGGCCAGTTTGGTCTACACAGTGAGTTCCAAGCCAGCCAGGGGTACATAGAGAGACCCTGCTTCAAACAAAATAATGTTGGGTACAGTGGTACACACCTTTAATTCCAGCACTCTGGAGGCAGAGGCAGGTGGATCTCTATGAGGCCAGAGTGAGTTCCAGGACAATTAAAATACACACACACACACACACACACACACACACACACACCCCAAACCAACCAACCGAAAGCCAAAAGGGGATTTTGGGGAAGAAGAAACAGTAGAGAAGCCTTCCAAGTTGCTGCAGTGTGCACATGAAACTGACTTGGGTAGGGTGGGAGTGAGGGGGTCTGCCCTCAAACTTGTTTTATAGCTGAGATTGCCTTTGGCCTTTGGATTCTCCTGTCTCCTCCTCCTCCCCATTGCTGCTGAAATTACAGGCAAAGGTCACCATACTATTCTAAATAGATTTTGAAGATAGAACCAGCTAGAGTTGCTGATAGATTAGAGAGAGAAGAAGAAAATTAAGGAATTAAAGATAATTCTCATACTTAAAAAAAAACTAAACAGCTTAAGACAGAGAAATAAATTCAACTGAAAGTAGCACATGCCTTTAATCCCAGCACTCAGAAGGCAGAGGCAGGCAGGTCAAAGTGAGTTCGAGGCCAGCCTGATCTACAAAGTGAGTCTAGGACAGCCAAGGCTACACAGAGAAACCCTGTCTCAAAAAACCAAAACCAAAACCAAACAACAACAAAAAAGACGGAGAAGTCCAGAGGCCTGAGGCCAGACACCTCATCTGTGTTTTCAACGGGTTAAGTGTGAGTGAAGCGAGCCTCTGGTTTATATATCAGTCTCTGTGAGTCAGGCTGGAACAAGTCAGTGCCTGAATCTTCCAGTTCTGACTACTGTAACGAAATTGGGTCCCTCTCAGTGAGGAGCGGCTTCAGAGGAGGAGACTCCACCAGCCAGTTTCTCCAACAGCAGACTCAGTCCCTCAGCATGCATGCCTCTCTGACCTCTCCCCTACTGTGTAATTGTATAAGATTTGACCTTAACAATTAGGTTTAAAATGCAGTCCTTTCAGTCTATGGTTCTATCCTGGGCTAAGCACAGAAGGGAATCACAGGCACAGGGTCATAGAGTGAACTGGTTGACACAGGAGGGACCCTGAGCCTGTCCAGGCAAGGCTTCCCGGAGAAGGGGGCTGTCTCACAGCTGCCTTCCCTGCACACCTCCGCTCAGTGTTGTCCTCGTCTGATCACCGTGGGGCTAGAGGTTGGAAGATAGTCTTTTCCTGACTCCAAGGAACATTTCAGAAACATTGATCGATAAAACCCGTGGGCATTTCACTCCTTCCACATTGGACAAGTGGAGCTCAGTCCCTGGGGAAGGGCCTGCAGGCCTGGGCATGTTCTCTTTCCCTCTGCTGGGAGGAATGAGGGTTTGGGTCCCAGCCAGGCCAAGCTGAGAGGGGGTCCAGGAGCCAGTGGTCAGCAGCTGGAGCCATGCCGGGCTCACTGAAAGGTCAGTCAGGAAAGGGGACCACCAACCTGTCCCTGATGAACAGATTCCCCCAGAGCCAGTCAGGGAGTTGAGGTGTTCCTGCCAGCCACTAAACACATTTCCCGTCTCCTCCCCCAGTAACTTTGATCATTACAACCCTGTTTCCATCTCTGCTTTTCACCGAAATTCCAAGAGCCTCTTTAGATGGCTTCCTATCTCTCGACTCAAATTTGGGCAGTCTCACAATCTGGTTTTCTTTCTTTCTTTTTTTTTTTTCTTTTGGAATTTTGAGACAGTGTTTCACTTGTAGCCCAGGCTGGTCTTAAACTCTATGTAGCTGAGGCTGGCCTCCAATGCATGAATATCTTCTGGCTTTAGCCTCCTGAGTGCTACTGGCTTGGAATTATAGGCCTGTGAACCACCACACTTGCCTTGTAATTTAATTTTAACTTTAATTTTTTATCTAGGTAAGGTCTTGCTATGTAACTCGGCGCTGGGACTAGCGACATGGGCCGTTATTCCCAGCTCACAATCTGCCTTCACACATGTGCTCCAGTGTTTTTCCAAGACACAGGTCCGACCTTGTTTCCCTTTGCTTATCACTTTCCTCCTTTCTGCGCCAGCAAGAGATCAGGCTCCAAAGCCTCCAAAGCCTTTCTCTCCTGCACCCCCAACCCCCACCCTGTCTCTAGCCTGAGTGCACACTTGCCAGTGCACACTTGCCAACTCCCCTAAGATGCCACTTTAGGTTCTGTCAATCTCTGTCCTGAGAAACTCCTATTCACGCTTCAAAACCTTGCTTGAATGTGGCTTTCCTCTTGAGGCCTCCTGCCCTGCTCCCCTGCCTAGGTCTGTTCGTCCCATCTTCTGCACTATCTGCCTCTTCACACCGACACCCTCAAGATGCTGCTATCACAGGCCAGGGGATTGAGTCTTGGAAAACAGAAACGGCTTGTCTACTCTTTCAAGGTGGAACATGGGCCCAGATCCCCAGAGTTCTGATTCTTTTTTGTTTGTTTTGTTTTGTTGTTTTTTCGAAACAGGGTCTCTCTGTGTAGCCTTGGCTCAGAGTTCTGATTCTTAGACGAGTGCTTTGTTCACTCTACTTTCCCCAATTACACACTCAAACACAGGCACACACACAGGCTACAGCAGTGTCGCTGTGTGAATAAACGCCACCACTGGGGATGTAGCCCAGCTGGTAGAGCGCTTGCCTAGCATTGAGGACAAACTGGACGTGGTGACAATTGCCTGTTAGACGTACAGCCGCATAGGGAGTTCAAGGCCAGCCTGACTGTCTCAAAACCAAGCTAACAAAGCAAACCTATGTCACAAGTAAGTAGCCCTGCCGTACTTCCCAGGTGTCCCTGAAACAGTCGGGGAGAAGAATGAATGAGGTCCACTCGGAGATCCTCCGAGCTCTTGCATTTTATGGAACACGGAGTCTTGCTTCCTCACTAGCAGAGGCACATTTCCTCTGGGTGCACTTGCTTCTGTTTTCCGAACGGAGGGATGACTGAACAACACCGAGCACACCTACTAAGTGCAGTACCTCGAACATCTTATCATTTTTAACTCTCAAAAAAATTTTTTCAAGCTCTATACTGGCCTCTTTTACTAGAGAAGAAATCCAAACACAGACCCAGGGCCACCGCTGGGGATTTGAACTGCGGGTCTTCTAGTTATGATTGGTTTCCAAAGGGGCATCTTAGCTTGACCTCCTTTGGAGCTGGTGACTGAGAAAGAATAGGGACACTCTGGTCCAGGACAGCTTACCTCCATCTTCGAACTCTTCCCGGAAGTAGACTCTGCGGCGCTTCCCGTGAGTCCTGAAGGTGCAGGTGGTCAGCAGCAGCAGAAGCAGCAGCGACAGGCTCTTCATCTTCACAGGGGCGCAGGGAGGTCTCCGTGAGATGCTTACTCAGCCAGGCGCTTTGTGCTATCGTCTCTTACCCTGACCCTGGGGCTCAGGTTGAGATCACCTGCTGCAGCACCTGGCCGCCTCCCATTCGTGGTGTGGGTCAGGGCGACGAAGGCTGCAGCCAATGGTTGGGGACCACGAGCCCAGACTGTTGGCGGAGCTCTGACTTCACGTCAAGGGAGCTACAGGGCAGGGTTCCCCAGAGTGTGGAGGAGTGGCAGGGCCAGCTGAGGTTGGCCTCTCGAGAGTCCTGTGAGCTTGCTCAACTTTGAGTAGTTGGATTCAAAGTGTTCTTAATATGATCCCTTCCCTTAATCCCTCCTTCCCTCCGTGCATCTATTCATTCCATCCACTCACCCATTCACTCATCCACAGGGCCGATGAAGAAACTATGGTAGCCGCGCGATACCTGTTTATTTTAACCATAACACCCAAGGCTCAAGGCGCCTATAGGAAGCACGAATCCAGGGTAGGATCTCAAGGAGAGTGCCCTGCAGGAGGTGTCCGTGGCTGAGCCAGGGAAGAAGAAAAGGGGTGAGCTAGTGCAGGCCAGGAACAGGGGGCAAAGGGAGGGAAAGATCTGTAAATGAATCTTGCCTTGACACAACCATCGCTAGGCAGCCGCTGCTATTTCCCTCACTGTGAGAAAAGTCACAGCTCGCTGACCGTCAACATGGCGCAGTATCATTCAACCCTCACACAAATGAATGGCAACAGGGTGTTGTAGCCATGCTACAGGTGGACAAACTGAGGATCCGGGAGACAAGTAGCTTGCCAGCATCATAGGGAGGTAGACTAAGGTCCAGTACCCCGCCACCCCTCCCCCACCCCGAGACGGATTTCTCTGTGTAGCCTTGGCTGTCCTGGACTCTGCCTCCGCTAGTGTTGGTATTCCAGGCGTGTAGTACCTCTGATGCACTTCCCTTCCCTTATCTACTTAGTGTACTCACTGGAGTGCTTCTGTGTGTGAGGCACACCTGGGAATCAAAGCCGCGGGAGAAGATGGAGTCACCCCGCGCCCACGGAGCTCACTTTCTACTGCAGCAGACATAAATCATAAAGAAATGGCAGATAATGGTTGTCGGCACGGAAAGGATGCAGAGAGGTGGGAAGGGCTGACAGGCCGCAGAGGGAAGAGGCCAGGGAAGGCCTGCTTACAGGGGCACTCTGGCTGAGAACTGGATGAGAAGAAGCCATGCACTGAGCTGGGGAGCTGTGCCAGATAACAGCAACGGCAGCACCGAGGCCAAAGGCTTTTAGAACAGGAACAAGCTTTCCGTACTTCGGCATCGGCAGTGTGACCAGTGTGGCTTGGGCACAGTGAGCGCAGAGGAGGGGCTGACAGGGAGTTGAGCGAGGACCTCATGCGGCCTGGTGAGCTACAGAGTTATCACTGGTGCACTGGGAAGCCATGGAGAGAGTGACGTCATTAGGTGCTTGCTTGAGACAGAGACTCAGGCCAGACTGTTGTTGCTTCTAATTTTATTTTCTTATTTGGGGTGTGTGTGTGTGGGGGGGGGGTGGAAACGTGGCGCGCGACGTGGGTGATGGAGAACTAAGGCTTCGGGAAGAGCAACAAGTGGTTTTAACTCCCGAGCCATCTCTCCAGCCCCCTCCCCAGGTTGTGTTTTGAATGAACTATGTAGCTAGGAATGGCTTTGAACTCCTTATCCTCCTGCCTCTACCTCCCAGTCACTGGGATCATAAGCACAAGCCACCATGTCCAGTTGAAGAGTTATATTTAAAAATATCTCTGGGATCATGGCATGGTGGCATATGCCTATAAGTTCAGGGGTAGAGGCAGGTGGATCTCTGTGGGTTCCAGGCCAGCCAGGGCTACACAGAGAGACCCTACCCTAAAGAAATTCTCTAGGACTGGAGAGATGTCACAAAGGTAAAGGCATGCGCAGCCCAAGCCTGATGACCTGAGCTCAGATTCCCAGAGCCCATGGAGAGGTAGGGCTGTGCACTGACATCCACACATGTGCACCTCCTCAAGAGCAAAATGTACACACACATACACACACACACACACACACACACACACACACACACACACACACAGAAACACAAGCAAGTAGAAAGTACCACAGGCCAAGCATGAAGGGACACACCTGCAATTCCATCGCTCGGGAGAGCGAGGCAGGAAGACAGGGGACTTGAGGCCACACCAGGTACATAATGACCACTACCCTTCCATCGCTCGGGGGACCGAAGCAGGAGGACAGGGGACTTGAGGCCACACCAGGTACATAATGACTGCTACCCTGCAAAGAGAATGACTACTGTATGCTACATTAGGGATGTCAAACAAATGATTAAAAGTTGTCAAACGCGGTGGCACAGGCCTGCACCCAGAAGGCAGGAGCAGGACAGCTGCTGCATGTTCAAGGCCAGCCCAGGCTACATAGCAAAGCTGGATCCTAAAGCGTAAAATAAAACAATGGAAACAGAGACTGGAGATGAGCTCGGTGCACAGAGTGTCTGTCTAGATCCCGTCGTCCTGGGGTTGATGCCTAGTACCATAAAAACTGGATAAGGTGGTGTCGGTCTGTAACACAGAACTGAGGAAGTAGAGGCCAGAGGATGAAAGAAGTTCAAGGTCATCCTTGACTACGTATGAATTCTAGACTAGCATGGGCTCCATGAGACCCTGTCTCAAAAAATAAAAATTAAGATTTATAAACTGGAGCTCAGAAAGGATCCTGGGTGCAAATATACACTTGAGGGATGTAAGTGGTACTGTGTGGGCCAAAGAGCTGGAGAGAGAGAAGAGACTGGCTAAGGACTCTGTCAGGTTCTCAGCACTGCAGGAGTCCAGACCTGAGGACTTCAGAGCCCGAGTATTTAATCACCCTTTTCAAAGTTTGTCTTAGTCTGATAGAGCTGGGACATGCAGCTCCCAGGCAGATGAAGGACTCAGAGAGCAAGGCAGAGGGAGATAAGCAGGACCACACTGTCCCAGGCCTAAAACGCCAGCTAGATGATTCCGGATTTGGTTCCTCAAGGCCAGAGTTTTTCAATCTGCGTTGGTAGGGTTTACGCAATACAGTTTCCTTTGTAGCGAGGTCTGTCCTCTGCACGGTGGGATGTTTAGCTGCTTTTCTTTTCTTTCCTTCCTTCCTTTCTTTCTTTTTTTTTTTTTTCTTTCAAGACAGGGTCTCTCTGTGTAGCTTTGGCTGTCCTGGACTTGCTTTGTAGACCAGGCTGGCCTCGAACTCACAGTGATCCGTCTGCCTCTGCATCCCAAGTGCTGGAAAAGGTGTGCACCACCGTGCGAGGCTAACTGCTTTTCTTAACAGATGACAATTACCACTTTCCCCAACAGTTGTAGCTACTAAAAAATGTCTCTACACATTGCGTGTGCATGTGTGCGTGTGTGTGTGCTTGCACATGCACAGAAAACTGGACTCCCACTGGAAACTGCTCTTCTAGACACCAGTAGGTTCTAGGGTTGAAAAAAGTTGTGACCTGATGAGTATAACTGATGCTGTCTTACCACTGATAGCATTCTTCCTTCATAGTGACCCCTGCAGGGTTTACAGCTTACTAGTCTTAGTAAGAAGTTCTCAGGTTTCTGTTCTGAGGAGCTAGAATCACTTGCATGATGGGTAACTTTCCAGTGGGTTCTTCCTTCTCAGCGAGACAGTGAAGTTGACCATGAAGACCTCAAGGACAAGGCCCACTGTGCCTTCTTTGTTTTTTTATATTTTCAGCTCCTGGCACAGTGAGAGTGAACTGAACAGGTGGATTTTTAAATTGCATAATATGCACAATTATGTTTCTTTTAAAGATATGCTGAGATAAGAAATATGTTGGGTATCTGATAGAAAATAAATGACAAGTATTTTTGTTAGCAACGTTGCCTGTTTTAGTCTTTTGGTGGGAAATCCTACAGACTGGCAAAACATGTAGACTTCATCTTCAGGTGCTCTCCCTCCTCCCTCCCTCCTCCCTCCCTCCCTCCCTCCCTCCTCCCTCCCTCCTCCCTCCCTCTCTCCCTCCCACCGTCCTTTCCTTCCTTTTCCTTTTTTCATTTTTCCTTTTGAGCCCAGGTGGACCTCAAACTCACCATGGAAATGAGGCTGCAGATCCTCTGTCTCTATCTTTTAAGTCTGGGCTATCACTCCTGGCTTCAGTTGTATTTTCCATATGGGAAAAGTCCATGTTATAGTTGCAGAATCTATGGGGTTTTGTCAGCTGAGCCATGCCTAGCTGTTGTTCTGTCTTTTGTCAACAACGTGATATGCGGCTAAACAGGTCTGACAGTTTGTTCTGAACAGCTGCTGTACGGAGTTCTTGAGACACTCGGAAGCTGCATGAGGACAGAGAGGAAGTCTCATCTTTTCCCCCACTCTGAACCTAGAACACTTGGCATAGAGAAATGCTCAATAAGAAGACTGCCAGGACACAGTATATGCTTGAGGACACAGTATACACTTTATATTGCCAGACCACCTAGGGCAAAGTTTCCTCCGTCTTGTCTCAGCTGGAGCCATCTTTAATTTAACTGAAGCTAACTCCTACCTTACCTCCACCCTCACCCCCAGCTTTTCTACCCCTGCCATGAAAAGGACTCTGGGAAAGGATTCAACCCTATTCTCGAAACTCAGGTTAAGCTAACTGCGATTTCTTTTCTTTTGGCTTCTGTTAAGCTGCTTGCTTGCTATGAAAATAGTTGAGCAAATGTTCTTGTTGTATGGTTGGGTATATGCCCAGGGGTGATATAGCTGGGTCCTGAGGTAGCTCTATTCCCAATTTTCTGAGAAGGCACCAGATTGAGTTCCAAAGGGGTTGTACAAATTCGCACTCCTGCCAGAAATGGAGAAATGTTCCCATTTCTCCACATCCTCACCAGCATGTGCTGTCACTTGAGTTTTTGATCTCAGCCATTCTGATGGGTGTAAGGTAGAATCTCAGAGTCTTTTTTTCTTTGTTGTTTGTTTTCCGAGATAGGCTCTCTCTGTTATCCTTGGCTGTCCTTGACTTGCTTTGTAGACCAGGTTGGCCTCGAACTCACAGCAATGCACCTGCCTCTGCCTCCCCAATGCTGGGATTAAAGGCGTGCAATATCATGCCCTGGCTTTCAGAGTCATTTTGATTTATATTACCCTGATGACTAAGGACCTTGAGCATTTCTTTAAGTCTTTCTCAGTCATTCAATATTCCTCAGTTGAGAATTCTCTGCTCAGTTCTGCATTCCATTTTTTAATTGGATTATTTTGCTTGGTGGTGTTTAATTTCTTGTGTTCTTTATATATTTTGGATATTAGCCCTTTCCAGGTGTAGGGTTGGTGAAGATCTTTTTCCAGTCTGTAGGCTGTCACTTTGTTCTCTTGACAGTGTCTCCTGCCTTACGGAAGCTTCTCAGCCTCATGAGGTCCCATTTATTAATTGTTGACCTTAGTGTCTGAGCTGTTCTGTTCAGGAAGTTGTCTCCTGTCCCAATGAGTTTTAAAGGCTCTTTCCTACTTTTTCTTCTAACAAATTTAACTTGTCCAATTTTATGTTTAGGTCTTTAATCCACTTGAACTTTAGTTTTGTGCAGGGTGATAAATATAGATCTATTTGCATTTTTTCTACATGTAGACATCCAGTTAGTCCAGTATCATTTGTTGAAGATGTTTTCTTTTTTCCATTGTATGGATTTGGCTTCTTTGTCAAAAATCAAGTGTCCATAGGTGTGTGGGTTTATTTCTGGGTCTTCAATTTGATTCCATTGGTCAACCAGCTTATTACTATGCCAGTACCACACCATTTTTATTACAGTTGCTCTATAGTACAGCTTGAGATCAGGGGTGGAGATTCCTCCAGAAGATCTTTTATTGTACAGGATAGCTTTCGCTTAGCAGATTTATTAATAATAGCCGGAACCTGGAAACAACCTAGATAGATGTCCCTCAACCAAAAAATGGATAAAGAAACTGTGGTACATTTACACAATGGAATACTATTCAGCTATCAAAAACAAGGAAATCTTGAAATTTGCAGGCAAATGGATGGAACTAGAAAAGATCATCCTGAGTAAGGTAACTCAGACCCAGAAAGACACGCATGGTGTATTAGCCCAATATTGAAGTCCTCTGAGACACTCCACCTAGTGGGGATTTGGGACAGATACTAGGACCTGCAGCCGGACCTTGGGAAGAGAGTTGAGAGTTGTAAGAGTGGGGACAGGAGGACGGAAGGACCTCGAGGGGTCAGGAGCTTCACTGGGAGACCACCAAGGCCAGCGGATCTGAGCCCAGGGGGTCCTGCACAAACTGATGCACCAACCAAGGACAATGCATGCAGAGTACCTAGACCCGCTGTTCAGATGTAGCTGATGGACAGGACAGCTCATGCTCCGTGTGTATGGGGAGGGGGGAGAGAGGGAACTGACTGCCTCTGACATGAACTCCGGTGCTTGTGATTTGATCACTGCCCCTTGGAGGGGGGTGGCCTTGGTGACACACAGAGGAATGCAATGCAGGCTACCCTGATGCGACCTGATAGACTGTGATCAAACGGTGGGGGAGGAGCCCCTCCATCAGAAGTCTAGGGGAGGGGAATAGTGCAGAAGAGGGAGGGAGGGTGAGAATTGGAAGATAAGAGAGAGGGGATAACAGTCAGGTTGTAATGTGAATAAATGATAATAAATACATTTTTCTAAAACCTGCTTGCTTACTTGCTTTACTTCCAACCAGGATATAGTTTTTCTGTGTTCTTTGCCTTAAAAATTGTAAAATACAGGCCAGGTGTGGTGGCGCATTGCCTATAATCCCAGCACTCGGGGGCAGAGGCAGGTGGATCTCTGTGAGTTCGAGGCCAGCCTGGTCTACAAAGCTGGTCCAGGACAGCCAAGGCTACACAGAGAAACCCTGTCTCGAGGGAAAAAAAAAATTGTAAAATACATTTGAGGCTGCTCTGTGAGAAGTTTCTCTTTCCAGGCAGTCACTAGCTTACGACAGACTCTCAGTTTGAACTTTGGTCATGCTGAGCTGTCTTTGGGTCTCTACTCTGCAACAATACATAACAGATATTTTTAAATTGGCGTCTATGATACAGACTCAAGATGCCACAGAAAATCAGGGAAGACTGTGTGGTCGGTCAGTTCATGGGCTTTTTCATTTTTCATTTGTTCAGCTGTCCGATCCACTCAATTCCAGCTTAATCAATAAGCTCTCCATTTAATCTGTAAGTTCACAGGCAGGAAATGGAAGCTTTCAAGACCATCAGTTTTACTCTGCAGTGTAGTGCAGCTATCCAGGCTGGGAGTCATCCCAGCATGGCCCTGCATCTTCAGATCCTCTGCAGATTTAATTACAAAGCTACAAAGTGAGGCCATAAATTATGCACATAGCCCATGTTTTGGAAATCACTGTGTAGTCCCGGGAATTAGATAGGAGGTTAGATCCCTGTAACCGATACTGTTGCACTCAGGCAGAACAGTGAGAATTTCCCACTGTCTTGAGGTGACACACTTGCAATTCTACAAGGCTAGCTGGACACCTAAACCCCACCTAGGCCTCTGTCCTTAGCTTCCCTCTGTGGATGCGCTGGTTTGTCTTGCTTTGCCACATCTGGAGGAGAGGCTGCTTCGGGGTGCACCATAGGGAGCCTTTGCATCTCTCCTATGCTGTTCTCTTTGCCTGGAATGTTTCCTCTTTTCTTCATTCTGGGAAGCCCAGAGAGACGGCCTATTCTTAGTAGTTCTGCTACAAATGTTAGTTTCTCCTCTCTAAGCCAGCCAAGATTTTGTGCCTGAAAACTCAGTGCGAGCGCTACTTCCTTCGGAATCCTTGCCCACCTTCCCTAGAAAGAAGAGAAGCAGTGCACTTGGATTGAACGCTAATTCTGCAGAGCACAGTGCTGAGTCCTTTGCTTGTGTCATGCTAGGTCCCTGGGCAAAGTTGCTCAGATTCTTGTGTGCTCAGTTCCCAGGCCAAGAATCTACTGGCTGGCTGGACAGATGGCTCAGCAGTTATGAGCACTTGCTGTTCTTATAGAGCACCCTCACGTCAGCTCTGACAATCTGTGACTCCAGTTCCAGGGAATTCGATGACTCACTCTTCTGGCCTTGCAAACACTAAATGTGTATGTGGCACATACACATATATGCAAGCACTTACACATAAAAAAATAAATCATAAAAAGGAATCTACTATCACACCAGGCATGGGGGCACATGCCTGTAATTTTAGGACTTAAGTTTTTTTCCCCTCATTATAAATATACTGAATCTTGAGGAAATTCAGAAGTCACATAAGAGTGTAAAAGAAAAAAGGCAATGAGTTCATGAACTGACTATAGATATTTTGTGTATATTCTTATAGTCTTCTATAGATTAAATATATAACTAGAAAATAAAGTTGGGCCGGGTGTGGTGGTGCACACCTTTAATCCCAGCACCTGGGAGGCAGAGGCAGACGGATTGCTGTGAGTATGAGGCCAGCCTGGTCTACAATGTTACTCCAGGACAGCCAAGGCTACATAGAGAAACCCTGTCTGGAACAACCAAACCAAACCAAACCAAACCAAACCAAACCAAACCAACCCAACAACACAACAACAACAACAAAAAGCTCACTATGTAGATCTACCCGCTCTACACACACACATACACACACACACACACACACACACACACACACACACACACACACACACTATCCTCTTAATGAGAAAGACACAGTTAACAGAGGGGAACATGTTTTATTTCTTGCATTTGACCTTGAAGGTATTTTTTCCTAGGTCTTTCATTCGCTTACTATTATAACTGTTGTGTCTTTCCCCCCAGCTCCCTCCAATCTCCCTTCTTTCGATGTCACTGCTCTCTGGGGCTCCTTTCTGTCCCACACACCTGTCCAGATCCCCTTTTGACCTCAGTGCTTCCCTTCAGCCACCCCTATGTGTGGAAACTCCCAAGGCTGGGTCCAGTTTCCTTCCTAAGTTCCAAATTAGAATGTCACTTGTTGACTCAACACCTCCCATCTGAGTGTCCACAGGCTTCAGATTCAGCACACTCAGCTTTACACATTATCAGGAAACTGTTCGGTCAACTGTTCTCAGTGCAGGAATCTGGAGTCCAGCTGATTCTTGCCTTTTCCTAACCAGCAACCCATCTCCTCCCCTCCCTCCTCCAAGCTCTGCCTCCTGCTGCCATTCAGGACTTAGCCTGTCTCACATGCTCTGGTCTTCCTGATGCTGCCTGCAGTCTGTCCTGGTCACTACAGATGAGCTGCTCATCTAAAACATTCCTGGAGACTGGAGGAGTAGCTTGGCAGTAGAACACAGGCCTAGAATCTGAGAGTCTCTGGGTTTAATCCCCAGCACCAGATAAGTTAATACTAATAATACTAATAATAACATTTACTCATATATGATCATGTAACATACACTTGTCACAGTACACTATGGATGAACTCATGTTAATGAGATCTTAGAGGCCTTTTCTCTTTCTTTCTTTCTTTCTTTCTTTCTTTCTTTCTTTCTTTCTTTCTTTCTTTCTTTGTTTTTTGAGATAAGATTTCTCCGTAACCTTGGCTGTCTTGGACTCGCTTTGTAAACCAGGCTGGCCTCGAACTCACAGAGATCTGCCTGCCTCTGCCTCTTGAGTGCTGGATTTAGTTGTGCACCACCACACCCAGCCTCCTTAGATGTTCTGAGATGCCCAGTGTCTGTGTGTAATTTGTGGTGGAGGAGTATTGGCATAGATGTGGGTGTTCCACAGAAATATCAAAGAAGAACTAATGTTTAAGCTGTCACCAGTGGTTGGGGTATAGGTCAGGTGTTTTAGGTTCTTGGTGTCTTATCCAAAGAAAGAATTGGAAGTAAGGACTCACGCAGATTCGCAAAAGAAGCAAGAAAACTTTATTTCAAGAGAAATGATACTATAGATCAAAGAGGGATACACCATCAAGATTGACAGACTGACAGTGGGGCCAAAGAAATGAGGATTCTCAAGGGCCACAATTATTTTGGGGGACTACTTTTATGAGGTTCAAAAGGAGAAGGAGCTTGGATAATAAAGGGTATCATGAGAGTGGTTTTCTGTTTTGGTTGGCAGGTTAGGTCCTATAATCATTTTTCCATGTATGTCCCTTCCCATAACACATTTTAATTTTAATCAGATGTACACCCAATTATGCAGAAGCATAATATAGTAATTAGGAGAGTCTCATTAAAGTTTGAGGACACAGTTTTGCTTTGCCCCAAAGTAGTTGAGGTTGGTCAGCCTTCCATTCTTCTACCTAAGTGTACCGGTATAGAAATTGTCTACATTCACGTGTTATTAGGGGTGAGGAAACAACATCTATTGTTCAGAGTGGGGGGTGGTGTGTGTGCATAGTGTGTGCAGGGATGGAGCCGAGCTGCTGGGCTGCCGCCCCAGCTCTTAGGAGATAGAGGCAGGAGGAGCAGGGGTTCAAGGCCAGACTCTTACACATAGTGAGTTTGAGCCCAGATTGGGCTACATGAGATGCTGTCTCAAACAACAAACAAAAGCCAAACAAAGACGAAAGGTTTTTAAAAGGGTACATCTGGGATGCAGGGAGCCGAGAGTCAATTCCATGTAAGAAAGGAGGGTGCTTATGACATAAATAAAGCCCGGGTTAGCTGGGATGTGGGTCTCCAAGTGAACACTGGAATAAGCCAGTGCTCCTTTCTTCCTTTCTTAGTAACCTTTGTAGTAACCTTTGGCCCCACAGCATAGCCACACCCTCCTAAGCCGTGTGCTTCACTTCTTTTCTCCTCTCCAGTTAGAAGGATGGGTGGGAAGAACCCATTCTTGCTGTTTCTAGGTTTTCTGTTCAGAAGGCAGCAGCCTGGAAATGTTTTATTTGGTGGCCAACAAATACCAATTAAGAAATATGACACCAATAACAAAAAACAGTTGGTGGCAGGTTTGGGAGAATAGGGGCACAAATCCTAGCAGCAACAGACTGCACTGTGGAGCAAGTGGCACCTGCACTAAAGGCTGGGGAAAGGCACAGACCATTTCTCCTAGGAACACACTCACACACACACACACACACACACACACACACACATTTCTAAACAGCTATGTAGAGGAAGGAAGCTTCCTATTGAGAAACATATGCCATTCTTGTTTCTTCCTTTAAAAAAAAAAGAAGTGTAGGGGCTGGGGATGTGGCTCAAACGAGCATAGAACAACAAGGCAAAAGTTTATTTTAGCTAGGCATGTTGGTATATACTTATATTCAGCATCCAGGGTGGTGAGGTAGAGGTGCTGAAACAGGAAAACCGTCTCTGGTCTGAGGACAGCCTGAGCTACATAGGGAAACTCCGTCACACACACACACACACACACACACACACACACACACACACACACACACACACACACACCACTACCAATGAAACAAGAAAGTGGCTACTTAACAGATTATCCAGTCACACAAATGAGAGAAAACCTCACTGAATTCCATTGCTTGACAGAATTAAAGCTTGGAACCGAACACCTACAATCTCAGTTCTAGGAAGGATCAAGAGTTTAAGGTCATCCTCCATTTGGTGTCAGTTTGAAAACAACCCTGACTATGATTGGTCTCAAAATTAATTTTCTTACTTACTTACTTAATTATGCAGAATAAATATATAGTAGCATATCTTTACCATCCTCTGCCCCTACTGCAGTTGTCCAGTCACAGGCTCTTTCATTACCCACTTGGCTTTTGGTTGACACAGGGTCTTACTATGTAGCCCTAGTTGGCTTAGAACTTGCTTTGTGGCATTCCTCTTGCTCTTCTCGCTGCCACAGCTATGCAGCTAGAGAGGTGTTTCAGTGGTTAACAGCATTTGCTACACAATCAAGGGGACTGGAGTTCCAGCACCCATGTGACAAGCCTGGTGTCCGGTGCAGGCTAACCCCAGCTCTGAGCAGGTGGAGCCACAGTGTGACAGAGGAAGACATCTAAGCTCCCTCTGACCTCTGTGCACACACGGGTACCCCCATACATGTATATTTACACACACACACACACACACACACACACACACACGAGTCTCTGCAAATGTCATGGTCAGCAGCGAAATGAAACAGGTGATGTAACAATGAAATTCAGTTCAGCCTGACTTAGTTAGCTAGTGCTGGGCCAAACTTCTGAAGTCTGACACCAGATGGTTTAATTTAGCCGTTTTTTAAAGCACAGCACAATTTTGGGAAAAAGGTTAAGTGATGACAATTAACTTAGTCTCATGTGTACAAGAAACTTAAGACATGGTTACATCAAAACTCTTTATAAAGTGCCTATGGGGGGCTGGAGAGATGGCTCAGAGGTTAAGAGCACTGACTGTTCTTCCAGAGATCTTGAGTTCAATTCCCAGCAACCACATGGTGGCTCATAACCATCTATAATGTGATCTGATGCCCTCTTCTGGCCTGCAGGTGTACATGCAGGCAGAGCACTGTATACATAATAAATAAATCTTTAAAAAAAAATAAATCAAATAAAGTGCCTATGGATTGTTCCATAAAGATGGGTTCTGATGACTCTGAAACAAAGCTCAAGACAAGGATCTAGAAAGGCTGAGGTAAACAATGCCTGTAGGAGTCATGATTGACCTGGCCCTAAGATAACACAGAAATAACCTAGGCCATTGTAAAGTACAAGTGACATCTCTCATAAGGATGGGACCCTCTGAGTGACCCTCTAAGTGAGCAGATGTATTAGCCCCAATTCCTGACCTCAGTGAATTTGTAGTGTGTCCTGATTAGCGTTCTCTCTTCTCTTTGGCTCTGAGACTAATTTCCTTTCTCCTCTATACTTTAGCTGCCTCCCCATTATAGGCAAGACCTGTAACAGGAGAATGTAGGACCGAGACCAGTGTGTCTCCATCATGTTTGACATTAGCTGATGAGTGTAGAGTGAAGACAAGGCACTACGAACTGGACTTTGTCTCGGGACAAAGTCCTTCCTCCTGCCTTTTCCTGCTGATCTGCCTTTTCACAGGAGAAGCTAACAGAGCCTTCTGATGCCTAGTGACCCCGAGGAAAGAGAAGACAGATTCAGAGGTTGATGATAGTGTCTATATAATGTCGAAGGCATTTAAAATTTATTTCTAATTATGTGTAAACGTGTGTGTGTGTGTGTGAGCACAAACTCACATGGGGTTGTACATGTGAGTGCAGGGCCTAAGGAAGCCAGAAAAAGACTTCAGAGACCCTGCATCTGGAGTTACAGTTGTGGGATCAGACTGAGTTCTGGGAACTGAACTTGGGTCCTCTGTGAGAGTAGTCTGTGCTCTTACTGAGATAGCTCTCCAGCCCCACAAAGAATTTAAAACAAAACAAAACACATACAGTGCAAACGCAGTTTGTGGCTGGGGTGAAATAATTTGAAAATATATAAATCTTAATTCTTTTTTTTAAAAAAAGATATATTTATTTATGTGCATTGGTGTTTTGCCTACATGTATGCATGTGAGGGTGTTGGGTCTTCTGGAAGTGGAGTTCCTGACAGCTGTGAGCTGCCATGTGGGTGCTGGGAACTGGACGCAGGTCCTTTAGAAAAACAGCCAGTGCTCTTAACTGCTGAGCCATCTCTCCAGCCCATAAATCTTAATTCTTGTTGACTTTTTAGATGGGGGAAGAGGAGACTTTTTTTTAAAGGTAAGGTCTCACTCTGCAACTCAGTAGCATGGAGTGAAGTCACCATGAAGCCCAGGCTGGCTTTCAACTCAGGGCAGTCAAGTCCTCCTGTCTCTGCCTCCTAAGTGTTGTGATTACAGGCATTGCAAGCAGTAGAGCCACTACAGGGGGCTGTGATTGAGTGCTGTTGTTTTGGTTTTGTTTGCTTTTTTGAGACACAGTATCTAGGCCAAGCTGACCTTGAACTTGATCTGTAGTCTTGTTTAAATTTCTGATCTTCCTGCCTCCATGTCCTGAGCGCTGGGATTACAGGTGTACACCATTACACCTCATTTATTCTGTGCTGGGGATTGAACCCAGAGCTTTGTGTATGCTAGGCAAGCACTCACACATATTTCATTTTAGTTTGTTTTTGTTTTTTCTTTTTTGTTTTGGTTTGAGACAGGGTTTCTCTGTGTAGCCATGACTGTCTTAGACTTGCATTGTAGATCTGGCTGGCCTCGAACTCAGAACACTCCACTTGCCTCTGCCTCCTGAGTGCTGGGATTAAAGGTATGCACCACCACCACCTGGCACATATTTCATTTTTGTTGGTCCTCTCTTCCCACTTTTCCTCTGTCCCCCCTTAAACCCTTCCTTCTGGAAGTAGTCCACTTTCATTTCCATGTCATGTGTATTCTATTACCCTCTTTTCCCCCTTCCCCTACCTTAACCCTGCCATGGTCCCCTTTCTAGTTTCATGATATATAGCTACATACATGCATACATACATACATGCATACGTACATACAAAATTAAAATTAAAATCTAGGATCCACACATGAGAGTGAACATGTGGTATTTGTCTTTCTGAGTCTGGATTAACTCTTTTAATGAAAATTTCTAGATCCACCTACTTTACTAAAAATTTCATTTCCCCTCACATTTATTATTTAGCATGCTCACGTGTGTGTGTGTGTGTGTGTGTGTGTGTGTGTGTGTGTGTGTGTGTGT
>OU015754.1:46622677-46640172 GCA_907169655.1 Acomys percivali | reverse complement strand
TGTGTGTGTGTGTGTGTGTGTGTGTGTGTGTGTGTGTGTGTGTGTGTACATGCCATGGCATGTATATGGATGAAGGTCAGGGTCCTGGGGTTTGAGCTCAGGATGTCAGGCCTTTACTGCCCCAGTCCTCATTTTTCTTTATAGCAGAATAAAGATCCATTGTGTGTATGTACAACATTTTCAGTATCCATTTGTGTCTATTGATGAGCATGTAAGGTCATTCATTTTCTTTATATCGTGAATACTGTGGCAATAATACGGATATGTAAATGTCTCTGGTGGGAGTTAGAGTCCTTTGGGTATATGCCCATGAGTGGTATAGCTGAACATATGGTAATTCTATTATTTCTTTTAAAAGAGGGTCTCACTATAACACTCTAGGTGGCCTGGAACTAGTTGTGTAGACAGGTTAGTCTCCAACTCAGAGAGATCTGCCTTTCTCTGCCTCAGGCGTGGTAGGATTAAAGGCATGTGCCATCATGCCTGGCTTTGGCAGTTCTATTTTTAATTTGTTAGAAATCTCTGTACTGGTTCCCATGGTGGCTGCACCAGTTTATACTCTCACCAACACTGAATAAGGGGTCTCCTCCCCTCTCATGATCACCAGCATCTCTTGTCATTTGTTTTCTTGATGATAGCCATTTTGGCCGGGGTGAGATGGAATCTCAATGTAGTTTTAATTTGCATTTCATAATAGGGATACTTTCTGAGAAGTAGGTCATTAGGCTATTTCATCATTGTACAAACACACAAACTGACATGGCATGACATAAATTATACCGTGCAGCCTCATATCAGTTGCTTTCCCAGTCATTGTAACCAAACACTTCCCAAGAAGCAGCTTAAGGGAGGATGCCCTGGTTTTGGTTCATGGTTTGAACAGCTATGGTCCATCGCGGTGGGAAGGCAGAGGGGTGTGTGGCTATGACTGCTCAACATCTTCATGGACCAGGAAATAGGTGTTCATCTGACTATGACCCATAAGGTCTGCAACTCAGTGATACACTCCTGAGTTAGGCCTCATCTCTCGAATGCCCCACAGACTTCCAAAATGGCACAACTAGCTGCGTTTGACCAAGGGTTCAAACACACGATCCTGTGTGTGTGTGTGTGTGTGGGGGGTATTTCACTCCTAAACCATAAATGGTATTTAAGCTAGAGCAAGAATATCAGTATCATTGTCTTGCACCCCATATCTTGTTCCACTGTATAGTCTTCGGGGATGCTAGACATGGTGCTGTCATCTCCTAAAATAGCTGTGTTTTCTTCTGTAATCCTTCTTGGAGGACTTGCCTGAGGCTGTTTTAGTTACCTCCCACCTTTTTTTTTTTTTTTTAAGTCAGGGTTTTGCTACGTAGCCCAAGCTGGGTTGGAACTCACTTTTCAGCCTAAGCTAGCCTCAAACTCAACAGCAATCCTCCTGCCTCTTCCCTATAGTAGTACCCTCTAAAATAACGGTTGGCAAATACAGTGAATACATAAACTCAGGCCATAGTTGATTTCCACAGTCAAGCTTTACGCAGTCTCCATAACTGTATAAGCTACATACACTTCCATAGCCCAGACAGTGTACATTTACTTACATCAGCACCATCAGCAGCGTGTCTGCACTGTGTTGTTTTGATAGTCCTAACACCACTGGGTAATGGGAACTTCCTGGCTTAGCTCTGTTGTGATCTCATGGGACCACTGTCCCTGTGCTCTCTCTGCAGCAGAGCAAAATGCTGTCACGTGATGCAGGCCTGTGCTCCTGTGCTGTGGCTTCACAGTCCACGCCCTTAATGCCTGAGCTCCATGTAGCTATCACGCCTCTGGCACCTCATGCATCCTCTCCCATCTCCCGTTTGTTGGCATGAATGAGTATATCGTCTCTTTTGGGTCAAGTGAGTATTTTCGGGCTATACTTATCTCCAACAACAGCCCCAGGCAGCAGTCTCCTCCAAGCCACTACTCCCGGAAGTGTTTCCTTCCAAAGCGTTTCCTCTCTGTCTGCTCCAAACCTTGAGACTGTCTGTCTCTGATTTCTTCGAACTGCTGCACACCACACAACGCTCTCTCAGAGCCCTAGACCATGCCCCTCTCTGGGCTGCATGAGGAAAGCTGGTACCAGCTGACAAAAGCCACACCTCTCACGAGACAACAGGTGTGGACAGGCTAAAGCTCAAACTGAGATCCCACACTTGGGATTAGAACATAAACATATTTACAAAACACAACTGAGTTTACAAAGAAACC
Source organism: Acomys percivali (assembly GCA_907169655.1). NCBI lineage: Eukaryota > Metazoa > Chordata > Mammalia > Rodentia > Muridae > Acomys > Acomys percivali. The sequence goes on along the minus strand of OU015754.1, from coordinate 46,637,937 downwards.
AGAACTTCCATTACAGGCAACTGTTATATATATATTTTTCTCATTTGTGGTGCCCAGCATTTTTTTTTAAAGACTTATTTATTTATTATTATGTATACAGAGTTCTGCCTGCATGTACACCTGTAGGCCAGAGAAGAGTATCAGATCACATTATAGATGGTTGTGAGCCACCATGTGGTTGCTGGGAATTGAACTCAGGACCTCTGGAAGAGCAGTCAGTGCCCTTAACCTCTGAGCCATCTCTCCAGCTGCACCTAACAATTTTTAATATGCTATCATGGCATATTTTGTTGTCTATTCTTGCTTTCCTCTCTACCCTCTGCAAATGTTCTCAAGCCCTAGAAGAAGGCACAGGGCAAAATAGCACGTGTTTAAGTGTGGTGTCCGATTCTGGGAATTGAACTTGGGGACTCACATAGGCTAGGCAAGCACTCTGCCACTGAGCTAATCTTCTTAGGTCAGGGCTTAGATCAGAACGGTTTGTGTGACAGAGTACGTAGCTGAACTCTGGGAGTGGTGTCCTTTGATGTGTAAGGAATGACCTACAAGTTTTCTTAAGTGAAGGCAGGTGTGACGGCTAATCTTGGTCGTCAACTCCGGGCCACAATTTTCTGCTATAAATACGGCATGGTGGAGGGACTTTCTCCTCTTTCTCTTTCCTCCTCTCCTCGCCCCACCTCTTCGTTTAGCTGAGTCTGGCTTTGAACTACTAATTCTCTAGTCTCTCCCAAGTGCTGAAATTACAGATACATCATCACGCCCGACATGAATAAATAAACTTAATATTTACGCTGGCTTCCTCAGCTTTCTCGCCTCCATAACACCCCGCCCTACACACAATAGGCAAAGAGAGAAAGAAAGAAAAGCATGCTTGGACTATGATTGCCAGGGGCGTGGGCCCACGGGCTGCACAGAGGAACCGCCCCTGGCCCCGCCCAGTCAAGCCCCTGTCCCGCCTAGGCTCTCGGAGGCCCCGCCCCCGGCATGCCGAATGCCATATAGGCGGCTGACGTCAGGCCGTTTGTTGTCATTGGCGGCTCCCAAGATGGCGTCCATCGTGGAAGGGCCGCTGAGCAAATGGACTAACGTGATGAAGGGATGGCAGTACCGTTGGTTCGTGCTGGACTACAATGCAGGGCTGCTCTCCTACTACACGGTGAGTGGCTGCGGCCGCGCTGCCGGGACGGCGGGCTACGAGGAGCCGGGGCGGGGGCGCTCAGCTGTAGGGGACCGCCATACGCGAGGTTCCCTTGTGGAGGAGGGCTTTGCGTGCGGGTAGCCAATGGCCAGGAGGGAGATGCGGACCCAGCCAGTGAGCAGCGGCCGGCTGCCTGATTTATGGGCCGGGGGCGAGCCGGGTGCCTCAGGGAGTGGTTCTGGGGCTAGGTGGGCTCTGCTCCCTGAAGAGGTGCGGGTGGGCGTAGTCCCGGCGTGGCAGGTCAGCCGTGCGGTCCACACTGTCCGCCCCTGCTGTCCTCAGCCTGGCTACTGGCCGCACCCCTTAGCTTCCCTCCCGGGCTCGAAGAGCGCGCTGCCTTTCTCAGAGCGGTGGTCAGACGAGTCCGGGCAGGTCCAAAGGTGACCCTTGTCCACACTCAGGGCTCTGAAATCCCGCCCGTCTGTCCAGCTCGGCCGTCCTACTCTGGGGATGCACCCTGTTTTCCAGCCGGGTGCGAGTGTAACGGACTCCGTAACTTTTGAGAGCAGAGGATGCCCCTCTGCGCGAGTCTTCTTCCTTCTGGTTGCGGAGATGTAGAAAGTGGATGGTGCGGGTTGCCTTGAAAGTTGTGTTCTGGGAGTGTTCAACTTCACTGTTGTTGACGCGAGTGAGTGCCCAGGGTAGGTAGATAAAGTGCTGTGAAGCCTGTGTTCTCACTGCCTCTTCCATCCCCCCCCCCCCCCCCCCCCCCCCCCCCCCGCCATCGCTTTAGAGATGGAAGGTGGGCGGTGTTAGAGAAATTACTAACGGGGCTACTTTCTTTGAGCCGTACCGTTAATAATAGCCCGTGAGAAGAAGAAAAGCATTCATAAGGACAAAATATAGAATGTCTTGAAGGCTTTAAAAAATGATAGAAGAAAATAAAAGAAGGAATACAGTTATAGGAGAAGAGTTGGTGTTGATGGGGAAATAGGGTTACATACTCATTCATTAAAAAAATAAAAATATCATTTGAGTTCCTGTTCTGTAAGTTACCATGTTGGCAAGAATCAACAGCCATGTAGACATTGCCTCTCTTCTCAGGAGTTTTTAGTTTGTAGTTTAGTGGGCTCCTTAATTCATTTTACTCTTAATAAATTTGCAATACAGGTATTCATTATCCTTGTTTAATGTTCCCATTTTACAGTCTCGGAATCCGAGGCTGCAGGCTTTTAAGTAATTAGCTCAAGCACACATAGGCAGCTGCAAGTGGTGGAGCCAGGATTCCCATTAAGTTGTTGTGTTGCTGCAGAGAGGAGAAAAGTAAGTGCTGTAAGTCGCTGAGGCAGGGCTGCAAGAGTACCAGAGTGAGCGATTACCTTCATCATTCTTCCGGTATGAACTCTTCTATGCGTCTTTATTATTTTTATTTTTTGATGGAGTCCAGGGCCTTGCACATTGCTAAGTCAACACTTTACCACCGACCCACATTCCTAGCTCTTTTCTACATAATTTTTAAAAGATCAAACTTGTGACCCAAACATATTGTTTGAAGCTGAATACGGGGGCTCATATATGTAACTTCTCTATGTCCACATTTTTGGATAAGGAATTTTAAGGTCAAGCCAGGTTAGAGTACCTAATGAGACCTTGTCTCAAAACAAACAAACAAACAACATAAATGAACAAAACCCTCCAAAGCCAGAAGGTACTCAAAAAACAAAACACATACAAACACACACACACAAACACACACACACACACACACACACACACACACACACACACGATACGACATTTTTGAAGATTATGTCAGATGGAAAAGGAACAACTACATATTTCATCCTGGATATACTGAGAAACTGAAGACTTATGAAATCCTATAAATCTGATAAATAAAGAATAATATCAAATTTCACTAAATTCAAATGTGATAATCAGCAAATCCTATGGAACCTAGCCAGCATATTCACGATGGAGTAATTTCAGTTAGTGGCACTATAGAATTAAGTTACCCTTCAAATCCCAAATTTGTGTGGCTCTGAATCCAGGGCCGTCCTAGAGAGCTTCTAACTTAAGATTCTAGGGAGTTTCTAGCCCAGATAAAATGTCCCTTTAGTGGCCGGGCAGTGGTGGCACATGCCAGCTTGGGAGGCAGAGGCAGGTGGATGGCTGTGAGTTCAAGGCCAGCCTGGTCTACAAAGCAAGTCCAGGAATTCCAAGGCTACATAGGGAAACCCTGTCTTGAAAAACCAAAAAAAAAAAAAAAAAAAAAAGTTCCTTTAGAGAGAGAGAGAGAGAGAGAGAGAGAGAGAGAGAGAGTGTGTGTGTGTGTGTGTGTGTGTGTGTGTGTGTGTGTGTGTGTTTCTGTCTCCTTGTCCTTGTAGATTTTGAGTACTTGGACTCCTTGTCCTTGTTAGTAGAAGTTTTTCATAGACGTCTTTTTTCTTAATACTTATCCTACCTTCTGAGATTAGATTCTATAAGGCATTGTCCTTGTTAGAGGAAGGAGGGGGTCATATTTCTCACCAGTGGCTATTTAGAAACGTTTCTCCTTAAATCCTCTGTTGTTTGCTTCCAGAGGATTCCTACGATCTTCTGAAGATAAGAGGGTAACCTTGGAGAGCAGGAGTCTGAGTGCGGGCAGTGACTTCTGCCATTGTTTTAGTGCGTAGGAGTGCTGATGCTCTATCTGTATTAATGCTTTGCATGTGCCTAATTGCTTACAGCCGCACCTTCTAGGAGGAATATCTGAACTGGTTGGGCCACATTTTTTTTCTAATGAATTTCTTTTTTTTTTTTTTTTTTTTTTTTGAGACAGGGTCTCTCTCTGTGTTAGCCTTGGCTGTCCTGGACTCGCTTTGTAGACCAGGCTGGCCTTGAACTCACAGCAATCCGCCTGCCTCTGCCTCCCCTCTCGAGTGCTGGGATTAAAGGGGTGCCTCACCACACCTGGCCCTGGATTTTTTTTCAAAGGGTAGAATAATCAGATAATTTAAATACAAACCAAGCAGAGCTGCTGTCAGTGGGTGATGGTGCCACCAAGCATTCTTACTTCCTGACACTCCTGGTTTCTCTGAGTCCTCCATGAGGAAGAAGGCTCGTGTACTTTGTCCATACTCCCCTGCATCTACATCAGGAATTTCAAATCCCAATTCATCTTCCATGATAATAATCTCCACCTGGTGCAAACTGTCTAAGCCTAGGTCCTTCATAAAATGTGAATTTACTCAGAGCTCTTTTGGGTCAATCTCATCAAAGAGTTTTATAACATACAGCACTTCCTTCTTGATTCCCTCTAAGTCAAAAGGGGTGCATCACTGTTCTGGCGGAACTAGTATGTGACTCTTCCAGGCGCCTAGGCAAGCATCACTGTATTGGCGGTGCTCATGTGTGACCTTTCCGGGCAAGCATCACTGTACTGGCAGCGATGAGCTGGCTGGACAGTCCCATGCTTGGTTTAGGTTCCCACAGGGCACAGAGTTGTGCCGAGTGGCTATTTCAAGGCTAGTGTTGGAAGCTGGGGTAGCATTTGAAGGCCAAGGGCAAGCGGATAGAAGACATAGGGGAAAGTACAGGAGCCGACATGGCCACACCAAGCCAGGACTCAGCAATTACTTGAGTTCTAGTCAGGCTCTGTGGTTGTTCACCTCTTTCTCTTTCTCTTTCTCTTCTATGTCATTCCAGAAAATTCTTTTTTTTTTTTCCTCAAGACAGAGTTTCTCTGTGTAGTTTTGGCTGTCCTGGACTCTCTGTAGACCAGGCTGGCCTTGAACTCACAGAGATTCACCTGCCTCTGCCTCCCGAGTGCTGGGATTAAAGGTGTGCACCACCACCACCCAGCCTTAACTTGGCCTCTTAATCATAATCATTAGATATAAAATATTATAGTGCTAGCTCATTCAGCAGGCATTTTTGTAGGGCTGACTGTATAATAGTACAATTAGTGTATATGCTTGGAGTACAAGTCTATTCCTTCATATTCCTTCATGTAGAAACTTCTGGCCCAGCAGAGCAGATCCCCAAACCTAATCATCTTGAAGCACTATGACAAGGGGCTGGAGAGATGGCTTAGCGAATAGAGGGCTTGCTGTGCAGTCACAACCAGAATTCAGACCCCCACATCCTTTGTAAAAACTGAGCAGGCGTGATAGCTACTATAATTCTAGTGCCCTGGAGGCAGAGACGGCATCCATTGGGCCAGCCAGCTGGCTGGAGTAGGCAGAGTCAGTGGGCTCTGGGTTCAGCAAGAGACCCTAACTCAGTAAGTCGAGAATGATCAAAGAAGACACCCTGTGTTAACTTTGGGCCTGCACACACACATATGCCCCCAGACATGTGAGCACATGTACACATAATGCATGCATAGTACACATATGTGCACACACATGCACCAAATCATTGTGACAAGGTCAATAATAGAAGTAAAAATCTGTGGAAACGTTGCTCAGAAAAGCCTTGAAGGACATTTGAACAAAGACTTGAGGAATGAAGGTTGAGAAAATGGCTGTTTTGGGCAATAGGAAAATAGGAATAGAATAGTCTGGGAAGCTTCAGCATGTAAGATGTATTAGGAAGGTTTTGCAAACTTCTCAGCAGCACTGCGTAAAGACGGATTTGTGAGATGACAGGAGATTGCATCTAGAAGGTGCTTGGAGTCATAGGTCAGGCCTGGATAGATAAGGACTTACTGGGTGATAGCGCAAAGTTGTTTCATTTTATTGTTGTTATCTTAGTTTTTTTCTTGTTGTGTATGCATGATACATGTATGTGTCCACCTGCGTATGTGCCAGTGTGTGTGCATGTGGAGGCCAAAGGGTTGACATTGCGTGTCTTCCTCAGTCATATTCCTCCATATCTATCTATTTATTTAAAAATTTAAAATTTTATGTACATGGGTGTTTTGCCTGCATGCATGTCTGTGCCATCACATGTATGCCTGGTGCCCTGGAGACCAGAAGGAGTGAGATTCCCTAGGACTGGGGTGGGAGCCTGCATGTGGGTGCTGGGAATGAAATCCAGGTCCTTTGGAAGAGCAGCCAGTGCTCTGAACTGCTGAGGCATCTTTCCATCTTTCCAGTCCCTTCTGCCTTTTTTTTTTTTTTTTTTTTTTTTTGAGACAAAATTGAACCTGGAGCTCATCCGTTTGGCTAGGCTGGCTAGTCGATGAGCTCCAGGGAGCCACCTATTCCTGTGCCCGCTGCCGCCACCCCAAACCCCAGCACTGACTGCTGCTGGAGATGCCTGGCTTTTATGTTGGTCCTAGGGACCCAACGGTGGGTCTCATGCTTGTATGGCAAGCACATTACTGATTGAGCCGTGTCTTTAGCACTCTTTCCCACCCTCACCTTTTGCGAGTAGAGTTTTGTGTTCAGGTTGGCGTCAAACCTGGATCCTTCTGCCCTGACCTCTTGAGTGAGGTTTTTGTTGTTGTTGTTGTATTTTTGTTTTTGTTGTTTCTTTTTTAGTTTTTCAAGACTGTGTAGTTCTGGCTCTCCAGGGACTTCCTCTGTAGACCAGGCTGGCCTCTAAGTCATCCACCTGCCTCTGCCTGGGATTAAAGGTGTGCGCCACCACCGCCTAGCTATGAATTCTATTTTTACTATTAGATGAGATGACCAGAGAGAGATAAGGATAGAAATTTGAGAACACTATGTGAAAAGTCAACCATTGATGTGATTCATGATCATAAAAAAGAGACGAGAAAGGAAGGAAGATTGGAAGGGATAGTTCTGTGAGGAGTTGGAAGGTGAGAAAGTTGCTACAGTATGTATAAGTTGCTGATTTGGCAAACATTTATTGAGTGTCTACTGTTCTGGGCTTTTTACTGAAGAGAGTTAGCAAAGGAGATGGAAGCTACCCATATTGTTGCAACACCCAGAGTGTGCTAGAGGGTGCAGCAGGTAAAAGCTTTGGGGACACACATGATGTTTGGGGTATGGGCCCTGTAGGTGTACACCTGGCAGTCTTAGCAGGTTGGGATAGATTTCCTAGAGGATAAGATTGTTGTGAGCCGATTGGTGCGTAGAGAGGTTAAGAACATGAGCAGAGAGGGAGAAGCACTGTAGACAGGGAACGAATGCCGCTGGTGCAGCTTGGGTGGGAAGTCGGCTAGAGTGAGTTGACCTTGAGTGCTAAGTGAGCGGAAGTGGGGGTGTGTGGTTAGATCGTGAAAGGCTTTCTTGGCATTTCAACCTGAAATGCTAAGCAATTTGAACTTAATCCCTAAGACTCTGAAGATCCACATTCTAAGAACTTTTATTATTGAAAAGATTTATGTAGAAAATTTCATACTTACATAAAAGAGGACAGAAAATGAGTTATTGACACCCAGCCATACAGTTATCAGCATATGGCTAATTCTGTTTACTAATACTCCCATCTGCTCCTTTTTTTCTCTCTTCGTTCGTTCTTTTCTTTCTTTTGACAGTGTCTTGTGGAGCCTTGGCTGCCAAAGATGATTTTGAGCTTCTGATCCTCCTGCCTCTACCTCCCAAGCAGATGGACCACAGATGTATGGCACTACACAGTGTGTGTGTGTGTGTGTGTGTGTGTGTGTGTGTGTGTGTGTTTTCTCACTGTGGTGTAGCCAGAGCTGTTTTTTTTTTTTTTATGATTTATTTATTTATTTATGTATATATACAGTGTTTTGCCTACATGTACACTTGCATGCCAGAAGAGGGCATCAGATCTTATTATAGATGGTCGTGAGCCACCATGTGGTTGCTGGGGATTGAACTCAGGACCTTTGGAAGAGCAGCCAGTGCTCTTAACCTCTGAGCCATCTCTCCAGCCCACCAGAGCTGTTCTTAAACTCATAGGATTACAGGTGAAGATTGCCATGCCCAGCTCAACTGGCTTATTTTAAAACATACTCCAAATACTACGTTAAGGTTTATACAGTATATACTACTAAACATTAAGTGTTCTTTAAAAGTTTTTTAAAATTAAAATTGTTCTGTGTGTGTCTGCTTGTGCACCTGTGTGCTCAGTTAGAGGACAGCTTGCCAGAGTCAGTTCCCTCTGTCTAGGTGTGGCTTCTGGGTTAGGACGCAGGTCATAGGCTTGATGACAAGTGCCTCTACTCTGTCCACCTCAGTGGTCCGAAAAAATGTTACTAAAACACCTTCATTACTGTTGCACTGTAATAATTTCATAATAGTAAATATGAAGTCTGTTTGGCTTCCTAAAAGGTTGGTTTTTTTGTTTTGTCTTTTTCTTTTGTTTTGTTTCTCGAGACAGGGTTTCCTGTCTGTCTTAACCATCATTCTTGGCAGTTGCTTTGAGGCAGGGTTCTGAACAAGACCCATACATAAACGTGATGAGTACCTAGGGCTGGAGAGTGGCTCAGTCTGTAAAGTGCCTGCTGTGCAAATGAGTTTGCATCCGCAGCACACATGTAAGATGGTACTGCCATCTCCCAGAGCTGGGAGGAGGAGACAGATCCCTGGAGTTTATTGGCCGTCAACCAAGGTGGATGGAGAAGGACAGTAGTTGTGGGGCCTGATGGGTTGAAGTGTGATGTGTTAAGGGTCAGGAGTTTGGGACAGAAATCTGGGCTAAAGATAGATATTTTTTACATATGAATAATTGAATGACTGAAAACATATCTTTGGAGACAATTCAGGAAAATACCATTGGATTAGTTGCTTATTGCCCCCCAAAACATTAATACTTAATAGTTTCTATGGGGCAGAACTTTGGGTATTTGAAGCCCAGGGTCTCATGAAATTGCAGTCAAGACATCGCAGTCAGGGTTGCTTCATCTGAGGACGTTGGCTGGGGGATGCTCCTAAATCGCCATTGGCAAGAAGCCTTGGCTCCCTGCTGCCTGTGGGAAGTGGCTCCCCTTTCTCGTCAGGCCCATTGGGATGCTTGAGTGCCAACATGGCAGGGATGCTAGCTTCACCTGGAAAGAGTGATCCAGGTGAGATCAGGTCGGGAGCCATCGTCCTTCTGTGACTGCACTCTCATCACTCCTGTCTGTTCTGTTCATTAGCTGTGCTCACACTCCTACAGACGGGAATTTTACACATGGGGCGGAAAAAGAACTTGTGCTGAGATTGTAATCCATGACAACCATGTTTGAGTGAGTGAGTGATACATGGGGGCGGCAGGGTGGGGGAGGGGGAGGAACCTCTACAAGAGAAAAGCAACAGCGAGAGGTAGAAGAGAAAACCCAGGAGACCGTTGTAATCTTGAAGGGCAACATGGGGGGGATAAAGTGGTCTGCATACTGCTGAGATCCAGTCCACGCTCCACCCAATCGATGGACGTGGATGCATATCACTGATGTCCATAGTGAGGGCGGCATCTGTGGAGTGGTGGATGTGGAAGGCAGAGTGGAGTGGCCTGAAGAGTAAATAGTAAGACTAGACAAATGAGTGTAGGTTATTCAAGATAGCTCACTGCAGAAACAGTGCGGGAGAGATGATTGAACGGACAGTCCCTGGGTAGCAGTGTGTTGTAAGGTACCGAGGTCTGAGGTAACAAGAAGAACAAAGTGGACTTCAGGGTGAAGACTGAGGATAACGGCCCGGGAAGTAGGAAAAGGAGAAAGTGGCGCGGTAAGGAAGGAGCTGGGGTTATAACATGTGAATTGCTAAGGTTAGGACCAGACACTTAGTAAGTTACCTGTGCCGCTCATATTTTTTGTAGCAGTCGTTAGGAAAATGTGTCTTTGCTACTGCTTGGTGGCTGGAATGGATTTGTGATGGCTTTGCAGTAAAGTCCCTGCTGGTCAAAGCAGTTTAGTGTTATCTGACAGTTTATAGCAATGTGTAGAGGACATTTTGTTTTTAAGTCGGTCTAATTTACTCTGACTTTAGGTTTCTTTTTTTTAAAGATGTATTTTATTATTTTTATATGTATGCATGTTTTGCCTGCATGTATGTCTATGCACTGTGTGCATTCCTGAGGCCCACAGAGGCCAGGAAAGGGCATCAGATGCCCTGGAATTGGAGTTACAGGCAATTGTAAGCCACTGTGTGGGTGCTGGGACCAGAATGCAGGTGTTCTGCAAGAGCAGCCAGTGTTCTTAACTGCTTAGCTTTCTCTCCAGCCCCGGATTTTAGGGTTTTGAAGCACTAGATAGAATATAGCTATATTGAGCTGGCTGTGGTGGCGCACGCCTGTAATTCCAGCGCTCAGGGAGGCAGGGGCAGGCGGATCACTGTGAGTTCGAGGCCAGCCTGGTCTACAAAGTGAGTCCAGGACAGCCCAGTCTACACAGAAAAAAAAAAGTGTGAAACAAACAAACAAAACAACGAGAGAGAGAGAGAGAGAGAGAGAGAGAGAGAGAGAGAGAGAGAATGATTGCAACAAGTGCACAACACATATGTACACAATTATGAACATGTATACACACACACACAAATTTCAGATTCTGGAACATTTTAAATTTCAGGTTAGGGATGCTTAAGGTGGCTTTAGATTTGTAAATGGAATGAAAGCAAAAGTGTATCTGAATTTAAGTGCCCCAAAGAAAGTAAAGTAAACTCCTGAGGTGATACACAGTATCACTGGGAAGAAGTGGGTGGACACGCTGTACTTCCTTTGCTTTAGTGCTCTGCCAGGTGTGTCCAGGCTTTGACATTGTAATACAGTGTCGTCATCTACAAAGTTCAGGGCTGAGAACTGATAATCCATGGCACCACCTTCCAAATGCAATTAAAACCTCGTACGTTAAGGTTGGGTTACATTAAATATATGGGCCGAAGGTTGGACATGGCTGTACCAGCCTTGTTTCTTCTTTTTCCTAAGACTTCTGAGCCTTTCAATCTAGTACTTTGGGACATTTAATCATTTATATCTGGTATAGTCAGCTAGCCATATCCCAAGTATGTTCTTTATCTGTACAGCAAACTTGTAACCTCTTAGATAGCAGTTTGTACTGCACGTCATGGTCTGCAGGGCCCACAGTGTAGCGCGTTCCATGGAATGGAATGTCCCTGTTCCTTCAAGCCAGGCTTAGAGGTGAGGTACAGGAGGCAGTTAGGAGTCTAGTGCGCAAGCCTTGTAAGCTTTGCAGAATATATTAATAGCAAATATGCCCATGTCTGTGGCTTACATAAAACCCACTTGAAATTATAGTAACAACAGTGGCTTTTAATTGATCTCTGGAGGCTGAAGGACTGAGCGATCTGCAAGCGATCTGCTGCTTGTGTTAATTCAGACAGTTTGTACTTTCTTAGTGCTGTTGTAGGCAGGTGTTTTGTTTCTTTGTATTTGTTTTTGTTTGTGGAGACTGGGGCTTGCCTGTAGCCCAGGCTGCCCTGGAACTCACGATGTGTTGACATACATGCAGGCAAAAATCTGTACACATTGAAAAGAAAAAGAAAACCAAAAGAAAGAAAATGGAATTGTTAATCTTAAATATGCTGTGTCTCTATGTGGCGATTACCTCACATTAGATTTTTCAGGCGTGTAATAGACAATTGCAACAAAAAAACTAGAACACACAGTAATTTAGATTAAGGATTACATTCTTTTAACATTAGTAGAGAAAAGCAAACAAATGGCCACCTGAATGATGTTTCCCTTCTTAATGACTGTATTGTAAGGGACTATCTGCAGACTAGGACCCTCCCTCCCTGCCTGCCCCCCTCCCTGCCTCCCTCCCTGCCTCCCTCCTTGCCCCCTCCCTGCCTCCCTCCCTGCCCCCTCCCTGCCTGCCTCCCTCTTTGTCCCCCTCCCTGCCCCCTTCCTTGCCTGCCTCCCTCCCTCCCTGCCCCCCTCTCTGCCTCCCTTTATTTTGAGAGAGTCTTACTTGATAACACAGGGTAACTGAGAGCTTCTAACTCTCCATTTCAGCTTCCTGAGTGCATGGATTTCTTTTTTAAAAGAAAACAAATAAATTGTTGTTTTTAGAAATTAAGTTTATAGCAAACATGGATTTATATAAATGGAATCATGTTTAAAGAAAGTATTTTGGGTTACTCATAATTAGTTTTTTCTACTCACCTGACAAAGTTCAGTTCATTATGGAAGCTGTGGGGTGCAGTCCTGTCTTTAATTCCAGCATTCAGATGGAGGTCTGAGCATCTAGATTTCAAGTCTGATCTGGGGTGCACAGTGAGCTTGAGGCCAGCCTGGGCTGGAAGAGGGCCCAGCCCAAAAATTTTTGCAGGGGGTGGGACAATTTTCTCTCTTTGGTTTTTGTCCACATAAGGACTCTGTGTTCACTTATTTTTTGTTTGTTTGTTTGTTTTTCAAGACAAGGTTTCTCTGCGTAGCCTTGGCTGTCCTGGACTTGCTTTGTAGACTAGGCTGGCCTTAAACTCACAGAGATCCACTTGCCTCTGCCTCCTGAGTGCTGGGATTAATACACCACTGTGCCTGGCTGGGTTTTGTATTTTATTTTAGCAATATTTTGTTTTTTTTGAGAAAGGCTGTTGTTGTATAGCTGATTTCAAATATACCATCCTCTTGCCTCCACTTCCTGGTAGGACATGGCTAGGACATGGATGACTTGGCAGTAAATATGGCACAGTAGGGTATATACACATCTGGGCAAAAATATACTCAGTCCCTCTGAGTCTCTGTTGGATTTCACAGCCCCCTCTTTCTAGTCCTTCACAGGAGGGCCTTCACCATCCTTGGACAATAAACTAGTCTGACTGGCAGTGCTCAGAACTCCTACACTCTCTTCTTCTTCTGCCTCCCTCATGTGGATGAGGGCATCCTCTGTGCACTGGCTCTGAGTTTTGAAGGACTTCCTTCAGTGGGCCTTATCCTCTGCTTCCCCCCCCCCCCATTATCTTTGAGTCCTAACTCTCTGGTCTTCCATTGTCTGTTAAAGTCTTATTAAGTAGCAGAACAAACATCTTAGTTGTAACAGCTTTAAAAACAAAAACAAAACCCTTATTTTAAAAAGAAGTTCATTTTACTGTTATTTTTAGCTATATGTAGTTGCATGTGTGTCTAGATGTGTGTGCACAGGAGTGCAGGTGCCTGTGAGGCAGGGGCATCAGCTCTCCCAGAGCCAGAGTTACAGAGGTTGTGAGCCTCCATGGGGTCCTGGGAATCAAACGTGGGTCCTCTGGAGGAGCAGCCCAGTGCTGCCCACTACTGAGTCTCTCCAGCCTTTAACAGATTATGTAGATTTTAGGGGATGGTACACTCTGGGGATGGTACACACTGGGGATGGTACGCACTGGGGATGGTACATGCTGGGGGTGGTACACACCGGGGATGGTACGCACCGGGGATGGTACGCACTGGGGATGGTACGCACTGGGGATGGTACGCGCTGGGGATGATACGCGCTGGGGGTGGTACATGCTGGGGATGGTACACGCTGGGGATGGTACACGCTGGGGATGGTACACGCTGGGGATGGTACGCACTGGGGATGGTACGCACTGGGGATGGTACGCACTGGGGATGATACACGCTGGGGGTGGCACATGCTGGGGATGGTACATGCTGGGGATGGTACATGCTGGGGATGGTACACGCTGGGGATGGTACACACTGGAGATGGTACACACTGAGGATGGTACACTCTGGGGATGGGCTTCATGCTTTCTGCTCTCAATACCTGAGTAGCCGTATTTGGATATAATTTACACGCTATACAGTTCATTCATTAAATCAATGCAAATCACTGGTTTATAGCAAAGTCAACAAACTGTGCGGCCATCTCCATAGTTTAGAAATGTTTCTTCACTCTTTAAACTCCATTTCTATTAACAGTCCCATTTCTTGCCAGCATTTCATCTTTAACATCCTTTAATATTTTCAAAGTCCATTCAAGTTCAGTGTATATCAATAGTTTTTACCACTGAGTATTTACTTATTTAGTGGAAGGTGTTAGGGCTTAGATCTTTTCTTTCCCTCTTTTTAAATTTTTTGTTTGTTTGTTTGTGTTTTTGTTTTTTGAGACAGGGTTTCTCTGTGTAGCCTTGGCTGTCCTGAACTCCCTTTGTAGACCAGGCTGGCCTTGAACTCACAGAGCTCCGCGTGCCTCTGCCTCCTGAGTGCTGGGATTACAGGTGTGCGCTACCACGCCCAACTTCTTCTTTTTCTTATTATTTCAAAGCTTTTTCCATATCTTTTTTATTATAGTCTTATCCCTCACCCAAATCCTTCCAGGCCCTCCCTTCTGCTCTACCCACCCAGCTTCATTCTCCCTCCTTCCCTCCTTCCCTCCTTCCCTCCCTCCTTCTGTCTCTGTCTCTCACCAACAAAACATGAAAATCAAAAGCAACCAGCCAACAAACAAAATGAATGTGACAAAAACCAGAAACAAAAACAAAAAACCAAACCTAAAACAAAACCCATGGAGTCCATGTTACTCCTGAGCATGGGGTCCGTCCTGAGTGGGGTTGATGCGACCAGTGTCCATGCATTGGAGAAAAGTGGTTCTCCCTTGCCCAGCCCCTGTCATTGCAACAGCTTCTTGGTCGGGGCGGGGCTGTGTTCAGGTCGCCTTCTCCATGCTGGGGTCTCATGATGCTTCACAGTGTCCATGAGTTCATGTGTGCTCATCCCTGTTGTGTGTGGAAGGCATCACTGAGTATTTAGTTGTGTGCATGTTCCACACTTACTCTCATTCACCAGGGTTGATAGGGATGCAGTTGTTTCTACTTTTGACCTTGGTGACTAATGCCACCATGAGCTTTTGTGCACAGTTTTGCTGTATCTATTTTCATTTCTTGGATATAGATCTAGGATTGGAGTTGCCTGCTCAGATGATCACTCTTTGTTTAACCGTTGTTTAACTGCCAGACTGTTTGTCAAGTGGCTCCCCCTAGCTGTCTAAAGGACCCAATTTCAAGAACTTTGATTTTGATCATAGCCATCCTGGTGGGTATGAAGTACTATCTTTTTTACTTGTATTTTCCTTATAGCTATGCCATCTTTTCATATGTTATTGGCCAGTTGAATATCTTTGGAGATGTATTGACTTTAAAGTCAGGGTTTCTTCATTATTACTTTTTCCCTTTTTGTTAAGTTATAAGAGTTTGGACCTGGGATGGCTCAATGAGTAAAGGTGATTGCTCCCAAGACTGCTGACCTGAGAACTGGTTCCTGCGAGTTGTCCTCTGGCTCCACATGTGTGGTGTGTTGCAACACACACACACACACACACACACACACACACACACACACACACACA
>OU015754.1:46560679-46615932 GCA_907169655.1 Acomys percivali | reverse complement strand
GCTGGTACACTGCTGTCCTGCACCAGGCTTGGTGGTCCAGGGTGCAGCACTGGCTGGGCACACACCTGCATAGGAATGAGCCAACAAGAGTCTCAGTGCTGAAGCGTTTTGATTTGTTTCTGTTCACATCCTTTGTCCACATGATGCCCACTATCATTTACTAAATGCTTTTATTCTTTACAGAATGGGGATTGGCTGCCAAATTAGGGGGAAAGATAAAAGAGTAAGTTAGACACCTGTTTTTTTAGAGAAAGCATTGAGGCATATTTATACATTATCAGGGAATATAATAGAAATGCTATGTGTGGACACAGCTTAGGAGACCTCAGATCAGAAGCCAGTTGCAGCTGAGAGAGATTTGCAGCAAGCCAGGTGAGATTCTTGTTTAAGACAAATGTATTTTAAGCAAAGTAAAAATTAACATTCAAATAAAAGTTGAAGTGTCTTTATATAACAGGCTTGGGAAACATTCTTTGCAAAAGGATGGCAGGATTGGCTTAAATGGCAAGCTAATCTTCTCCAGTGAGTTTTAAATATGCTTGTGCAAAACTTTTTGTGAATCAGTGCAAACACACATTTATATTTTAATTAAACAGGTTTTCATAGATAGCATATATACTGGCTTCAAGCCAGATTCTGTGAGTCAGTTAGACCCCCGCCTCCTCCTTTCTCTGCAGTGCTGCATCCAGGATCCAGGACCTCATGTGTGCTAAGCAAACCACCTAGCCCTTAGCTGCACCCCCATCTAGCCCTTAGCTGCACCCCCACCTAGGCCTTAGCTGCACCCTCATCTAACCCTTAGCTGTACCCCCATCTAGCCCTTAGCTGCACCCCCAGCCCCTCTTACTCTTGAGTATATAATGCATGCTAAAAATACATTGAACTGATTTTCATTTTCTTTTACTTCTCTTTTTTTCTCTTTTTAGACAAGGTTTCTGTGTAGCTTTGGCTGTTCTGGACTCACTTTGTAGAGGAGGCTGGCTTCAAACTCATAGTGATCTGCCTGCCTCTCCCTCTCTATAGGTGTACGCTACCACACCCAGCTGAACTGATTTTCTTAAAGCTTATAAAAATGTTGGAGAGCTAAGTAGGTACAATTAACATACGAATAAGTAGATAGTCCAGGCTTGAACAGATAGTTCAGCAATTAAGAACACTGGACTGCTTTTGAAGAGGGCCCAGCACCCACATGGAAGCTCACAACTCTATATAATACTCCAGTGCCAGGGGCTCAGGTTTGAGTTAAAAAAAATCTTGAACTTAGGAGCGGGGGACATGAAGATACTTACCATCAAACATGGTGACGTGCATTTAGTCCTTGGGACCCATATGGTAGAAGGAGAAAACTGACTCCTGAAAGTTGTTCTCTGACCTCATGTCAATGTGCACGTCCCTCTGCCCCCAGTAATAAATGTAATAAAAAGGAAAAAGCAATTGGAATGAATGCTTGTAATCCCAGCACTTGGGAGGTGAGGGCAGGAGGACGAAGAGTTCAAGGTCATCCTCAGCTCTTAGCTAGTTTGAAACTAGCCTGGACTACTCTGTCTCAACAAAGCAACCAACTTAGAAAGTTAACAGAGAAAAAGTTTCTTCTGTTTTACCTGAGAGTGGTAAATGGAGCCTGAACAAGCATGTTTCAAGTAAACTCTGTCTGTGGAATGAACAGGATGCCTAAGAGACGAGGCTGGAGATGTGTAGACAGTGAACATTTATCTGATGCCTTTGGGTCCCAGGTAGTAAGTGGCTCTGAGAGATAGGTTGAAAGTATTAATAGTAAAATAATAATCTGGCTTTCTATACAACAAGGAAAACAGGTATATAAACGTGTGACACAGCATAATAGTGCAGTAGAAACATCTGCCAGCTGAGGAGAAAGTCTCTCGTGCGAGTAAAGGGTGGAGAAGGAGGCACAGGGCACACGTGTGAGCAGGAAAGAGGGAAATTACAAACTTCTGGTGCTTTTTTCTTTTCTTTTCTTCCCCGGGGCAGTCTGTGTTATTTAAGGCAGATAAATTCAGGTGTGTGTGTGTGTGTGTGTGTGTGTGTGTGTGTGTGTGTGTGTAACCATGCATGATTTGTACAGATTGGGCAAAGTTGATGAAGCATATTTGGGAGGAAGCCTATAGAAGTAAAGGGAGATTTCCCTTCCTGTCATCTCTGAGCCAGAACATTCGATGAGCCGAATCAATGCCACATTAACAAGAGAAAGTGCGTACCTGTTTATTAAGGCATCTGAGAGACACACACAGTAGGAGACTTCAAGATAAATCACTGTCTGTGGCTTAGTGTCTTTTCATGGAGGAAGAGTAAAGTAAGGAGTGAGGTGACACATCTAAGGGGAGTAAGTGATTTGGGGGGTGGGAGAGCCTGAAGAACAGAGAGAGACCTGAAACACAGTTCCACTGGCTCCAGGTGGCTTGATTTTTTAGCTTCTCCCTCTGTGACACGCCTGGTTTCTTGTGTTTTTGTTTTTGTTTTTGATTTTGTTTTGTGTGTGTTTTAGGTTTTTTTTGAACCTGCTGGCACCAGGATTCCTGGGAAATTCCAATTCCTTGGGGTCCATTGTCTCAAGAGTCTGATAACTGAAGGGAGGAGGCACACATGCCTTTGCTTTTGCCTGGATAGTTACTCATTGAACTCTGATAACAATTGTCACATATGAGAACATGGCCTATTGAGTTTTAAAGAGCATCACTGTGCTTGCTGGTCCCAAGGTAGGAGCTAGGAAGGGGCATACATAACCCTTGCTCCAGCTCTGCGCAGGCGCACCGGATGCTTCCCTGTTACGTATTTGGGACAACCTCTCGGGAGTTAGTCACGGTTCCATTTTACAAACAGAAACTGAAGTCTGAGAACAGAAGAGATCTGTTGGTACACTGGCAGAGCAGGATCTCAGCATTCCTCAGCCACCTCCGTTCATTAAACTATGCCGTCTATAGTACATTCTTTTGTGTTTTGTTTGTTTTGCTTTTAGAGACAGGGCTTTAATGTGTAGCCCTGGCTGTCCTGGACTCTCTTTGTAGACCAGGCTGGCCTCCAACTCACAGATCCTCCTGCCTCTGCCTCCCAAGTGGGGGGATTAAAGGCCACGCCCAATTCATAGTACATTCTTTATCTCTGGATATATATATATTCTTTAAGTAACTCTAGAAATTGTAAGAGATTGAAATGAGTTATACATTTAAAGAATAAATTTTATGGGGTTGGAGAGATGGCCCAATGGTTAAGAGCACTGTCTGCTTTTCCAAAGGACCCAGGTTCAGTTCCCAGCACCCACATGGCAGCTTACAATTGTCCTCCAGTTCCAAAGGATCTGATACCTTCACACTAATGCACAGAAAATGAAAGTAAAATAAATTAAAAAAAATTTTTTTTACATAAGTGGTATCTGCAGCCTTGGAACCTAAATGGAGAATATTTTGAGTATTTCTCTTTTTTTAATTTTTAAAATTATTTTCTTACCTTTATATATACATTTGTATTATTACACATATATACAATAAACTACATACAGCAAGAAGGACCTGGAAACAATTAGGAATTATATAAATGTTACATTCATAGTGTTTTGCTTATTTGTATTTGGCAGCCTTGGAGAAAACATCTTTCCTATCTTGGTGAGTCTACAACTCTAAATGTAAATCATTATCTAATGTCTCATCTCTATCAACCTAAAAACTTCTATTAGACCTAAAACATCTTAGCCCCTAAACAACTAAGCTTAATTGTAAAACGAAACTATCTGGTCTTCAATCCCATCAGAGACCTGAGAAGGAATAAAATTAACTATCTGAGTAATCAAGAAGTATAAGTTAGAAAATTCTAAAATAAGAAAATGGCAGAGACAGTTTGCTGCCTAGACAGTCACCCAAAAAACTCTATAACATTGGAGCATCGTCTTCAGCTTTCTGGCCCAGTATATCTGGCAGACGTATTTGTGAAGTAGAAATATTTCTTAATTAACAAAAATTTTAATTTATTGTCGGTGGTGTGCATGTGTGCTCTTGAGTGTGTGCGTATGTGTTTTGTATAGCAGATGTGTTAATACACAGCCATGGTATGAAGAGCAGAAGACTTCCTTTGGAGTCAGTTCTGCCCTCCCACCAAGGGTTCTAGGTCAGTTGTAGGCCTTGTACAGCAAGCAGTTTTACCCACTGAGCCATCTCGCTTTATTTTATGTATATGCTTGCATGTATCTAAGTACCTGATATGTGTACAGTGACCGTAGAGGCCAGAAGAGGATGCTCAGTCCCTGGAACTGGAGTTACAGGTGCTTGTGAGGCACCATGTGGGTGCTGGGAACTGAGCCCTGGTCCTTGCCTCTGCAAGAGCAGCCAGTGCTCTTAACCCCAGGTCATCTTTCCAGGCCCTTTAATGGCTTCCTAAGTGGGCTACTGAAGCTCATCTAAAGCAAGAAGGCAGAACTCAGGTTATAGCAACTCAGGGCAGCAGATGATACAGTGAGCTGGATGGCTCTTTGCTCTTAAAATGACTTTCCTACTCCAAGATAGACATTTTCAGACTCTGCTGGGAGAGAAAATACTTATTATTCTTTGAGATCAGAGAAAGATGAAAAATTTAATTATTGTGACATACTCTACAACTTTTGATCAGAGCACAGAGAAATCCAGGGACGTTATTTCCCCACAGTATTATGAAGGGAAAGATTGTCTTTAAAAATGGCTTGTGGCAGGAGCAGTTATAATGTAGTCCAGAGCTTCAGCAAGAATCCCCCGAGGGTAAACAGGAATTAGCTTGTTAAGGAACCTGGACTGTTTGCAAACACTGCAGGCAGGAGAGCAGTCTGTCAAAGTCCTTGGCGTGGGGTTGGCTGGGGAGCTGGGACGTCAGGCTCG
Source organism: Acomys percivali (assembly GCA_907169655.1). Taxonomy (NCBI): domain Eukaryota; kingdom Metazoa; phylum Chordata; class Mammalia; order Rodentia; family Muridae; genus Acomys; species Acomys percivali. The sequence goes on along the minus strand of OU015754.1, from coordinate 46,611,076 downwards.
GCCGCAGGAATGTTGGGGGCTTGTGGCCAGGAAGATTGTTTTGTTCTGTTTTGCTTTACATATTTATGTGCATTTTGCAACAGTCTCCATATGCGGCCCAAGCTGGCCTGGAGCTTGCTGTATGGATCAGCCAGGCTCAGACTTGAAAGCAGTTCTGCTTGTCTTGAGAGTGGGTTACTGGGCACCACCTGGGAGCGGTTCCAGATTATTGTGTTCTGGAAGAAAGAATCAACAGCCTTGGGGAGATAGTGATAGGAAGAGGAGACCTTGACTCAGAAAGGGGGAGGGGCGCTGGATCAAACTCAGGTCCTCAGCCTGCTGCAAATTCACCCGTGAGGAGCCCTCACTCACACTTTAACTCTGGTCCCGTCCGAGTTGCTCTTGGAGTGTATGATACTTTGCGCTTGTTTGCTCTGTGTTGTGATTGTTAATGTGTTAGACCTTTTTTTTTTTTTACATTTTATGTGAGTCTGTCAGTTGTTTTATAGTATACTTCATATTCTGATTCGTCTGAGCAGTTGCTTAGCCATTTGTGTAATTGCTTCAGTTGTGTCTTTGGCTGCTTTGTAATTCATAACCCTAATGGTAGCAACATCACTGGCCTGTCTGGCTCTGTGTCCTGTGATTTAAAAACTGATTTACCATTCAGGCAGCTCAAGGATGCTTATACGGGCTTTCACTTTTTTTTTTTTTTAAGTTTACTTTACATTCTAATCTCATTGGTTGTATTCTACATTCTAATACATGTTTTTGTATCCTGCCTTTATTGTTTTGGAGAAAATATAAATAGAGGCCCATAAAGGGTTATTAAATCCTTAAGGATGCCTTTCTTAGCAATGTTTTTATTAGCTGTGTTATTAGTTAGCTGTTATTAGTAAAGAACTCTTTGATCATGCCTGGTAGTGAGGATTTCCCCCCTAAAATATGTGTCTTTGTTCTTGTATTTATTTCCAAATAGAATAAAAACAGGCTGTCTTCAGTACATCCACAATCACATCGGAACAAGAGTTACCATGGCTTAGGAATTTGGGGTTAAATGCTCTCTGTGGCTTCAAATGGGACAATTAATTGCACAGTCACATGGAGTCAGCTTGTTCTGATTTTTCCTCATATATGTGGGAAATGCCAAATATCAGTACTTCCACAAATATTACATATTTATCAAAATCCTTCTCCTACATTTTATTCTATTTTTTGTGGCAGTTTACTTTCAGGAGCATTTCCTAGATGTGAGCTCTATGCTTGCTGTGACAGCCTGTGTTCTGCCCAAGCTAAATGAGAGGACAGAAGGGACAACAAAATGTCTTTTGGGTACCTAATGCACACCAGACACTGTACTAAAGCCTAAGTTAAGCCAAGAGACACTTCTCAGTCACTGAGGCATGCCCCACGGGGTGTACATGCCACAAGCAGGAACCACCCAGGAGGCAGGACCCTTGGGGATAAGAACCTAGACCACACGGCTAAAGCACTTTGATGTGTGGCAGCAAGACGGAAAAGGAGCCTAGATGAGAGATGACATCAGAGAATTGCGTAGATAAAGCTTGAGCGTTGTTTCTAAGTGTGGTCCTTTGCCTCTTGTCATCAGCACCGGGGAGAGATTCTCAAGCTTGTAGGTGAGAAGTGCTGGGCCGTAGCTGTGGAGGGCCGTGGAGAGGGATAAGCATCATAGTGCAGCTTTTGTACGTCAAGGATGCGCCACGGTCTGTGCTCAGGTTGATGGGTACACACTACACACGTTTCCGTCTAGAAGCTGGTAACTCCCCTGCGGGAAATAATTTCTTTGGGGGCAGGTGATGGGCAGAAAGAACGGTCAGTTCTATAAAATTTACTTGATTTTTAGTTCCCAGATGACTCTAAAACCAGTTGTCTTAAGGCTGGGTGTGGTGGCACATGCCTTTAATTCCAGCACTTGGGAGGCAGAGGCAGGTGGATTTCTGTGAGTTTGAGGCTAGCCTGGTCACCAAGCAAGTCCAGGACAGCAGGGCTACACAGAGAAACTGTCTCAAAAACAAAACAAAACAAAACAAAAAACCAAACAGTGTCTTAACCTCTTATTCACTGCATCTTCTGTTTTTGTTTTTTTAGTCCAAAGACAAAATGATGAGAGGCTCTCGGAGAGGATGCGTTCGACTCAGAGTAAGTACTTTTTCATTTTATGAAGACTAATTCCAACAAAAAAAGAAAGATTTTGATGGAGCCACGAAGTTTAGGTTTAACTGAATTTCCTTACTTAGCCATTGGACGGCATAACCAAGCCTCAGGGCCAGGACTAGAATTCAGTTCTTTTGGTGCGTGCCTTAATCCATGACATAAAGCACGTCCCAGCTTTCCTTTAAAACCTCACTTTACAGACAAAAGAAAAGGCTAGCCTTAGGTGACTTGTACTGTTGGTGTCACAGCAATAGCAGAAATGACTCAGAAAAGCCCTGATTAGCTGCTCTGTTTTCTTTTCAGTGCTGGGCAGTAGAAAGATAAATTGAACCACACATCTAACTTAAAAATTGATGGTAGCCCACATGGTGGCGCACGCCATTAATCCTAGCACTTGGGAGGCAGAGGCAGTGGATCGCTGTGAGTTCAAGGACAGCCTGGTCTACAAAGTGCGTCCAGGACAGCCAAGGCTACACAGAAAAACCCTCTCTTGAAAAACAGAAAGAAAAAAAGAAAGAAAGAAAGAAGGAAAGAAAGAGTAAAGTTAATAAGCTAATACATCCAAAATATTATTATTTTTCAAAGATTTATTTATTTATTATGTATACAGTGCTCTGCCTGCTTGTACCTTGAAGGCCAGAAGAGGGCAGGGCATCAGATCTCATTATAGATGGTTGTGAGCCACCATGTGGTTGCTGGGAATTGACTCAGGACCTCGGGAAGAACAGAGGTCTTCTTAACCTCTGAGCCATCTCTCCAACTCAGGACCTCGGGAAGAACAGGGGTCTTCTTAACCTCTGAGCCATCTCTCCAACTCCCAAAATTTTATTTTAACATGCAGCCAATACAAACTCATTTATAATATATTTTACATAGCACTTGGGAGACTCTGAGTTTGAGGCCAGCCTGGTCTCCATAGTAAGCTCCAGGCTGTCCAAGATTGCATAGTGAGACCCCATCTCAAAAGAAAAAAGAAAGGAAAGAAGGAAGGAGAGAGGGAGGGAAGGCAGGCAGGCAGGCAGGCAGACATTTGACATGACATTTTTCGTTCTGAGTCCTTGGAATCCAGCATGTCTTGTGCACTGATGGCGTCTCAAGGGGGTGTGCTCAGTGTATCTGTGCCTGGTGCTAGCCTTGCCACCAACGCAGTCCTGGGTTTCACATGCCGCTCTTAGTTGCTCCTTCAGTTTTTACCGCTGTTCAGTTAGGGAAGCTAAGGGGGCAGCACATAGCTGGGGGACAGGTCCCCGACTCACTCCACTGATATTTCCTTCCCCCACTAGGTCCACCGGCATCTGGCAGCTCTCTCCTTGTCAGAGTTCTTTTGTTTGCTTGCTGTCCTCACCCTTATCACGTTTGTTTGTTTGTTTGTTGGTGGTGCTTTGAGCTGACTGTAGGGTGCATTCTTACTTTTGAAGATTGTTACCTTTATTATCAGTTATACCAAGAATTGGAAACAATTCTAAGCTTAGGCGTAATGGGAGAAGTCTGGAACTGAGTAAGGACGGTGGCTTTACAGAACAGAAACAAGACCAACTAGTATGTATGGCAGCCTAAAGGGTTTAAAAAGCAGCTTAGGGGCCGGGCAGCGGTGGCGCACACCTTTAGTCCCAGCACCCGGGAGGCAGAGGCAGGCTGATTTCTGAGTTCGAGGCTAGCCTGGTCTACAGAGTGAGTTCCAGGACAGCAGGGCTACAAGAGTGAAACTTTCTCTTGGAAAAACAAACAAACAAAAAGAAACTTAGGCTGTTTTTCATTTTTCATTTGGTTTTCTTTCTTGTTTTGAGACAGAATCTCATGATCACAGGCTGGTCTTGAATTTGCAGTAATCCTTCTGCCGTTCCCCCAGCCCGAGGGCTGCCGCATGACCAGTGATGACACGTGCCTTCTGCTTTTGCACTTTGACCTTTTCCTGTGGTTCCCGCTGTCTCGGTCAGGTCGATTTTCTAAGTACTTGTTATTGATCCCAGTTCCCGCTTGGTCTGGTTCTAACTGTGCTTTTGGCCTGAGCTGGATCCAGGGTAAGGCTTTGGCAGAGCCGTCCTGAGACGGCCGTCAGTGGATTGTGTTTGGACTTCAGCCACCGTCATATGCACTGCTTAGTTCTTGGTTTTGGTTTTTAAATATTGTTGAGTTCCTAAATTAACCCTGTGCCTAACTCTCAGGTTGAGAGATTTGCCCTGCCTCCCGGGCACTGTGTCTTGGTCAAATGCCTCCTGTTTCCTAAGCAATCACTCTCTGCTTTCTTTATAATTTATAGTGTGACATCACTAAATTTCATAGTTTTTAAATTGAAATTTTTTAGATGTTTTGCTGTGTTTCCCAGGCAGGTCTCCAGGTCCTGAGCTCAGGAGGTCTTTCCCTCTGCCTCTCGAGGGCTGGGGTTACAATGTGCCAGGACACAGCAGCTTTGCAGGCTTCTTTTGCTTATTTTAAAACTTGTGCCTTTCATCCACAGTTTGCCCCCTCAGATCTGTGGGATTTGCAGAGTGTGCATTTACTGATAGCACTGTGGGGCAGTTTAGCGCCTTCCTCTCCCCTGTTTCTGCTCTGGTTGGTAGCTGCATCCAGAGACTGCATCAGCCTCACATTTGATCCTGTTGACAAGACTGTGGGTGGAGTCCTTATAGCAGGAAACACTGCCCAGTTCTTGCTCCTTATTGATAGTAGTGGATGCTGATGCTTAGTGAGCAATTACTCTCATTGGATTGGCAAAGACAATTGGTCTATAGTTATGTTAATTTTGTGATGCTTACTTTTATGAGAGCTTTCTTTTCCTCTATTATCTGTTTACCTAACAGTGCAGTTCAAATAGGCAGGATAACTGCGTATTTCCTTTCACTTGCCCACTTTTTAAGATAATGATTTCAGGCCACACACTATGTGTGTGTGTGTGTGTGTGTGTGTGTGTGTGTGTGTGTGTGTGTGTGTGTGTGTATATATATATATATATATATATGAAAAAAAGAAAAGAACAGAAAGAAGGGTCTAAGTAAATATTTGTGCACTATGTTCCTAACAGTATTAGTCACAATAGTCCTAAAGGTAAACAATTCAAGTGCCTATACATAGAAAACTGAACAAAATACTATAAAATCATATGTGGTTATGCACACAACCACAGTAGAATACCTCAGGTGGTGAGATCTAGAATCACCAGGAAGATGGGCCCCTGGGCATGCCTCTCAGGAACTATTCTGACTAGGTTAATTGAGATGGGAAGATGTACCCACGGTGGGTGGCACCATTCCCTAGGCTGGGCTCCTGGACTGTGAATGTAAGTGAATACAGGAGCAGAAATGGACCTTTGTCCCTTAACTTGCTTTTGTCTCAGGGTATTTTATCACAGCAACTGGAAAATCAACTAAGACCAATGCTATTTAGCCTTGAGAAAAGAAAGGAAAATATCACGTGTGCTAATGTGTGGATCTTGAGGATGTTATGCTAAGTGAAATAAGCTACAAAACACAAGTATCATTGTGAGTCCTGTTGGATAGAAGAGACGTCGCATTCATGCCAACTGGAAGTAAAACGGTGGCTTCCAGACTGGGCATGGGGAAATAAGAAGTTGCTATTTGCTGAGTATGGAGTTGTTTAAGTTTAGAAAGGTAGTTTCTGGAGATGGATGATGGTGACAGTTGCACGGCAGGATAAATGTCCTTAATGCTGCAGATCTATAACCCCAAAATGGCTAAAACAGTAAATAGCAGGAAGATATGTTTTGTCCCCATACATAAAGACACCTATTGAGGTTTCCACAGTTCTACCGGTATGCATCTCAGCTGGAGTTTCTGCTGAGACTTACAAGGCCGAAGTCAGGTTGACTGGGATGGGCCTTGTCTGAAGGCTCCAAGAAAGAACCCTTTTCAGGCTGTTGGTCAAATTTAGTTGCTTGTAGTTAAACATCTAGAGATCTCTTTGTTGCTGTCACTTATTGTCTCTACTGTGCTTTGGGGGGGGCTATGCCTAACTGCCATATATCTTCTCCTTATAGGAATCAACAGTACACACTGATCCCTAGTATTGTGACTGGCTTGACTTACCATTCTGCGACCAGCTGCAGAAAACACTAAAAAAAAAAAAAAAAGATTTATTTATTTATTTATTTTATGTATATGAGTGCTCTATCTGCATGTACACCTTCAGACCAGAAGAGGGCACCAGATCTCATTATAGATGGTTGTGAGCCACCATGTGGTTGCCGGGAATTGAACTCAGGACCTCTGGAAGAGCAGTCAGTGCTCTTAACCACTGAGCCGTCTCTCTAGCCCAGAAAGCACAGTTTTAAAAAGACTTGTGCAGTTAGGTTAGGTTAGACAATCTTTTTGCCATTATTTAACATAAACACTGCAGTGACCCCATCACATCTGGTTTGCATCCATAGTCCCAGGAGAGGCGGTTTCTTTAAGTGGGAATTATAGTGCCTTTCTAGCAGAAGGCTGTGGGCACATCGACGGCGGGGTAATGAAAAATGTGCTATGACAAGGCAGGGAGACAGCTCAGCTGGCAGTGCTTCCTGGCATGCGCAAGGCCCTGGGTGAGAACCAACACCCCCCCCCCCCCCCCCCCCCCCCCCCCCCCCCCCCCCCCCCCCCCCCTCGCATAAAACCAGCCCTGGGAGGTGCATGCCTCTAATCCCAGCACTGGGAAGGTAGAGCAGAAGGATCAGAGGTTCAAGGTCATCCTCTGAGCGTGTATGACATGTCTTAGTGTTTCTACAGCTGCGATGAAACACTATGACCTAAAGCAAGTTGGGGGAGGAAAGTATTTCCACGTCAGTGTTCATTATCAAAGGAAGTCAGGACAGGAATTCAAACGGCAGGAACCTGGAGGCAGGAGCTGATGCACAGGCCATGGAGGGGTGCCGCTTACAGGCTTGCTTCCTATGGCTGGCTTCCTATGGCATGCTCAACCTGCTTTCTTAGAGAACCCAGGACCACCAGCCCAGGGATGGCATCACCACAATTGGCTGGGCCCTATCAATTGCTAAGAAAGTTCTCTCTGGGCAGTGGTGGCACACGTCTATAATCCTAGCACTCTGGGAGGCAGAGGCAGGTGGATCTCTGAGTTTGAGGCCAGCCTGGTCTACAGAGTGAGTTCCAGGACAGCCAGAGCTACACAGAGAAACCCTGTCTCGAAAAATAACAAAACCCAAACCAAACCAAAAGCATTCTCTACAGCCCAGTCTTGTGGAGGCATTTTCTCAGTCAAGGTTCCCTCCTCTCAGATGACTATAGTTTGTGTCAAGTTGACATAAATCTAGCCGGCACAAGATCCTGCCCTTAAAAAGGTCGGGGTGGCGTGAGGCGGGTAAGATAGATTGCCCTTTGCACTTCCTATGTGAGAAACATCTGGGTGGTTTGTTGAAAATATAAATTTCCAGGAACCTCCCTCTACACATCTTATTTTAATGTAAGATTCTAGGGTCTTTAGTTTTGAACAGAACCTCTGGTTGATTGTGTTATGCAGACAGGTTGGTAGCACTGCAGGAAGACTCTACGATCCATGCAGGATCTTAGGGATCCCACATCTTTCTGCCCAAGATTTGGGAACCTTGTAAGGTGTCAGGCCTAGCAATTTTGTTTTCTGGTGCTAGGGATTGAGTTCCATGCTTGGAAGTGATCTGAATGCACTCCACCACCAAGCCACGTCACCAGTCACTTCAGAGATTAAGCTAACTTTTTTGTAATTTATCAAGGCCACACATTGATGTTGAACCTGTCGGCAACATTTTGACTTTGTTGGTTTCAAAGCACGCCACTAGATGGCGCACTTGCCCTGAGGAAGCAGTGATGGTGCCGGGTCCAATCTTCCACTTCACTCATGTTTTATCCAAAAGCAAAATACTAACATTTTAAAGAAGTATGTGAAAAATGGTTAAATAACGGCATTAAAAAGGCATGTGAGGTAGAAACAAGAGCATGACATCTGTATAATAAAGGTTAAGAATGAATTCTGCCTTTTAACTAGACTTATGAATTGAGCCAACTCTTTCCACTCATTTTTGAGCTCTTAAAACAGCAACAAAGCAAAACAAGACTGGTTATCATATTGTTCGCTCACAGACTTGTCAGCATCAAATTTGTTAATATATTTGAAAGTAGTAGAGATTGAACCTATTTCTCAGATCCTGGACGAGCAGTCTACCATTGAGCGGTATTCCCAGCCCCCTTTTAACTCTGTAAGGCCAGGGCTTACCGATCGATGCCCAAGCTGGCCTTGAACTTGTGGTTCTCCACCTCAGTCTCCTGAGTACCTGAGATCACAGGCCTGGGCTGCTGGATGCAGGTGAACCTTGTGTTCTGACATTCTGAAGAGGCTTGGGGATCACCAGAGTGGGATGGATTACAAGTGTGTTATGTGCTTAATAATGAAGCAGTATACAGTTCTTCTTTGTATGTGTATGTGGTTTGCATGTGTGATCTCATGTATGCATGGGGGGGGTACATGTACATCATCTGTACATGGAGGCCTGCGGGGGACATCTTTCTCAGTTGCTCTCCACCTCACTGGTCAAGGCAGGGTTGTCCAGTGGACTCTGTGCTTGCCGTGAGAGTCCACTTGATCCAGCTACAAAGAGAGTCCAGGACAGCCAAAGCTGCACAGAGAAACCCTGTCTCAAAAAACAAAACAAACAAATGACGAAAAAAAAGAGTGCATACTGTTTTTCAGAGGACTTGAGTTTAATTCATAGTTCCCCTGTCAGGTGGCCCACACTGCCTATAACCCCAGCTCCAGGGTACCTAACACCTTCTTTTGGCATCTGTGGGCACCTTTACATATGTAGCATACATGAACAGAAACATATATGTATACATGTAAATAAAAATAAATCTAAAAGTAAATGGGGCTGGATGTGGTAGCACATGCCTTTAAACCAGCATTTGGGAGGCAGAGGCAAGTGGATCTCTGCTTTTGAGGCCAGCCTGGTCTACTAAGGGAGTTACAGGTCAACCAGGGATCCACAGTAAGACCCTGTCTCAAAAACAACAGCGGCAAATCGAATATGAGATCAATGTGCAAAAACTAATAATGTTCCTTAATAATTTCCATAATCAATTAGAAAAGGAGTTAAAGAACTGTATGTCTAATAATAGAACTCATCTAGGAATATGTTTTAAAAGATAAATGCATTTAAAAATTTTTATTTGTAGTTTATGTACATTGTTATTTTGCCTGCATGTGTGTCTGTGTGAGGGTGTTGGATCCCCTGGAACAGGAGTTAGACAGCTGTGAGCTGTCCTGTGGATGCTGAGAATTAAACCCAGGTCCTCTAGAAGAGCAGCCAGTGCTCTTAACTGCTGAGCTGTCTCTCCAGCCTGATAAATACCTTCTTTTAAAGCAGAAAAGTTATAAGCCATTGTGAAAACCTTAGGGGAATAACAGCAAAATTATTACCACAACCAAAGAGAAACGGCGTGAGGGAAAATGTAAGGCAAATGACAAGGGATTAATAACAAAAAGTATATAAAAAACTACACATATATAGCAGCAGCAACAGGTAACCTAAAGAATGCATAAAGTCATTAAGAGAACACAAAAGTATACTCAAAAATGAAATGTATATTTAACTCATATAAGAGTGAAACAGGGGGGCTGGAGAGATGGCTCAGAGGTTAAGAGCACTTACTGCTCTTCCAGAGGTCCTGAGTTCAATTCCCCGCAACCATATGGTGGCTCACAGCCATCTATAGTGAGATCTGGTGCCATCTTCTGGCATGCAGGCGTACATGCAGGCAGAACACTGTATATATAGTAAGTAAGTCTTAAAAACGAACAACAACAACTACAAAACCCAAAAGAGTGAAATAGGAGGGTAAAATAGGTATGTTCTTAGCATGGACAGTATGTGTAGCATCTCAGTGTGGAAGGGGTGTGTGTGTGTGTGTGTGTTTAGTTTCAATAAACAAATGATGAGCTTTTTTAAAAAGTTGCTTTGTCTTTTAGTGAAGCCTAAAACTATGCCTAGAAAAGCTCAGTACTTGTTGAGTGAATGAATGAATGAATGGTGCTCCAGCAGGCCCTTCATGCAGCTCCTCTGTGAGCAGGTGGAATACAAGCATTCTTGCTTCCCTTTACACGTTGGCTTTTTTCTTGTCTCTTACATGTTCCTCCAGGGCTCATTTATACTTTATTTCTTTTATATTCCTAGCTGTTAGTGTTGCTGGCCCAGAATAGGTATTCAGTTTGAGTGCTGAAGTAATTATAATTAGCAAATAGTGCTTTGGATTGGGAGTTGCTTGTAGACTTGGCTATCCTGGGATTAACTCTGTAGACCAGGCTGGCTTTGAACTCACAAAGCTAGGCCTGCCTCTGCCTCCTAAGTGCTGGATTACATCTTGAGACTTCTGCCTTTTAATTATTATCAGTTATTCACCATAAATCTCAGCAAGCATGTTTAAAGAGCATGTTTATATGAATGCGGAATAAAGTTCTACTGTCATTTCTACAGGGAGGGACAGTGTGTGGTCAGTGTATGGTAGGAATAGCTATGCTGTGTCTGCTTAACACCAGCCACCTCCCTTTTATGAGGCAGGTGAGCGGTTTATGCTCTGGAGGAGTCATCATTGTTTTATTATCTTTGGAATCAGTTTACCAACCTACTTTTCTTTTTTCTTTTTTTTTTTTTTGTAAAAACAAACAAACAACTCCTGCAAAATGGCTAGAATCTTGTCTTGATTGCTTTGTTTTCCCGAATCATTAAGGCAAACTGTTTCTATCTTAGGCTTAGGTAGGAGATGAGTCTAGAGAGGGAGGTTAGCGCCTTGGGGCTAAGCTTTGGTGGAGCAGGGCCATCTCTGAAACCTGGACAGTCTGGACAGTGCAAAGGGAAGTTCTTGTTATCATTCCAGGATAGCAGGAAAAATCCAGGATTGTTCCAGGCAAGCCAGGTCATAAGGTCACCTTCTGTGAGATGAAGAAGAGCAGGTGACGTGGCTATATTCAAAGACCGGAAGGATGGGATGAATCCCAGGCAAGAGGCTTAGATGGCTGGATAATCTTGCCGGGGAGGGGATTAGAGGAGTAGTGTGAAGCCGGAGTGGATGCAGCGCAGAGAGTCCTGGCTGTTGGCATGTGTGGAAGTGCAGCGGGGCTGGTGAGGAGGAGGAAATGTGCAGAGTAAGAGATCTGAGGAACGGAGATGGGGAAGGAATAAGTGAAAGATAATGACTGAAAAGGATGGGTGAAAACCTCTCCCCAGAAAATCATTAAGCATTGTTGAAGTTGAAGCTGTCAAGCAGTGGCCTTCCCAGTCAGTGTGTTGCTGTTTACTTGACTTAACATTTTTTTAAAAAAGATTTATTTTGTTATTACATATGCATGTACACCTGCACACCAGAAGAGGGCACCAGACCTCATTATAGATGGCTACGAGCCACCATGTGGTTGCTGGGAATTGAACTCAGGACTTCTGGAAGAGCAGCCAGTGCTCTTAACCACTGAGCTGTCTCTCCGTCCCCTGTCTTAACATTTTTAAAAGGTCAAGAATACCACTCCTGAGCTGGGCGAGGTGGTGTACACCTGTAGTCCCAGCACCTGGGATGGAGAGGCAGGCAGATTTCTTGAGGTCCAGGACAGCCAGGGCTATTGCACAGAGAAACCTTGTCTGGAAAAACCAAACCAAAACAAACAAGCAAAAGCCAGGCATGGTGGCGCACACCTTTAATCCCTGCACTCGGGGAGGCAGAGGCAGGTGGATTGCTATGAGTTTGAGGCCAGGCTGGTCTATAAAGTGAGTCCAGGACAGCCAAGGTTACATAGAGAAGCCCTGTCTGGAAACAAAAACAAAAACAAACAAACAAACACACCCACAAAAACCAAGCAAGCAAACACACAAAAACCCCACTCCTGATTGCAGCTTTCTCAGCCACTTACATAGACCTTAGAGATAGGTTATAGGTTCTTGCCTACCCCTCTGTGGATGGCCAGCTAAGACTGTGGTGGTGGTGTTGATTTAGAACATAAAAAGGCCAGAAAAGTGGGAGGACTTATTTTCCCTAATACTGAAATGTAAAGGCTTCTAGAAGACAATGCAGGAAAATATTACCTAGGCCTCAGGACTGAGAAAAATTCTTGAAGAACACACAGAAAGCACAACTGTATACTTGGTACATTGTAGGGAAGGAATTAAAGTTAGGAACTGTCCTTCAGAAGATGGAAGATGCAAAAGGCAGGCGACAGATACTATAAACAATAGAAAGAAAACTGCAAATAGTAAGAAAAAGATGAGCTTTTGTTTTGTTGCTTATTGACAACATTGAACCATCCCACAGAGGTTATTCAAGCAGCAATGAATATGAAAAGATACTGCGTCATGGGAGCTGGAGAGATGGCTCAGCAGTTAAGAGCACCGTCTGCTCTTCCAGAGGTCCTGAGTTCAATTCTCAGCAACAACATGATGGCTCACAACCATCTATCATGAGATCTGGTGCCCTCTTCTGGTGTACAGGTGTACATGCAGGCAGAACACTGTATATGTAATAAATAAATAAATCTTAAAAAAAAAAAAGATACTGCGTCAGTTACCAGGGAAATGAAAAATTAAAACCACTGTGAGACCGAGTGCTTCACCATGTGCCTGTGAGGGGGGAGTGCAACCAGCACTGCTGCTCTCAGAACCCTTGACAGTGCAGAGCAACATGCGCGTGCCCGATCTAGCAAAGCCACCCCCAGGTTTCTGCCTCTGCCTGAGAAAAGAGCAGCAGTATCCGTTGCAGCCTTGTCTGCGTGCAGAGCTGGAGCAGGATGAGTGTCCGTCCCTAGGGGGACTGAGAAGTTGTGAATAGCCACATAGAATCACCCCTGTAACAGCAAACAGACGCCCTCAAACTGTCCTGCCTGCAGCATGGGTGAAAGCAGATGGAGGTTACACGAGCCCATTCTTATAAAACAGAAGGGCTTCATAATACTGAAGAGCTGTGTTTACCCCACTGTGTGGAAGGACGATCTGCTTGCAGCATCTGTCACCCACATTGTCTGGCCACATCTGTCACCCCATGGGTGCTCCAGGTGATTGGCCAAGCTCCTCCCTTCCTCCCTCATAGCACTCTGCGTCCCTTCCAAAGCTGAGCTCTGGATCATCTTGTCTGGTGGGGGAGGACTGGCCTTGCGTCAGGGTGTATGAGTAGCTGCTACAACCTCCAAATGAATTCTCAGTGTTAGTGTTTGCCTCTGGGATAGAGCGGCGGGTGAGAGATCAGGAGGGGTAATACAGTGGGGCTGCTCTTCACTGACCTTGTACACAGGACCTTGTGTATGGCACATTTCAAAATGATGTCCTCCCAAGGGAGTATGTGTAAAATGTTTTGCACAATGCCCTATCTATTCATTGCAGATGTTCAGTTGGTAGCAGCAGCTTTTTGCTGTGGTTTTCTTCTCAGTGGCCAGACTGCATTGCCCTCTACCTTGTGGTGCTGCAGTGTTCGTGCCTTCCACAGTGATTAGAATGGGCTGCATTTGTGCCATCCATTTGCAAACGTACCTGCTTCCTGGGCCTATTGAGCCTTTGGATTACCAGCATGTTTTTTTTCTGGGGCTGGAGACTGGACCCAGGGCCTTATTGGCGCTAAGCATTGCTTTGCTGAAGAGCTCTACTTTTTGCTCCAGTTATTTCTAAATTTTGCTTAATTTTAATTATAATTAAATTTAAATGGTCACACAGGACTGAACAGCTACAGTATTGAACAATGTAGAGCTAGGGTGGTTTTTTTTTTGTTTTTTTTTATGGGAAATTAAGATTGTTTTTGAATAGTCAAAAGGAGAGGTCAGAGTGTCGAGAGCAGTGTCCTTATATATTCTGAAGGATCCCAGGTGCTGCCTGGAGCAGGAGACTGCCTAACTAGGTTCCAAAACCTTCAAGGAAGAGCAGTGGACCCCAAAGGAATGCCTTCTCCCATATTAGAGTAGGAATGCTTTCTTCCATATTGGATTAGGAATGCCTTCTCTCGTATTAGATTACCAGAGGTTCTTGGGGGGAGGCCTTTCTGAAGTGCAGCTGAGGCACAAAGGCTGTTAAGAGGAGGACCAGGTAACAGCTGTACATGCTCCTGGAGTTCTGTCTCAAGAGTACTGAGGTGGCCACAGGACGCAGTGAGTGGGTGGAGGCACGGATGCAAGGAAGGAGAAAGGGTTAAGAGCTGGACAGATTTTACAGAGCTGCTCTCAGGGAGGGGAGGGGAGTTAGAGGGAGACGGGGAGTGGAAGACATGTTGAGACTGAGAACATATAGAGTCTCTCTCTGTGGGAGGTGGGAGGGGCAGGAGTGATGACAGTGGGAAGGTTAGCTGAGCCAAATTTGAACAATCTTAAATGGCACTAAGAAGTAATGTTGAAGCCAGGCACAGTGGCACACGCCCGTAATCCCAGCACTCAGAGGCAGAGGCAGAGGCAGGTGGGTCTCTGTGAGTTCAAGGCCAGCCTGGTCTACAAAGCAAGTCCAGGTCAGCCAAAGCTACACAGAGAAACCCTGTCTTGAAAAAACCAAAACATAAAAAAATTTTAAAAAGAAGTAATGTTGACTTTATTAGTTTATGGAAGCTAAAGAAGGTTTTTAAAATCTGTGTCTCCTAGAGTTTGCATCTTAACTCCTGGCAGTAAGAAAGACTGGCTTAGAAGGTGTCCACACTGAAGGCAGACTGCATTAGTGAGCAAGGAATTGGTGGGAGCTTCCATTCTACCAGTGGCTGTGGAGATGGTGAACGTAGGAAACCAGCTCCAGGCTGGAGACAGCTCTGTGCAAGTGCCTGCCTAGCAGGTGTGAGGCCCTCGCCTCTCTCCCTGGCTCCAAAGGAGAAAAAAAGCAAAAGTGATAGTTCCACATTTGGAGCACAGTTGGGCCTCGTGAGGTCTGTCTTGGGTGATTAGATGATGGGCAAACTTGGAGTAAGAAACCCAAAAGAAAGAAGGAGCAGGTGTTTGGAGGTGGTTGAGACACCTCAGCTTGGTTGAGTTACAGTTTACGTGCTGGGCCTGGGGATGTCGCTCAGTGGGTGGGTGCTTGTCTAGTGCGTGTGAAGCCCTGGATTAGATCCCCTGCATCGCATAAGACTGGCAATGATGATCCATATCATTGATCTCAGCACTCATGAGGCAGAGGCAGGAAGATCAGGAGTTCAGGGTCATCCTTAGCTACGTCGAATTAGAGGCCAACTTGGGCTGTATGAGACCCTGTATTAAAAAAAGAAAATTCGCTTTTCCGGTGATGACAACCTCCCTACGAGAACATGCCTCTCACAAAGGCTCTCCATCATCCCTCTGCAGAAGAGGAAACACAAGAGCCAGTGCCTGGTGCAGCGCCCCAACTGCTACTCTGTGCATGAGTAGTGCACAGGATGCTTTAAATCACCAGGGTCTTTAGTTATGCACAAGCGGTAGTCTTCATGTGTTGGCTGCTCCACTGTTCTGTCAGCCTATAGGTGGAAAAGCAAGGCTGACAGAAGGATGCTCCTTCAGGAGGAAGCAGCACTGAAAGTGCTGAGTCAAGAACCATCCCAGTAAATACATTTTGGAGATATATATATACATATATATATATATATGTATATATATATCCAAAAAGAAAAAAATCACACACTGTGCAGCATACTGATTTAGTGTATATGTGTAATGTGTTTGGTAAATTAATAGGATTGCTCAACCACCACAGTGGTATGGTCAATTTCTGAGAAGAAATACTGCGCCAGCCAGGTATGCACCTGTAATTCCAGTGGAAGAAATTACTTTGAACCTAGGAGTTTGAGGTCTTCTGGGCAAGACAGTAGCACCTTGTCTCCAAAACAGCCTCCCCACCCCTACTTAATAGCATTTAGTCCCTGTTCACCCTACCCTCAGGGGACTGCTAAACTTCTTTCCATCTGTGTGTTTGTCCATGTGGCTATTTCCTTAGTGACAAGCTTCTTGGATACTGTTTCCAAGGTTCATCCAGGTAGTGAGCACTGTTGGTAATGTGCTACGCTCTTCTCTTTATCTGCGCTTCTGGAACAGAAGGGCCTTAAAGGCAAGGATCATGGTTACATGCACCTGAGCTACATCCAGCATACATTCTTGTCCTTGGGTATTGAGTTTTTGGACCGAGGGAACGTTTGCCCAGGTAACCACAAAGTGCTCTGGCATATGATGTTGGGGTCCGTGCTCACCATGCTGGACCAGGAGGTACCATGCCAGTGGCATCCAGTCCTGGTTCTGCTGTGAGCTCCTTGTTGGGTTTAGACTAAGTCTGTAGACCTTTCCTTATTTGAGAATGGGAACAAAATTAATTTTTTAAAAGATTTACTTATTTATTATGTATACAATGTTTTGCCTACATATACACCTGCAGGCCAGAAGAAGGCACCAGCTTTCATTACAGATGGTTGTGAGCCATCATGTGCTTGCTGGGAATTGAACTCAGGACCTTTGCAAGAACAGCCAGTGCTCTCAACTGCTGAGCCATCTCTCCAGCCCAAGGGAACAAAATTCTTCATCCAACCTAAAACTAAGCCAGGTGTATAGAACTTAGGTCAAGATGAGGTTTGTCTATATGGTCTCTGGGAAGAAATGAATACATCTTGGATCTTTTACTTAATATTTTTAGGAGAAGAGTAGTCCCCCTACATACTACCTTTTTCATGTGATAATGTTTTTGTTTTTTTCTCCAGTCCTTTAACTTTGCATCTCAAGGTATCTTAATAACGGGCTGTGTGAGAGTAATGTGCTCCTATGGTATGGGGTGTGCACGAGCCCCTCTGGGATATGCAAGATACTGATTTCTTTTTTATTTTTATTTTTTATTTTTTATTTTTCCATTTTGAACATTTTATTTATTAAGGTACTGATTTCTTGAAAATATTCTCTGGTAGATTTTGATTTTGTGTAGCTTCCTCCCTCCCCCATTAATTCCTGTTGTCTGAATAGGATCCATATAACTGTGTATAAAAATGTCAAATATGCCAGATGCAGTGGCACACACCTGTAATTCAGGCACTGCAAAGGCAGGCCAATCTCTGTGAATTCGAGGCCAGCCTAGTCTACAGAGGGAGTCCAGGATAGCCAGGGCTGCACAGAGAAACCAAACCAAAACAAACCAGGCGCGGTGGCCCACACCTTAAATCCCAGCACTCGGGAGGCAGAGGCAGGCAGATCATTGTGAGTTCAAGGCCAGCCTGGTCTACAAAATGAGTCCAGGACAGCAAAGGCTACACAAAGAAACCCTGTCTTGAAAAACTGAAAAGGAAAAAAAAAAGGAAAAAAGAAAAACTAAAACAAACAAACGTCACAAGTTCCCAAACAGCCCCAGTGTAGCTCCCGGCCCTCTTGCGGCGCACTGAGTCGTGTTTTCCATTAGAACCCAAGCACTTCATACACTTGCGTGCCTTGTGGGAACCGTCCCGGGTTCCCAAAATCTCACAGCAGTTTAGTGGGAGGAGGCAGACATAGTCACAAACAGTAACAGTGTGAAAACTGCAGCGCCCACAAAAGCACAAGTGGTTATGGGAGCATCTGGTTGTTGGACAGTGTTTTGGAGCAGTGTCAGCTGGTGTTTCTGCACTAACAAGCGCAGTACAGAAGCAGCCCAGCGCAGAGCACCTGCTGTCTTTGAGCCACACAACAACCTGGGGCGGTGTAGGTTTCTGACTCCCGTTTTAGAGAGCAGTTTAAAGCTCAGAAGGGCTCAGAAGGGCTGGGTGCCCTGCCGGCTGTTAAACAGATTCCAGATTCAGCTTGTGTGTTTGTCCCCTCCCACTGCATCCGTGTCCCCTTCGCAAAGCATGGAAAGTCTCGGAGCCGGGGACTGCTAAGATGCCCTGCTAGCCCTTCTCCTCCAGTTCTTCCTCCCTAACAAAACAAGGTTCTCGGGTTTCTCCTGTCTGTCTCGCTGGCTTCCAGTGTCCTCAGCGCATCATCCATCGGGTACTCCAGGGCTGTAGCAGTAGTGAATATTGCTGATGTCATTGTTTGCCTTACTGGGGTTTTGCTCTTTGTTTCACAGGGAGCTGTGATTGGTATAGACGACGAGGACGACAGCACCTTCACAATAACTGTTGATCAGAAAACCTTCCACTTCCAGGGTGAGCTGCACCGAGAGTCTCTCTCTCCATAGTCCCACCTGCTTTCTCCTTTCTCTCGTGGCTTGTTTGCTGAGTGACTTGAATGGCTTTGCAGCCGATCCTGCATGAATGAGTGCAGAGGAACCTTCTGGATGAAGTGGTGCCGCAGGTTAGGCAGGGATTTGTGTCTGCCGCGGATGCACATTAATTTGAAGCGACTGTGGATCTGGCCGCAATTGGAGATTAAAAATTTAAAGGCTAAGGATCAGTGAAAAGCGGGAGTAATGGGCTGCTGCTGCTGGCTTGTGCTTACAGAAGGTTGCTCATGTTCTTTCTCGAGGAGTGTGGCTCTGCTTCTGCATGAAGAGTCTGGAGACTGACTGTGAAGGCTGCAGTGTTTGTCCGTGTGAAGCTCAAAATGTAAATTCAACTGAAGCCAGAGGCAACCTTTGCCTGAAAGGTTTTGCTCTGCTTCAAGAACTCCAACTTTGCATTCATTCCATCTGCCTTTCTGTGTCTTGTCTGCCAGCCATCATTCCTCTGCTGTTATCCTTTCTGTAGTTAATAACTCCAATGCCATCTGTCACTGCTATGTTTCGGCATTGCATGCTATGGCTCACCGGTAGAAAGGGTAAGGTACCGTATGATCCTTCGCATTTCATCTCGCTTTGAAAGCTCTAAACTGGCAAATAAAAGCCGACGGGAGTGATCTGGTCCTAACGACCTGTCATCCGCTAGAGTGCCTATTAGTTTTGGTCCTGGTGTTTTTGTTGTTTTTCCTTATCCAGAGTAACCTCTGTTTTATGTTTAAATCAACCCAGGAAACTTAGAAATGAGACTGTTTGGAGGTGTTAGCACTTTGTCTGAACCTGTGAGTGTTATTGCTGTTATACTTGCCAGATATTTCAAGGTGAATGAATACCAAGTAGTTATAGCTTAAATGTTTTGGTTATGAAGTCTGCTGGTGGCCATATATGCCATGCAGAGGCGTTTAGGTCACTGTCATCCTAAACTAGGACAGTATATCGCAGTTGTTTTTCTTCATTGTCTTGTTTAAGAGACTGATGTGTAGCAATGGAAGATGCTACCTATGAACAATAAAGACAGGCCAGTGTACTCAACAGCGGCATTTCTAATGTGTCGTCATGCTCATCCTTAAGATGCTAACTGTGCTTGCGAGCATTATTTGTTTAGAACTGTTTAAGTAATCGTGCTGCCCTGGAAATTTCCACTCCATAAAACCTTTTCATCATATTATAAAACAGCCCTGATTTAGGTTAAATATGCACTGCTGCTTGCAAGCCAGAGCAGGGAACTGGGACTCTTTACCCAAATGAAGTTGAAATCCTTCATTGCAGTTAGGAGGAGCTGCTGGGTGCAGGGCTGCAGCGCAGTGTGGTGTGGTGCCTGGGCTGGCCCCTCTGGGCTCGGGAAGCTTTGTTTGCTTGGTGGAAGGACAGACTTGGGCCTCTGAGCAAAGGCAGCTCTACCTTACCTTAAATAATTTATGTCAGACTGATCTCGTTAGCATTTTGTGTTTATGTGGCTTGCTGATTAAAAACAAGACATTATTTAAATGATAAAGATAAATAAGAATTTTAAAAATGAACTCTACGTTTCTAGAATGTAAGGCAGCTTGTTTTCTACTGTAGCATTTGTGGGGTGTTATGCAGCACAGGATTATACAAAGCGCTTAGACTGTGCATTTATTTCAGCAAATAGCAAAATTACTTCAGACTTAGAGATACTTACTTAGAAGAAGATCTGAAAATTTGATACAAAATGTTTTGAGTGTCTGATAGAGCTTACACTTTATGGTATTCTTTTTTATCTTAAATTGCTGATGAGGATTGAAAGCAAATCTAGGTTGATATATGTTGTCCTATCAAGTTTGAGCTTTTTCCTATCTGAGATAGAATCCTTGGTCTA
Source organism: Acomys percivali (assembly GCA_907169655.1). Taxonomy (NCBI): domain Eukaryota; kingdom Metazoa; phylum Chordata; class Mammalia; order Rodentia; family Muridae; genus Acomys; species Acomys percivali. Next base: position 46,590,968 of record OU015754.1, on the reverse strand, counting down.
CGACGTAGTAAGTTTCAGGCCTGCATGGGCTACAGAGTGAGATCCTATTGCTAAAATAAATAGTGAGATCCTATTGCCAGAATAAGTGAATAAATGAATGAATGAATGAATTGTTTTGCCATGAAAGACCATTAGGACATTTTGATCAGAGAGGGATATGATGAGATCCATATGTTATGGGGTTTCTCTGGCCACTGTGTTGAGAAAGTGTGCAGAGGACACAGACCCGGGAGGCTATTGTAGTCAAGAAGAGAGAGAGCCGTAGTCTCCACACTGCACCAGTGGGGAGGGAGGTGGCAAAAAGTGGTCAGATTGTGTGTGTGCTTTGTCAACTTCAGTGGAGTACAGTTAACATGAGCTCACGTGTGCATGCCGGGCTGCTGACGTGACGGCTCAGCACATAAAGGCTCTTGCTGCAAAAGCGTGATGTCTTCAGCCCCTGGGACCCAGGTAAAGGTCGGAGAGAACCAACTCCATAAAGATGTCCTCTCATCTCCTTACAAGTGCTGTGGCGTACATGAACAACGCCATCATATGTGCATGCATATTTCACATACACTGAAACACAAAATATTAATAATATGATAACAACAACAACAACAAAACAATAGAAAAATTTAAAGGACATTCAGATAAAAACATTTAAAAATATGTCTCATATAATTCAGTAGGTTTTGGTCAGTTTATTTACATATAGCTGCCACCACAATCAACTTATAGAACATTTCCACCAGTCCAAAAGATTGCTTCCCCTTGAGGTGCGCCCTCCTAAGCGCTGGGCCATGCGACCATCTGCTCTCTGTAGTGGAGGTGAACATGGCCGTCAGGGAGCACCACACAAAAGGGCTTATTTTATCATGTGTATTCTTGTCTCTCTTACTTTAGCTCAGAACAGTGTTTTAAAGTCCATCCTTATTGTTGCATAGCGTAGTTACTTTCTACTGCTTCGGTACAGTCTGTTTAATGATGCTATGTTTATTTTGAAGGTAGAGTCGTAGCATATGACGGAAAGCCCAGTTCAGGTTGACACTGGAGAGCTCTGATTGTAATAGGAAGAGTGGAGTTGCCATTAACTGAAGTGGATGCTTCCAGGAAGAAGCAGGTTGGAGGAAAGGCGAGCTCAGGGGGGATGCTGACTGTGTAGTTTGGCTGTGGAATGCAGAGGAAAATTTCAGGTTAGGAAAATAAATATGGGGATTCATTGGCACAGAGACAGTTTTTATGGCCTCCAGAATCTGGGAATAAGAGTAGAAAGAAGAATGTCCAAACGCTGAGCTGTGGGCCTTGGACATGCACTCTAGAGGCCTTGAGGCGAAGCAGAAACAGCGAAAGAGCTGGGGCCGGAAGCAGGTGGAGCTGGAGACCGTGCTTCCGCAAGGGAGATGAGGAAGAGATGAGGGAGGCGAGTGCTTTCAAATTCCCCTGAGCAGAGAGCGGGAGCAGAAGAAGGGATCCAGCCATGGGAGTTTGGGGAGATTTTAATTATGTTTGGAGACAAAAAGAAACAGCAATGGTGTGTTTCTGTGTTGACAGCAGTAATTCCATGAAGAGCTGATAGTGCTAGAAATAGGGGTGGGGGTGGGTGGGTTGGATCAGTGGTTTGGAGAGTCAAGAGCAGATGGGACCTGAGCCAGTGGGCCCTACGGCACAGCTTGCAGACATTGCTTTTGGCCAGAGGACGGACAGCTTATCTTTGGGGAAACAGCTGTAGGTGGTGATGGACCCTGAACAGATCAAAGCCATGATGATGGGGAAAGCAAAGAGGAATAGACTAGACATTTGTAGGGTAAATCAGTGGGAGCTGGCAACTAAGTGGAGGAGAATTTAGTAGTAATGATGCTCTTGGCTTGGTTTGTGTTGTCATATCAGGAACTGCCCTGAACAGGAGTCTTGAGGAATTTAGTTTGGAGACACAGAGATTATGAGACCTGCATCTGAGCTTAAGTGCAAGTGAAGAGCATTGTTAGCACACCGCTGTTTAGTAGAACTGGAGGTTAGAATCTGAGTGACAAGCAGGGTTAAACCAGACAGAGACTAGTAGTTTGGGCTGCGCGTGTCTGGCGGCCGGAGTTAAACTGCTGGAGCCTACGTGATGGAGGGCAAGAGCAGACTCCCAAAACTTGCCTTCTGACCTCTGCATGTGTGCTTGGCACATGTATGCACACACACACACTGTACACATGAAATAAAATGTAAGGATAATAATAATAAAGACTAGCAGTGTGAAGCCAGGAAGCTACTGTACTTGCCCCAGTTGGTTAAGGCTTGCTTAAAACATTGGCAGAGTTTCCACTTCTTTTTTGTTTTTCTTTTTTTTTTTTTTTTTTTTTTTTTGAGACAGGGTTTCTCTGTGTAGCCTTGCTGAACTTACTTTGTAGACCAGGCTGGCCTCGAACACACATCGATCCGCCAGCCTCTGCCTCCCGAGTGCTGGGATTAAAGGTGTGCGCCACCATGCCTGGCTTCCACTTCTTTCCAGGAGGAGTCAGATTTACTTTTCTTACTCAATGGGAAATGAGTATGTGAAATTTCCAAATCTTTAAACATTTTTTTTCTAAACGTTGGCCAAATAATGTACCTGTGTGCGTTAAATAAAGCTTTTGGATTGTCAATCTTTGGTTAGAACCATGGCAGAGGCTGGAATGCCAGGAGGCAGAGAAGATAGGATGGAGGTATGTGTGTGTGCATGCGTGCGTGAGTGTATGTGTGGCAGGTTCTTCACTGAACTTGGCGATCACACATTGGCTAGTCTGGTGGCCCAGTCTTCGAGCCCAGAGGGACTGCCTACCTCAGCTTCCGTAGTGCTGGGGTTACAGGAACCCATGACTTTTCCTGTGAGTGTTGTAGAGCTGAACTCAGATCTCCCTGCTTGTGCAGCAAATGCTAACCTTACTGTGGCATCGTCACAGCCAGAAACTAATCATTTGAAATTGTTGTTATAGATTGAAAGTAGTCTCACATCAGCATTTCATGTGGCTCAACTGATGGAAGACAAGATGCTCTGTCCCTCACCTTAATGATTGGGAAAAGTCCAGTTGTTTGAGTTTTACTTTGAAATAAAGTTGTACCTTTTTTTTTTCTTTCTGTCTTTATTTTGAAACAAGGCTGGCTTCAAAATGAGGCTGAGAATGACCTTGAATGACAATCTTTCTTCCTGAGCTTCCCAGGTGCTGGGATTGCAGGGGTGAGCTACTATCCCTGGCTTTTGAAGTTGAATCTTTGATGATGTAATATTTGTAATGATTTATAACATTATAGATATTGAGATAAATAGCAAACATTTGTTGAATGTTCATTTTATATGAAGCAGTATTCAGAATTCTACCTTTATTAAATCATGCAGCTCACTAGCTGGGCACGGTGGCACACACCTTTTTAGTCCTAGCACTCAGGGAGGCAGAGGCAGGCAGATCTCTGAGTTCGAGGCCAGCCTGGTCTACAAAGCAAGTCCAGGACAGCCAACGCTACACAGAGAAGCCCTGCCTCAAAAACAAACAAACAAAAAATCCTGCAGTTCATAACTTTACAAAGTAAATGCTAGAGCCATTTATATTTTATACATAAGGAAACTAGGGGCCACCCACAGCTAACATAAAGTAGAATTGAAAACAATAATTAATATCTACCGTTTGAGACAAGGTTCTTATAAATTCATGGCTGGCCTAGAACTTGATCTGTGGCCAGAGAGGAAGACCTTGAACTTCTGACTCTCCTGCCCCACATCCTGAGTGCTGGGACGGCAGGTGTGCACCACCTTGTCTGCTGTGTGAGCTGCTAAGGACCAAACCCAGGGCTTCATGGATACTAGGCTGTCTACCAACTGAGCGAAGGCCCCAGCCTTGGAGCTGTAAGTCACCTAGCTATAGTGAACTACCATTTTATTAAGAAAGAATTCATGTAAAATAGAAGGGCCTTTAACCAGCAGTGCAGTTTAATGCAATTATAAAATGCCCTCAATGGCCCCCACGTTCCATTACTTAGAAGCAGCAGTAGCCTTGTGGTGGTAAGGCAGCTCTCGGATTGCTGCGAAGAGATAGGAACCAGACACTGCCCCACAGACTCTGGACATTAATTATGTAATTGTTAAACCCACAGTTGCGGATAGCTTTGGTTCTAGTTTTAGAGTTGGAGAAACTGAGTTTTAGGAAGCCCAAGTGGTAGGGCCTAGACTTGTGCTCAGATTCCATCTAGCTCAGTGATTCTTAAAGTTGTAGATGGAGCTGGGCGTGGTGGCGCAGGCCTTTAATCCCAGCACTTAGGAGGCAGAGGCAGGCAGATTGCTGTGAGTTCGAGGCCAGCCTGGTCTACAAAGCGAGTCCAGGACAGCCAAGGCTACACAGAGAAACCCTGTCTCAAAAAAAAAGTTGTAGATGGAGCTTCAGTACCACTGGGGAGTGTTCTAGGGATGCATTGCTTGCCCTTAAGAGCCAGCAGCTCTGGAATGGGTCCTCTCCATTGATTATAATGCACTTGAAAGCTTGAGAGTCTGTTTACTCTTGCTACAACCTAGAATCACTGTCCATGTACAGAGAGTGAAATGTGGAGTGTCAAGTGACTTGGCCTTAATGCTTACAGTCTAATTTGTATTGGAGGGGTCTCTTGGCTTCAGCAAACTTGATATGTAAAAAAAAAATACTCATTTTTTAAAAGATGAAAACTATGTATTGCGCATGGCTGCAGGAGGATTGTTAAGTTTGAAGCCAGCCTAGGTTACATAGTGAGGCCCTGTCTCAAAAAGTTGGGTGTGTGGGGAGGGAGGAGGTTTACTGAGGACATCTATTAAATAGTCCAAATTTTAAACAGTATAAATTTATCTGGACATATTTTAGAGTGATACAAGTTTTCTGAGATAAAATACAACACTTTGTTTGGTTGGTTTGGTTTTTGATTTTTTGAGACAATGTTTCTCTGTGTAACAAACCTGGCTATGCTTTGTAGACCAGGCTGGTCTCAAACTCTCAAACATCCACCTACCTCTGCCCCCTGAGTGCTGGGATTAAAGGCATGCAACACTACGCCTGATCTTGGTTTTTGTTTTTGTTTTTCAGGACAGGGTTTCTCTTTGAGCCATGACTGCTCTAGACTCACTTTGTAGACTAGGCTGATCTCAAATTCACAGAGATCCACCAGCCTGCCTCCTGAGTACCAGGATTAAAGGCATGCGGCCACCACCTGGTGAAATACAACCTTTTTACGCATAGAAAATAAGCTTAAGTTGGAGCTCTGTGAGTTTCAGTGGAAGAAGTTGTCTCTGGTCTGATGACCACTGTTTCTAACTCAGTCCATAAAAGCTTGATTATTTACTAAAATGCAGAATTATTATATAACCTAGTGGTCAGTACTGAAGGAAAGTACTTAATTTTAAAAGTTCTATGGGATTCACTTAGCACACACCTTGCATGGTCAGATGCTTAGAAAAGGCAGTAAATAACTAGACTATAGGTCTGTCCTCTCTCTGAGGGCAGTCACCTCAGCATTATCACCAGTGAGCAGATGCCACTGTCTTCTGATGACATACAAGTTTCCTCTATAGTGTTATGTTTCTGATTTTTATGTGGTCACCTTCCCAAAACAGTAAATCAGCTGTAATTAATTCTGTAATTAGCTGTTATCATTTCAGTGATGTTTGGGGTGTTTGGGAGGGGTGGGCAGGGCTGGATTCGTGTGTTGGGAGTTTGTTATGTTACTGTGGGAGGGTTAGAGCTCACTAGTGTACCTGTGTTCTTCTTAATTTGTTTTCTGTTCTTGATCCTCCCTAAATATTTGAAATTATAATCTTCTCAAGTTTAATTATGGACCCTGGTGAGTGTGTAGCTAGTTATGCCTCTAATTCATTTTTATTTTTGTTAGTAATTTACATTTTATTCCACAATTCATTTTTCTTAATTGCTAATGTAAATTTTCAATGTGACAATCTAGGGGGAATATTGTCAAGATGATGCTAATTACCACTCCAGTCCTACTTCCTGAAGGGAAGAAAGATGTCACTTCCTTGGCCCTTCAGTCCTGCGTATATGTCAGAAAAAGTGGCTAGTAGAAACTTCTGTAGCTGTGACCAGATACCTGGGGGAAATAACTTAAAGGAAGAATTCTTACTTCAGCTCATGATTTCAAAGACATTAGTGCATCATGCTGTGGAGGGCATGGCAGAGCAATGAGTGATCCAGAGTTTGTTTGCATTACAGCGTTCATTTGGGAGTCCAGGCAACTGTAGAGCAGCCATGTCAGGAAGGCCCCACCCAGCATGGCGGCTGCCTGGTGACTCTTGGAAGCTGCATTTCTAGAGCGCCTTGTAGGTGGCCATCAGCCTTCTGTGCCAAGCAATTGTTCTTGCTTATATAACCTTGAGAGGAGACCTTGTGAATCACAAGAAGCAATCTTTTTAGTGTGGGGCACATTGCTTGGTGTAAAGAGTGAGTAAAGATACATATTGAAAGGAATTTTTCTACTTTCTACAAGTACTTAGACAATTGTAGAAAATTTTAGTGTTCAGTTTACTTCATCCAGTGTTGTTTTGGTTTGGTTTTGGTGTTTCAAGACGGGGTTTCTCTGTGTAGCCCTGGCTGTCCAGGCTGGCCTCAGAGACCTGCCTGCCTCTGACACCCCAGCTCTGGGGTTAAAGGTGTGCATCACCACCTGGCTCATCCACTCATTTTTACAATTGGTTTGTTTTTGTGAAGTCGACAAGTACATGAGTGTGTATATTCTAACATAAGGATTTCAAATCCTTGTTCCAGCAGCAATCTCCTGGTTGCACAGTTTCTGTACTTTTCTTTCTTTTTACTTTTTATTTATTTCTTTTTTTCGAGACAGGGCTGTCCTGGAACTCACTCTGTAGACCAGGCTGACCTCGAACTCACAGAGATCCACTGACTGGCTTTATAGATCCTTTTTTTCTTTTTTATTCAACCGAGGCTCATTTCTGTATATTATAATCACCTTCTCTACGAAAAAACAAAACCACCACCACCAACAAAAACCTCCAATCATCTTCTACAAAGGAAATCCCCACACATCTCATCCCTGCCCCCCACGTGCAGGTGCTCAGTTCAATACCCTTTCACATGATAAAACACCCCCAACTAGCCAGGGGCCTAAAGAGGTCCTCACTGCAGCCAGCAGCCAGGCAAGACAGAGCTTTTTATAGTTTATTTACATTTGAGCTTTTGTCTTAAGGTCGTCTTCCTTTAATATTAAGAAAATGTGGGCTGTTGTAGCGCAGTTGGCAGAGTACTTGCCTAATATGCACAAAGCCACGGGGTCGATCCCCAGCATTGCTTGAGCCAGGTATGGTGGTGACACTCCAATCCCACTACGAGGAAGTGGCAGAGGATCTGAAATTCAGGATCATCCTTAGCCAGCAAGCTTGGGGCCAGCATGGGATATGCAGGAACCTGCCACACACACATACAAAGCAAGGACAGAAAATAAGCAGTTCACGTGATACACTGATGTTGCATGTGGAGTGTGTTAGTAAGACTGTCATGGTCATGAAAATGAATGTTTATTCCTTGCATGAGTAAAAGTTTTCAAAAGGGCTGAAAAGAAACCTTGGCAGAACTTGGCAGTCTAAAATTTAAAAGCAATCCAGGCATTATCAAAAGTACCAAAGTTTTAAGATGAAAAGTACAAGCCAGGCAGTGGTGGCGCATGTCTTTAGTCCCAGCACTTGGGAGGCAGAGGCAGGTAGATATCTGTGAGTTCTTAAAAACAAAACAAAACAAAAGACTTATAATGGAAAGGAGCAGCCCCTGAGGGCCAGCTTAGTGTTCTGCCTGGCCTCAGAGTCCTTGCAGGGACCACACACATACTAATGAGCTAGATAGTTTTGTCCTTACTTTACAGAGAAGAGCTTGAGGCTTGTATGAAGTTTTAGTCATGGTCACACATGTAGGAAGTAACAGGGCCTACATTTATATTTACAGCTCCCATTTTACAATGCCGTCCATTCCTGACTTGCTCCCTTGTGACTCTTGGTCGCTCTGACTTTCTTTTTATCATACTGTAGTGCCTTTGTATCTGCGTCACTGCTGTTGCCACTTTGTAAACAAGAGCTCTCTACTACTGCAGTATGAGCAGTGTTTGCAGGCAGCAGGTGGGCTTTGCTGTCAGGGTTCTCCTGTGCTCAGTGCACGTCGTCATCTAAGCTTGCCACTGCGCCTAGGCCTACTGAGGCAATGTAACCTGGGACACTGGTCAGAAGAGGTGGTAGTGAATCAGGTCACAGGGCATGTGCAGGTCTCTCCCCAGCTGGTAGGGAGGCTTGGCCTGGCTACAGGAGGCATGGGGGTGCTCCTTGAATCCAGTTAACTAGCAGGGTCAGGCGTGGTTGACATTCTTTCAGTTCTGTTCATACTGCACAGTTCTCCTCTTACGCCAACAGGGGGAGCAGTTCAAAGTTTTTGAGGGAAACAAACCAAGGAGCATATGGTCTCTTAGTTATTTGTTCTAACCAGAACCCGGTTTTCCTAAGAAACAAAAGTGGAGCATGAGATGTTTGTATTGGTTTAAACAGTGATTTGGCATAAACACAAAGGCCGTATTGTAATGAGTGTGCATCAGCGACATCTTGCTGTGTCTGGATTGGTTTCTGCAGGACAGGGCTGAAGCTGCCGGATGGGGCAGGGTTATAACTACAGTCTGGATCTAGTGTATCCTTTCCAAAGGAAAGGCAAAGATATTGTGTTAACAGCTCAGCACTAAATATAGAAGAAGAGGAAGTGGCTTGGAGCCCTTTGCCCTGAGCAGAATTCCTTGGAGAAACTGGAGCCAGAGTGAAACCTTCAGAAGGACTATTGTACATGACAGTGCAGAAAAGCCTTCCCACTGCTCTACTCCAAAGGAACATGTGCACACTTCCCTTTCTGTGTGCAAGAAGCTTCTCTACCACAGTATGTAAAGGATATATCTATTGTCTCTAAGCACTTTATTATTTAAAGTGGCATACATCAGTTATAATTTCTTTTTCTTTCTTTTCTTAGGGGGATGGGAGGAGCTTTTCAAGACAGGATTTCTCTGTGTAGTCTTGACAGTCCTAGATTCACTTTGTAGACCAGGTTGGCCTCAAACTCATAGAGATCTGCCTGCCTCTGCCTCCCAAGTGCTGGGGTTACAGGCATGTGCCACCACCATCCGGTTTCAATTATAATTTCTTGATAGGATTCTGTTACTTTGTTAGGCCTTATCTATTTGACTTGGTTTACTTCAAAAGCAAACAAAAGACCTAGTAGCTAATTCTTTTTTCATGTGTTACTTGCTTTGTTTTAGTCTTTACCAAATTTTATTTACTTATTGGCTTATTTATTTAATTGGCATGCCTCCCTCTGTAGCCTGGCTGACCTGAACTCTCTTTAGATCAAACTGACCTTGAACTTAGAGGCGGTCCAAGTGCTGGGTACAGAGGCACAGGCCACCACACCCAGCTCCTTCCTGTATTTTTTATTAAATAGGCCTTGATTTCCCCTTCCTTTTCTTTGAGTTATTAATCCAAGTAAAATGATTGTGTAACATTTTTCTTTCTTCCTGACATTCTGTATTTCTCCTTGTGAGCTGAGACTTGGTTTAGACTAAAGCTTACCTTCCTTTGTCCCAGTCTCCCTTTCCTTCCCCAGAGTGCATTAAAGAGAAATCCTTATTTTTCATCAACCCCCCCCCCGGGTTTTTTTTTTTCTTTTCTTTTTTTAGTTTATTTTTACCTGCATATTTTGCCTGCATATAATACCTGCACACCAGAATTGGACACCAGATTTCATTGTAGATGGCTGTGAGTTGCTGGAAATTGAACTCAGGACCTTTGGAAGAACAGCCAGTGCTTTCTTTCCCCCCCTCATCAAATGACCTTTAATGTCCCTGCACCAGAAATGAGAGATGAACAAAACTAGACACTTCCAACTCAACTCAGCCAGTGCTCTTTACCTCTGAGCCATCTCTCCAGTCCCTGGGATTTTTTTTTTTTTTTCTAATAACATGTGTTGAGAACTTCTTATTCGTAAATTCAGTAAAACTTTATTTTCTTAAAAATAAGACAAGCAATATGCCTTTGGTATACTTGGTACTGTTATGTTTCCCAAGCTGGCCTTGAACTCACAGAAATCCTCATGCTTCATCTTCCAGTGTGCTGGAATTGCACTTCTGGGCTGGAGAGATGGCTCAGCAGGTAAAGCATACAAGAATGAGACCCGACTTTATTTCTAGAACCCAGGGGAAAAGCTGGGTGTCGAGGTCTGGGTCAGTGAGAGACCTTGTCTGAAAGAGTAGGGTAGAGAGTGATTGAGGAAGATGCCTGACTTCACACACACACACACACACACACACACACACACACACATGCACACGCACACGGACACACAGACACACTTTAAGCAGAAAACAAGCCACTTCTGAGGGTAAGGCTTATCAGGTTTCAGGATTGTTTACTTCAGAGGCTTTTCAAACCCTAAATAAAAATTTTGGAGCCATCTTGTTTTTCATCTTGTATATTCTTTGTTTTTGTTTTTGTTTTTGTTTCATTTTGTTTTTCGAGACAGGGTTTCTCTGTGTAGCCCTGGCTGTCCTGGACTCACTCTGTAGACCAGGCTGGCCTTGATCTCAGAGCTCCACCTGCCTCTGCCTCCCGAGTGCTTAAATTAAAGGCGTGCGCCACCATGCCCGGCTCTCATCTTGTATTTTCTTTTGTTGTGTTTTGTTTGTTTATGGTCTTGCTGGGCTGGCCTGGAACTGACAGTCCTGATTCCTGAGTGCCAGCACTGTGTGCAAGCACCACAGCACTTGGGGCTTGCCAGCTCTAGTCTCTGGGTTGTGGAACAGCCCCTCCATTTCCCAGCTAACTGAGTCTGAAGCCTTCTCTTCCTCCACATTTGCATCTCCTTGTATTTGTTGCATCCCTTTGCCCATTGGTGCTCCTTTTCTGTCTCCTAAGTCTGTGATTTGGCTCAGGTCTTTTTCCTTTCTTATCTTCACACTTAATGCTGCCCTGCTAACTCCTTTTCTGGTTTTCATGCCGTCAAAACGTTTCCCTGGTTATGCGTGTGAACTCTCGTAAAACCACAGCCTTCCTAAATTTTCCTACATTCCCATGTCTTAGTCTTGCTTTTCTAAAGTTAAGGAATAATGACTTTTAGTCATTCACTAAAACCCGAAAACCTGACGTTGATGCGGTATAGAAAGCCCCCGAAGGAGCTAAAAGTGTCAGTATATATTTGCATATTAATCTATCAAGGATTTTCATTGAGTAGGAATAATTTGACTGACAAGTGTGTGATTGATGAATGAATGAAAAGGAATGCATGTGGTTTTCATTGTCTTAGGCTGAATGAACACACAGTTGTCTAACACAATGCTAACTCTGTCTTAGAGATTCACAATATTGCTTTAGATAGTCAAAACAGAAGTTGTGGAGGAGAAACACATTTGTAAATATTTGCATGCATTTTGACAGCTTAGAGATTTCAGCTATAACTATTAATAGATCTTTGAAGGAGCCAATTATGGAAAATTTAATAAAATATCAAACAAAAATTGTTTCTTAGGAACTATAACTTGCTTGGTATAATGGCACCCGTCCCAGCACTCAGGAGACAGAGACAGGCGGATCTCTGTGAGTTTGAGGGCAGCTTGGTCTATATAGTGAGTTTCAAGACAGCCAGAGCCACACAGTGAAACCTTGCCTCAATAAATAAATAAACAAATGAATAGATGGATGGATGGATAGATAGATGGATGGATGAAAAGACCAGAAGCTCTAACTTAACTTTAGATTACAAACAGAAAATGGAGCACTGTATCCAGTAATAAGACTAGTGATCCATCAGTTCTCGCTCAGCAAATATTTTGTTCCACAATTGTTTCCCTGATGAGATTCTAGGCATACAGAAAGGAGTTTCCATACCCTGAAGCGAAGTCTGAGAAGTAGTCTTTGATATCTCACCAATATTCAAGTGATAGTTTCTAAACATGGGTTGCATTTGGAGTCTGCTATATTACTGAAACTGATGTATGCGGATACTTGTACTAAAATTCATGTGTTTGGCATGTAGAATGGCTCCTTTACCCATCAAAACATCTTGTAAGGTCACGCACTGATCATTTGGGGAACTACTTTACCTAACTCTGCAGTTTCTACATAGATGTTGACACCTTTCATTGTATGACATGGAAAACACATTTGTTGAAAACCCAAACTCAGTAAGAAAGGCTTTAGAATTTTAGGACTTGGTGGTGGAAAAGGAACATACATTTCCCAAAGTTCCATTGTTATTTGAAAGCTCTAATTCTTTGATTGGCAACAAACTATAAAATGTCCCTGGAATACAGACTGTCATTTTGAGGAAAACGCCTGCCACCTCAAGTATGAATAAGATAGGTTTTCACTTTGGGTTTTGTTTGTTTGTTTGTTTGTTTGTTTGTTGGGACAGGGTCTCCCTGTGTAGCCCAGGATGGTGTGGAACTCACTGGGTATCCTATGCCGGCTTTGAACTTGTGTTCATCTTCCTGCCTCTCAGCCTCTCAAGTCCATTACCCACACGCACCATTGTGCCTGGCTATCAGATTTTTTGCTTTTGTTTTTTAAATAAAAATGATGCCCTGTGAGTGTCAGGCAGTTCACCATTCAGACCCTTACTTGGGTTCTTTTCCTTGCGGTGACTGTTGGCTTTGAAATGCACACCAGTGTTTTGTGCACACCTCTCATTTGTCCTTAGAGCTGTTTAATGAATGTGCACTGATGAATTAATTCCCCTCCTGCCTTGACTCCTGCACAAGTGGTTTCCTCACTGCTGCGCTTGCGACATCAGGAGAGCAACACAGTTAAAACTCCTGATGCTTCAGTGAAAAGTGCTTTTGCCCTGAGAGCCCTTGAACTGCTTGGATCTCCACTGTGCTTGTTTCTCTTATTTTACCAGATCTCACTGTGGGCCTGTGAGATGCGAAATAGGTGGATATGATTCAGAGTTACTTAAAATCTACCCTCCTCAGGTCATTCTAAATGGTGGACTTGGGCCTTGAACCCGTTCCCATGCTGGAGTTTTGGGCGCGCTCTGTCCATTTTATACACTCTCCAGCGAGTTTGAAAAGGAGGCTCTCCTCCCTCGTGGTGGGCTTTGTCTAGCAAAAAGAGGACGAGGGGAATTAACAGTCGTGGTTATTTGAAGCCTCAGACTAAACTCAGATGCTGCTTCCCCTGGTGCTGTTGTTGAAAATCACTGAACTTGCGTTTCTGGTCTTATGCTACTGTTTAGACAGAGATTTAATATGTAGCCCCTGGGCTGCATAGCAGTTCTTCCTCTCTTCCTTCCTTCCCTCCTTCCCACCCTCCCTCCCCTTCCTTCCTTTCTTGAGACGGGGTTTCTCTGTGTAGTCTTCACTCTGTAGACCAGGCTGGCCTCGAATTTACAGGATCCAACCACCTCTGCATCCCAAGTACTGGGATTAAAGACATTCGCTACCACACCCAGCTGAAGTTGAATTTTAATCCTCCTGCTTCAGCCTTCCAAGTGCTGGAGTTATAGCATGTGCCAGCATGTACTAATATGTTCAAGGTAAAGTTCCTGGATTTTTTTATGCTGGAAAATAAATGTAATGCCTATTTCATGTCGTTGCTGTGTGGATTTGATTAATATTTTTAGAACTCCTTACATCATATATTAAGGCTCAGCAGATTTAGCTTTTGTTATTTACACTGACAGGGCTCAGGTATTTCACCTGAGGGAGCAAAAGCTGAGACTGAGGGTGCACAAGGACAGTAAGATGTAACCAGGGTTATTGCTTCATGGAAGAGCATCCTGGGAAGGAAGACTGACCGTGTAGACTTGACCCCTAGTTATTTGTGGGCAAGAGCTATAAACTGCTGCTCAGAGCAGTGGCTGGCATGTGGCACGTGGATTTATATAGTACCTGAGTAGAGGAATATTGACTTTAAGGAAGGAGAAAGCGCATCCCCTTATCATGGGCAGCATATGTGGAAGAAACGGCATTTCAGCGTAGCCTAGTAGGAGGACTAGAATTCTAATAAGCGCAGGTAACAGAGGCTTGAGTGGATGATGTGAAGACCTCACTATCCTAATGGGTAACAATGTATTTGTTACTTTTCTCATCATTGTCAAAAATATCTCTGAGATCAGCAGCTGGAGATACAATCCAGTGTGGCAGGGAAGGCACTTGGCTAGAACAGCTCAGTCTGGGCAGCCTGGGGCGGGGCTGGATGCAGAGAACAGGGAGGCTGTAACCTTCAAATCTTCCCCTGGTGGCCTTCCTCTGCCACCTAGGCCCTACGTCCTGAAGAGTCCACAGTCTTCCAAATGGTGCTATAAGCTGGGGATGGAAGGTTGAAACATATGAGACTGGGGGACAGTTCAGCCTATAATACAAGCCAAGTAATTGTATTTTCCAGGAAATGCTAAGTTACTGGAGATTATGGGTTGTTTTATGCTTGCTTATGTCCCAAACATCGCACTTACGCATTTGGGGACTCAGACATTCGGGTAGTGCCCAAGCAGTTAATCTTGTAAACATGGTTTTTGGGTAATTTTTCATTTCGCAATAATTGTCAGAAAGAGTCCTTCCTGTAAAGGTTAGTTCTTCTATTTACTTCAGTTGCAAAGCAGACAGATTCCCATTTCTTTCTCAAACAGGCAGTTGTCTGTTTATAGTAGTCATGTGTCTTAAAGGAGAAGAAAACACATTATGAGAACAGATGCCTAAGTAGAGGAACGGAAATGGTAATGGATGGGGGTTTCACATTTTGTATTCAGATCTGCTTTCTGTGGTTTGATTTGTATACTTTTGGAAGTGCTGTCTTTTCAATGATTTGGGGTTCTTTTTAAAATTATGTTTAGTTTAGGAACTATGATAATAACTGTAATAAAGAAGCTAAGATTTGGAGCTGGAGAGATGGCTCGGTGGTTGAGAGTTCTTCCTGCTCTTGCAGAGGACCCAGGGTTCAGTTCCCAGCACTCAAATTGTGACTCACAACTGTCTTAATCTCTACTTCTAGGAGTCCAACAACCTTTCTGGCTTCCTTAGGCACCAGGCACAGATGTGATGCACAAACATACACAAACAAAACACCCATACATATTAAAAAATGCCCTTTTAAAAGAAAGCTCTTGGGGCTGGAGAGATGGCTCAGTGGTTAAGAGCACCATCTGCTCTTCCAGAGGTCCTGAGTTCAATTCCCAGAAACCACATGGTGGCTCACAGCCATCTATAATGTGATCTGATGCCCTCTTCTGCAGATAAAGCACTTATATCAATAAATAAAATAAATAAATCTAAAACAAAATAAAAAAAGATATCTCTCCCTCTCCCATTCCCTCTCCCTTCCCCCTCCCTCTCCCCCTCCCCCTCTCTCCCTCTCTGAGATAGGGCTTCTAATAGCCTTGTCTGTCCTGGACTGGATTTGTAGATCAGGCTGACCTGGAACTCAGAGATCTGCCTCCCTCTGCCTCCCTGAGTGCTGGGATTTACAGGCGTGCGCCACCACCACACCCAGCTAAAAGAAAGCTTCCAAATCTTGAAAATCCAGGTAATAGTGGACAAATACTGTCTTTCCTCTGCATTACATAAACTAGGCTTTACTGGGAATTAGAATTTACAAACTGTTCTTAATGGTTTTTTTTTTTTTTTTCTGGCTGTTTGTTTAATTAGTAATCATGTCTTTTTTTAAGGCCATGTGTCTAACAATACTATCTTGATATTTTAGCCTGCTTTACGGACTGGTGTGAATCTATTATGCAGCTCTTGTAAAATTTACAACCACCCATAAGGTCTAGGTAGTGTCATCCTCACAGGCGACATTATCATCCCCAGCATAGATGAGACACTTAAAAGGCTCAGAGGGCGTAAGTAACATGTGAAGGTCCAGGCGAGTAAGGGCAAAGCTGGGAATCAAACCGGATTTTGGACCCAGGAGGCAGCCCTCTTGGCATTTACCCCATAGATCATAAGGGATAATGATAAGCAGTGGTTTTGTGGGAAATTGAAATAGCTTATAGTAACCTTGGCCAAACAGTTGACTTAACAGTCTATGAATTGTATTTATTTTTTGTGTGTGGATACACTAGATCTGCACATGTGTGGTCAGAGGACAACTTGTAGGAGGAGTCAGTTCTCTCCTTCATTGTGTGGGTATTGGACATTCAACCCAGGTCTTCACACATAGCTGCAAGCACCTCTACCAGCCTTTGAAATCCATTAAGTTCAAGTCAACATTCATGTAGCAGGGGAGGGGAAGAGAGGGGTGTGTGTGTCCCTGTGCATGTGGAGGCTAGAAGGCCCCCTCGGCCATTCTTCTTGTTTTTTTTTAGAAGAGATTTCTCTCTGAACAGGGAGTTCTTAGAATCCCCATGTCTCCGTTTTCCAGGGCTGGGATCACTTACTGGTTGGATGCTAGGATGCCAACTCAAGTCCTCAGGTCTGTGTGGTGAGCAGTTCACCCACTGAGGCCATCTCCGCAGCCTTGCTCCCTGCCATCACTTTCCTTCAAAAGTGAAATAGAGACAGACAGTATGCTGGGCTTTGTGCTACACACCTTTAATCTCAGCACTTGGGGGAGGCAGGAAGGGAGCAGGTGGAGTCCCACCAGTTCCAAGCTAGCCTGGTCTATAAAGTGAATTCAGGCCAGCCAGAGCTATAGAGTCCTGAGGGAGAGAGAGAAAAGAGGGAGGAGGGAGGAGGGAAAGAGGGGGTGGGAGATTGAATATCAATAATAGGTTGTAAAAGCAAGTATTGTTTTGTGAATCTAATGTTCTAGTTTTATATGTACATATGTATTTTATACACTGGCGTATGCTAACCAGGCCATGTTATAAATATGTCCTTCAATGTGAACCGGAGATGAAAATTGGAACTTACTGGCTTAGAGGGTGTAAAACAGGCTTCGTCATGTATGAAGAGGAGTGGTGGATGCTAGAGAAGAACATTTTGAGATGAACTGAATGTCTAAAAACATCTTTACAGCCGGGCGTGGTGGCACTTGCCTTTAATCCCAGCACTCTGGAGGCAGAGGCAAGTGGATCGCTATGAGTTTGAGGCCAGCCTGGTCTACAAAGCAAGTCTAGGACAGCCAAGGCTACACAGGGAAACCCTGTCTCGAAAAACCAAAAAACTAAAACAAAATCTTTGCTTTGAACTCTTATTCAATCTGTAAAATTCACCTCTAATCTTATTTTAAGAGCCATTCTTGAGTTCACTCCTTTATACACAACACAAACACACACCTCATTCCTTGGGGTGGGTTTATGCCATTTTTGTTTGTTTTGTTGTTTGTTTGTTTGTTTTGCCTTTTCAAGACAGGATTTCTCAATGTAACCATGGCTGTCCTGGATTCACTGTGTAAACAGGCTGACCTTGAACTCAGTGATCCACCTGCCTCTGCCTCCAGAGTGTGGGGATTACAGATGTGCAGCACTACACCCAGCTATGCCATTTTTCTTAACAATTAGGGCCTTTGTGTCCCCCTTAGGAGCCTTTTTTTTTTTAAATATCAAAATTACAAAGATTTTCTCTTTCATTTCAAATTTAGTTTTTTCTTTCAAATTAGGAACTAAGGAGAGTATTTGGATTTGATTTATGTACAGTACAATGTAGAGTCAGGTTTCATTTTTCTTCATAATTATTCTAGTGCCATTTACTAAAGAGTTGTTCCTTACTGCACACTAGTGCACACTTGTCTCAAGTATCTGCATATACAATGGAACCTATTTCTGGTCTCTAATCTGTCTCAATTTATTCTTCCTCCAATAGCCAAGGATAGCCTTGACCTTGAATCCTCTTGACCCCTACCTCCTGTATACTGGAATTGCTGGGCTCAGGGCCTCTTTGGAAAACAGTCAGCTGAACTACACTCCTACCTCATAGTTTCTCCTTTCTTTTTCATTTTGAAACTCGAGGATGGTTTTATTGGAGCTTGCAGGCAGGCAAGCAGATCTCTGTAGCCTCCAGGAGGGAGCGGAATAAGATGAGGGCAGGTGAGAGGTGCGGGAAGTAGGGAGACTCAGCTGTGAAGTCTGTGAGCAGCTGTGGGGGAGGAACAGCTCTTCAGGGAGGGTGAGCATGCCCAGGCTACAGCCAAGCTTAGGAAGCGGGCAGGCTTAGCAGGGATGCTTGGCAAGTAACTGCCCATCTTCTCTCACCACCACTTCATACGACTTCATATTTGGCATAGACTCTCTCCATCAAGGCTTCTCTCTCTTTACAAAAGTCTGTGTTATTCTGTATCCTCTCCATTCCTAGAAAATTTTCAGAACCAGCAAATATCAAAAAATGCTTTTTGAATTCTAATTAGTATTTTCTTTAATCTAGAAATTGAATTAAGATTGGATATTATAGAATGGGAGTTCTTCATGAATATTGTTTCCATTTATTTAGGTTATTATCATAATATTTGTTTTAACTTTTAAAAATTATATTTAAGAATCTCAGTCTTGGGCTGGTGAGAAGTTTCAGTGGGTAAAGCCACTTGCCACCAAGTCTGATGGCCGGGACCTGAGTTTGAGCCTGGGACCTCCATGGTAGGAGGAGAAGAGCCACTCCTGCAAGTTGTCCTGCAAATGGAGAATTTCCCTCATATGTGCAATGCAGTCAGTAGCATTAGAAATGTAAGGGTGGGCTGGAGAGATGGCTCAGAGGTTAAGAGCACTCTTTGCTCTTCCAAGGGTCCTGAGTTCAATTCCCAGCAATTATGATCGCTCACAACCATCTATAATGTGATCTGGTGTCCTCTTCTGGTGTACATACAGGCATACATACAAGGCAGAACACTATACATTATAAATAAATATGTCTTTAAAAAAAGAAAAATAAGGAAATTGGCATTGATATAGTAATATTATCTGAGCCACTGACTTTCGTTTCACCAGTTGACCCAGTGATGTCCTTTATACCAAGAGAAGTTAACATCACATGGTTTATATGTGCATGCACGTGCACACACACACATACACGTGTATGCGCCTTAATCATACACAGCATTAGGTTTCATTATGGCATTTTCATTAGAATGCTTTTTTGTTGACTCTCTCCTCTTCTCCCTCATCCTACTGGTACACCCCCTCCCCCATGTGTGAGTGCAGTCAGGGGTGTGCCACGGCATGCAGGTTGCAGTCATCAGACAGCTTGCAGCAGTCAGGAGTGTGCCACGGCATGCAGGTTGCAGTCATCAGACAGCTTGTAGAAGTCGGTTCTCTCCTATCACAGGCTCCAGGGATGAAACCAGGTCACCAGGCTGGCATGACATGCGCTGTTCTTCATGAGGCGTTCATAGCCACTTAATTTTAAGCAAAAGTGTCAAAAACATACACTGGAAGAATGACAGCCTGTTCTATAAATGGTGCTGACAAAAGGGGAAATCCACTGTAGAAGACTGAAACTAGGTCCACATCTCCCAACCTGGAGACACACACACACACTCAGTTCAGTGTGAATCAGAGACCTTAATTTTAAAACTTGGCTGGACATCTGGACATCTCTCTAAAGAAATCATTCCTTGTCTTTTTTTTTTTTTTTATGTATCCCCTACGTAGTCCCCTGAGTTTATGCAGCCACTTTACTCTGGACTCTGGAGTGTTGAAAATGCCTTCAGTATGTGCTCATGCATTTGGTTCTATAATGAATAAACCTGCCTAGGATTCTGAGGGCTTCTGAATTCTGTGCCGTTCAATTTTTGAAAAATTTCAGCCAGGTAGTGTCACCAGGAGTGAGCAGTACAACTTGAACTTGCCAGCTGAGACCCCTGGGGTGTCCTTTAAGAACCTCTATTCAAGAGAAGTCAAGATCTTGATTCAACTCAGTGTGAGGCAAGGCTGGGGTTTATTACAAACAGGCAGCATGCTTCTGTGGGTGGGGGGGAAGAGGGCGGGTACCACACACATTTAAGAGGAAGTACAGACTTCTTGAGAGAGGTGAACTGAAGTTTCGTAGCAGCAGCTGTACACACGATGTTTGAGGGTTCTGTACTGTAACTGTTTAAAAGATTAAACTGTTTTGGTGTATTTTTATTTATGGTAAATGAAAGTGTGTAATGTGATTTTTGAGGTGTATTGTAGGGCCTACAGATAAGGCATGATTATATAAAAGGATAGGTCAGGATAGGTCAGGAATTCTTGCGACATATGGGTCATAGGTGATAAGACATCTTGAGTGTCAGCATGATTCATAGTCGTGGTAAGATTTCTTCAGAAAAACTCGTACCCAGTGTGCTTACTAAGAGGTCCTGACGTTTGTTTTGACTGTAAACATGTTTCATAATCTTGGTCATGAGATTTTTCTGAGCAAAGGGGATACCGGGTCCTTTGCAGGTGCTGTCAAGACTCTTGATACCCAGCCAGCTAGGAATGCACTCAAGAGCCAGGGGAGTGACAGACTCACTTCCTTTCTCATGTCTCTGGTTTTATTCTTGTTTTTCTCTTTCCTCAGTGAGGTTTCACATCTCTTCTCTGTCTCTCTTGATATTCCAGTCACAGCATATTACATTTTCTTACCTTTTTTAAAAAAAACCCTTTTATCTGTACTTTAAAGGTGTGTGTGTGTGTGTGTGTGTGTGTTTTGCACGTACGCGCTTATAGGTGCCCACAGAGGCCAGAAACGGGTGTCATATACTCTTGGAGTTGGAGTTGCAGGTGGTTGTGAGTTGCCCAGTGTGGGTACCGAGAGCAGAACTTGGGTGCTCTGGAAGAGCAGCAAGCGCTGTTAACTTCTGACTGATCTCTCCAGCTCACTGACTGGCTACTGCTGCTGCTGTTGTTGCTGCTGTTTCTTATAATCTCTTCCAGGTCTCTAGTCGTTTTGGTAATTGTACTTAATCTGCTGTTAAACTCACCCATTGAGTTCTCAATTTTTATTATTATAGATATTTAAAATACTGTAATTTGAGAATTTATGTTTGGTTATTTGAAAGATAAAATGAGGAGTCAAGTAGATGGCTCAGCATGACCTGAGTTTAACTGATCACAGGAAAAGGTAGAGAGGGCTGACTCTGCAAAATTGTCCTCTGACCTCCATCCATGCAGGTGCCCACATATCACATACAGTAACAATTAAGATTTAAAAATACCACTTGGTTACTTATAAAGTAATCTGGAGTCTCTATTGGCCTTGCTGTTCAGTTGTGTGTGGCTTTATCTGCAGAAGCTCCTCCATATATGTGAATTTGATAGTATTTGCTTGTGTACTGGACTATATTTGAAAATTTGTAGAAATACAAATCAGTGCTGGGCGGTGCTGGCACACACCCTTAATCCCAGCACTCAGGACGCAGAGGCAGGCGGATCTCTAAGTTCAAAGCCAGCCTCGACTACAGAGGGAGTTACAGATCATCTAGGGCTACACAGAGAAACCCTGTCTCAGGCAGGAAGGGAAAGAGGAGAGAAAGGGAGAAAGAGAGAGAAGGAGGGAGGAAGGGAGGGATGGAGGGAGGAGGAGGGAGGGAGGGAGAGAAGGAGAAAATCAGCAACTAAGATGAGGTTGTCATCCTGTAGAGTTGATTTTTTACCAGTCATTAATAATATGGAGCTCTTTAGTCTATTTCAGGTATCAAGATCTTCCTGGACTACACAGATGACCAAGCAGTTTTTTAAAAATCCTGAATAATATTTTTTTAATTGAAAAATAAAATCATTCATATTACATCTCAATTGCTATCCCATCCCATGCATCCTCCCATTCCTCCCTCCCTCCTGCTTTTACCCCATTCCCCTTCCCTATGACTGTGACTGAGGGGGACCTCCTCCTCTTGAATATGATGCTAGGGTATCAAGTTTCCAAGCAGTTGTTTTAATTTTGGTTTATCCTTAGTTCCTTAGTGAAGCCATCTTGGGAGCCCAATCAAGACGTGGCCTAGTTTACCAGAGTCCCTTTTGTTAGGGCAGTGGTCCTCGATCTTCCTAATGATGAGACCCTTTAATGCAGTTCCTCTTGTTGTGGTGACCCCCAACTATAAGATTACTTTTGTTCCTACTTTAAAACAGTAATTTTGCTACTGTTATCAATTGTAATGTAAATGTCTGTGTTTTCAAATGGTCTTAGGCGACCCCTGTGAAAGAGTCACTCAACCCCTAAAAGTGTCACAACCCACAGGTCAAGAACCACTGTGCTAGTGGGCTCTGGTCTTCAGCTTTGCTCTTTCAAAGACTTTTAGGTTCAGTCTCAAAATTGACCAAAAAAGAGAGTCCCCAGATAGCCTCGGCACACACACTGACAGATCTTAAGCGCGTCACGTAGGACACAACTCTTCCTTAAGAACTTAGAGTGCTGCCAGGCGAAAATCATATCTTTTTCTTTTTGGGGGGCTGGGGGGAGGGAGGGCGTTTGAAGATAGGGTTTCTTTGTGTAGCCTTGGCTGTCCTGGACACTCTCTGTAGACCTGGCTGGCCTTGAACTCACAGAGATCCGCCTGCCTCTGCCGCCCGAGTGCTAGAATTAAAGGTGTGTGCCACCACCACTCGGCACAAATAGCATTTCTAACTACCAGGATCCTTTTTCTTTTTAAAGTTTATCTAAGTTAAATTTATTTTTTAAACTGATACATAAAAACATGTGGGCAAATGTTGTGCCTTGATGCATGTATACACTATCTTATTTTAAAGATTTATTTATTAATACCTGCATGCCAAAAGAGGGTACCAGATCTCCTTATAGATGGTTGTGAGCCATCATGTGGTTGCTGGGAATTGAACTTAGGACCTCTGCAAGAGCAGCCAGTGCTCTTAACCTCTGAGCCATCTCTCCAGCCCTACATTGTGTTATTTTAAATCAGGCTAAACATACCTATTTCTGCAAACATAAATCAATAATTTATGGCTTAAAATTTTTTTTTTTTGGAAATCCTTTGTTTTAACTATTGATATTGACAGTCACCCAACAGTAGGACAGCTTGTGAAAGCTGCTTGCTTCTGGCTAACGTACCTTAGTATCTACCAATCAATCTCCCCTTCGCATCCTCCCTTCCTGCCCTCTACTCCCCTCCCCATAGCCTGCATCCTGCTGTCAACTGCTGTGAGCTCCACTGTGTCAGGATAATGTGAGATCATATGGTGCCTGTGTGTCTGTGCTGCCTTATTTCACTTATTCCATCTGTGTTGCCACAGGTAACAGTTTTGTTCATGACTGAATGGTATGCCACTGTGTATATGTGCCACATTAAAATCTGTTAATAACGCAGTTAAAAATAATAATCAGTCCAGCGTTTTTGGTTGCTATCTGTGGTGGTCTGAGGCACAAGTAACCTTTTATTACTCCTTTTGTAGTTTGTGGTTTATAACTGTATCTGTGTAAGAAATCAGCTGTGTCCTAAAGATGAGCTTGGAGAGGAAATGACACAGTGACCTCTAATCTTTTGTTCTAGCTCGAGATGCCGATGAACGAGAGAAGTGGATCCACGCCTTAGAAGAGACCATTCTTCGCCACACTCTCCAGCTTCAAGTAAGAGGTTTTCCATGGTGTGTGGGTAGTTTTGTGTGGTTTTTTTTTTTTTTTGGAGGAAAGAGTTTTTTGGTTTTTTTACTTTTTTTACTTTTTTAAATATGATGACTTTTAATTTGAGTTGATTATTCTTGCCTTTTAAGTGTTTCATAGTAAAGTTATAGGTATTTATTTTTTGTTTTCTGTAGGGCAAAATACTGATTTTTTTCCCCTAAAATCAAGAATGAAGACTGTGTAAGGGTAGTTTTGAATGTGAAATGCTATGTTAAAATGCTCCAGATTAATTTTTAAATATTTTGTATCAATTGATAAAAAACCAAATTATAAAGTTAGACATAATAATTGATAAGTGCTGACAAGCTTACCTCATCTTCTTGTTAATAGAGTCTGGTTGTTACCATGTACACCTGATTAGGAAGGAAGTGGAAGCAAACTCAGCACAAGCCAAGAAAACAAAAGTGGAGTTCGGTGTGAAGTCTGTACTTACTGTTAGTGGGCCTCAGAGTCCTCTCTTTCTGGATCTGCTTATTCTGAGGAGGGCTTGTTTTTCAGGAGGGCTCTTTCCTCTGTGCTACTGAGAGTGGCTGCAGGAGTTTTCAGCCTCATACTATAAAAAGTCTAGATCCACAGTTAATAAGATTAACAGGTGCAGTGGCTGAGTGGTGACAGCCACTCAGGAGGCTGTGCCAGGAGGGTCACTGAGAGTTTAAGGCTGGCCTGGGCTAGAGTCTAAGATCCTGACTTTAAAAAAAAAAAAAAAAAGAGCCGGGCTGGAGAGATGGCTCAGAGGTTAAGAGCACTGGCTGCTCTTGCAGAGGTCCTGAGTTCAATTCCCAGCAACCACATGGTGGCTCACAACCATCTATAATGTGATCTGACACCCTCTTCTGGCCCACAATAATAAATAAATAAATCTTAAAAAAAAAAAAAAAAAGAGCCGGGTGTGGTGGCGCACACCTTTAATCCCAGCACAGGCAGGTGGCCCTCTGTGAGTCTGAGGCCAGCCTAGTCTACAAAGTTGAGTTCCAGGACAGCCAGGGCTACATGCAGACACACTCCGTCTCAAAAAAACAAAAAAACAAAAAACAAACAAAAACCAGGATTAATAGAACGCTTTTTCACTTTAGTTGCAGTCATGTGTCTGATCCTAGTTCACCAGAATTTCTTAGTCCTGTTCCAGCCTGGAGCTGAGATGTATTGGAGAAACAAGTTGCTAATAGGGCAGAACAGGTGTTTCCACCCCACCCAGCCCTGCACTAGCAGCTTCAGAACAGCAAACAGAACAGGGAGAGTAACAGAGCGTGGAGAAAAGGCATGCCTATGCCTAGCCTCTAAGGAGCTTACATTTGTGGCAGATGGAGGATTTTGTTTTATTTTTAGTCTCGAATAGTAGAAAAACTGGCACCTGGTAACCCCCTTTCTTTTTCTTTGTCTTATGGCAGAAATTGCCTTGGTTTGGTAAGGTCATCTCAGGTCTTATGACACACTGCACTCCCCACCTTCAAAATAGGCTTAGAAAAGCAGCATTTGTGACGCAGTTGTTGAAGGGTTGTAGATTACTCTGAGTGTCCTTTTAAAAAGCAGTTTCACCATTGCTATCAGTTTCTTTTTAGTTTAGGTAGTTCCATAAATTATATAGCATATTTTGGACAGATTCGGGGTCCATTTAGAAGGTAGTTGTTTTACATTTAATTGCATTGAATGAGACAGAAGAGATTTCTCTCTGACTGGCTTAACTGACACTCGAGTCCCTGGTGTCCTCAGCCGCCCTTAGATGCCTCCGCTGTGGACCCGTGGAAACCGTGGAAACCCATCGAGTGCTCTTACTTGCTTCTTCTCATCGGCACATGTGAAAGCTTTCTGGCCTTTACATTCTTCTGAATGATGTTCTCTCTCTCAAACGGCATTTGCCTTTTTCCACAGCTTAGTTCAGAGCTGACCTTTTGGTAGAGCATACAAATACAGGCCCTCATCCTCCGAGCTGGCAACCTTCCTATGCATCCCCATGGCCATTGCACAGTTCACAAGTATTTCTGGTTGGCTGGTGGTGGCAGCATCTTGCTGTGTAGCCCATGGTGCCCTGGAACTCAAGATCCTCCTGCCTCTGTTTTCTGGGTCCTGTGCCTTATTTATTTATTTTTTTCTTCTCTACTTAAAACAGTAAGTTCTAGTCCAGCCAGGATTACATAGAGAGACTCTGTCTTAAAAACACCAATAGGCTCCCTCTGCCCAGCAAAATAACTGCTCTCCGTGTAGGAAGGTTTTTCTCCTTTAACAGTTCTTGAGACTTAACTTTTTTCTCCTCTGTTTTACATATTTCATAGGACAGGTACTTCTCCCCTTTTCGAGGATTAGTAACCTTGATTTCTTTGAGACTGTGGCCTCCTCCCTTTACTCTGTAGCTGCCTCTGTCATTTTCATAGATTCAGCTAAGCTCTCTGTAGGTGACTCTTGCCTCCTGTCTTTATAAAGCCGTAGGGATTGACCTCCCTAGAGTTTCCTCAGCACGGCTGAGACTGAGCCTCCATCCCGTTCTTTCTCAAGCCCTCTTGCCTCTGATGATGCTGGCCTTGTTCTCTGAGGGATGGGATGTGAAAGCTGCCTTCAGGCCCTTAGTCTTCTGTGACCTGCCAGAGCTGGGCTCTTCTCACAGAGACGCACGTGCATCACTCTGTGTTCTGGGTGTCAGCGCAGTCACGCTCACGTTAGGGTTCCAGTGTATCTTGCACTATCCCAACCACTATGTCTTAATTTACTTCCCTTTTCATCCTTTAAATGAACAACCATCATTGATGATTCTGAGACATTAATAAGTGAGAAAAAAACACTTTAGAGCAGTGATTGGGGGTTGAATGGCCCTTTCATAGGGGTCACTTAAGACCATCAGAAAATACAGATTTACATTCATAACAGTAGCAAAAGTACAGGTATGAAGTAGTAATGAAATAATTTTATGGTTGGGGGTCCCCACAACATGAAGAACTGTATTAAAGAGTCGTAGCCTTAGGAAGGGTTTAAACCATTCTCTAGTGGGTTGCATAGACTTGTAGGATAAAGTCAAACTTTTGTTTTATTTTTAGGTTTTCGAGACAGAGTTCTTCTGTTTAGCTGTGGCTGTCCTGGACTTGCTTTGTAGAACAGGCTGGCCTATAACTCACAGTGATCCATTTGCCTTTGCTTCCCGAGTGCTGGGATTAAAGGCGTGCACCACCACACCTGGCTAAGTCAAACCTGCTCCTCCTCCTCCTCCTCCTCCTCCTCCTCCTCCTCCTCTTCCTCTTCCTTCTCCTCCTCCTCTTCCTCTTCCTTCTCCACTTCCTCCTCCCCCCCTTCTTCTTTTTTTGTGATATTTTGAGACAGGGTCTCTCTGTGTATCCTTAACTGTCCTGGAGTCGCTTTGTAGACCAGGCTGGCCTCGAACTCACAGAGATCCGCTTGCCTCTGCCTCCCAAGTGCTGGGATTAAAGGCGTGCGCCACCATGCCCAGCTAAATCAAACTTCTTACTAGATGATTTGAGGTTCCTTAATTTGACTTCAGTTTACCTTTCTATTTTCTGTTCTATTTGCATCTGACTCTCCATATGTCTTTATAGTTGCATGCTTTGTTTTGCACTGGTCTTCAGTCACCGTCCCCCACATATCCCCACCCTCCTATCTCTGTCAGCCCTGTCCCCTTAGGTGCTTTTAGTCATCCGAAGCCCAGCCCAGCATGGCCTTCAGTTCTCTTGCTGTCATTACAGTAAAATGGAATCTCTTCCTTAGTTTCTTGCAGTGCTAGACACTGCTGTGTAATCCTAACAGTGAAATTTAAACATCTATTTTTCCTAGGAGCAATGTGTGCTTCACGTCCATCTCCTCTCTTACTCATATATCTGCCTCTTAAGATTACGAAGCTCATGAGATTAGAGAGAAAGCCCTTTTTACTGATAATGTGCTCATGGCATGTATGCAGAAGGCCACCACTGGACAGGCTTTCATGTGTGGCTTGAGAGGTGGCTAAACAAAAGTGCTGTAGACCTAGGAGGACCATGACTTGGGTCTGGCTCTGCCATTTGACTAGTTATAGAATCTTTGGTGACAATTGCTTTTCAACCTCACTTGTTCTTTCTTTTGTTCTTTCTTTTCTTCCTTCTTTATTTCTTTTCTACCTTTCTTCCTTCTTTTCCTTCCTTCCTTTCTTTTTTGAGTAGAATTTGAGACAAGGTTTATTCCCTATTTAGACCAGGCTGGCCTCGAACTTACAGAGGTCCCAGTGCCTCTGCCTCCTGAGTTGCTGGAATTAAAGGTGTGCGCTACCACACCAGCCTTCACCTTTAGTTTCTTCATCTTTAAAATAGCTATAAAGCCCCAGCAAAGCAGCCGTGTCATGGTAATTCAGTATCTCTAACCTGTGGTGTCTGTACACAGAAGAATGGTATTCAACAAATAGTATTCCCTTCCGTGTTCAATTCCAACTGTCATTTCACCTGAAGCTCTCCTCATCTTTCTTCTCCTCGTTCTTTCCCCGTGTCGCCCCTGCTTCTTTGTGGGTACCAACAAATTGTAGAGTTGTCCTGAGATGGGAAGTACAGCTGAAAAGCTGACTGCTCAGGTCTGTGGAGCTGAGCGTTAACCTGGAGGCTCTTCTCTCTTGCTCCCTGTTCTTTCTCCCAGCCTCTCCCCTCTTCCTTTCTTTCTTTTTCAGAAATCTTACTGGTCTTTATTAAATTTGTTCCCTGACATTTCCACACACACGCTGCCCCTGCGGTCACCTCTCTCCCCTTAAGGTTCTCTGGCCACAGTCAGGTCTTCATGTTTTGTTTTGTGACTCAATGTCCTGCTTTAATGTCTTCATAGCCCGCTAAGTTAGGGAGCTCCCTGTAAAGAGCCAGAGGGCCGCTCAGCCTCCTAAGTCCCTCTGCTTAGCCCGTGAGCAGCTTACCTGGCTGCTGCACAGGAATAAAAAGCAGTTTTACAAACTTGAGTAAGCTTTGGGCTCTAATACTAGAAAAAATTCTGCAGGCCTCAAAGGGTAGTATACAAGTTTTATGTTGTAATATTATTTAATATAGGCAGGTATGAAGCAAAGTGTAAATGTCTCAGATTTAAACTTCTATAAGAAAAACATTCAAAAAGAACTTCCAGATTAAGTGCAAATATAACACAAAGCAACAGAATCTGAGCTAAAGGTTCATTTAAGCTGAGTTCAGTGGCAAAAGCCTATACTTGCGGCATTCAGGAAGCTAAGGCAGGAGGAGTGCTGCAAGTTGAAGGCCACCCTGGACAGGAGTTCGAGGACAGCCAGAACCACAGAGCGAATTCCTGTCTCAGAAAGAAAAAATAAAAATAAATGTAAAAATAAAGCAATTAATATAACTTGCTGAGCTACTTACAATGTAGAAGGCAGGCATGCTAGGCAGTGCATGCCAGCCCACCTGGGCTGGCTACTTTCAGGGAGAAAGCTGTTAACTGTTAAGCATAGATTTGTAAATCTGACCACACATGCACTTCAGTGTAGAGAATGATGACTTAGTTATCTCAATCACTTTTCTCTGTTCTGACTGCTGGGAAAGCTTCACTTATGTAACACATGGCATGAGGCCATGTGACCTTCACGTGGCTATGTCATGACACAGTCAAGTACAAGTGCTGGCCTCATTACAAACACAAACGTAGGCAGCAGCGTATCTTGGAAGCCTTGCTTTTAACGTTGCTTCTAAGCTGATTTATTAGAAGATCCTGTGGCTGGAAAGATGGCTCAGTGGGTCAGAGCCCTTGCTGTACAAGCATGAGGGCCCGGGTTTGAATCCCCAGCACTCACATAAAGAAAATGCTGCACATGGCCCTGTATGTACACCTGGAGCTCCAGTGCTGGAGGGGTGCTGAGACAGACAGGCCACTGGGGTTTGCTGTCTGCTACCAGCCTAGTTTAGTCCAGTGCATCTTGAGAGACTTACGGTCAATCTGCCACAATGTAGAATCACCTGGGGAGGGACTCTCAATGAGGGACAGTCTCCTAGTAGCCTGGGCATGTTCTGGAAGGACTGTCTTAATTAAGTTAATCAATGTGAGAAAACTTAGCTCACTGTGAACAGCAAGATTCCCTAGGTGTGGGGCTGGAGAAATGGCTCCGCGGTTAAGAGCGCTATTTGCTCTTCCAGAGGTCCTGAGTTCAATTTCCAGCAGCCACATGGTGGTTCACAACCATCTATAATGTGATCTGATGCCCTCTTCCGTCCTGCAGGTGTATATGCAGGCAGAGCACTGTATATATAATGATAAATAAATATTTAAAAAAGAAAAAGAAAAAAAGATTCCCTAGGTGCAGGGAGTCCTGAACTATGTAAGAATGGACAAAAACCAAGCTGGGCACAAAAAAGGAAGCCAGTGAGCCAGTGAGCAGGCATGTGTTTAGTTCCTTCTGCTCTTGACCTGCTGCTTGAAGGTCCTGCTTTGACTCCCCATAATAATAGACTCCAACCTGGAAACGGAAGCCAAAATAAACCCCATTTCCCCTAAGTTGCTTTTTCTCAGGGCATTTTATCACAGTAAAAGAAATGAAATTAGAGCATTTCAATTGCTCTGTGTTGATCTCAAACTCCTAGAAAGAAAGGAGAGAATAGCTTTTATAAGAACTAGGCTGAGTGAATAAGGCTTGTAGCGTGTACCCAGAAGCATCATTTAATCTCTGACTAAAGTATCAGCATACAGAGTGAGATGCTGTGGCAGTTACTGTCAAGACTGGAAAGCAATGGAGTCCACGTGAAGCCTTTTTAAAGATGAGGTACCAAACAGCCATCATTACTCAGCTGCTAAGCTTGTTATAGATAAACACAGACTCAATGTTCAGGGTGTGTGTGTGTGTGTGTGTGTGTGTGTGTGTGTGTGTGTGTGTGTG